>OX376697.1:10514564-11114564 GCA_947389925.1 Coelopa pilipes
GAAACTCGAACGAGGAACCAACAAAACAAAAAATACATTTATGAACAAACATACATATATACATACATATTTATATTTATATATATATACATAAATCTATATATATTTAGTTTAAAGCCAAGCGTATAAATAATAAGTCACAAAACAAAACATATACAACAAAACATCAACTACAATTGAAACAAAACAAAAAACAAATTTAAACAATAAAACAACAAAAGAAAAAACATCGCATCTTACTTTTATTTTCGAACACACTTTTCATTTCCGGCTTCCAAGGCGGGCAGATTTTCGAACACGATCGTCGACTCGACACGTTTTGGCCCACGAAATTTGATGGAAATTCGAAATTCAAATTTGAAAACATTTCACTATTTGGCAGCTATTTGGTTCTAACAAAAACAAAAACAAATAAACACATTTTTATTTACGAATATCGAGAATCTGAGTCCGCGCCGAAACCTTCGTTTGGCCTCAGTTCCACACGTCGGTTGGCAACACTTGTCTTGATTTGCGGCAATTGGCATCACCGCTTCGCATTCAACATTGGCATTGAAATAATTTTCGATTTTCTCACATCTTTTTTGCGTATTTATTTTTGATTTGAGCGTCTCGGGTTTCCGAGACTTTCGTTTGAATATTTTTAGTTTCGATTTTATGCTTTTCTCTATTTAGAAGCACACTCAACAACAACAAGAACAACATCGACACAACTAAACGCATTTTCGGCCATCACACGACTCCAGCCCGGAGGAAGTTCACGACATCAAAATTTTCACCAAAAAATCCCAAGTTATTTCCCGAAAATGTCCCATAATATTGGAGAATCGTAAACCATCCATTCACAATGATTTCGTATAACTTTGTTTGTTTCCCTTTGATCTTGTTCCTTGCATGTTTGTAAAATTTCCCTTCTTCGAAATCCTTCGAAATTTAGAAAAATACGTACTGAAAAATATTCATTACAGAAATTGTAAAAACATTCGAAAATTCCTCGTTACCTCCCTCTCCCTGTTCCTTCTCAACACAACTCTTTATATAGCGTCGGGAACGAAGCGAAGTTAGCAAAAAGTTGTTTGTGTTCGACGACTCGGAGAATCCCACGACTTCTGGAGTTTTCAGTGCGAAGGCAAGCATTTTTTGTTGTTGTCCTATGGGCGGCAACAGCAACAACTACTACAACTACAACTTTGGCCAATGCCTTCTCGGAAGATCGAAATCGAAGTCTCAGTTCCACAACCACAACTCAAGCCCTTTGGACGCCAGCTTCAAATTCAAAATCGAACGCAGCTCGAGTCCCAGGCCCACCCAACTCAGCGGGCCGGACTCGAAACCATAGCCCGGGAAATTTTTCATCATGCCCTTGTTTCCGCCGGAGCACTGGAAACTCTCGAAGTTGTTGTTGTTGCAGATCGGTCAGTTGTCTTCGAAAGCGATTCGACGAAAAATCCCAGTGAGAAACTCTGCGCCGGAAGTGTTTTCTTAAGAGAGTGAGGGACTGACAGAGAGAGAGAGAGAGAGAGAGAGTGAGAGCGAGCTTTAGAGAAAACATTATTTTTTACAAAAGCAATCGAAATTGTATAAATTTTAGCACACTAACACGCACACAGCAGACACACAAACCAGAGAGGCAGACACAGAGGTGCGGGTGTTGCCAGCGTGTCAAGAGAAAGCTCCACTGCAACGACGACGTCGACGAGGCCGGGGAGGAAGAGGGAGTTGGCAACTCCATGGCCGCAGGAACAGACAGCTTTATTATTTCAAAATCACATTCAATTTTAAATTATTACGAAATATCGCCTGGAACATGCCGTCGGCGAGCATGGTTTGACTTGAAGCTGCGAGATCGGTGCCTGAAACCCCAGTCGCCTGCGGCCGACTCCCCCAATCGTTGAGGTAATCGTAGCAAAACCCTGGCAACGCCGCGGTGCCTGCCCTCTGCGAGCACAGGTTCCACCGCAACAACCAGCACAACCAGCAAGCAACAGCAACGAATCACTGCAAGAAACACCTTGTCCCACATATAGAGCAGATCAGTTTACACGCTGAGAGAAATTCACGTGACTGCAACAGCAACTAGCCTTCTATAACAACAACAACAGCAACAGCAATATCAATAAGCCGAAAAGTTTATGCTACAGCCACCATAACAACCACAACAACAACAAGAACAAGAACAATAAAAACAACAACAGGAATATTAACAAAGGGAAATCCAGCAAATCCACGAACCACAAAATATCCGATAATACAATGAAATAGAAGAATATTATAAAACATGAAGAAATACCTCCAAGAGAAAAAATTTCCCAACAGCTCTGGGAACACTGAGAATCAAACAAATCTTCAAAAACAAACACACACACACTATTTATATAACTCCGTCTCCTTAAACTACAGCAAGAATGCGTATATATAAACAATAATATATAGTTATATATAAATTTAACAAGAAATTCACGAAACAAAAAAGAAAACATTACACAATTGAGGGAAATTCGGGGAGAGAAAGAGAAGTAGAAAGAAAAAATGCCAACGAACAAAACGCAAGCGATTATTTTTTGCAGTGTATCTTGATACAAGTTTTCCATTTAAATTCAACGAAGGACCCGATGCGCGGCCCTTCGTTATAGCTACAACAATAACAACAACAACAACAACTACAACCGAATACCAACCAGAATCAACAACAACAGCAAACAATAACAATTATTGCAATAACAGGAAAGAAGAGAAAACAAACCAAGCCAGGCCAAGCCAAACCAAACCAAACCAAACCAGTCGGAGAGATCCAAGAGCCAGGGGAACCTGGACGACCGGAAGACGCAAAACCCAGCCACAACCTCCAAGCAGCAGCAACCACAGAAAACCCAGCCAAAACAATACAAGAGCCAGGTCGGTCCCGTCGATCGGCCGGAGAAATAGACGAATATGTGCGAAAGCAACAGAGAGAAGAAATCGTGAAGGGAAGCGATGAGAGGAGAAGAGGTCAGATAAGTTGAGAAGAGAAGAGAAGAGTTGAGTTGAGGAGCAGGAGCGAAGTCAGAGTAGGACGAGGTATGAGAAGACTCAGCATTCACTTATGTATTTTTAGCCCGTAATTTTAATCTAATCACAGATCATTTGTGCCGGGAGCGCGGCCTCAGTGCTCCACGTGGGGGCGCCCCACACACCCCAAGACGGCGTTCCCAAGGGCGTCCCCGCCGAGCATTCAGGCCGCAGCTTCTTCGGAGCTTTGTAAATATAAGAGAGAAAAACAAAAACAAGAAAACCTATTAAGAAAAATCAGTATTTGTAACAGTTAAATTTAATACTTAAAAACCAATTACAGTAAAACAAAAACTTATGCTACAACCAGAAAACAAAAAAGAATATATATATATATATATATATAACAATTATATATACATATGAAAAACAAAAAGACAAATAATCTAGAAGCTAAAATTGTTCGCAAAGTTTGTACGAAAATGCGACGCAAATAAACCTCTTCTAGGGCGTTTGGTATACACTGAGAAAAACGAAGACACTACAGACACACACACACACACACATATATATATAAAAAGCATATGTCAGAACCAATCGGTTCTGTGGAGAATTTGGTATATTTGGCAGCAGAAGTTTCGAACTCGAAAAACTTTACGAACCTAGCAGAAAACACAAGAATAATTACGATTAAGCATTTAATTTCCCTTAAGCATCCTTAGTTTTAAAACGTCTGATCACAAGAAAATGCATATATATATATAGAGCACAGTCGCATGTATATCGATCAAAATCGATTTGCATCGACTTGCGCAAAATCGAAAAAGCAGTTTTGGAAATAATACAAAAAAAAAACCATAATTTCACTAAAAAATTTAAATCGAAAAAATCTATCGATCGAAAAACAAGTCAAGATTAATTGCGTTTTTTTAGTAGCTGCTACTAAAGAAGACAACAACAACAAAATTCATAACTTTTGGCCAAGAAGAAAACAACATTCGAACAACAACAACAAGAACAAGAATAACAACCAACAACTAATTGAAATTTTATCGGAAATGCAAGAACCAGAAAGTTTTATCACTTATTTGAAAACAGTAAACGAAAATCAAAACAAAAAAGTCCCCAAAACCAACCCCCAACCGAAGAAGAGGTAGAGAAGCAGAAGTTGAGGAGTTCGTTTTCGGCGCGGAGCGCGTGGCAGCCCCGCGAGGGGCTCCGTCGCACCGAGCCATCCTTAGTTTCCAGCAACAATAGGGGGCGTGGCCGTATTTTTACATAGGCCACCGCCCCAACCGGATTCAGTTACCAAAAGCCTTTCATTTAACGATAAACACTTCAGTTGACAACACTTAACGTATCCATCCTTAGTTGAGCAGGGAGAGCAGCAGGTTTTCCACTTGATTTCTCGTTTTCCCCTCCAGGAAAACACCCGACTTTCGGCAGAAAATTCCAAATTAACCGATATATATATATCAAGCAATATATATGTCTATAGAAATACCGCATACACACTGAGACATACATAGATAACCGACAGGAAGAGTTGCAGACGTAAAATAATAATAAAAAAATCGATAATAATCTTGAAACAGACAAAAAAATGAATAAACATAAGGAAAAACCAAACAAAAAATAGCTAACATAAAATTCTAACATCTAACCGATAATAAACAACGCCATTTTGAATTTATTTCAACAACAACAATAGCCAGGGAAAGAACATTCACAACTCGAATGTGATATTTTAATGCTCTTCGTTTATATCAAAATATTTAAAGATATTTATACAAACAACAACAACCATCTTCAGTTCGTTCTTCTATCAGTAATAAAACAATATAAATTAAACCAACGATAATAACAGGAAATCATAATAGCAAAGCAAATATGACACAATAATAACGACCGTATAATAGGAAGACTAATAAGGAATTTATAAAACTACTTAACACAGCCTGATAATAAACTATATTTAGAGTACTTATGACAATATTGCATGGGCCATGCACGTGGCCCTGTCGACCCGTGGACATATCAACGTCAATCTGACTCAGATCCACTTCCGTTTCACCTTAAGCCATCCTCAGTTCCGCGTTTTGCCAAGACAATGAAATGCCTAACGAACACATAATACAAACGATAACCGTTAACCGATAACCGATAACTGATGACAGATAACGATTAAAGAACAAGCAAACAAACAAACAGAAACAGAAACATATTGAACAGATCTTATATTTTTACCACTACCAGTTAAGTTGCAATAGTGAGTGTGCGGAGGCGTTGGAGGCGACCGGGGGTCTCGTGTTTTGGGCCCGTCCGTCGTCCGGCGTCCTCTCGCGTACAACCGGGATAATTTATAGTACAAGAACAAATACCAAATAACCATTAGAAGCCCTTTAAACAATTAACACAATAACATGCATATTTTATAAAGCGCATTCGACGCGATGCGAATTGAACAGAGTTTCACTTCAAAGCAATTTATATTTTTATACAATACAATACCAAATAAAAACAATAACGACTAACAAGTCTAACACGAGTAACCAGTAAACCAAGTAACGAATAAACCAATTAACCGATTAACCAATCAAAGATTAGCCGATCGACGACGGACTAACTAACTAACAAATATAGCAAATAGGAAATACAAACAACAACAAACAGACTTTTCGTTCCGTACGTTTGAGTTCATTTTCAACAAGCAAACTTTTCTTATGATTTACCACAGAGAGAGAGAGAGAAAGACAGAGAGATAGTAAAGTAGATTAGGGAAGAGGATCTTGTCGCGGCGGCGGAGGGTCGAAGAGAGCTTTAAGAGAGAGAGCGGGCCACAGGAATTTCCCCATGACCGGCAGAGTTCGCAACTTGGCCCACCTTGGACGCGAGTTAGAGAAACAGGGCCCTTTCGTCCGCCGTGAGCAGAGAGCAAGTGACGAAAATAAGTGATAAAAATGCTTTTACTTTAAGTTTACAAAAATTACCAACAATTTGTAAAACAATGAAAATTGCGTGAAGATCATCTGGTGATTTTTTGGCTTCGCTTCTTCCCACCAATAACAATATAAATAAAGTCCTTAGTTCCGTTTTCAAAAGTTGCTGAATATTTGTAAAGAAGCAACGCCGCAACCGTTTTGAAGAACTCGAGTATTTCGACAGAGGCGGGCGAGGCAGGGCGGGGCGGCAACGACGACGGGTGGTCGGCCACGCCACGCCCACAGGCCCCGCGACGCTTCCACCGGCGACCGGAGCACCTCGAGGACGGCGGCTGTGGCCAACCGGAGGACCTGCCGGCGACTCCACCACAACGTTTTTGGTTTACCACGCACTACAATAGACGAATTCGAATTCGAAAAGAACGCGCCGCGCCGCACCGATCGGCCCGACCCGCCTCCGCCACCGAGCGGCAGGGGCGGCCGACGAGCGGGCGGCGAGCATGCAATAGCCCAGTGAAGTTACTTTTATTTTTAACCGAGCGTCCCGAACCGCGGACGCGCCCAGTACAAACTAAACCAAAAAACAATTGGCACGCGAATACTACTTGTTAACTACAATCAATCAATTAATGAACTAGAGTCGCCCAGCGGGCCTCGCAGCCGGAGCCGCAGCTGCGTCGCAGGGAACCGAATCCGGCCCGGGGATGACGGGGCCGGGCGGGCAGGCGCTTGGGAGGCTCGGCATCGACTCGCCATCGGCCCGCCAGTCAACCGAGACGCCGACCGCCTCGCCCTCCACCTCTACCCGTGCACAGTACTCAAACATACGCCAACAGCAGCCATTCGATGCCAGCACACCTGAGAAATTCGCAATAGAAGTGTGGAAAGCCACCAAGAAACTCCGGAGGAAATTGAAGCCAAGCAATAGCCCAGTGATTTATAGCCAAGTCCTTAGTTCGCCAGCGGGAAGGGGGGAAGACCCAAAAATCGCCAGCCGTTCAAAAGTCCAAAACTCACCCACTCACTCACAAACTGTGCCATAATCGAAATGAGAGCCAACGAAAAACGCAATTTGCTAACGATAAAGCTCAACAGCAGTATACAAAACAATGAACGAAACCATAATAATAACAAGCAAAATGTTAATAATGAATGATTTCGTTTAAAGAAAAAACCAATCCTTCTTTTCACAATGTTTGTTTTTTTTTTAAGAACAAAACATTGACGATAATAGCGAGAAAAGTAATTATAAAAACAAACAATAGAAAACCTTAAATGATGAATCAATATTTATACAGAGACTGCAAACAAATGTGATCAGATATTTATATATAAATATATATATATGTATATGACTTTTATGTACTATAACAATTCTAATAAATAAGCCAATGCAAATGCAACCAAGCAAATCAAAACCAAACAAAGCCATACAGATATTAGGAGAAACAGAAGCAGAAGCATAGGATACAATTCGTTGGGAGGGAGAGAGGGAGAAGAAGAAGACGAAGAGAGGTCCTTCCGAGAGTCACGAGGACTTCTTAAGATCATAGTAAGAACCCCTAACTTAAGCAGATATTAACAAAAATAGATTTAATATATTTTACAATAGCAACTAATAAATAGATATATCTATATAGAGAGTATATCGAGAGGACGGGGCGAGCGACTGTGCAAATACTTTTAATTGTTTGCAGCCCGGCGAGCGGCGGTAGTCGGTACCCGGTACTCGTCGCCGCTGCGCGCCGGGTCGGTCGGTCGACCCGATGTTTTGCCAGTTCATTTGCAATAGATACGATGTGATGGGTCGTGCCCCGGTCGGGGCCGACTCGGAACTAAACCAGGGTGACCAGATGGTCCCGACGCGCCGACGACAGCCCGAAAGAGGCGGCCGCTTGGTGGTGGGGGGGTTCCATTTGGCCAAAAGTTATCAACACAGTCTTCAGTTCAGAGATCTTTTGTTCAGCACGTTTTCACCACAACAACTCCTAGTTTCCAATTGTTCATACAGCAAAGGTTTTGTTCAGTTCCGAGAGGCAGAGATGTTAATGAGTAGTGGAAGAAGTCGGAGGTGCGGGAGGAGTCGCTAGAGGCCAGTTGCCTTTCGCACAATGGTCACGTGGCAATCGCCGTTCGATTACCATTCCCAAGTTCTAAATTTTCAATCTCACTCTTCGTGGCCAACACTCCAGACTATGGCTCTGGCCTGACCACCTCCGCAGACCCCCACCCGCATTAGCGTTCGATTCGAGGTTCCTTGCGAGGAGATCGCAGGCGAAGAAACACAATGAGAAATTCAAAAATTTCGTCCTATTATTTAAGAGATTGTATTTCCGTTCGTATTTTCTTTGAAAACCAACAACAATCGATTTGGAGCGTTTTTTATGAGATTTTTTCACTCAAACCATTCTCAATTCGTTTGTAGATTTTTAACAAAAACCACAACAACAACATTAATTTCCAACAATAGTGCCAAAATATTTTTATAATATATTATTATAAAATGTTTAAATACAATTAATGAAACAGAGTAGTTAAAGAAATTTATACACAGCTGTTTAACAAATTTTTAAATTAATGAAACAACAACCAAAATAATACTAAAAACCAACAACAGTAACGCCCAAAACCAAACCAACCATATTTTATAGCGTATTTAATTAGAGCAAGTTAAATAAACAAACAAAAAAATCAAACCAAAAAAAGAAGATTTTAAACTTAAATTCAAGAGAATAAAAATACAATGCAACATTCTTTGACACGCCCATAAGGAGGAGTTATTTGCGCCGCATTCCACAGCAGCTTTGGAAGAATTAGAGCAGAATATCAGTCATCATAAACTACATACACTGTCACACCCACAACACACACGCCCATGCATGCTATATTATTATATTAAATGTAAACCTAATAAGAATAGAGATCAAGTAAATTGTAAGCCTATAACTACAACAGCAGAACAGCAAAACCTATCCAATACCAAAACCAAAACCAATATCAAAACCAATACAAGAACCGATCAAATTACTTCAGTAATTCTTAAGCAACCCAGCAAATGAACCATAGAACGCAGTGAAAACGAAACAAGCAGTAGAATATACCCGAACGAGGTCCTTCGCAAGGGACCCTCAGTCATTGGTCAACGCCGAACGCAAAATAGACACTACCATAGTAATTGCTCAGAGCAATTGGTAATAATACGAATGAAATAAAATTATGTTTCCGAGCCCAAAATTTTCCGTTCCTCGCAGAGTTTCGAATAAATTTTCGGTTTCGATTGAAATTTTGATTTTCGCAGAAGACAAAATAAAAACTAAACAAAACCAAAAACACAAACAGATCAATAACAGAAAACCAAAATTAGCCGAAACACAAACAAACATACAGTCAGTCAGACAAACAAACAACAAACAGAAAAGTTGTAGTAGAAGAACTTGGGGAGTTCTTTTAAATGGAAAGCTTCTATTAAATGCATATGATTTTTCTCTTTGGCGAAACCGAACAGAAGAAGCAATTAAATATGAATGCAAAGCACAAAACAAAAATGAACTTAATTAATATAACAGAAGAAAAACAAAAACCAAATCATAGTTACTCAAAAATCATAGAAAACTAATTGCAGAAAATTGATTTCGAAAAGCAAGCTATATATTCAATATTAAGCAGAACTTATGTACGATACATCTTTTTAATCGCAAAGCAAAAGGGAGAAATTAATTTTTTATGTAAAAACAGAATACGAAATAGTATAAAACACAAAAAGCAAAAAACAAAAAAACAAGAGAAGATAAGAAAGAGAGAATAAAGAAGAAAACACTTGAATCCTAGAACTGAAGTCCTAGCAAATATTTCAGATACTACATGAGTGTTTTTTGAATAAAAGTAGTTTTTCTTATGTTTTTATTATTCTTAATTGCATGAGTCTGCCAATTTGGCGTCAATTATAAAAACAATAACAATTTATTAACTAGAATTCCAGCGTTCTAATAACAACAACAACAACCACCACAACAACAAGAACAAGAACAACCATAACAAAATCCAACCCAAGAAAATACAAGCATATTTCAAAAAGAAAGTTCTTAATTTGAGAAGATGCTTTTCTCCATATTTCGCTTACATGAAAACAATCAAAGGAACACACACACCAACACAGCCACTACACACACTC
Source organism: Coelopa pilipes (assembly GCA_947389925.1). NCBI lineage: Eukaryota > Metazoa > Arthropoda > Insecta > Diptera > Coelopidae > Coelopa > Coelopa pilipes. The sequence continues at coordinate 10,524,666 of OX376697.1, forward strand.
ACACACACAAACACCTATTGAACTAACCAGAGTAATGAAATGTAAAGGGAAAACAAAAAGAAAAACAGATTAATAATAAATATGCTTCTTCTAAACCCATAATAGCGACTAATCACATAAAGAAATACTAAAAACAAGAGTAGCTCATAAACAAACCAATGAAAGTGAGATGAGGGAATAAATAAAAGTAAAGAATAAAACTAAACTTAAACATGCTCAAGTCGACAGTATTCCTAAAACTAAGGCCTAGTTTTGCTCCTTTTAGTCTATGTTCGAGAGAGAACTTCTCATTGGACCTTTGTTCAATAGGAGAATTATGTTTCGATATGATTTGGGAATTGTATTTTAAAACGCAGAAACCAATGTAAAAATAACATAGAATGCACAACTAACGAAAGTCACGGGAGTGTAGCCGGAGCAGTTGTTTTTGAGAACTGCTCGAAGCGAGAGAAGACCGTGCCCTTGGCGCCGTGGAGAGCGGCACGAGGGCTCAGTCTTCAACTCGAAGAAATCATGAATTTTAATTTACAACGAATTTGAAGACACATTTCACGGAACATTATATTGATTCAAGTTTCCTAGCGATGATTTCACATTTTTGGAATACTCATAAAATTAAGATACATATTGCATAACGTACTGTATTATTACACACACAAGCATACATACATACCTACATACATACTTATATATATAGACATACTTATGTAGAGATATACATACAATGACTTCGTATTTAAAACAAGCCTTTCGTTCAAAGTTTCGACGAAAACTTTTCGGCTACAAACAACATTTCGGCTCTAATAAGTTTAAAGTTTTTAGAAACGAACTTTGGAAGACGACGAACTTTTCTCGAAGCAACCGAAGCCAAATTCCGGCTTCCACTCAATGCCAAGTGGACAACTCAAAATGATGAACAACTAAATCGAACTAAACTAATGAACATGAACAATGAAAACAAAAAAAAGAACAACAGCCATTTCGATTAACGTTTCGGAATAAACAAGTAGTAATGACAAAAATGTATGACAAAAAAGAACGAGAGACGCGTCGAGGGCGGGCGGAAGATACTTGCAAACGATGTTTGACCGATTTCGACGAGAACTTTATGAAATTAGCATTTTTAGATATAAGTGTAAAATTAATAAATACTTTCGGTGATGTTCCTATAAATAATAATTAAACAAAAACCACACGACACGACAAAACCACATCTAAAAGTGAAACACGTTTAGGCTAATGGATATTTCGACATAAATAAAGTAGGGCAAAATTATGAGAAATACAACTTTTATGGAGGACGAGCGCGACAGGGAGCTATACAAAGAGAAGAAAAATTATTAGGAGGGTCGTGAAATGTCCGATTTGCAAGTGTCGCCGCCCCCGCCCCGCCCCGGAATCGAGCGCTCTTCGCGTAGAGACGACGTCAACTTTAGACATGATGAACAAACACATACGATAACCAAATGCGCATGAAATGACAACGATGTACCTACCGCAACACACGTAGGTAGAGTATATCGAGTAACAGATAAAAATTATAATTTACAGGCAGGATTTTCATTCACCGTTTTGAACACGAACCATTCGGAACATTTCCAATTATGTATGTATTGTATATGTGAGACCATTATACTTTGTATAGAGATGTATGTGGAGACCCCTTAGCAAATGTCGAACTTGCCGTGGAGGCAAACGGCAGAAATTCTTTCGATTCAAACCAACTCTAAACAAGTTTTGGACGAATTCAATGGTTTTTGTTTCGAATGTTTTTGTCTTTAGGTTTTTGTTTATTGTATTGTAGTTTTTGTAATTTCCAACAACCATAAAATGTACTTTCAAAAAACGCGTAGAAATTCAAAAACAAGGAACAAAATCAACCACTCGACGAACTTAGAACCAAAAATTAAACAAAGCTCTCGGCCACGTTTGGATAATTATCTCTCGGTGTAAGTCAAGGACAACAAAAAACCAAAACGAAAAAGGAACTCAAAAAGAACAAAATCTTGAACCAAAATTACATTGATTCGGCAAGAAACGAACACGAAAACAAGACAAATTTCGTAGAAGTCAAAAATTAAAATTCAATGGAAAATGAAAAACGGGAAAATTATGAGGAAAAATTTAATATATCACGAAAAAAGTACAAGCTTATTTTAAGCACCTTCGCGCCTTATCTTTAAGAAACAAAAACGACATAAAAATTAAATTTAATTAATATAAAAAAGAAGAAAACCCAAAAACAAAAATGAAAAATATAAAAATTAACCAACAAACATATGTGTAAATTTATTGAGGAATTTAAAATTGCATAAAATTAATCGTTAACATTACGAAACGGAATTTCATTTGAGAATAAAAAAGAATCCCAATATTATGTTTCCTGTATCTGTTCAGTTTCAAAAATATCTGCCTTAGATTATATTTTCTTGAAATGCCAAAGGAAATAAAATCAAATACATATGTAATTACCGCCAAATTGACATCAAAATTCGAAAATAATAACCAAATCATTCAAAACGCCAAACAACACAAACGCAAGCCAAGCTCGAATATCTTCGGGTGAGCCGAGTACCGGAGCCACGCCTCGCCGCGAACCGGCCACCGCCCACCGCACGCGACGACGAAACCCCTCGCCAGAGGGCGCAACCCTGGCGAACTCGAGCCGCTCGATTGTATCGAATGCCAACAGACAAAAGGGAAATAATCAGTAACAAGATCTTTGTTTCAATTACAACAAAATTCCAAAACAATCAAGCAACAGACAGTTGAAGCAGATTTCAAAATTCTAAAATCTGAACTTTTTAGTTTTGACTTGTTCGTTTTCGTTAGACTTTTCAACAAAACTACCACAACAACAACAAGAACAACAAATACAAAAACAACTAGAAGCAAGCAAGAGCAAGCTAAGAGCAGGAGAACAACAAACAGAAAATAAACATAATAATAAAAAGGTGTATTCTACGTTATTGAGCAAAAACACAAGTTTCCATAAAAACGAAAAATAACCTTTGATTTGCAGTCGAAAATTCTCCGATGAATTGACCATTGGTTGAGTAAAACTTTCTGTTAGTCCTTGTTTAGTTACGGTTTTCATACTAACGACCTCTTAAGCTAACACGTTTATAAATTGTAATCGATTGTCAACCAGACCCATGGATCTAATGTAAACTCTTATAAAAAAACAACTCATGAAAAGTAAACGAAAATTCAAGAAAACCAAAAAACAAAAAAATTATTTTGCGAAATCAACAATAAAAAAAAACCACTTTTAATATCTAGGATTGTATAAATTATGTTAAGTATTATAAAAGAAGGAAACTAGAATTTCGGTGAAGTTTATGTATCAGCATGTAGCATTATATGAAGTAATAACAATAATAATAATAATAATAAAAATATTAAAATACGGATAACAACCAGAAATAATACAGTAATTGATAACAATGAGAATAAATTTATGAATTAATTATTCCACATGTGTATATTTATATATCAACGTATGTATATTAGGCATATATATGTTCATATATATATACGGCTTACACAACCATTATGACAAACAACAAAAACAACAACAAAAACAACAACCACTACGAGAACAACAAGACCAGCAACAAGAGGAACAAGACAGAACCACGAAAACCACCACTGAGATCGACCAGAGTCGCGCAATTGCCACGCCCGAGGCGCCCACTTTTTGGGTTATTAGAGGATACTGAGTTGAGACAACAAGGTTTTCGGTTAGTTACATCAAGTTTTCTCCGGCAGTATTTTCAGTTCGTTCAGTTACAGGACGGCACCGACAAAAAGCCCAGAGACCCCGAGCCGACTACGGTTCGGGTGTCCTGAGGCGGATTTTCCATAGCCTTGGTTCCGAAGACACTTGCCCACCGCGGGGGATGTCGTTTCTATGATTTTCTGCATTTTGTAAAAAGAGAGTCAGTCACTTCTTTTGGATTTTCGAAAGACTTACACTTGTAAGGACTTCCCTTGAAACCGAATATTCCGATTAGCCGAGCAGCCCTGCGTCTCCCCCGGCAACGCCGGCGCAGGTTGCGTTTTCGCGGCGAATCCGATGACCGGTTCCCGCCAGGTCCCACACCGACCACCCGACCCTTCCCGAGGACTCTCGAGCACCAAGAGACTAATTTGCGTGCCGTGCCGAGCAGCCGCCGGTTCTCAATGCAAACGAAATAGCCACGACAGCTGAGCCACTACATCCACACCGTGAATCGCAATAGTACTGAAGGCAACAACTTTGAAATATCCCGGCGAATCAAAATTACACACCCATTTCGAAAAGCTAAAATAAAACAAAGCAAAACACAGTGAAATTGTTTGAGGACGACGTCTCATGCACACCATTTCGGAACGAAATCGCTGAAGAGCGCGACGAACGTACATTTTCGAATAGCAAAAGAACCCCTTTCGGCATACATATCTGAAATACATTTGGAAATCAAAGAAAATCACACACTTTTGAAAAAAAATTCAACTTGGGCCACAACGTCCGATCTAAAGTGCCTTCAAGAAAACAAAATAATGTTGATTTTATACGAAAAAACACAAATAAAGAAACGAAAAAACACCTAAAAAATTATAAAAAAAAATTAAGACAAACATAAGCAACAACGGGCCCCTAATAGACTCAACGCCCCACCAAAACCGGCGGCTCCTCGCGACGGCAACGACGTTTTTCCAATAGTTTCCAAGCGAAAATTATATTTTCAAGCCAAAACGATATTGATTCGAGCGCTCTCGCGGCGGCGGCCAATTGCGGCCCGACATCTCTGGGCCCAGGCCTGGCGCGCACGTGCGGACGGGACGTCCCCAAAGACGAGAGGAGGCGACGACACGATCAGACCAAGAGCAGTGAAAACTACGGACGCACACCCAGACGCCGACGCGGACGCAGACGAGGGAGGAGGAGCTTTGGACATGGACATGTGAGGAATTACAATTGGTGAAATAAAAACAAAAACAGTGTAGGGAGTAAAGCGAAGATGAAGCATCACTTTCATATTAAATTAAATGTAATAACGATGATATGAATCGAGAAAATCAATCAAAAATTATTATTGGAGAGAAATTAATTGATAATTGGTAATTGATAAAATAAAGCAATTCATAAATATTGGCGTAGTTATGTAACATACAGTCATTAATACACCCAGTAACACACACACACACACACACACGAACACACACACACACACAAAGAAGAACGAATGCAAATTTCGAAAGGACTCAAATGTTTACCTATCATTTTCCATAAGAAACAAACTCACAGACAGACACACACATGGACGCGATCCAGCACACGCGTGCACATGTACGTGTATGTGGTTATGTGTGCGTTCTAGAAAAAGTTAGCATTTAGGAGAACCATTAAATTTTAGATATATGAGGGGTGAAGAGACAAACAAGCGAACAAAGTATCCAAAATGAAGAAAATGAAAAATATTTAAATTATTACTGCGACACATACTGAAGGAGACATCTGAAGAGCCTAAGAACAACCACTAAGTATTTGTGAAGTTTAACATTATTTCTAAAACTAATTTAATTACCTAAAACTTAACTCATATATATATACATATATCAGTATATATACACATACATACATATGTATATATGGAAAGGTAAGCAAGCAAGCAAGCGAACAAACACAACCAAAAGAAAAGACTTTCAAATAAAACTTTTGGAGGACAATTAATATTTTTTAAAAATTTAATAAATAACGTAAAAACATGACAAAAAAATAAAACACAATGTAAGAAGAACAAGCAAGAGCAAGAATAAGAACAAGAACAAGAACAAAGATGTAAGGCAATGAAGATATGTATGAAAACGAAATGTTCAGACACTGTTCCTTTCACTGATCATTTACGGAGGTTTTATTTGAAAACTAGCAAAATTAGAGAAATTTAAAATTACTTAAGAGATTACGAAAAAAAAGAAACATTCCGAGCAAAAAAAAAAAAACAAAAAAACTATGATTTATGAAATTCGAATACTTGGGTTTTTTATATAGCATTTCGATCCACAATTTTTGGACAACGACGACGACATTTTGATTACAAGGAATTCTAAGAGGGTTTTATTTTTTATTAACACAAGTGGGCGTAGATTGCAATACAACAACCGAACATTACGCCTTCTCCTGGCTCCACAAGATCAAATCGGATCATTTCGGACGATCAGTCGAAATTCGAAATTGAAAGAAGTCGTATTGCATGCAGTTTTTCTGGTACCCGGTACCGAGGGTTCGTTAAGTTTTCATTAATTTTGAAGTGTGTGAAAATAAGAAGTTTTATTTTACTGCAATAGACCGGAATTATTTCCACGAAATAGTACAAACAACTTTAGGATAACTTTTATTATAATAACGAAGAATAACTAATTCAGCCCCCGGGCACTAATTCATCCGGCATCCGGCGCTCCGAGACAAAGTAGTACTTTTCTACCACCCACTGCATTCACCGCCACCCACGTTCGCCCACAGCCATTCTCCATCCACTTGGGCCACCACTGGACCCAACACAGTGCCACCTATGGGCTGGGCTGTTGCATCCTTCGCAGGACTCCTGGACGTCGGGACGACTGGACTCGGAGCGCTCTAATAACACGCATTTAACAACTCATAATAGAAGAAATCATAGATTTATATTAAGCAGAAGCTTTGTGCCCTTGTTTCGATGTTTGCGTTAAGATATCTACACAATGAGTTCGATTCGTGCTTGAGTTTCGAAATTTTGTATTATGAGAACATTTTTGAAACAGAATTCTGGAAGTGTGTTAATCGTAGTAGAACCCTGGAAATGAAATATTTTCGAAATTCCATGAAGGTATTTTGTGTTTTATGTTTTGACTTTCCAACTGATTTCGAACAAATTCCAAACCGATGAAAATCAATAGAGTTACTCAACTTCAATTATGGCAATTAATGAAACCAATGTGTGGGCAGACATAGACACACGTATGTATGTTGCAGCACACGTACATTTTGTTCTTAATCATTACTTAACAAGCTACATTTAAAGTGAAAATGAGAAATGTAAAAACCAATACCAAAAAAATTTAAAACTCAAATGAAAACCTTCCACTATTAAATGGAAACCAAAAAAATGAAAACAAATAAGCATAAATTAAATATGTATTAACAATAGTCGATGAAAAACCAAAACAAAAACAAAACCATATAAATGTAATATCATACCGCATACTAAAGCAACAACAACACAATTATATTACTGGATATCTCTAACTTTATATAATTTTCCAACAATTTGAACTCAATATAATAAATAAAATCAATGGAATACTTCATAAAAATAGTTGAAATTAAGTTATTATTCATGTTCGACTCTTTATTTAAAAACAAGAAACAAGAACAACAGAAATGGCAACAAAATTGGAATTTTGAAAAAATCTACATTGTCCGGAAAGCGATATAATTTATTGATTTTTGCGTAAAATTTTATGAAAACAAAAAAATGACGCTCGAGAATTATAATAAAAATCAATGCATTTTAGTTATTTATGTTCCGCGTTTCGTAACATTATTACAAAGGAAATTTGTAATGGAAAATACGTTAGTCAAGGCATAACAATGTGTAATTATTATTGTCCTTATTATTATCATTTAATGTGTAAATTTTCATAAGGAAAGTGTAAGAAAGCAAAATTACTATTTGGAAAATATAAATTATATATGAATATATATGAAAAACAAACATAAAAGAAACAATGAAAAAGTATGATAAACATTTTTAAGCGTGACAAAAATTATTTTATTGAAATTATGTAAAATTTAAAATATATATTGTTTATTTTCATCTTGAAAAATAAAGTTTTAAAATCGTATAAAAATAGTAAACTTGTGAAGTTTAAATCATTTAAGTTGGGTACTATTCCGAAGAATTTTTCTTCTGCAAGTTTAATTTTACCTATCGAGACCCGAGACATGGTTTATGGGATTTGTTCGAGTTTCGACTATTGCTCCTAAATTCTACTTAGAAGTAGCTTCAAATTATGCGATGATCCTTCTTCAAAGATATTTCTCATATTCTCAAATGGATTTTGGTATGCAGTTCTTGGAAAAATACACACTGAAATACCCACCTAATTCTATTAATATCCTTCACCTTAATGTTTGGTATACCGGAAAAAAAAAACAAAAAATATTTAGGAAATCAAAAAAGAGCTTCAGACAATCAATAGTTTTTAAATTCCGGAGGTGCCTTGTGAAATTTCCCCTCCTTAGAGCTATAATTTTGATAGCCACAAACGTAGATAACTTGCACAGGGTTGCCGAATGAGTCAATTGAATTATCTGTCACACTTCGTAACTCCACTTTTTCATGCATATTGCAGAGTTTTGCAATTGATAGAAGTATTTGAAAAAACATATTTTCACTATATGTTTTTTTTTTTTTAATTGCACAACAAAAATTTGGTGAAGAGCTTGAGAGTACAAGAAGCTCACACACCGACGTTACACCACGCTCAAAAATGTTGTGGCATCCCTAAAGTCAGAGTAGTTACGCAAACTGTCAGAGTGACAGCGAAGAAGACTAAAATTTTTTTCAACAGCTGAGAGAGTCTGTTTTAGGAAAATGTCTCTGCTTGCAGCTTTATCGAGGTAAAAATAAATGAATTGTATTAATTTTGCATTAAGAGACATGTTATTCTATGAAGATTTTCTCTGCGCGAGGTGACACACATTGCGGCACGGGGAATCAGCACCAACAATGGGTTGTTTATAAAGGCAACTCCTGTACTGTGTGCCGAGCCGCTAAAGAAAAAGAAGAAACTCGACCCACAAATTATCAAACAACGTGAGGACCGCAGAAAGAAGAAATTGGAGAAACAGATTCGTCGTCTGGAGAAAAATGCGCGTCAATTAAAACCCGTGGATGAACTGGAGGTTCCACTCGAACTCATCGATCAGAAAGAGTGACTATTGATATTCTAACAAAAAATCGCTTCTAACTGAAATCGTCCCACAGAAAACGTGCCCGCAAGCTGAATCCTATTAGTGCGGCGGAGATGGAAGAACACGTGAAGTTGAATAAAGAATGGGCCCGCTACAAGCACAATGAGAAGGTGGCTGACTTCCAAATAATCGACCGCTTGGTGCAATCACAACGCAAAGCTCTGGATGAGTTGCGTAAGGAGTCGGAGGAACTCTATCTAGAGGCGATTCAGCCAGATATTGCGCTGCTACCGATTTCGGTGAAAGGACCCGTAGCCACCCCACCAATTGAAAACTACGATAGTCCGGACGGCGAATATATACATAAAGCAAAGAACTGGGAGCAATAGTTACGTTAAGTCAGGGTAGTCCCCACATATTTGTTTACAATTAATTCGTTCAAAATAAATTGATGGCGCTTGCAATTTGTTAGTAATTGTTCCTAGAATTCACATAAATATGCAACCATAGACAAAATTTACTAATTACTCGTCCAGCGGATAATCTTCTCAAAGTCAACAAACAACCTAACTAACCTTACATGTGATACCCTTAGACTTTATTTATGAAACTATGATGATTAGAATAGTGTGGGCAGAACAATACTTAGAAATATTTAACGGTATTTAATAGACATAGAGAGTGTAGAGTGTTAGATCGAACTTATAAGTACCTCCTGCACGCTTAGTAGAGCTTATCATTAATGCTTCATTGTTGCTAGCGTCTGTTCTATGATTTGAAGCAGTATATAATCAGGAAACATAAGACAAAAGTTATTATTCATCAGTAGTCACCGGTGAGATGAATCTAAATATGGAATATTATATTGAAGTAGACCTATCGCAATCATATTTGATAATCATCGTTTTCGTGAGCCTTGGAACACCGTGTGCGGGTAAAATGAAAGTGCACTTGAATGTATGGTTAGTAGTCTGAGTGGAATTATAAATATCTCATGTCATAGACACCTCACTTCTACCGGGACACTTTAGGAAGTATGGTCTATATTCATTGACGCCAGCACTCGAGCCCAGTACCATATGTGACGTCGATCATTATATGAAATCGGAGAACTGTGCGTTCGGTAGTTACAAGTACAACCCCAACCCTGACGTTTGTCCCGATCGTGAAGTTTGCTTTCTTGGCCTCGGTGAGCGATGCAATGGGCACTTTCGAGGGCCGCGATGTTCCCGAGAGTTGACCTGCACGTGTGGCAGCTGCATGAATTGCTTGGGAGGCGTTTGCCACCTGCTCTTATGTAATTGAGGACCAACGGAATTATTAGATACCGAATAAAAATACTATTAAACTATTAATATAATGAACTTATAGGTAAAACATAATTACATGGAACGCTCTTTAGTTAGAGAAAAATAATAATGAAAAAGAGTTTAGAAAACCAAAGACAAGGACAAGGATAAGTCATACTATCTACGATGGTGGCCTCTGCGAATCGACTATTTTCGATACTGATTAATTAGTAATCCACAATTCCGTTGGGGTTAGGGTGGAGCCAATGGCGTTCTGGTCAGACTGAAGAAGGCATTTCTGTAAAGGGGCGACATTGATTTGCCGCTCGCGGAATAAAGAACGACAACTTGACCTACACAAATAATGGTATGCGCGAATATCCTCGGAGTGGGGCGCCCGATTGAGCAATTTCGATGGACAGTTAAGACGCCCCCGCGAGGGGTTGAAAGGATGGGTGGATATGGGGCAGGGGGTGGTTACAGAAACTCAACCACTTGGCAATGACCGCTGACGCGGTGGTGGTATTTTTTAATGTTCTAATTAATTATGCGGTATAATATTAAAAATCTTTAGCGAAAATAGAAAACAACTTGCCTGAGGGATGTTCCGTATTGGTATAAAAGCCGCGAACAATCTTGAAGAATCACAAACGCAGTCCTGGTAGCCTAAGAAGCAGAAGCAGCTACCAACAGCCAGAACAGAGAAACGACTATTTTCTAATTTCAAAAAGGCACACACACTTGCGCACACAAAGATGGCGACTATTTCCAATTTGAACGCGAATTCACCACACACCCATTCACCACTTTCACACAGAACAACCTTCATGTTCATTATCGTGGTGATGCTTTGGGTACCCAGCGCGACGAGCATGTAAGTCTTAAAAGTTTCCAGTGAATCAAGTGGGAACCGTGTAAACTTATCCTTCTTTGCAGAGCATTCTACACGCCCGATAACACGTGCAACGTCTACCAGTACGAGAAGCCGCGCAACTGCACCTACGGCAGCTACAAAATTAATACAAACCCGTTCTGTCCTGATCGCGAGATCTGCTTCCTCGGCCTAGGAGAGCCATGCAAGCAGGATATCTTGGAGGCGCGCTGTGCCCGCGGTCTGGCCTGTATGTGCGGTCGGTGCATGAATTGTATGGGTGGGATTTGCAACATGGAATTGTGCCAAAAGCGGATCGAGGTGCCAAAGCGGTGGATGAGCCCATACGAGAGGAACCCTATGGGCTGGTTTAATCGGCCAGAGACTGAATATTATTAAGAATATTGACAGGAATATGATCGCGCACCGAAGGCACAATCGCAACGATGAACACGAATTTTGAATCTCAAAAATTACTCGAGACTATTTATAATGGACACTTAATTAAATGTGTAAAGGAATCTAGAACTATGTAAAACAATAGCTTTTTGCAAATAAAGTTTGTCTGCTAATCAATACAAAAGTGATTTCTTTAAAATCAAAGTGTCGTCGCTCAACACTCTCTCTCAAGATCAAATTTATTCCAAATTACATATTCCGACTTCAGTTAAATTGCTTTTCAATTGTTCGATTTTTATTAGTTTGCAAATGCAACAATCTATGAAGTTTCATATTATAATAAAATGTTAAAGCAATTACAAATGAATGTAGATGTATGTATGACTGCTTTTCAATTATAATAAATATAATCGTAGTTAAATCCTTGCTAATCAGTAGAACATAAGCGAAGCATAACAAAACATATGTATGTTTAGGGTTCTTGAGCGGTGCGTTATATTTTGAAAATTTTGTTTTAAGTGTTTTGTTTTGTAATATTGTTCTGATTATCCTTGTTTTGAATTTGATTCAGTATAAGTTTTCCAGATGATTATGAAGACGAAGATGTGCTGGGAGCATTTTTAGCGGCTGCTTGTCGCTTTTTCACTCCCCAATTATAAACACGGGCCATATTTACTTCTGTGGTTGTAATTTGGTCTCTGCAAAATACAAATAACATGTATCTGTTAGAAATAGCTGGTTTAAATAATAAAGCCTCTTTCCATCTTTTTTCATTCAAGCACATTAATACCAACAATTTAAATGGAAGTCTACCAACCTCAGAAAATCTTGATCGTGCTCAACTGTTTTCAAATTCGAGATTGCCGAAGTGGCGTTCTGTTTCAACAACACCTCAGCCTCGTCCAGCGGGTACTCGAGCATCACACTGGCTCCCAACCATAAATACACCGTCTTTGTTGGAGGCACAAGAGTCTTGATAAACACTTGGTCGCTGAGTAAGAAATGTGTTTCACGTTCTTCCTCTGTCTCCTTGCGGAGTACTTCGATCATATCGAGGGAACGCTGTAGATCGGGAATTTGTGATTTCAGCTTGCGACGACGGGCCTCGAGATTGAAAGCCATAAATCTGTATTTTCCGTGTTGTTCGTCCAGGCGTTGCAAAACCTTTTCGCAATTCTGTTCATTTTCCGGTTGAGCCATGTATGCATCAATCTCTTCCTGTGGAAAAAATAACGAGCCATGATTAATTCAATAACAATAGAAGGACCGGAGTAGTGGCAGCATCACCCTGTACAAACTTAGGTTAGGATACCGCTGCCAGAGTTTGTACTCCAAAAGCAATGTTCATTACTCACTAGAAACACGGCCTCAGGAATACCGGCGAAGGATTTCTGATTTTCCGGCAATTTCGGCATTTCCACGGTGTCCATTAGTCCCGTCATTGTGTTAATCTATTGAGTTTTCGCGAATTTCTAGAAAATAATCACAGCAGTCGCGATATCGAACGCCTTTGCAGCTGGAAATGGAAGCACAAAAGTCACTCTGACTCAATTTTCGAAATGTCAAACTGACATTACGACCGGAGTTGCCATTAATTGAAACACCGATTACTATAGTTACCAGGCAGAAAATAGTTGATATCAACACGGAGTCATAGCGGCAAAGCAACTTAAATTTGTGTGTCTGAGGCGTAAGTAAAGAAACATTTTTGATTTGAAATTCACTACAAGATAAACGTTCAGTGCAAATTTTTGTCGTGGTTTATTCGGTTTTTTTAGTTTTTATTTTCTTAAAGAATCTAAGTGAGAAAGCAACGAGTTCTCCAATTATATTCGTTCCTTAAATCGAACAAAGCTTCAGTGTGACGTTTATTTCAGTTGCTTTGGTTTGAAATCCCGTAATCTCTCCAAGAAAATAAAAAAAGCGCCCACATTTCGCTTGAATAATTTGAAGAGAAAGAAACAATAAATATTTGTTTATGGCATTATCATTTTCAAAATTTGCCAAGCATTTCTCCTAACGTTAATGACCTGTTGGAAGCCGTAGGAAAAGTGTTGAAACGAATTATTACAAAAAATCTCGGTCTGTTTATTTGAAAATTAAAATACAAAAAGTATGTCGGACTCAGAAGAAATAATAACGAGTGATGAAGAATCCGAAGGTATATAAAAATTAATTTAAACAACAGTTGGTAAAATTCAAATAAACGGCTTTTAGAAATTGTGAGCAGTAATGGAAGTTCTGGCGAGGATGATCAGCCCAGCAAGGACCTTACCATTGAAGATTCCGATGCGGAGAGTAAGTAGAGTTGTCTTTGAAAATCACCATTAAATATACTTTTTTTTATCTGACAGGCACTGATGAGAGCATGGTCGTTCGTTCTAGACGGAAGGGAAAGAAAAAAACAGTAATCTTAGATTCAGAGGACGACTCCGATGAAGAGGAGGAGTTCGAGAGACAGGTGTTGTCTCCTCGAACGCGAATGAGCATTACTGGGGTTCGTCCTGCAGATCTCACGGATGAGTCCAGTGAAATTGATTACTCGGATGATGACACTAAGGAGGCAAATCCAAGAAGAAGCGATCAAGAGAGTTCAAATTTATACGAATCTGCTGAGAACACAGTGGAAAACGAATCGAATGTGAAGTCGAATTCACTTATTAATCAGTCAGTCATAGAAGAATCATCTGCAGAGGCAAATTCGTCGCAGAACAATTCTGAGAGTGTGGGCGAGGATGACGAAGTTGTTTCGCAGCATTCTCCAATCGCTGCCAACATGTCAGCCAAACTGTTGTCCCATGTAGACTCTCCACTATCTGCTGCACGATACAGTACTCATTTTAAAAATGCTATAGACGAAAAATTGTCCTCCACCATTTATCAACCACGCACTACCAACAAATCGATAATAGAATCTGACGACAGTGATATTCAAATTATAAGCAAGAAGGACGAGACCATCGAAATTTCAAGTAGCGATGAAGATGTTCATACGAAGATCAGTTCACCAATCGCACGACCTTTGGTGCAGCCTACAATCACTGCTAAATTTTCAAACAAACATTTAGAAAAACAAAAGGAAATACCGAGGCAATATGTCTCTCAAGAATTTTATAATAAGGAGGCGAAAAAGCTCGAAGAATTAAAACTTGAATTATCACACGCGGAAAAGTTGTTGGAGACATTTTCGAAAAGTCTCCCCGATGGTGGAAGGCAAATAATGCTAAGAACCGAAAGATTACGAACAGATTTAAAAATAAAAGCAAACTACTTTGCTTCTCTAGTAATAGAGGATGGCACTGGTCCGTTAGAGGAACAGAAACAAAAGTTTAAAAAACCATTCTTCAATGCCGATGCTCCGAATTGGGATGAACTTTCGGCAGCAGTAAATCAAATACAACCCAAACACACAGGAAAACAAGGAATGGCAACGTTTCAAAATCAAAAGGCATTGACGGTGGAACGTCTTAAGGTACAATTGGTCAATATATAGGTTAAATATTTTCTTTTTATGATGAACACATTTAGAACGGATATATGAAAAGTCGTGAGTTTTTCTATATCCATAAAAAATTACGTACTAAAGTTATTCTGTACATAATTTTGGCAATAGTAAAACTCTTGTTTCTTGATTTAAACCCATCACAATTTCTGAGACAATTCATCCACTCACTCACAATGTTTTTTAAACAAACTTGTATAAGGTTTATTTACCTTTTCGCAGGATTTGCATGGTTCTCTCGAAAACTGTCCGGGAGAAGATGTGTTAGCCGATGACCCCAAAGGCCTGAAAGTGCAGTTAATGCCGCATCAGAAACATGCCCTAGCATGGATGGGCTGGCGCGAAAAACAAAAACCGCGTGGAGGTATCTTAGCAGATGACATGGGTTTAGGTAGCTACAGAAGATACATTAGCATATTCCATTGCATATCAAATTCAATTAACTGATTTGGCGTGTAGGTAAAACTTTAACAATGATTTCGATGGTCCTTGCGGCTAAAAACCGTGAGGATGACGAAGATAATGATGAATCCAAGCAAGAGAGCGAAAGCGATAATGAGGAAAAGGAAAATCGTGGTTGGACCTCAAAAGGCAGACGTGATTGTCAGTGAAACAACTTCAAATAAGATAATGAATATTTAATAATTCGTTATTTGTAGATTATCAAGGCGGGACACTTGTTGTTTGCCCCGCTAGTTTGTTGCGTCAATGGGAGTCTGAGGTACAGTCAAAACTTGCTCGTCATAAACTAACCGTTTGCGTTCATCACGGCAACAATCGGGACACGAAGCCAAAGCATTTGCGAACATACGATATCGTAGTGACCACGTATAATATTGTGGCACGGGAGCAAAAGTCGATGGGTGCCTTGTTCGGTATAAAGTGGAAGCGCATTATACTTGATGAAGCCCATACTGTCCGCAATCACAAAGCACAATCATCAGTGGCCGTCTGTGCTCTTCGCGGTAAATATCGTTGGGCTCTGACTGGTACACCTATTCAAAACAAGGAAATGGACGTATATGCATTGTTAAAATTCTTGCGCTGTACTCCCTTTGACGATTTTGCACATTGGAAGAAATGGATCGATAACAAGAGTGCTGGAGGACAGCAACGTTTAAATACGGTAATGAAGTCGTTAATGTTGCGCCGTACAAAAGCACAGCTGCAGGAGCGCGGAGCTTTACAATGTTTGCCACAGAAACGTATTGATTTAATAGAAGTCGAACTGGACAAAGACGAAATGAATGTTTATCAGAAGATTATGATATACTCTCGCACGCTTTTTGCACAGTTTCTTTATCAACGAGCTGAACGCAACACAGATCTCATGTACCGCGAGGATGGGAATCGCCCGACTTTTATGCAAGCCAAAGACCCCAATGGTGCCTACTACAAAGTGCATCAGAAGTTTACGCGAATGCATCAGGGAAGCCAGGATGTCAAATCTCATGAGATTTTGGTTTTACTCCTGCGATTGCGGCAAATCTGTTGTCACCCCGGTCTTATTGATTCAGTAAGTTTTTTCATTATCAATTGCAATTTTACATATAATAAATTCCTTATAACATGTCTGTATCATAGATGCTAGAAGATGAAGATTCACATAACATAGAGACGGAAAGCGATAATACACAAACGGAAATCGATTTGCTCGATCAGTTAAATAAGCTCGCCATTAAGGACACATCTGAGAGCAATTCACTGTTGGGAAGCAGCATTGAAGACGAACATGAATTACAACACGACGAGCGAGTGATCTCAAAGGCTTCAGCCAGAGTGTTGCAAAGAAGTAATCCTGTCTTTAACTTAGAACGTCCGAGCTCCAAAATGATCAAAGTACTAGATACACTTAAAACCAAAGTTCTCAGCTCAAATGATAAAGGAATCGTGGTGTCTCAATGGACTAGTGTTCTTAATATTCTGAAAACACATTTGGAGAATCAAGGTATCAAAACTCTTTCACTAAATGGAACTGTTCCAGTTAAAAACCGCCAAGAAATCGTCACCGAATTCAATAATGCGAATAGTGATAAGAAAATTTTGCTTCTGTCACTTACTGCTGGCGGTGTTGGTTTGAACTTAGTTGGGGCTAATCATTTATTGCTCATCGACTTGCATTGGAATCCCCAGCTGGAGGCTCAAGCGCAGGATCGCATTTATCGTGTGGGCCAAAAGAAAGATGTGATTATTTATAAGTTCATGTGCAAGGATACAGTCGAAGAACGGATTCGAGCGTTGCAGGAACACAAGATGTCAATTGCGAACGGCGTGCTTACTGGTTCCAAGTCATCTGAGGGCAGTAAATTGTCAATGGATGATCTGAAGGGACTTTTTGGGATGTAGGAGTACCTTTGTAGTATATAATATGTCTATATATATCTTCCTTCGATTATATGTTGTTTATGTAATAATAAAGATGTTTATTTTTACGATTATTTTTTTAAAGCATTTCTAGGATATTAAAATATATTGTCTGAGTTTCGTATCCATACCGTACATTTAATAAATGAAATGAAGAACATAAATCAAAAGTTTTCGGTATTAGTTTAATATTTATTTTTAACCATTTCACACATATTTTACATGTTTAAAGATTTATTTAAGTTCATGTATTTGATAAATATAAATTACATTTACCTAAACTAATAAATTCCAAATTTGAATGAACACTAAAACTCATATAGTACTGTTGGTTTACACAGAGTTCAAATAATAATAATTCAAAGCTAAAATAAATTCGTTGAAATTCCTTATAATAATAATAATAAAAAAAAAATAAAATAAAATAAGAACTAACACATATATACGCTCGTATATAAATCACAAATTCTTTAAATTATTGTAAATAAATTCGAAAAGTTTCTGTTCGTGTGTTTCGAACGTGTTATTGATAAAATTCACAAAATCATGTCCACTCTTCTTCTTCTTCTTCTTCTTTATTTCTAACAAAACGATTTTCATTAAGGTTTTTAAATATTTCTTAGGACATTAGAACTAGAACGTAGGAAACTATTTTATTTACAGACGTTGCTGCTTTAAGCATGGGGATTTTATCTTTATCGTTGAATGAATATTTTACTTATTTGTTTCCTACTTTTTTGATTGACATTGGACACATATTTCGTAATTTCCATATGTTAAGTGTCTATGCCCAACGGGTTGAAAGTTTGCTAAATATATGCTTTTCACTTCACCCTTTTATTTCTATCACTGATGTCTTGTGCCTATCTATCACTTTGACACAATTTTTTAGCATTAAATAGTTTTGTTTTTGTTATATATTAATTTGGAATTATTTGCTATTTACTGAAACACATGCCTTGATTCTTCTTGTTAAGTCAAAAATGCTTTTTTTAAAACGAAACAAAAAAACATTAAAATATTATTAAAAATGTATGCTTTCTCTCGTTATCACCACTGAAAACTACTAGATTTGCATTAAAAAATCACAATTTTGCTTTTCCTTTTTTGTAAATAAATAAATAATTGTTCTCTGTCTCTCCAACCCTAAAACAAGTAGATTTTTTTATCCAGGATTTGATAAGTCATTGCTCTGGCTCGTACTGAGGCTGGGAACTAGACATTACCGCGCAGAAATCGAACGAATTTGAAATTTATGATTTATATAAATAATTCGCCATACCGTGATCGGTTAGGAACTGAACTGTAGAAACTTTAGGGTGGCATTAGTTTTGTTTCCATGTAAGTCCTTGATACGACGTATCTAAAAGTCGCTGGATGTTATTCGTATTGTGACTGTGTGTGGTATTCGCCTCAGTCGATTAAATGTATTCCAACAGTGCAGATTTTTCTTACTAATATTACAAGATCAAATTTTAAACCCCGAAGGTTGAACCGAAAAAACTATAATAGTTTGTTCTCCCCGAAGTATACACCCGATAACCAGTGAGCACCGAATAACCGAATGATGCATGATAATGATTCGATATTTCATCCGTTGAATTTACTAGAGTTTCTACAATGGATCCTACAAATACGTTTTAGTCATCTACTTCTGTGATCTAACTCTAAATATTGTTTATAATTTTGATCCTTTTTAACTTCGAAGAACATGCTTTTTCTATGTAACAATTGTGGTAGCCTGAAGTCATGTTCGCACCCTTTGCTTATCCTTATGTGTATTTCATCAAATATATAGTACTGATCGATATAGCTATAGTATGTGTGTATGTATGTATATTATAAACCGAAATTTTAGGAATTTAATACGCGATTGAATTCACCGAAAAATGCAATTTTTTTTATGTTTTATTTGAGATCGAATATGTATATACTTTTTGTAGGACATTTTACTCTGGTGTTATATTTTCTATTTATACAAAGTTCTATTGAAATATTAACATGTATAAATGTCTGTAGTTTTCATATTAAATTTTATTATACAAACTAATGACTGTTAGTTTTTGCGCATTAAGTTCTTAAAGTTGTCTTACATTATGTAGTGTTTCTAGAGTACGACACGACACTGCAAGTTCTAGAGGCCAGGGGTGTGTCTAAACTGTGTACAATAATCTCCGATCCGGCGACTCTTCACCATAGAATATTCTATTATTTGCTTTTACTTTACTTTTACTAAGGGTTTCCGTCCACTTTACTGTCTGCTGTGAGGGCTTCGAACATATTACGCTAGTCCTTATCCTACGTGTAAGCAATGCGGCTTCTACTTAAGTATTCGCCCACAACCAAAATTGTTTGATTCACTTATTTCGTTTCGCTTCTTCATCCGTCCAACACTCCATTCCACAATCGATCGTCCCTGGATGCCTCGAACGTCTCCGGTCGCTCGCCACGAAGATCGCCAGAGCCAAGCTACAGGGGTTTAGGTTAGGTCATATATATTCTCATTAGATCTTGCTGTAATTCCTCTTGTTCTGTTAGTATTTGATGCAGTTCCTTGTTTCAATCGTCTCTGAAAGGAGAATTAAACTCGAGTCAGTATTTGGTTATCTGAGGATGGGCGATCGGTTTCTGCGACTGAAACAGCCAAAGATAAGATAAGATATATTCCCACATAAAAAGGGGTAAAAAGGTACCTTCCCACTAATCGTTACAGCTAATATTCAACGGTTTCGTCGTTACTGCGCGGTCGTAAATGACACTGCACTTATCTGAGGAGTCAAGGAGTCGTCTCAACAGAGGCGGAGGTGAAAAGTCGAAGCTCCTGCCACCGACTGCTGCTCGTTCATCTGATTAATTGTTACTTCTGAGCATTTTCTGCTGGTGTCGCCCGCTCACCCCCCGCTCCCCTGTCGACATATCATATTTTAATTGCCCAGCTCGACTTATGCTGCGACTACTTTACTTCGCCCAAGGAGGGAACTGTTTTATTTCCTCTCTTCCTGTCGATTACTTTGTTGCCTTTCGGTGGCCATAAAAAGTACTTCAGACGCTGACGACGACGACGACAACAACAACAGCAACGCCAACAATAACAAATGCTGCCCCATAAACGCAAAGGAAACAAACGGAACAAAAAATAGCTAAACTATAAAATTTAAAGTTGCGTTCGTTTCGTTGAATTTCGCTCAGTGGACACGCATTATTAAAATAAACAATTCGCCGAAGTGTGGCCGCGGGTGACACTCGAGGGCTGCGAGGGTCGCCGGTCGGAGGAGGGGGCAGCGGAAGCTGGACTCGCAGAAGGGCGAGATGAGAGCGGGTCTGGTCCGGTGGCCGAGGACGACGCGTCAACGGCGAGCTGTCAAACGGAATGGCGTGTTCGTCATGTTGCGGAGCATGATTCGAAATAAACATAATTTTAATGGCTCCGCCGCAACGATCGGACACGGCTCTCGACTGAAATTTACGAGTCCAACTATTTCAGTCGGTCGTGATTTTTGCTCCCCGTTCACGAGGAATCCACACGACCCCAGTCGCCATCTGCCAATGACGTGCGCTCTCGGCGAACCGATTACCCGCTTCCTTCCGGGCGGGCGTCGGGCGTCGGAGTACTTCATACTCAAACCAAATGGCACGAGTAGCGAGAAGCCAAGTAGTTCTGGATATAGAAAAGGTTTCAAAGGTCGGCATTGCGGATGTTTGCTGAAGTCCAAGTACCGACTACTCTGTCGCGCCCCGATCACGGCTGAGCGAAGGAAGGGATGGAAGGCAGCCCTAAGCACTGATTATTCCCACTCGAGCTACTTAATTTTGTGAGATTTACGACCGCGACACTAATAAAAAATATGACAAAATTTGTAAGGATCATAAAGTTGTTTATTTTGTCCAACAACCGGATGTCAACAGACCCCATCCAGAAGAAGAGGGACGGACGGGCAGAGGGAATCCTTTGTGCGTGGAGATCTCTCGACTCGAGGATAACAAAGCGACGAGCATTTCCGTTGAATTTATTAGGGATCTGAGAACTTATTCCCTATCGCTCTAACCTTTCTCGCATCCCATCCCCCTCGAACAAAGTAACGAATAATAATACACCGAAAAGAAAAAGACTGGAATCGACATGGCTTTGATTTTTACGACTCTGCTGTGGTTATCGCTGTGCTTATTGTTGTGGTTGTTGGTGGTATTGATGTTGCTGTTGCTGTTGCTGTTGTTGTGATAGAAGGGTCACGTGCGATCGCGATAGACCCGATCAGTATTTAATGACTTTGTTTTCGTTATAAATTCAAAACTAAAACTAAAGTCCACCTCGTGATTAAGGAGCATTAAAAGAGCATTCCACGGATTACGAGGCGGGCGAAGCCTTTGCGATCGCCGCGGAAACGGCCGGCGATCCTGCGAGACGCAGAACCACCTTTTACGACTTCTCGACTTTTCGTTTTATGAACATGGCACTTTGTAGGCCTTTCCACGGCCAAACAAAAAACAACAGCGACGACCGATGGCAATAACAAGACGGGCGGGGCAGCGGCGGAGGCAGAGGCGAAGCCAAAGGACACCTCGAGTCAGATCTCGTGCGGAGATCGGAGAGGAGCGAAATTTTGCTGCGACCCGGTCCGGCTCCGGCTCCGGCTCCGCCGTATCTAACGATTATTTTTCTAAATTGCAAGGCGATCTTTTATAGTGATCGTAAAAGAGCATTTGTATGTATTTATTTCCACTTTATTTCGCGTTTATTTCTACTTTAACGACGCTTTTCGGCGCTGGCACAATCACAGAGAGCCTCGCGAACCCAGCCCCGGCCAGGCCTGCCCGGTTCTGTTTATAACCCACCGCCAGGGAAGGCTGCGCGGCCGAGGGGACCCCACTCGACAGACAGGGCAGCTGGACCGACGGGGAGTGAGAGAGGGAGAGAGGGAGCGACGGAGTCCGTCTGTCGGGAAACCCATTACGAGCGGAATCTCGGGATATGAACTCGATACGCAGAATATTAAAAAGGATCGTCATCATCATCGCTCATCGCGGTGGTCATCAGCGCAGCCGAGACAAAGGACGACGGGCCCGGGAATCGAGTGTTCCGCGAAAAGGGATCCACTGCAGGGAAACCGTAAAACTCATCATTTTGAAATATGAACACATTTCGGAGGATACAAAACAGTTTTACGATCGCCGTCGCCCCGGTCTGGCCCCGGTCTGGAGGGTGCGCTTTGAAGTTCCCATGGATTCGCTTAATTTGTCGGGCCGTCTTTTTCTCGGCTCTCCCCCCGCTCCCGCTTTATTCGAGGTTTCTCGCTCAACCGGCCTGGCACCAGGATCGAGGCGAAGGAGTGGGAGACGGAGGCGAGGCTCGCCAGACTCTGGAGGGACTTCTCGCCCAAAGACCGAGGGATCTCTCGACTCGAAACTCCCGGTTCGGTTGGTTTCAACGCCCATCTCTCTCTCTCTCGCTCGCTCCTCCTGTAGTGGCAACCTTTCCCATCCTCCTCTTCTTCTTCTTCGCCTGGTTCATATTCCCATTCAACTTTCGAATTGCCTTCGTGTCCGTCTTCCTGCCAGGCCAATCGGGCGGGCTCCGAGTGAGGAATCGAAAGTTCGTCGAAAGTTTCGGAGCCTTCGCCGTCCCTCCTCGGACACCGCCCCGCCCCGCCCCCTGGCGCAACACATGGACAACGTTTTACGGCCGCAACTTTTCACCGATCCGGCGAAGTTCTCGAAGCTCGTTCGCATTTGATTGCGTTTCGTTTCGTTTGAGTTCGTTTCGCTGGGTCCTGCCTGCTTTTTAATTTGCCGAAAATTCATCATAAAATGGCGCCTGCACCACCACCAGCAACTGCATCATCGACTGCACGACTGCACGACTGCAAAACCTCGACACAACCTGCTCGACCCACCACCGCAATCGCAATCTGTTTCCATTCACCTTCGATATTAAAATGGAGAGTCGTCGGAGAGCTTTCGGGGCATTTAACGATCCCCCAAGATAAACTTTGCGGCAGCTCGGCAGCTCGAAGTTGGGACGACGGTTACGGCGATAAAATTACAGGACTCTCCCCGAACCGCCAGCGGGAGGTGAACGGAGGGAGCGAGGTGGCAAGAGAGAGGGCGAACGAAACAATTATTCAGCTGCGAACGGCCATAAACCGAAGCGGAACCTGGTGCAATGGAACGGGACGGGACGAATGAACGACGAAACAATGCGAACACACAATGGCGATGCGAAGAAGTGGCAACGCTGTGTGCAATAGACGTGCGAACGTCTTGGACGGCTTCGACTAGACGCCGGCGGAGTGGGCGTGGCTGGCCGAAGAGGAGTTAAGTGACGGGAGAGCGACGAAAGCGAAGGAGCGAGAAGAGAAGGAACGGGAAGAGAAGAGAAAGGAGTTGGAAAGAGACGGGAGGAAAGAAAAGTCGCTCCACGGCAGCGTCGAGTTCGGCAGCAGCCAGAAAATTTTGCTTTAAATGCAAAAGAATTTTTACGATCCGTTCCGATACCGAATGCCGAAGAATAAGAATCGTAAAATTTTCCACCTTTTATGGTTTTCATTCTGTGTGATTTCGCCGTCTGATTGTGTGCGCTGCAATTGCATTGTGTCCTCTCTCCCTCTCGCTCTCGCTCTCTCTCTCTCTGTGTGTGTGTGTGTGTGTGTGTATGGGGAAGGTTTGCTGGCTGCTGATCGGGGCTCGGTCCTCTTCCTCTTCCCGGCCGCTTCACTTCGTGTACGGCTGCCATTCTCCGGTTCACTGCGGGCGAGGCGAGACGGGGTGGGGGACCCGAGGGGCGGGGTGTTGGGGATCGGTGCGACGAAGGGTTATGAAATTTCGAATTCACACTTTATTAACATTTTATTTAAGTTTTTCTCCCATATTGCTTTCATTCCCACCTCCTCCGCCCCCCTTTGTTTTCCTAGTTATTGTCGATGCTATTATTGTTGTTGCTGGTGCTGCCCTACCCTCGCAGCGCGTC
This sequence comes from Coelopa pilipes, assembly GCA_947389925.1. Classification (NCBI taxonomy): domain Eukaryota; kingdom Metazoa; phylum Arthropoda; class Insecta; order Diptera; family Coelopidae; genus Coelopa; species Coelopa pilipes. Next base: position 10,548,996 of record OX376697.1, read on the forward strand.
TCCTTGGCCATCGCTGTGTGCACGGTGGGCGGTTTTTATCATCCCGCCAACACATCGTCTTTCGCTCCCAATTAGCAGTCGCCCGGGGCGAGGGAAGTGGGGAGTTCGTCTCTGCGATAAGTCGTCCCTCGTCGCCTCGTCGTCCACGCGCCATAAACTTTCACGAGCCGCGGCTGGGAGGAGGACTCGAGCCGCCGACGAGGGCCTCGCAGGGTTCAGGCATTTGTAGGGTGCCACCGACCTCTAATTAGCAGCCGCGACCGCGTCCCCGACGACGGCCAAAAGTCACGCTTTTGCGGGGTTCGTCGGGCCCACCGGTCCCGGCCCGATTCGGGCCTTCATCGGGCCGGCGTCCAGGCGATGACCCGGCGAAGGTCGGGAGGGAGCGAGCGTCAACGATTGAACCGGGATTCAGCGGAGGGCTCGGAGGACCCACGGTGGATTTTTCCCCAAAAAAATCATCGATAGTGGGGTCGTCGGCGCGTGGCTTCGGCGATCCGGATCGTGGCCGGGCGAGCGAATCGGGACGAAATTTGCATAATGTTTTCATTAATTTTATTATTATTTGCTGTCAGCACCTTGCTCAAAAATAAACTAATTCCGTGTTGATTTCAAATTGCGAATTTCACATAGGAATTCACGGTTGGCAAATTGAAATTGTGCACAAAATTCTCAATGCGAAAAAATAAATCTACATTTGAATTTATTTGTGTATTTGTGTATTTTTCGTTCTGGTTTCGTTGTTGTTTCGGTTTCAATTCATGACGGATGCTTTTTCAGAATTTGATTGTTCGCAAAATATCGCAATAAAAATGCAAATTGTATTTGGCAGAGGTTTAATTTGCGAAAATCCGCTGAAACACATTTTCAAGATGTCAATAGGAAAGCATTTTCAACAAATTGCAATTGCAATTGCAATTGAAATGCTTCGCCAGAGTGCTAGAGAGAGAGCGGGCGATTGTTACAGAAATTCAATTCGATCCGACGTCGATTCGCGTTGCCAACTGCTCGCCAGTGGCACCTCCATGACGGAAGCGTCATGCTTCGAAATGCTTTGAATCTAATTTAAAAGGAAATGGCGAAAGACACACACACAGCGCGGGAGGGCGAGAGGGCGAGAGGGAGAGCGTGACAGAGAGGAACGCATGCAGTGGAAGAAACTTCAAGTGAGAGCCATAAACGGAGGATCCGCTCGTAAAAAGAAGACGGCCAGTGACAAATGAGTGGGAATGATGGGTCTAGAGGGAGACGGCGAGAGCTCGGATGCACTTCTCTAAACAAAGCATAAATTCATCTCTAATTTCCAGGTTAAACTGCGCAGAAAATTGCGCATTGCGAGCGCGATTTTTGTTTTTATTTCGCTCTTCTAGCCATAAATCAAGAGTTTTGTCAGCCCGTGGTCTTCCTCCGGCTCCCCGAAGGCCTTTCTGGGCACTTCAAAGAGACCCCCCCCCAACCCCCAAAGGTGTTGTGAGTGAACAAGTGTTTCGGGAGAAACGTTTAATTCTGAAGGCGACTAAATACCGATGAAACATGTAATAGTTCTATTGCACCCTCGTCCCTTCAGTTGGGGATTTTTGAAAACTTTTGACTCGAACTCTTCTTTCTTCTGTCTTGACCGTGGAGCTTGGCATTTAAATCCTCCTGGAGTCCCCCTGGAGTCCACCTGGAGCCCCGGGATTCGAGACCCAGGACTTTCTAATCAATTGCTCCCTCCCTCCCTCCGTTCGATAGTAAAACTTTAATTAAACTAATGGGCTGGGAAGAGGAATCGTCCAATAAAACTGGGGGGCAGACGAAAGACGAAAACGGCGGAAAATCAAGGAGGATGGGAAACGCCATAAAATGAGCCATCAGCCTGGAAGAGCCGTCTCTCTCGCCCTCTCTCGCTCTCTCTTTCCTCAACCTTTTATAACCAAGACAATCCATGCCATTTGAAGTCGCTTCCACGAAGAAGCAATCGACATTAAAATCATTGTAATGACAACGGCAACAACTACAACAACAACAAGAACAACAACAACATCATAAGACAAGCAACAACCACCAGAGGATAAAGCGATGGTCATCGGTTTTATGGGCGGACGGAAGGCCGAGAGTCCTCGGGCGGGCGGAAGGCGAGAGGAAGGACCTGGATTTGAGCAGCCGGGTTGCGGCAGGAGCCGTGCCCGAGGGATGGGGGTGGAGGGGCAAATAGGGGGGTCGGCGGTGGCGACGCTTCCGATGGTGGCCGCTGGCCGCTGACCGCGTCTCGCTGAAGGCCCAAATTGTCCGCGGTGGCTTCGACGAAGAGGAAAAGAGTTGCCTCGGCGGACGAGGGGGCTCCAGGGGGGTGCGGCAGGGCAGGGGGAGCAGCTGCTGCCGCTGCACCTTCTGCTGTTTAACTTTTATTCCGACCTTTTACGACGCCTCGGACGGATCATTTTTTGTGTGCTTCCCTCGGTGCCTCGAGTTCATGTTGTCCATGGCATTCTTGGCATTGTTGTTATTGCCGATGCTATTGTTGTTGTTGTGGCTAGAAGGCCTGTCGCTCTTTCGGGAGCGACATGTGACGACCGTGGCCAAGTGGGATTCCGTGGCCGAGGTCGTAAAGCGGACGAAGGCGATGGCGGCGACGACGACGATGACGACGATGACGACGACGACGATGCGAATAAAACGCTTCGGCACGGCATAGAAATGAATAAACAAAGCTCGGCTCGTGGCGGAAGGAGGGAGCGCGCGGAGGTGAGCGAGTGTTTATTGGCGTAATAATTTTACGACACCGATTGCTCGCAGGATCCACGTGAGCGGACGGATCGCCGACGGTGGAGGCGGTGGAGGAGGGAGCGAAGCAGCGACACGGACCGAGACAGAGGCAGAGGCAGAGAGCGAGAGGTCAAAGGGTCCAGCGAGAGGCCGGGAGGGAGGAGTGGCTGGCGATGGGGAGGGATGAGGGAGGAGCGAAAGTGAGGAAGAAACGGGGGAAGAGACTGGAGAGGGGACGGAGAAGCTGCATGAACGGGAGGTGGAACTCGTGAGAGTCTTTCTAGAAATTCGTGAGAGTCGTTGGGAAACGGTGGGAACTCGATGTAGTTTTAAGAATTATTTTTAATTCCTCTAGCAATTCAGGAAGGTGTATATCAAGAGATGATTTTATAGAAGATAAGGAGTATGAGAAGGTAGACAGTGAGAGACAGAGAGAGAGAGGGGGGGGGTCATGGAATGACTCCATAGAAAGGAACGACGAGTGAAAATGAGATGAATAATTTATTCTGCTTCTGATGTCAATAAAATGTCAGCCATTCTGACTGTTAACGAGATGTCACGCAACAGATGCGCGCCACCCACGCGCTCTCTCTCCCTCCTCTTCCGCTCATATGTGCACCTCCTCCCTCTCTCCGCTCTCTCCGCACTCTCCGCTCTCTCCCTGTCCATATCTCGCTCTGTCTGGCGAGGCAACTCCAGGAGACTTCGCGTCTTGCGAGTGGCGATCGTAAAATGTTGTTTTTGTTCTCGCGGCGAGATAAATTTTTGCATACAAATACATAACTAATAAATAAACTTAACACACACACACGAACCCACACACGTGCGCGCATTCATGCAAACTCATATAAAATGGAGGGAAATCAACAACAATAACTTCAGCTCCAGCTCGCGAACCAGCAGCAAATGATGAAAAAAGTCGTAAAAAATATATTTCCGCGCTAGTAACGAACAAAAATTCTATATATTTTACGACTTTCATATGCGAAGAAGTTTCTTCCGCCCTTCGCCCCGTCGCCCCTTCCTCTTCCTCATCTCCGTCTCCTTCTTCGAGTTCCTCTTCCTTGTTTTCGAAATGATTCCTTTTTATATTGCGTTTTTTATTCTGTGTCATTTCATATATTTTCCTCCTCCATCGATGTTATTCACTTTTGTATTTTCCTCGTTGCATTAAAGCACTCTTGGTCTCTCCCTCCCGCCCCGCCCCTCTCCACCACTCTGTATGCGAATATGTGAAAATGTATATGCATAGATATGTTGGTATGATTTGCGTCGTTGTCGCTGGAGGTGTTTATGGGAATGGTTAAGGAAAGAACGCCAAACAGGTATCGGGCACGACTGTCGCCGGGTCAGGACAATCGGAGGCAGGGCCGTCGATGGGAGGAGCTACCCAGGAATCAACCATTAGCGCTGTGACAGGGCAAACATGGTCCTAGAACAGAAGACGAACAGGGTCCTGGAACCGAGGACAAACAGGAGTCTGAAACCAGGACAAACGCGATCCTCGAACCGAGAGCCTGCGACGCTTATGGCGAAGACGACATTTCTCCGGCTCTGGCCTTCAGTTTCCCCGAGGACAGCACCTGAGCCGAGTTTCCCATTCAATTCCACTCCACTATGCCCCGAGGGATCTGCACCGGAACCGGACCCGAGTACAAGAGAGAACCAACCGAGCAAGGAATCAAAATCAAGCGGACATAAAACAAGCAGACAAAACAAATAAAGCACAACGGAGACGAGACCTGCGAGAAATTAAAATGTGGGTGTCTTGGTGGGTGGGTGGGGGCGGGGACGAACCGAGGCGAGTCGCGTCTCGAGGAATGCAAATGCAATGCAGCGATGGACGCTGAGAGTGGTGGAGAGCGGGAAGGGCGAGTGTGAGAGAGGGAGAGGCGTCCATAGCGAACTGACAGACAAGGTGAAGGCAAAGACGGAGGGAGGCTCAAGATGAACAAGGCGAGTGGGGACGGACACGAAGAATAAAAAGCGAAGGGTTGAGGGGAGCTGGTTCCGGGACGGAGAGGTGCAGAAGGCGGGGACGACGGTGAGGGAGTGGTGGAGGAGGGGGCGAGGGACCGGGACCGGGACGGAGGCAATAAAAACGGCGAAACCCCGGCCAAGACGTCGTGTGTTGTCGAAGCGCGAGTCAGCGAGTCAGCAACAAACATTAATTAAAAGAAAGTGTTTTACGACAACATTAAAGGCGAACACCACCGAGAGAGAGAGAGAGAGAGAGAGAGAGAACGGGCGTGAGCGAGTGAGAGCGGGAGAGATAGTGTGGGCCAAACGCAGACGGAGACGGAGAACGATTCGGCAAATTGAGGAAAACTACGCGATGACGAAAATGAAGACGACGACGAGAACACTCGAGTTTTAATTAAAAAACAAAGACAAGGCCAAGGAGGGCAGCGGCAGCCAACAGAGGAGCCCGAAGAGGACACAACAAGATGAGAGGAAGTGGGAGATGGAAGTGGAAACAAAACCCTGGCCAAAGGAGGAGCAACGAGATCGAGTACAATGGATAAATAAAAGGAAACGTTTGAATAAATGAGATACGAGAGAAATGCGAGCCAGGACGGGGAGGCGACGAGGACGACCAGGACGAGGAAGCTGATTTTCACACCACGGGAGCGGTAGCGGGAGCGGGAGGGCGACAGAGCGGACACGTGCTGGAGGGAAGGATGGGCTGGAGGACGGACGGCAGCAGCTAAGAAACATTTGGGTAAATTGAACACTTCCGTTTCCGCTCGACGGAAGCAAACAAAATGCCACAAAACTAGAAACTTCGGCGTCCTCAGACGGCGGGCGTGGGGGGGGGGGGGCGAGGAAAGGGTCGGATGAGAGGACGCCGCCAGGAGAGACGCAGACGCCCGAGGGGCCTGGAGGGGGGCGAGTTGTATTCATAAAACTATGGAGAAAATTGATTTGATTAAAAGCGGAAAACGCGACCGGCATACAAATGAGGTGGGGCGAAAGAAGCGGGTAGGGAGCGTGAGAGCGAGAGGCGGATGTCGAATGAGACCGCGGAGGAGGAAAGGGGAGGGGATGGACTCGAATGTGGACGAGGACCAGCCACGAGGACCGGGTGTCGGAGGAAAACCAGATGCGGAAACCGACCGGGATACGACGGATGAAGCGAGAGAGGGAGAGGGAGAGGGAGAGCGTGAGGCAGACGCAGGACAATGTGTCGAGTCGGAAACGGAAGTGCGATTGTGAGTGTGGGCGTGAAAACTCGTGGCGAATGCGAGCAGGGTCTGGAAACAAATCGAGCCCCGCCACTTTGTTGTGCCCGAAGGCGTTGCGGGGTTGGGTCCGAAAGGGCTGAACGCGGATGGGCCCGAGGTTGAGGCGGAAGGCAGGGATCGATCGGGATTCGGTACTTACACAAAGAGTCCAGCTGCTGCTGCTGCGGCGGCGGCGGCGGCGGCGGCGGCTGCTGCTGCTCGTTGCTACGTGGCGGCCGTGGGCGGCTCGCCGAGGCTGCTGGAGGAGGGCCGCGAGGGCTTGGACGGACTGGGCGGCGTTCGACTGAGCGGCAGCGGCTCCGGGGTCGGCGGTCGTATCGTTGTCGTCAGGTGCGACAGGTGCGGGTGGATCACGTGGTACGGGAAGTACGGGTGGGCCCCGTTCACCAGGGCCGTCGTGTAGTAGTTGTAGTAGATCTGCGAGGTGTCCAGGTGGAGCGCGATCGCCTGCTTCACGATCCGTGTCGCTGTGGGCGAGAGAACAACAACGGCGTCAGCAACAACAACCACACAGGCGCGTCTCTCGTCATCGACATGGCCATCGCCATCATGACCGCCATCCCCACCATCCCCACCATCCCCACCCTCATCATCAGAATGGAGCCTCGAAAAACCCCACAAAACCCAATCTAGAACTCCGGTTGGATCGTGGGCTCCCCGCGTCCTGCCCACGATCCCGCCGACTGGCCGGCGAAGCCTTCGCCCCAATCACATGCTCCTTATCGGCCGTCGACCTCTGTCCCGACCCCCGCCGCCCTCGCCGCGGCTCCCTCGGCGCTCGTCCTCGTTTATGATCGAAGAACTTGCAATTTTGCGCAATTTTAATGCGCTCCGGCGCTGCTCGTAAAACCGCCCCCTACCCCTATCCCGCTCTCGCTTGGCCGGCTTGGCCACGGAGGTCGTAAAAGCTTGCCCACGAATTTCGAGCCTCCCCCATTCCCGATCCCGGCCCGCGATGACGACATAAATTCTCGCATGATTTCACGCTAATTGCGAAGGCATGCGAGGATCCCTCGGCCGGACGGCGAGCTGGTGAGGGGCACTCGGGGCGGCAACGAGGCGCGAACGAGACGTCGGCCGAGGTGGACCGACGACCGAGGAGGGGGGCAGGCCGAGGTCGGGGCCGAGATGCCTCGGTTTATGGCCGACTAAATGCGTTTTGGAATCCATCCATTGTCCTGTGGTCGCCAGGCGTTGTCCTTCTCCTCTCTGGTGCTTCTCCCCATGTTGTTGTCATTGTTGTTGTCGTTGTTGTTGTTGTTGTTGTCATTGTTGTTACTTTTGTTCTTGTCGTTGCTCTCGTAGTCACTGCGGCTGTTGTGGTTAGTGTCCCCGCTCTCTTCCTCGTGGTTCTTGTCCCCGCTCGTGCTCTCCTCCGCCTTATTTTCAGCCATCGCTGGTCAAGCGAAAGGGATAGAGGAGAGGGAGATCGAACGAGAGAGGGAGATGGAGAGAGTGCCCTCTCCGAAGGATGTCCCACGGCTATCAGCACCTTCCCAGGCGTCAGACATCACGCCTCATTAGCCGCGGCCTGGCCGGTTCGAGCCCGTTGCTGTCCTTTGTTTCCACTCTGCTGGAGCCTTGCAGAAGATGACAAACAGTAGTGAAACCCCTTCCCTACCTCTCCCTCTCAAACCCTCTCCCTCTCTCTTTCTCTCTCCCTCTCGTCGTTCGTTCCGTGCTTATGTCCTTCCTATTGGAGTTAAAACAACGGGCCGTCCACTTCGCTGTCGCCATCACTACCGCATCCCTTGTCGTCATCGCGTCGCCTTCCTCTCGTCAGCGCTTGTCGTCGTCATGTCGCCTTCCCTTGTCGTCGTCCTCGTCGTCATCGTCCGCCTCGCCGTCCGTCATGCGAATTTCTGCCGGCTCAAATGGAGCACTAAAGGCGGAGGAACGGAGGAAACTTCTTCCACTACTATTTTACGACCTTCCGCAATATGAAGTCATAAACGGTGGGCGAGTGGGATCCGGGGAGCGAGAAGGGTCGGTAGGAGGGGGGAATTTCCTACGATGCGTTCTGCGTCGGCAACGTCATCGGACGACGACGCGGCCGGCGACGGACGTGTTTTCAAACGCCAAACAGAGCTCCGGAGACGAGGCTCGAGGGGAGGGGCGGGCTTGGGTGTTTGGGCCCTGGAGGCGGGCCCGGCTGAGGCGTTGGTTGTAACGCCAGCCGCCTGCTCGTTGGGCCTTCGAGCTGGCAGCGTGGAAATTCGTGCTTTCGTTTGGCTACTGCGGGGCCTCGGCGAAGAACCGAAGGGGCCGCAAAGCAATTGACAGAGCACGGCAGCAACAATAACAACGATACATATGTGAGCAACGATAACCACTACAACAACGACAACATGTACAACAACAACCTCAACAACAAGCAGCAAGAACATTAACCGATGGCTCAAACAATGGACGACTTTACGACCGAAGTTTGTTGGTTGAAATTCGTGTTTGTTGCTGATGAAGTTCTGCTGCTGCTGCTGCTGTCGATGTTGTTGTTGTTGTAGTTGCCATTATTATTATTATTGTTGTTGCTATTCTAGGTGTTTCTGCTGCTGTCCACACGTTTTTGTTGTTGGTTTTGGTTACACATTTCTGTTTTGTTATTTTAATTTCGCCTGTAGTTACTTTAGCTTCTTCGTTGGTTGTTGTAGTTGTTGTTGTTGTTCCCATTGTTGGTTTTGCAGTTCCCATTGTTTGGCAGAAAATCAGGAGGGTTCCTTCTCTCTTCCCCCATCTCCCTCGCTCTCTCTCCCGTTCTCGCTCTCACTCCACTCCTCGTCACGTTAATGAAACGAGTTCGGAAAGGCAACGTGCAATGTGAAGCAATTCTATTAGTAGTGATGGGGGGTGGGGGGAGCTGGAGAAGGGGCGAGTGAGGGAGAACATGAGAGAGACACAGCGAGTGAGGGAGAACATGAGAGAGACACAGCGAGTGAGGGGAGGAAGTCGAACTTCTGGGAGTTTTCTTTGACCGAAGTGTTCGGCAGCTTCCTTAAGATTCCTTTACAGACAGAAGACGGTCGAAAACAGACGAAGACCGAGGAGGTGGACACACGGAAGGCAGACGGAAGCAGAGGAGGGCAGACGGAGACAGACAGCCGGACGGTCGGACAGACAGTGGCCAGGCAAATAGTGGCAGAGCGACATCGACAGGTGGAGGCAGGGGCAAATCGAGGCCGATTCCTCTACAACGATGACGATGGAGATCCTCGAAGGAACCCAGGAAGTCGCCTCGACTCCCTCCACCCAGTCTCGTTTCGTGCGATCGACTCGAGTCCCTCCCTCCCCTCGAGTCCCCTTCGTGGACCCCCTGGTTCCGACTCGTTCGCTTCTGCCAATCGCTCCATAAATCATGCCAATCGAATTGAAACGCGAAAATTCCTCGCTCAGACCTTGGGAGCGATTTCCGCCAGCCTCGGGACCCGGACTCGACGACTCGACGACTCGTCGAGCCGGTGACGCCCCTCGTCGCGACACTGACGGCTCCACGTCTCGACCCCCGTCTCCCGCGGTCGCCCCCACTCGTTCTCATTCTCAGTCTCAACCGAAATCGACTTCTGCATCGCCTTCGTCATCACCTCCGCCATCGCCTCGCACTCCCTCTCTACCTCTGTCTGCCTCCCCCGGGTCCCCACTCGGTGCCTTCCGTCATTCGTTTTGCACTCTCGCTGTCTCTCCTGTCTCTCGTTTCTGCCTCGCACTCGCTCCCTTGTGTTTGCTCAAGTAATCGCCTGGTAATGGATAATGGGCAATTGGCGGCGAGTGCTGTTTAATGGCCGAGAGCTGGATGGCGGGGGCGCGGGCGGGGGAGGGGCGGGACGGAGGTCGGTCAGGTGGCGATAGATCGAGGGTTGGGCAGCGATTGGGACTCCATATTGAAATTAATTGCCGTCGATGGAAAGCAATTAATCAGACCGGTTGGTGGCTGTTCTTGGGCCGTGGTCCGCGGCTCGTGGTTGGTGGTTGATGGCGACGGCCGATAAATCACGCGGCTCCGCGCGACTCCGACCCGCAACCGGGGTTCCGCGCCTCGCCTCCAGGAGTCCCCCGCTCGGCCTCGTCCCCGGTCTGGGTCTCAGCCTCAGGCTCAGCTGATTGCCAAGCGGACGGACGGACCCACAGAAGGCGGATGGACAGACAGCCAGGAGGACGGTCGGTCGGTCGGTCGGTCGGTCGGTCGGTCGGTCAGTTGGTCGGCTTCCCGGAGAAAATGGCTTAATGAAGACAGGTTCGCCAAACTGACCAGAGGACTGGCGAAAGCAGAGACGGCCGAGCGCTGGGGGGAGGCGTCGCGGGGCCGCGTCGGAATCGGGCGGCTCTGCAGACAGCCCAGCACCTCGGTCGAGCCACTTGGGGCCTCCACGGAGCCTGCGACGCCTCGGTTCCGCCATCGCCAGCCACCGCTTGGCTCGCTCGAGTCCATCGCCGGAGTCCTCCGAGGAGCCGAGGCCGATGTCGTGTATTGGAGCGGCCTCCGTTGGCGACGGCGTTGCTCCGAATTTGGAGTTGCTGCTGCTTTTTTGCTCAATTGTGGCTGCTGCTGCCTTTTTTCTGTTCCCCCTTTTGCTACTCCCTCCTCTCCCCTGCTGCCGCCGCCCTCCACTCGTCGTCGTTGCTGGCGTGTGTGTTTGAGGATTTTTTCAGCCGCCTCGTCGCTGTTGTTTTGATCCCTCTGTTTGCTGGCATGTTTGAAGATGTTTCTTCTCGTTGTTCCACATGTTGTTGGTGCTCGTCAGCAGTTGTTGGTGCTCGTCAGCAGTTGTTGGTGCTCGTCAGCAGTTGTTGTTCTTGCTCAGCAGTTGTTGTTGCTGTTGTTGCTCCTGCCGGTGCTCCTGCTTCTGTTTGCGGCGCAAATTGCCAGCAATGACGTCGAATTCATCATTTTATGGACAATTTACGGCCAGGCAGCGACGAGTGCCAAAAGACGCGCGATTTTAATGATTAACCGCTCCACCTCCACCTCCACCTCCAACTACGACGCCCCCCCCCCCAACCACCGCCTCCGCCACCCTCGCGTCTCCCCCCGGCCGCGCCTTTAAAGAGGTGTCGAAAAATTGACGACAAATTGAGATTCGCCTCGGATACGGTTGCGGCTGCGGCTACGGGTTGGAAATTGCCAAGAACAACAGCGGCAACAATTTGTCAGCAATGTGCATGAGATCCAACAACAACAATAACAACAACAATAACAACAACAACAATGGCAAGAACAACAGCTCCAAGAACTCGTTCAAACCCGGGCAAACACGGCGAAATTGAGACGGACCTCGTCGTGGCGGCGAATAATTGCCAGCATGCGGTGGAGAAGGATCGATGGAGGGATGGAATGATGGAGGGAAGGGGAGGGGGGAGGAAGTCGGCCTGAAGAGACCGAGGAGAGCCGCCGTGGGCGCGAGCTCGCGGGAATCTCCTCGAAAATGTTGTAGTGTTCGCATTTTTTGAACTAAATTTGCGTCTAATTTTATAGAAATCCCTCAAATCATGGAAATGAGTGAAAATAAATTCGGATTAAAATCAGCGAACAAAAATTTCAAAATAAACGCCATGTTTTCCATGTGTCCACCGTTCATAACTTGTTGTTGTTGTAGTTGTTGCGCGGCCAAGTGAACGGAACGGAAAATAAGGTGGCAACCTTACGATGCCCGCATTTGGGGCGTGATCACGTCAATTAGGCGGCGTTGCCAGCTGTGCGAAAATATCAAATTTTTAATGTGAAATCATTTTATTCCACACATACTCTTGTCTGCCCTCTTTTGGGGTTGTTGTTGTTTCGTGTTGTTCTCGTTCATGTGGTTGTTGCTTTGGGGCTGTTGTTTTTTGTTGTGTTTTTTGTGGTTTTATTGCCATTGTTATTGGCATATAATCAAGCAACATGTCAAAAATAATACGTGATCGGCATTTAAACAGCAGCAGCAACTCAGCAACAACTACAAAGAAGGACAACCCCAAACAACAACAACAACAACACTATCTACAACAACAACACCGCACACGTAATTATCGATTGCAAATTGAAATTGATTAGTCGAGATTGTCCTTGTCTTCCTCCAGACCATCCGTCCCTCTCGCACCGTCCTCCCTCTGTCATTCCTTCGCCTTTCTATCTCTGTCTGCCCCCCCCCCCCCCCCCTACCGCTCCACCCCTGCTCCTTCCTCGTCGGCATCAGCTTTTTTCGCTCTCGATTCGATATCGATTTCGGTCTCAAATTTATTTTCCTACTTTGCTACTGACGCTATTGCTATGGATTTCGTTGTTATTGCTGTCGATTTTCTTTCTGTTGTTGATCTTGCTGGTGTTGGTGCGATTGTTGTTGTTGTTGTTGGTGCAGTTCTTGTTGTTTACTCGTCACTTTGTTGTTTACGGGTTTTGTTCTTGTGTTGCTCCAGTTTCGGTCCCTGCTGCTGGCCCTGTTGTTGCTGGGGCTGCTCCTGGCATTCCGTGCTCTTCTGTCCGTCTGTCCGCCGTGCTGTCGCTGCCGCAGTCCTTTCCCCGATCCCTCGTTTTTTTCCCTCTTCTACGCATCCCCCTGCCCCTTCCTCGTCCCCTTCCTCAAGCGCTGCCTCCCTCAATCAACTGATCTTCCTCCCCTCCCCTCCCCTCTCCTCTCCGCTCCTCCCCATCCCTCCCATTCGCCATGGTCTTCGGTCCCTCTCTGCCCCCTCCCCAGTCTTAAGCTCCCTCATTCTCGCTCGATTTGTCGCCTCATTTGTCATGCATTCATTCGACATGGAGCTGACTATTGTGTCTCGCTTCTCTGTTTCTGTTTTCGTTTTTCTCTTCATTGTTGCAAAGCTCGGTTATTTTTGTCTTCATGGTTTTCTTTCTTTCTTTCGTCATTTTTGAAATTAAAACAAAGCTTTGGTTGTTTTCGGTGGCCTGGTTGACCGCGATTAAAAATCGGAACCTTATCGGTGACCGACAGTGGGACAAATTGGCTGAGATCCCCAGATTTTTCGAACTCAACTTAGCATTAACTTACTTGATATACCTCTAAAACTGATCAAAGGAGTCGAAACTTCTTTATCCCATGGAAGGTAGTGAAATAATACAATTTTTTTATATCTTAACAAGTAGTTTTGCACAATTGCAGGGGGGCTTGAGACATATCGATAAATATAATTAGAAATAATTAATAATTAATAAGTAATAATTAGTGACTCTCTGCTCAATATATTTGCTCCTTCTGTGCCTTGTCTACGGTCGAAAATCGCTACACATTCAGAAATATCGCAAAATCCGCGAACCGATTCCCCATCCCTCAAACAAAGCCGGTCAAATTCAAGGATATCCACCGCCCTCCCCTCCCACCGGGTAAGGACTACGTCGACCATATCCACGGAGCTCTGCTTCCTGCAATTGACACAAATTCCCCAAAAACCGTCGCCAGACATCGCCGAGGAACAGGTTTCGGGGAATCTTAACGATAAGCTCTCGAAATTGCTCAATTGCGATGGGAGCATGATGCCACGCCCACCATTCTCAGCTCCTCCGACGCCGCCCACTGATGTCGTTGGAGCAATATTCATTAAATTTTTGTTTGGCTGAATTTTGGCCGTAAACACTTGAGGGGTTTTTACGGCCGTCGATGGAGTTCCGTCTTCGTTGTTGCTGGCTTTCGGTCCTTCGGTCTTTCGGGAAATGCCACTGATTGTCTTGCGATGCATCCTTCCGTGCCAGGACGGGACCAGGGCCGGCGGAGGGCGGAGGGGGAGGCCGGGGGCGCGGAGCTCGTAAAGTGGCGCATGCATCTCCGGTTAATGATGCATTTGATGTTTGCATGCGAGAGAGAATCGCTCGCCCTCCCTCCAGCCTTGCTCCTCCTCTCCGCCGACCGTCCGTCCGTCCGATTGCGTGTGTGTGGCAACGCTGGGCGTCGCAGTCGCAGTCACAGTCGCCGCCGTCGTCGCCGTCGCCGTCAGTCGTTACGATTTTAATGTCGTCAGCGACATGGCAGCTGATGTCGCTGATGGCGGAAATGCACGCGTTTTTGTTGCCGCTTCGCTTTGAGTTTTATGGCAACTCTCTTGTTCCGCTCCCCCCTCCCTCTCCGGCGGCGGCGCGAGGCACGTGAAGACGCTCCAGCGGCCCACAGCGATGCGACACCCACCGCCAGCCGCTGGTGCCTGCGATAATGATCTTGTTGGGGTCTCGCCGAGCCCGTGGGAGGGCGGTGGACGATTCGAGAACCCCGTAAACTCCTGCAAATTATGGTAAGAGGATAAAACTACAAACTCTTACCATGCTGCACCCTCGGCTCCACCGGCGGCTGCCTCTGCTCGTTTCTTTCATTCGTTTCACTGCGTTTACATTCATTTTATTCGGTTTACATTTCGATTTACTTTCTACTCAGTTGAAACTGCAGAGGTCCGTGTTTTATGTAAACAAAACATTTATTTAATTCAAGTTCAACTTAGTTTTCTATCCGTTAAATAATCATATTTGTATTCCATACGAGTTCTAGTTTAAATTAGGCTTTAAAGTAGTGGTTTTTATAGTAGTTTGCGGTTAGTTATTGTTGTTTTTGTTTTGTTTTGTTTTGTTCTTGTTATGGTTATTGTGTGCTCGTCATGTGATTCAATTAGTGCTTAGAACTAAGGATTAGCGTAAACTTTACAAATCGGAGGAGTCGAGGTCGAGAGGGGGATCGACTGGGGTGTGATGCCAGCGATCGTGGGGATCGTCGAAGTTGGCCAGCGACGTTGGGAGGACGACAAGTCCCTACGGAATGGCAGATTGGCCTACATTCGACATTGGCCACGACTTGCTGCAGCTCGACGTCTCGACGTCGACTCCCCGAGGCTTCAGGATTTTTACTTCAACCTCCGCGATAAGGAAGTCGAAGGTGGTCTGGAGGGCACTCGAGTCGCCGTCGATTGTCGAACGTTGATCGGTCAATCGCAATCGGTCGATCTCCCTCCGTCCTCGGAGCTCCTCGGAAGTCCTTAGAAATACGAAATCTACTGATAAACACTAGCATTAAGTACTGTTCGCTATGCTACGAAAGTAAAACAAA
The DNA here is from genome assembly GCA_947389925.1 of Coelopa pilipes. NCBI lineage: Eukaryota > Metazoa > Arthropoda > Insecta > Diptera > Coelopidae > Coelopa > Coelopa pilipes. Next base: position 10,564,003 of record OX376697.1, read on the forward strand.
ACTAATTGTACTTAAGAAATAATTACAAATCATTATCAAACTAAACGTAGAACGCTGAAACACAACTGAAGTAAAATAGCAAGAAGTAGCTCGACTTCGATCGAAGGCATTGAAGCGCTCGAAATAAATGAACTGTTGTCGGTGTCGTGTTGGGTTGTGTTGTGTTGTAGCATTTATGGTTGTTGCTATTGCGGCGACGGCTTCCGGATGACAGGGTTGCGGAGCGGCCGGGTGTTGATTGCAGATTGTTGTTGTTGCTGTTGTTGTTGGTCGCCGTGTTGATGGAAGTGGGGGATGTTGATTGAAGAGATGCAGCGGCCGGTTGATTGAAGGCGCCTTTGAAGGCCTGGCTTTGATCTCCGGGCGATGGAGCGGATCCTCGATCGGCCGGTGGATCGCGGTCGGTTGATTGGTGAGCGGTCGGTGGTCGGGGCTGTTGATTGGAGGTGAGTTGATTGAAGCGCGAGTGTTGATTGAAGGGCGACGGCGATCGCTGTGTGGAAATGTTGATTGTTGGCACCGATTGATCGGCGGTTTTTTGCACTACTTCAAGGTACGCTCGATTCTTCTAACGATATACTTTTGTTTTTGTTTTTGTTTTTGTTTTTGTTTCTGTTGCTTTTAAATATAAACATCCTCTGTTGCAAGCAGTTATGAACACTTAGAGAAATACTTTGTTTGTACCATCAAATGTGGAGTTAGGACAATAAAAATTAAAGCTTTTTCCAGCCCGACGGCTCGCGAAAGTTACTCGAAAAGCAAGAGCGAGAGTAAGAGCAAAGCAAAAACGACGAATGCCAAACGATGAATCGAGGAATAGTTTCCAGGGGTTTTGCGAAACACAACAAAAAAAGAAGAAACAAATTGAACTTTTCTTTCTCGGCTTGGAGCGAGTGGAAATGAAAACGAATCCAAATCGACTGATTGATTCTGACTGATTGAAAGCTGGATTTTGACTGATCGTGGGCTGCGCGCAGCGGCGGGGCGAGTCGGGGAGTCGGGGAGTCGGCGATTAGTTCATGAAAAATTATCATCCGCACTGCCGAGTCGTGCTCCGCAACTCGCCCCCGTCGTAGATGTTCAGGTTGTGCTGGCGCGAATATTCGTTCACCACGTACTGGCCTGCAAGAGTCGACCGCTCGGTTAGTCACGAGGTCGCCACGGCGTTGGCACCCCGGGCCCCGGTCTCGGTCCCGGTCCCGGCCCCACACGCCCCCTGTCCGCCCACTCACCTTCGTCGATGCGCCGCGAGGCCTCCTCGATGTCGGCCCGGGCGTCCTTCAGTATCACATACATCAGCGGCATCATCTCCCACGGGTAGCGGAACTTCTCCAGCAGCTTCTGACAGTACTCCAGGAACACGTCCTGGCCTGCAACACACAAAAGAGAGAGAGAGGGAGAAATTTAGTAAGAGCAAGACAGAGAGTTGGGGCCGCCGTGGGGAGTCCGCGGCGTCTCGGCTGCGACTCCCTACCCGGCCGGCCGGCAGCCAATGGCGCCGGGACTCGCCGCGAGGGAGCGAGAGGGCGCGAGTCGCACCAATTACGGGGGCTGCACGCACGGGAAGCCGATCAATTGAATTGCTGCTGTTGCTGCAACAACAGCGACACCAACACCAACAACCGCACTCGCCCGCAAACCCTCGTTGAATCGAGCGCGCCGCGGCCGAGGTCGGTTCGAGCCGGGCGTGGCGAGAGGCAGCCAACAACCAGACCACGCCACGCACACGCACACTCGTCCGTACACACACAGGCGCGGCGGCCACGTGTGGACGCAGCAGGTGTCACTGTGTTTACGACTTCCGCAAATTGGCGTCGACCGGCGACCGGCGACCGGAGAAGGCGAAGGGCGAGTGACGAGAGCCGCGAGCCCCAGAGCGGTGGCGAGCGAGTGCGAACAGCGTTGCCAACTGGCGGGAAGGGTGTAATTTCGCAAATTGCCAGGGCGCCCAAGTGCCAATTGCCCGAGTGCCGAGGCCCGGGGGCGCGGCGGTCGTCCTTGGACTCCACCGGGCGGCGGGCAGGAGGGGGCAAAACAAACAGAAAACCGCGACTGAGGTGTTCCGAGTAAACGGCGAGGAGGGGAGAGGCCGGCTTTTAATGCGAAATTGATTCACTTTAATTTCCCCCTAATGACGGGTTCCGAATTGGTCAGGCCTGGTCTGAAGATCCGCTTTTTTCGCCGATCCCGACTCCGTTGCAAGGAACTCGTACCGGGAAGGGCAGCAGCAAAAAATTTAAAAACTTTAATTGAAAATTAAAATTCAAAGAATCGAAGAAGGAAGTGAAAAAATTACAAAAAAAAGCGAAAAAACCCAGTGCACATTAATAATATATTGGCGATTAAAAGAGCCTTGAGGAGGAATGAAGAAGAGGAGATTTCCAGTAAACGTTGTCCAGGAGGCAGTTGTGTGAAAAGTGTATTGATTGGGGGACGGATTGAGGGATTGCGGCCCGCACGAGGGTCGGCGGGAATGAATTGCTAAGGATGAATTAAGTAAATCGATTCCTCCGGTTCCTTCTTGTAGCATTTCGAGCAAATGCCATTCCTTAAGACCCTAAGGTTCGACGCGATTTTCCACAAGATCTTAAGGTTGGACGCGATTTGTCTCACAAACATTCGAAAAGAAAATCTTAGAGTTGCAATAAATAAAAATTCAGAGCATTTCTTCTCACAGAACACAAATCTCGCTGATGCCCAAGCAAGACAAATGCAAAATTGATTCGCAATTCTCAATGGCTCCCGTGGCCACGACTCAAGGCAAGGCGAAGATGACAATTAAGAGAAAACAATTAAAAGAAAAACGCAATCATTTGAATAATTATAAAAGTACACTACAACAACAAGAACAACAACAGCGACCACAATTGATTCCTTGGCATTGGGAAAAGTCTAAAAAGAAACAAGAAAAAAATCGCCGTCCGTGTGTCCACTAGTTTTTTATGCCAATATAATAATACAATTAATAATGTTGTTGTGGCTTAATTTAATTATTTATGTACATTTAATGCAGTTTAAATGTTTTAGTAGACTTAATTGCTTCTAAATCGCATTTTTTATAATATATAATTGCTTCTTGAGCATTTCCCTCCTTACATTAATTTCTCCGTCCCCATCTCCATCGGCACCTCCATCGCTTCCTGCGTCGCTCATCGAATTCCATTAAGTCAGGCGGCAGACGGACGGACAGCCAGCCTGGCCAACTGACAGGAGGACAGAGGGACGGAAGGACGGACGGACAGCCCAAGACCGCGACGTGCCTGGGCGGCCGACGCGGAGCCCCAGCCCAGCCCGGCCTGGCTCGGCTCGGCTCGGATTCCTCTATTCTTTCATTTTATTGCAGTTCCCTGGTTCGCCTTGTGTCTCTTTCCTCTTAATGTCTGTTTCATGTGTATTTATAGTTCGCTGTCTTCATGTTGTTGTTGCCTTAGCATTGCTTTCGTTGCTTTTGCGGCTGCCTCGGCTGGCGCGAACCTCGTAGTTGTTGTTGCTGCTGCTGCTGCTGTTGTTGTTGTCTTTGCCCGCCGTGCTTTTCTCGCCTCGAGCCACATGCGCTCGCTCTGTCGCTCTGCCGCTCCGTCTCTATCTCCATCTCTCTCCCTCTCGCTCCTCCTCACGCGCTCGCTCGGTCTCCCTCTCTCTCTCGTCTGCTCGCACTCGCTTCGGCGGCGGCTTCGCCTCTAGTTTTCTTCCCTTCCTTTCTGCCTTATTTATTTATGCTATTTCTTGTTGTTGTTGCCGCTGTTGTAGATTTTCTTTTGTAGCCATTGACGATGATGTCGTTGTTGCTCTGCTCTTGTTCTTGTTGCCGTTGCCGTTGCTCTCGTTCCTCTGCTCGTGCTGCGGCGAATGGTTCAGTGGTGGTGGTGGTGGTGGTCGTTGCCGTGTTGTTGTTGTTGTTGTTGTTTTTGCTTTGTCGTTATGCTGCGGCTGCGGCTGCGGCGCTGCTTGTAGTTGTCTTCGCTATTCTTGCTGTGGTTGTTGTTGCTGTTCTTGCATTCTGTTCTGCTGCCGCCGCTTGTTGTTGCTGCCATTGTGTGGCGTTTGTTGGCGGCATTGTTTCAGCAGTGTTGTTGTTGCTGCCGCTCCGTGTGGCCGACTCTGCGGCGGAGGCGGAGCTTCGTCGCCATTGGCTCGCGCCGCTCGTCGCCACCTCCTCGTGGCGCGACGAGGCGAACGAGACGAGGCGACGTCGGCCGCCATCGACAACGTCGTGGTGGTCGTGCTGTTTCTTCTGGTTGTTGTTGCTGTTGTTGTTGTTGTTGTTGTTGTTGTTGCCGCTCTCGTTGTTACTACTGTTGCTGGTCGTTATTGTTGTTGCTATGGTTGGTGCTGCTCCAATGTTTCTCATTGCAGTTGTTGCTGCGAATGTCGGATGTTGCTGTTGCTGTCGCAGTTGGTGCTGCTGCAACGCGTTCGCTGCTCGACCGCAGCAGCGACAACAACAACGGGACCAACTACAACAACATCTATGTATATCCACCATGGCAGCAGCATTCAGTGGTTGTTGTTGCAGCGTTTTTGGCTTCCTCCTCTTCCAAATTTCTGCACTCCGTGCACTTTCCCGATTCTCGCCTCGCAATTTATTTCAAAAGTTATTTCATATTTCTGAAATCCTTCTCCTTTGTTGTATTTCTGTATTTATTAAATCCACATGATCCGCTTGGCATTTTGCGTTTTTCCATTTGCGCTTCTGCTAATTTACGTTAGTGCTTCATTAAGGTCTCTGGCGTTCTTCAAATTCGCGTGGTTTTGCTCGAAATGTTCGCATCCACAAGTTCGTCTCTCAATTTGTTTAGTTATTTTAATTCTATTTATGCGAACTTTTACTTTTAATTATTTCGCATGATCATTGTTTTTTTTTCTTTCCTGTTAATTTCCTTTCCTATTGAAGTTTCTGTGTCAACATTTTCTCGTCCAAAGTCAATTTTGTCTTCCTACATGTTTTCTTTCAAAACTTTTTCCAACAATATTGTATAAAATATCTATAAAATTGTTCTTTTAGAATTTTATCTTTCAAGCATTTTCTCTGCTATAATTATTTCTTGCAGAATTTGCAACATTTTTTTGGATCTAATTTTGTTCTAATCATTCGGAATTTTCTCTTCTGGAATCGATTCAAATGTTTCTTATATATTTAATTGTCTTGTTTGAAAAACTCCTTATGTTTTTGAAACAACGAGAAACTTTTTCGAATTTGAAATATCTCCGCTCATTGTGATCACCTCGCGCCATCCAATTGCGGCGAACGGGCCCACTGTACCGTGGACACCCGCAGACGACCGGAACAGCGAAAACACAATTCAGAACCGAGAATTTGAGCAATTTTTCAGCTGTTCTTCAGCAAATTATACTCGTCCATACTTTAATCATTTCCATATAATTGTAATGCATAGGAAGGAGGGGAAGGGGGGGAAGGAGGGGAAGGGGAGTATGCGAATTCCAACGAAAATAGTTCAGACAATAGAAGAACCAGCAGTGGCGATTTTCGGCAGTGCAAAATTTAAGTGAATAATAAATTAATGACTAATAAATCAATTAATACATTAACCCAGAGCGAGTGAGACGGAGAGAAGGAGGCGGAGATGGTGAGAGGGAGACGAAGACAGGGTGACGGCGAGGGGGTGACTGGGACAGGCAGACGGCGTTGAAGTCGTCGTCGTCGTCCCTGGGCGGCGGCCGAGCACCTGTGGCTCCGCCACTTGGCACCGGCGGGACCGACCGGGGCCGGGCGTGGCAGCGATCGACAGGTCCGCGAAGAGGCCGGCGGCCTCGGCCAATTACGCCGACGTCCGCCGAACGAGACGTCGCGGGTCGGCCGCGGGCCGTGCGCCGCAATCAACCGACCTCTCGCTAGTCGGTCGCTCGGTCAATCGGCGGCGATCGACGGCCTTGCGTTAAACGCCCAGCCCCGGTCGGCTCAATGGAACTGAGGCGCCGAGCGGGAGGGAGGTGCGAGCGAGACGGAGAGCGCGAAACCCACCCCGGGCTCGGCGAAACGATGCCATTAGCGCGCATAAACGGCTCGTTCCCAACCCCCCCCCCCTGGCCCCTCCACACTCTCACCCTCGCTCGCTCCCTCTCGCTCTCTCTGCCTCCCAGCATCCTTCGCAGTGGAGCCAAACTGCATCGGGCCCAGGATGACGAGCGCCGGTCGGCCGACTCGGCTCGGCTCGGCTCGGCAGCTCGGGTCGCTGCCGGTGGCTGGGCTCGGAGTCGGTGTCGGTGTCGGTGTGTGAGTGTGCATCGCTCGGCCCGACGCGGTTCGGCCCGAGTCGACTCGACTCGCCTCGACTCGGCTCGGCTCGGGTCGTTTATGCTCGTTTAAGTCGTTATCGCGCTCGTTCCGACTCCTTTTTTCGCACGCCTCAGCCCCAGCCACGGCCGTCGCTCACTCGCTCTCTCTGGCTCCGGCCGCAGTCTGGCGCGCTCTCTGCCTCCCGCCCTGCCCATCGCTGCGTCCCTGTCGCTCGCTCGCTAGCTCGAGTGTGCTGCAGTTCCTGCGTCCTCGTCGGTGCGGGCTCGGCTTTCCAGGGACTCTAATGCGCATAACGGTTCTTGGGTTGTTGTTGGAGCCCTGTTGGTGCTGTTGTTGTTGCTGGGTCGGTGCAGCCGTGGCGTCTGTTGTTGGGCGGCAGGAGGAGTCGTTGATGCTTCTTGTAGCTCTCACTCCTTAAACGCCGCCCGGCCGCTTTTCCGCCACCTCTCACTCGCTCTCTCTCTCTCTCTCACGCTCCCCTCATCCCCACCCTCGCTCTCTCTCGCTCGGTCTTGTGCTCTCGCAGGCCCCGGCCCAGCTGCAGCAAATGGGAGCCGCCCGCTCCGCTCCGGAGTCCTGGGAAGGAGCTCCGGCTCGCTGATAGGTTCACGGCTCCCGACCGCCACTTACGCCCCCCGGTGGCTGCTGTTGCCGTTGTTGTCGGCGCCGCTTTGGCGAAGCTCGTTTCGGGCAGGAAACACAAAATTAAAAATATTCCACAACACCAGCTTCTTGGCAGTGGCAGTGGCTGGAGGTTCAGCCGACCTCGGGGAGAAAATTTCCCTTAAGTCGTCCTTAATTTGAAGGACTTCAGTCGGGCATTTACAGGAGGAAACCGTTTTAGGAACCCAATCACATCGACTTAACTGACATTGCTCGAAAATGCACTTGACTGTCTCCGATTTATTTATAAAGTAATTAAATAATTTTCCTGACATAGTGTAATTTATGGAAAATTAAATATAGCTTTTAATTATAGTTTGCGGGCAGTAATTAATAGCTTGATTGATATAGTTAAGTGTCCATGCAATTAATTAATTACACATGTCAGGAAAAAAGGAAATTCGACTTTAGGGAAGTTTGTGCTGCTTTGGAGAATATGTAGCTTATATGGACATCATATGGGGAGATTAGTAGCTTGAATAAGGTAATTACATGTCCAGGCCTATACTTAATTATATTAGAAAAATGGAAGCTTGTCGTTAAGAAAACCTGTTTCATTTGAGACCATGGAAAGAAGGAGAAGAAAATTAGAAGATAATCGTGCAGGAGGAACCGACATCTCTGCAAAAGACGAGCGTGGATTCCTTGGAATGGGGAAATTTTTGAAATACTCCTCAAACGCTGGCACCAACCAATCATCTCCAATCGCCTCCAATCGATTGTCGTTGCTGTTGCTCCGGCAGTTGCAACTGAATCGGGAGTTGTTCTTGCTGTGAAAATTATAGTTGTCGCAGGTTGTTGTTGTTGTTGTTTTTGTTGTTGCCCTGGCATCGACGGCGGCAATTAATGGTAATGAAGTGTTGGAAAAATCATTTTCAAAATTAACCAAACGTGTTGAAGGAGAAACAACAGCGACATTAGCAAAAAGAGACCGACCACGGAGTGAGTAACGCGACACACAACAACAACAAGAGCACGGCCAGAAGAGCACAAATGAAGGGGTGAAAAAAATTGAACGGAAACAAAAGACATGTGCATTAACAAGAACAACAGCCACGACAACACGGGGCTGACCGAGCAACAAATGAGTTTTTCATGTCGGACACGTTGCCGGGCGATGGACAGGTCGGTCGTGTTGTTGTTGCTGATGTTCAATCTATGACGAAAAATTATCACCATCATTGGCAGGCGTGTAGTCATCGTTGTTGTTCTTGTTGTTGTTGTTGCTGTTGTTGCTGTTGTTGGCTTGGCTTAATTCTATTTAGTTTTTAGAAATCGCCGTGGTAATTGAATCAATTTTCAATTAAACATCACTTTCGATGTTGTTTTTAGCAGTTGTTGTTGCTTTGTTGTAGATAGTATTGTTGTTGTTGTTGTTGCTGTCGTCGTTGTTGCTGCCATTGTGTTGCCCTTGTTGTTGTTGCCGTTGCCACCATTGCGTGATCCCATTTCGATGAGTTTTCATTCTTTCGGCTGCTCCTGTACTCTGATTTATTTATTTACTTTAATTGTTTTTGCTCACCGTGAAACTCCATTCGAGGCGATTAATTATTGGGTGTTGTAATTGCGACAGGCGAGATCGTTGTTGTTGTTGTTGTGGCGATTTAATCACGTGTCCTCACGCCGTCGCCGTCGCCGTGATTAGAATCGAGAACATTTTTATTCAATCGGATCGCGAGGGCCCGCGGCACGTGGGCGGAGCAGAGAAACACAAACGCTTTTCGAACGGGTCGAGCAGGGGAGAGAGAGAGAGAGAGAGAGAGAGAGGGAGAGTGGGGAAGAAGACGAAGAGCCAAGTGTGAAGAACGTTTAAAACTATTACGAGTTCCTCTTGTTGTTCTTGTTGTGTTGGTGTTGCTTTCATGTCCATTGTGTTATTGCGAAAGATTACAGTGAATGGTGGTCGTCGTCGTCGTTGTTGTTGTTGTTGTTGTCGTGGTCGTTGTTCATAAATAATAACTCCGCCATGGGGGCGTATGAGCGACCTCTGCCATGAGGAGGCCGGCGGAAGACGAGGAGGAGCGAGGAGGAGCGAGGAGGGGGAAACGAGAGGGACGGCGACGGTTCGGCGAGGCCGCGCACGGTAGCAGCGGGAGGCGTGGCTGGGCAGGCGAGACGGCGGCGAGGGAGGTGGCGGAAAAGCGGCGGCAAAGGCCGAGGGGCAGGAGGGGGAAATGATGGTGAGGAGGAGAAGCAGGAGGAGGGGAGGTGAAGGAGGAGCAAATGCAGGAGGAAAATAAGGAGGAGTGTGGGAAGGAGGAAGAGGAGAATTTGGCTGAGGAGAAGCGGCGGACGATGGATGAGGCTGGAGGCTGAAGGGTGGGAGAGGCTGAAGTGGAGGCGAGTGGAGCGGACGATGGGGCGGCGAAGGAGGAAGGGGAGGAGAAACGGGGGACGAGCGCGAGACGTCGAACCAACGAGGGCGGCCACGAGCTGGGGAGGCCGAGGAGGGCCGTGAACGAGTCGGCACCGAATGCAGTCGGGCTGGGTCGAGTCGAGGGAGGGGCAGGCGGAGGCCGTCGATGATCACGGATGCGGGATGCGAGGCGGATCGGGACGGATTCAATTCGCATTACCGCGAATTATCATAGTAATGAGGTTTTGCTCCGCTCCGACCGCCCTCGGTCTTCCCTCTCCCTTCCTCGGACCCGCGGTCGCCTCCTCCCTCTCGGTCTCGGTCTCGGTCTCGTTCTCGGCGGCGTTCGGAAACAAATGCGTGTGAGTCACGCAGGGGGCAGCAGCAACAACGACAGCAACAACAATGAGCAGAAGCCAAATAAATGAAGACGACAGAAGAGCAACAACAACGATAACGATAACTAGTTTAATAATAATACTAATAAAAGCAATAACGACCACGAGAACAAGAGGAATAATAACAAAAACTCCAACAACAACAATGCGAACCCCCAATTACAATTGCAAGGTGAACGTCGTAAACCGTGTCGCTGGCCCGGGGGCCCGGGGGCGTGGCCGGGCTCGCTTCCAGCTACGGCCGTCGAAGTCGGACTCGGAGTCGATGAAGTTCTCCAAAGGCTCACGAGCTCCTGTCCGCGCCCTCGCCCTCGCTCTCGCCCTCTCTCTGCCTCTCTTTCTCAGGCTAGGCGGCTCCTTCTCAGTCGAGGAAGGGGAATTCAGACCCAGGTTCCGAGATCGTGTGGAAGTTTCCGGCCGCTGTTCGCCATTAGCGCCTGGCCTTCCCAACAATTATGGAATTTACCTCCCTCTTTGGAGGGAGGGCGGCGAGAGGGCAGGGGCCGGGGGCAGGACAAGTGGCAACAGCAGGCGGAGCCCTCGGAGCCCTCCCTCCATCGGAAAAGCCTGGCCCGATCCACAACTCGGCCGGGGATCGTCAGCCTACCGATGGGAAATTTTGAAGGATCGACGGAAATCTTCGCAGACTCGGACAGACAGAAATGAATTGCCCCGAAACCAGCCTCCGACTGCTTCAACTCCGAACCTGCCTTCGACCCCAAGCCCTGCGACACCCAACCCTTCGAAACCCCCCCCAAGTCCGCGAGAAACCGCGATGACTCGAGAGGTTCCTCGAGCTCGCCGACGACAAAAGCACTTTTTACGACCTCCATTTGAAGGCGTTCTTGAGAATGAATAAAGCAACAGCAACATCAAACAGCAGCAACATAAAACAACAACCATATCCACCTATTTATGAACAACAAAAGCGATGAAATTATTTTGTTCGCTTGATATTCACGGCTAAAATATGATTGCGCTGAAGACAGGGAGCAGGAAGGAACAAAGAGAGAGAGCGAGAGAGAGATGGTCAAAGCGACAGATCGGGAGCGATAGTGGCCGAGACTGACTGAGAGATAGATAAAGAAAAAGACGCAGATGATGGAAAGAAAGTTCCGGAAAAGACACGAAATCCTTGGAAGAAGGGTCAGAAGGGACGAGGAGACGAGCAGACATTTCAGTTCAATAACAGATAGACCGACAGACTGACAGTCGGACAGACGGAGAGACGGACAGACGGACAGACAGACAGTTGCTTTAGTGGCCAAACAAAAGGATTTCTGTGAATGGATCGAAGAGCAAAAACTACCGAAACCACTCTGCCGGAACCGGGCGAAAGGCGTGGCCTGGCCTTGGGCGAGTGGGCTAAAAAGGAGAAGGAGAAAGAGAGAGAGAGAGATGGATGGATGGCTGGAGCAGACGCATCGAAGCACATTTTACGTTTTACTCGCATTAAAAATTCTCCAAATTTATTCGCTTCCTTGCAATGCTCACTCGCCATCTCTCTCCGTCTCTCTCTGTCTCTTTCGCTCCTCTACTCCGTTACACTGAGTAGATAGTTCGAGAGCATGATTGTGTGTGTGGGTGTGTGGGTGTGCGTGTGTGTGTGTGAGTCTTTCCACTGCTGCCCGTCGCTTCCGTAATACGTCGATTTATTATTTTTATTGTGGTTACGTTTTACGACTCTTGCCGGAGACTCGGTCTCTTCTTCTTTCCCCCTCCCCTCCTCGTCCATCTCTCCGTCTCTTTCTCTGACTGGCCCTCTCATCGCTCGCTGGCTCTGGCTCTGGCTGGGCTGCGCTGCGAGCGAATTAAAATTTTGCGTCTGCTGGGCAATGAAAATGCAGATACGTTCGCTGCCTCCTCTGACGACCTTCTCGCTCTCCCTCTCCCTCTCCCCCTCTCCCTCTCTCCCTCACACACTCCCCTTCTCTGCTGCTCTCTCTCCCCTCTGCGCCGCCAGCCTCCGCTGCCCCGATGCGTTTCGAGACTCGCCCGACGCTCGCCGTGGAACGAGCGACGTGGGTCTACTTCGTGTCTGCCAGATATTGTATTTTACATACACACACACACACCGCCATGTGTGTGCGTTTGTGCGTACGTACATACAGATGTATATGTATAGTGTTTTTGGGAAATTTTCTCGAAATTGCATTTTAAGTTTTATGCTCTTCGCATGGCGAAATTATTGTAAACTTTTGGCCAAATCGTAAAAACTCTTGCCTTTCATCTCGGTCCCTCGCCCCTCGCCCCTCGCCCCTCGCCCTCTGCCCATCCTTTGTCCTTCCATTTCGGCGCATTTGTTTGAAATCACTCCATTCTCTCTCCCTCTCACTCGCTCCTCCTCCCTGACTCTGCTTTCGCCGTCTTCGCCTTCCTTTTGTACGAGGTCAGCACTTTTGATTTATTTTTCTGTTTGATTTTATTGTTGTTGTAATAGGAGTTATTTCTCATTATTGCTCTCGTTGTTGTTGTCTTTCTTGTTGTTGGCGCTGTCGTTGTCGTTGTCGTTGCGTTCGTCGTTGTTGTTGCCGTAGGAGTTCCTTCTGTGGCAATCGGTCGTTCGGTCTTTCGGTCGTTCCTGTGGTTGCTGCTGCTTCAGGACGTCAACTCGGCACCCATGCGAGCAGACGACGATTGATCGCACAGTGGGACAAACGCCCCCGCAGTCGCCATTCCCCGTCACCCCCTGCCCCTTCCGCCTGTCGCCGAACCCCACACGTCGACGACGATGGCACGGCCCGGCTCCGGGGTCCTCCTGGCGCTCGCTGGATTTTACGGCCTCCGGCCCGGCCCTGCCCGAGACGCCGCCGCCGTCCGTCCCTCTGTGATTCCTCCGTCCGTCCGTCGGTCGGTCGGTCGGTCGGTCGGTCGCCACTTGCTCGGCGTGTGCGGCCAAAATAGTTCCGTGTCTTCGGATTTTACGACCCCGGCGAAGGACGCGACCGAGACCGGGACCGGGACCGCGACGTGCCGCCGAATGCCGAATTTGTCGCCAACGTCGCATGTCGCCAATCGTCTGCGGCCCATCGCCCGTCACCCATCGCCGCTGCCGGCGTCGACGGCGACGTCGCCTTCGCCATTGCCCTCGTCGTCGTCGTCGTCGTCGTTCGCAGAATGAATTATTGTGCGCCCGATCTCGATTATCCACACTGCATGCGCGCGGTGCACATGGGAGACAAATTAGTCCGTGAGCTGTCGCGGACGTGTGCGAGTGTGCGTGCGTGCGTGCGGGTGTGGGTGGCTGCCAGGCCGATGTCCCCGGAAGCCCCGGGACTCGGACGGAAGCCGGGCACTTCGAGCGATGCTCGGAGGGCGAGTGCAGTTCCGGGAATCACTTTCAAGGCAGTGGAAACCGAGGTGCAGCAGAGGGAGACAGGAGTAGGAGAGAGGGGAAGAGCCGGGTAGGCGAGTGGGAGAATCCCTAAAGAGGATGGCGGTTATTTGGACAATTTCGCCGCTAAGGGGAGGACATCCAGAGCAAAATGCATTAAATGCAATGAAATGGCCAAAGGCAATGCAAAGGCGAACAAAACAGGGAAACCGCCTTCGGTGCAGAAATAGTATTGAAAAGAAGAAATAAATTTGATTTATGAGCGAAGAATGAATGAATTTGCGAACATGTTTACAGAAATAAGGAAAAGGCACGAGCGATATTTGCTTGGATTGCGATAACGACGAGGAAGGAGAACTACAATAATATATGATAACAACAATTTACGTCAACAACAATGAGCCAGCCGCAGCCCTCGTTAGTGCCAAGTAAAGTCGAGCCGAGTCGAGCCGAGCCGAGCCGAGCCAGGAATAATTAGATTAAAATTTCCCTAATTCGTGGTTTTTCTCTCACCTCCCGCCCCCTTGGCTTCCCATCGCAAGGCTCTGATTACTTTCGCCAATTATCTCCCGAACTATTTGCGAATTACGTTCATTGCGATCGTGATTTCTCGCCTTTTTCCCGTCTTCTTGGCTCTTTCTCGCACTCTTTCTCCCTTGATTTTCCGTCTTGATTTTCCGATTTCCTCCTCCGCCCCTCTGGCACTCCTCTAATTAATTTGTTTCCTCTGCTCGTCTCGCGTTTTCCCAGCCGCCAGCGAGATGTTTTCCAGGTGCCGAGCCCCGCCCACGCGTCCCCCGCCCCCCCCTCTTCCACCTCCTCCGTCCCGCCGGGGCTCGGCCGTCGCCACCTCCGCGTCCTGCGCCGACCCCGCCCGCTCCCGCCGTGCGAACTTCGTAAACAAATGAAGCGAGATAAATTTTCGCAGCTCATCGGCGGCGCGGCTTCCGCCAAAGGTTACCAGATCGTCGCTCGCTCGCTGGCTCGTCGTTCGTTCGGCGGCTTCGGCGACGCCGGAGGGGCCCGAGGAGAGCGGGTGAGTGCGGGCGGCGGCTGTGTGTGGGTGGGTGGGTGTTGGCTCGTCAAATAAATCATTTCCCGTCCTCCGTTGGCAACGCGGGCTCCCCGCAATTCGTTTATTTCTCCAACAAATTGCGCGAACATTTTTGCATTTTTATACAAATATTTTCCTCGTCTTTGCAATCAATTGCCGTGCGTTTTTTTTTCACAAAATTAATGCTATCTTTTCGATATTGTTTTTGAAATTTTTCCAGATTTTAATTTCCAATTTTTGTTCCCCCGTTTCGTTTCAGATCTTTTTCTCCAATTTCGTATCTTTGGATTCCGCCACTGCTTCCTTCGTCACTCGGAGGCCCGGCGACGGATGGATGGACAGATGAAGGACGGACAGACTAGAATTGGACTAGAATCTACTTCCCTGGATCGCTGGATTCCAGGCCCGGCCTGGCCTGGCCCGGGGTCGACTTCGTAGTTGCGGGGACTCAAAGGGGAGGAAATGATGAGGACAACAGCTTCTCTCTTCGAAAGCATATATTTAAAACAATAAATCCGCAGACAGAGCAGCGTGACGAGGGGAGGGGGGGTGGTGGGTCCTGGAGGGGTGCGAAAGACTCCTCAAGGAAAAATCAGGCAAATCTTATCGCGGACAAGGGCGCATTACAGCAATGAGCACCAGCGAGCGGTGCAAATTCGCCGTAAACCGTAAACCCTGGCTCTGCTACTAGTAGTAGCAGAGGACCCCGAGTGAATCGTAAAGCAGCAGGGGGTGGGAGCGGGAGGGAACGAAGGATCTGGCGGGAGTCCGGGAGCTCGGCAGCGACTGTCGTGACGACAAATGGCACGGAGACAACAAGTGGAACAACAGGAAGCGGCGGCGGGGCGGCCAAGGAGCTCGACAGCAACAACAATAGCAGCAACAAAAACAACAGCAACAGCAACAGCAACTCACTAATCTCGCAAAGCCCTCGTGTGTAACTCGTAAACTGCAGTCGCCTTGAATGAAGTTGGAGATTAACAAAGCGGCTTCGTGGGACCTGCGCGGAATCGGAGTGCCAGCAGCGGCAACAACAACAGCAACGACAACGACAACGACAACACGAAGCGAGCGATGGGTTTAAAAAGATCGCCGCTTAAAAAGTACGTTTTCGCCTCTCGGCGCAGGAGGGGCGAAAGGAGTGAGTGCGAGGACGTCGGCGACGGTGTCGCTGTTGCTGAGCTCCATAAAAGGCGACAGGCGCTTTTATTAGTGTTGCCATCGCAAATGAATTCCGTTTTACAACTTTTTCCAGCAGCGCCAGCGGAACATTCGAAGACGTCCCTCGCTGCCCCTCTCTCGCTCGCCTTCCTGCCGGCCGAGGTGCTGCTCAGTTTCGCAGTTTAGCATTTATTTTGATGCCCTTTTCCAGTTGCTCATTGCTGTTCTCCTTCTCCTTCGCCTTCTCCTTCTCCTTCGCCTTCTCCTTCTTGTTGTTGTTCTTTTGTCGTCGCTCGGAGTCGCGCGGACACGTCCGGCAGGTTTTACTGCTTCACACTTTCCCTGATTGAATGCCGCAGCGCAGTGACGACTGGAGCGCAGTGCGGAGACGGGACGAGGGGCGGAGGCGATGAGGGGCCGAGGAACGCCGGGCGGGGGTGCAGGACGATTGCATTTCGATTGGAGCCTCTCGAGCGGATCCCGGCGCGGATTTGCGAACACGGCAGTAGCAGCGGCAGTGGCAGTAGCGATAGTAATAGTAGTAAAAGCGCATCGAGGACGAAACAGCTCCGGACTAAGGCGATCGATTCCTGGATTTCGGGCCGCGGGAGGAGGAGCCGCGGGAAGGGAAGGAGCCGGACGACAAGGAGCGGCAAGAGAAGGAGCAGGACGAAAGGAACGGGAGCCGGAGGGGTGGGAAAAGCAGTAGGAGGTGATGAACTGGCCAAAGAGCCGGGCGCCGCAATGCTTCGGATCTGCTTCGGTCGAGGGATTGCCGTAGATTAGGAGTGGATCGGCGACGACGGCCAACGACTACAACTTCCCGAGTCTTTGGAGTTCCGAGTTCCGAGAGCCAAGTCGTCGCCGACTCCTCGGCTGCGACTCGTGTGGGGCCCCGTCCCGCCGCGCTCGTGCGTTTCCGCGTCGCACAAAATCAATTCGCGATTTTTACGATTCCGACGCTCGTGATGGAGGACGCGATAAGATGAGAAGCCATCAGCCAGGAGCCATCGTCAGCCAGGCGAGCAGGCGACCGAGTGGGACGTGGAGGGCGGGGACTCGGGCGTCGGGCGTCGGTGGTCGGGGGTCGGGGGTTCTCTACATTTGACATTCGGCCGTAAAACCCCACGCTTTTACGACGCTACAGTCTAGCAAGCGCATTAGCTCCTCGCCCCTCGCTGGCCGCCTGAGGAGACGCCGCACCCTACCGGGTCCCGCGACCCGAACCCAACCCAACCCGAGCCCCGGACTTGGGCAAAACCTGCGAAATCACAAAAGTCGCGGGAATTGTGCGGGCTGCGTTTTTACGACGGGTCGCCGCGGGCCAAAACCGGAGCTCGAGGAACAAATCGTGGACTCCGGAGACAAAAACCACGCAGCTCGAGGAACAAAAGGGGGTCCGGCGAAGGACGAGGGCATCCACTGGAGGACGACATAAAACCGATCCGTCCGAGGCCACGCCGGCGACAGGTGATGGACGGGGTGGGGTCGCGACGGCCAAATCGATGCCAATTGACTTTAATCACTCCGCCCGACCCCTGGCCGGCGATTCGCGCGCGTCCCGACCTCGGCAACGCGCGTCGAGCTTGAGGCAGCGCCGCGGAGCCGGCGGCGGTGGGCGGTGGGCGGTGGCTGCGTGGGTGGGCGGCAGGTCCTCGTTTACGAGCGAGATTCCGCCGAAAACGGGACCCAGTTCAGCGGGCGACGATAAGCGGTGGCTCTTACTTGTGTTGTTGGCCAGCCGGTTGTTGTTGCTTCTGTTATCGTCGCAAACGCCGGAGTTGCTGCAAGTGCTGTGCACGTGAGCGCCGTCGTCGAGTGCGTGTGTGTGCGTTCGTCACTCCAGTCACGTTGGCAACGCGCCTCCGCTTATCGCCAGGGCCGGGCCGCGATAGGTTTTGCGCCCTCGGCTTCCCCGGGTGCCCCGCCTGCTCGAATCGATCGAGTCGCCTGGCCATCGATGCATTTGCGGGTTTAACCCTTGACTGGCGCTCGTCGCTGGCCCGCAGGTGTTCGCGATAGGGGCCGAGCGTCGGGGGCGGTGGGCGGTGGGCGCGGCACGAACTGAATTTGTCCACGATTGGTCGGGGCGAGAGCCGGGGGTCGGGGGTCGGGGGAACGAGTGCCGGCGCTGGAGGGACTGCGATCGGGCTCCGACTGCCGCCGGTCCTCGCCTGACATGTCGACAGGACTTTCTCTTCCCGCTCGATCATGCTCTTCTTAATTATTCCCAGCCATGTGGCCGTGGAGGCCGACGGAGGCTCCGGCTGCGCTGTCACCGGCAACGTCGATCGATCACCGACAGACCGACTGACAGCCAGATGGACGGACCGACGGACGGACGGACGGACGGACGGACGGACAGGCGGCGACGGAACGAGCGTCTGGCATGCACGGGCGGCCGCGGACAGGACTCGTATGTCTGCGGGCGCTACAAGAGCCGGCCGTACCGCCGACCACAGGGTTGCCATCGTTTTTTAATCACGTGATAATTTCAGCAACTTAACATCGTTCCTCGTTCCTGCGAGCATGTTCTCTTCTTCTTCTTCTTCTGCTTCTTCTGTTTCTTCTTGTTCTTCTTTATTTCTGCCCTCATATTTTTGTTGTTGTTGGGGTTGTTCGTTCGTTCCTGTTCCTCCTTTTGTATGAATTATTTTATTTCATATTATTATTATTTTATTTTATTATATGAGCAGCATAATTAGGTTTTAATTAATTGACAGTTATCTAGATGATTATCATTATAAAACACACACGGGGGACGGACGGGGCCGACGGCGGGCTGACGGACAGGCGCAGAGACAACAGGCAGAGAGACTGACAGGCAGAGCGAGGGGGAGCGAGGGACGGGAGACACGCAGACGGGCCAGGGACGGACACCAACACATGCGAACGATCAGTCGTTAAGCATTTCAAGTGGAAAATAAAGTTACAAAAATTAATGCAGCGGCCATTAATTAACCGCGAAACACTTTGAATGAAAATGCGGAAAATTCCCAATCCGTCCCTCGCCGCTGCCTCCGCGACACCGCCGCGCACGCAGGTCCACGCACACGAACCCACGGCCCTCACACACACACTCACTCGCTGACGCGCTCCACAAACACTTGTAATTTATGCCCACATCCGAGGCGCGACTCCGCAGCCGCAGCCGCAGCCGCCGCGTCGAGCCCGGACGTGCCCGATGGCGGGGAACCGAACAGAAAGCGGCGGATGACGAGGCAGATCGCGATGACGAGAAGAAGACACAGCGAAGGAGAAGAGAGGGAGAGTGAGAGAGAGAGAGAGAGAGAGAGAGCGGCCGGGCCGACGCACGTGGACGGGCAGGAGCGGCCGGTGGGTCGCCGGAGCCACGCACCGAGACGGGCAGGGGTCGAGCGAGGGCTGCGATCCAGTGACAGACAGAAAGCAGACGTAGGCGGACAGACGGGCGCGAAGCGAAGACAGTCGGATGACGGAGAGCTCGAGCCGCCGCCGCCGCCGCCGCCGCCGCCGCCGGAGGGTCGGATGAAGACGTCGAGAGCCGCGTGGGGCGAGGCGGGCGTCGAGGGCAGGCCAAGACCAAGACCATAGCCCAAGACGGAGATGGAGACGAGGACGCGAACGCGAACGCGGAGGAAGGCGGAGACTGAGACCGAGACCGAGATGGAGATGGAGATGGCGAGTGGTTGTGCGTAAACTTATTTGAGTTCGGAAAATGTTTCATAAATTACGAGGCGAATAATTTGATAGTTTGCGTAAATATTAAATTGTTTGCGCCATGCACGGGTTTCGCCTCGTGGGCCGGCGATGGGGAGGCCGTGGAGCCCCCTCCCCCCGGTTTCTCTAATTTTCCTTGTTTCTTTGGGTTTCATCAGCGTTTCTTGGGGCTGCTCGCGGCCTGCCCGAGGCTCAGCGAGGCTCGAGTTGTTGGGAAATTAATTAAATGTAATTACAAAAGACACAGGTGCATAAATCCATCGCAATTAGAAACGCGGCATTAAGTATCAAATTAAAAAAACAAAAAAAAAAAAAAACAATGGAGGCAAACGAGCTGCAACTGCGTATCGGCGATTTTGCTCGTCTTTGCCTGGTCGGTGCCATGTCGGAAGTGTTTTGTATGCGATTCCGCGTTTAAACGCCGACTAATGCCCTTCCCATTAACGACGCGGCGACTCCGCGCCTTCTTCAGGGCCACCTGGTCTCCTGCGTTCTTCCGCGCGGAGCTCGGAGGCGGGCCGGCAGGATCGATGCCAGTCGCCTTGAATTCAATTAAACATTTCACTGCCTTGCACGAATGCTCCTTAAATGCACCACAGGGAAGACTGACGATTATAATTTCCCCCCGCTCTCTCTGACAACGCCTCATTTGGCATCTTTGCCCCCGTCGATTCCCTCGCGCCTGTGGCCACAGCCGACTGTGGGAACCGCCGGCCAGAAACACTCAGTGCCCAACGCCAACGACAGCGACGACGTCGACAAAAGGCCTCGAGTGCCCGCAACGACACCGCAGCCGAGAGAGGGCAAACAAATGGCCAGCAGGCGTCCCGGAAACGCCCCGAAGCCCCGGCCCTCGCCAGGTCCGTACCTATTGGCATCGGTCGCTCGGTCGCTCCATCGCCTGTCGTCGGGCGGTCGGGGTCGGGGTCGGCGTTTGCGGTGGCGGTTGTGGTGGCGGTGGCGGTGGCGGTAGGAGGTGTGAAGAAGGCGCGTCGTTCCGTCTGGCCGGCCGGGTGGCATGAGAGGAATGCGATCCGGGCAGGGCGCGGCCCCGGAAAGCGTGCGAAAAGGAGGGGGGAGGCGGCAGGACTCGGGCGCCCCTCCGCGTGGATCCGAGTGCGGTCCGCGCTGCCCCGGGCTGCTCGGGCTGGACGCGACTAAATGACTTTTCCACATTTGCATTTGTTATTAAATTGTTTGTCAAAGTGACAGCGGCCGCCACGACATCACCAACAACAACAACGACAACAACAACACCAACGGCATCGAAAGTGTCAACATCCACAACAAACACACCGCAAACATTGACAACATCAATAAATATAGCACAAGCCTAGTACGACAACAACAACAACAACAATACAACAACAACAATACAACAACAACTCCATGGCAAATAGAACTTCAAAGGCTGTCGAGCAAATAGAAAAAGTTCCACAAATTTAAAGAGAAAAACCCAGAATAATAGACAAAAGGAAACAAGAAGAAAACTATATGAAAAAAAAAAATAAAAAAAAATATAAAAAATATTAAAAAACTGTAAAAAAATTACAGAGCAAATAAAGTGGGAACTCCACGAGAAAGGGAGAATTGAATAGGAGAAAATAAATAAGGAATTTTTCTGTACTTGAAATGGGAGCAAAAAGGAAGGCTGAAAAAACTTCGACAGAAGAGGAAGCAACTGCAAGAGGTGAGAGGTGAGGAGTGAGAGGCGAGTGAGAGAAAAGGAGTGTTTGAAAAGGGAGCAAGTGGAAGAGGCAATGGCGGAAAAGGAGTGACTGAAATGGGAGTGAATAACAAATGAACGACAAAATTTGAGTTTCAATTGTGGCGACCGACTGCGGTCGGATGATCCGAGTAAGTGGGTCCGAATTGGAGCCAATATTTGCAAATTCCATTGGAAATCCGAAGCACAAACAACACGCACACACACACACACACACTCACTCACATGCCGAAGCCCTGACTGTGTGTGCGTGCGATGTTTGCGTTGCACATCCGTTGGACGCGGTCGCGGCTGCGGCTCCATTTGGCGTCCATCCGTTTGCGGCCCACCCGATGGCGAGAGATGGGGAGAGATGAGCAGGACCGACAACAACAACAGCAGCAACAACTGTAGCAACAACAACCAAAGTAACCACACCACTACCATCAAAGACAGCCGAACATCTGGTGCCGCCGACCCGGAGCCGACCGACGGCCTGGGAAACTCGCTGCGGCGAGCTCTCGACGGAGCCGAGAAGCCGCCGAGGGTGGCGTCGCCCACTCGCTGTCACCTCGTCGTTCGTCGCTCGTCGTGAGCCGTCATCGGCGGGGAGGCGAGACGGGGCCAGGGTCGCGAGAAAGACGTTCAAATTGTCGACCGACCAAATCCGCCAAGCCGACTCCTGCTCCACGCACACTTTAACGGCAGGCGCGTCTTCCCTTCCTCCTGTTCCGGCTCTCGTCCTACCTGTCTTCCTCCTCGACGACGTCGTCCTGCACGAAGTCGCCGTTAAGGCCATGAGCTTCGACCGGCGGCCGAGGATTAACCGGAGACGGAGCCGGGCCGGGAGTCGCCGCAACGGCCGTATCTGGGCTCCGGTGCCCCAGGCGCTCGGCCAAGCCATTTCTCACAAGAGCATGGACGCACACGCACACACATGCCACACACACACACTCACACACCTGGCTCACGCCCCACACACCCTGAGTCGTGTTAATCGAAGCTGCCTTAAATAATGCTAATGTGATAATGTTAATTATAATGTTGATAGTCGACTCGTCCATCAGCCGCGGCACACTCTCGCCATCTCTGTCACAAGCCCCATCTATCTCCCCCCTCCCCCTGTCGTTCCGTCTCACTCACATGCATCCGGCTCTCGCGCTCGCTCGCCCAGACGGCTCTGCGCTGCAGGGCGTGAAAACAATGTCAAAATATTTATTTATTAATTCGAGTTTCGGGGCTTCGCCGGCCAAGGCTCGGAGCGTGTCGGCCAGGAGGGGCAGGCGGCAGGCGGCAGGCGGCAGGCGGAAGGGGGGCTGGGGAGCGTCGGCTGTCGGTGTCTGGCCCCCCTCCAGCCGGAGTGGGGTCGCTTTAATTGCCTGGTAATTAAATGAAAATGTGGCGTGCACTTAGAGCCGCGTCCCTTCGGGCTTCGACGGTGGCTGAGCCGGCTTTAAAGACCTCCCGCCCTCCCGACTCGCCCAACCCGCGCCACACCAGAGGACCGGCAGCCTGGCTGATCGCCTGCCTTATCGGACCCCCGTCGGGCGTATCAATATAATGAGGCGAGCCCAGATGGACCGGAATCTGGGCCCGAGTGGATTTGCAGAGCGACTTGCGGGGCGATTTGCGGGGCGACATGCGGGGCGACTTGCGGGGCGATTTGCGGGCAATTTGCTAGCTGGAGGGAAGACGAATCATCGATCTTGGGCTAGAGTTATCAAAGGACCCCTGGTATTGAAGTAGTAGACTGCAATTTATCGAAGGAAGACGAAATTCCTTCGAGAGTTCGGAGTCCACGAGAAGTTTATTTCATATGGAAGTGCTTTACTTGTGCCATGATTATGAAGAATTTATTCATTCAAAGTTCAACCTCCTTCTTTCGAGCTCCCTCTCTTGATGCCCTCCTCTTGGTCCCCTCCTCACGGTCCCCTTGTCCTGTCCCCACTTTCCTTCCTCGTCTCCCATGGTTTTCCACTGCCTCTTCACACCTGTCTCTAGTCGCAGTCCCTGTCCCCAGTGGCCCACTGACCCCAGCGAAGTGGGGCCACGTGGCGCAAAGCCCCCTGTCCCTCACCCGCCCCTCCCCTTGCCCCACTCGCCCCGAGTCCCTTCGAACGGAAGCCGCCATTAAGAGCAAACTCCATTTTTTAATTCGACACCCGAGCCACCGACTCCGGATCGAGCCTGACTGCCGGAGAACGAGAATGAGAAATGAGAAATGGGAGCACATTCATCGGGCCCTCAATGACCTGGCCGTGCCTCGATGGACGCGAACGCCTTCTGAGCAAATAAGTGCTTAATTTCGCGCTCTTAAACTCCTAAACTGTAGCAGTTCCCCGCACTCCGGAGCAATTTACTTAAAACAAATGCGTCCTTATCGAGATTTCGTGCTTATTTACGAGCTGCTTATGGTTTTCCTCTCCTCGACACCGCCCTCGACCCTGGCTGGCTCCCCGCCTGAGACTCGCTCGCCGGCCACGTCCACAGGACCACGATGGGTGTGTGCGAGGCCGAAGTATCTTCCAATTCAATCTCCGCGCATAAATCATGTCGAATTGCAACCTAAAGCGGGATCGGATTCGGTTTCGGTTTCGGGATGCGGTCGGGACGGGGCCGGGGCCGAGATTGAGATGGGCTGGGACTCCGAGTCCGAGTCCGCGTCGACTGCGGCGCGGTGGGTCGTGGGGAGGCCCGGTGGAGGTGAAGATTATCGCCGTTTCTGGCCCAGCGGTCGTGGTCGTCGGTCGGACGGGCGGCCGTCGGTCTGTCGGTCTGTCGGTCCGCCGGTCGATCGTCGGACGTCGGCCGTCGGCCGTCGTCGTCCGCCTCTGCATCTCCTGTTGCACCCCGGAGGCCTGTCGCACGTGTAGCCAGGCACGTCTCGCTCGTCGCCGGCCGTCGGTCCGTCGGTGGGTCCGGCGGCTGCAGCTGTGTGCGTGCGCCTGTGCGTGAGTGTCTGTGTGTGAAAGCTTCTTCCTTGTCGCCGAAGCTCAAACAAGTTCTCGTTCTCGTTCTCGTTCTCGATCCACTGGACTCCTTTTGTTGCCGGGCGAATAATTACGAACGCGGATCGCTTTCCTGTCTCTCGGGCACCGTCTCAACGGAACCGCGCAATAATAAGAAGAGGAACAACTACAACAACTACAACAACTACAACAACAGCACTAGCAACAACCTCTCGGTCCTGCCGATAAATGAAACATTTAATTTCAGCGCGCGCACTCGAAGCGGCCGCGCGGCTGCCTCCAGTCAGGCGAGGCAGAGGGACGTCGGAGGGGCCGCCGACCGCTGTGGAGACTTCGGTGGAGACCGCGCTGGAGACCGACCGGCCAGGAGTCGGGACGCAGGCCGCTGCCAAACTGGTAACATAAATCATAAAGCAGTCACGTTTCTGGGTGAAGGTAAATTTTGATTCCGCTGATAAAAGGTTCGTCAGCTGGTCTCGCCCTCTCCCTCGCTCCCCCTCGCTCCCCCTGTCTCTCGCTCTCTGCCCGAACGAACACACTCCGGCAATCTGGCTGCGGCCGTCGCCCTCGGCCCCCCTCGTTCCGGCCCAGCCGCTGTCCAGCCGCTGCCCAGCCGCCCGGCCTCGCATTTCCCAGCCATCGCGCCGAGGGAGTCGCCGACCTTCGCCTGGGCCGGCGATTCAATTAACTTTTCCGGCCAGATGTTGTCTGCGAATGGACACTTGTTGCTCGTGTGACTCCCCACGGCCGATTCTAATTCGGGATAATCACGGCCCGGGCCGACCACCGGAGGCCGGGGTCAATTAGAGCCATCCCGATAAGGGCTTCTCTCCTTCGCTGGCCGGCCGCCCCGACCGCTGACCACTCGGACCGGGCCCAGCCGCGGACTCGAGTCACATCCACGTCGGGTCCGGGTCCTGGCCCGGGCACCAGGAACGAGTGCGACCTCCTGGACCCACTTGCGGAGGGCACTGACGGACGTCTCGTTGGACGTGTTTGATTAAAAGGTTCCATCACATTACGATCGTTTTAATTAATTGCGAAGACTTCAGTTTACGAACATTTACGGGAAGGTGCAATAAATCCAGCCCATGTTGGGCAGCAGCAACAACAACGGCGCGCAACATGCCACGAGGAGGCCGCGAAGCAGAGGGGGAAGCAGCCACCTATAATTATTTACATGTAAATTATTATTGTCCCGGCGCAAAGTGAACCGCGCCGAGCTGTCGTCGGCGGCCCGCCGTCGCCCTCGACACCGCGGCCCTGGCCGTGTCGTCGTCGTCGTCGTCGTCGTGGTCGTGGTCGTGGTGTGCGAATGCAATTAAAATGCCGCACATGAGGTTGCGAAACATTTGCACCCGACCGAGCGACCGCCGATCGACGAACGGACGGACGGACGGACGGACGTAGAGAGAGAGCGCCTGGGTCGCAGAGGTTGTTGGACTGCCGAACGCCCGTGGTCAATCGAAGCAGATCGATGGACGGACGCGCAGAGGCCTCTCGACGGCCGACCTGCGGACAGACAGCCGGAGAGCGAGGGACGGAGAGGGACGGAGAGAGACGTCTGCAGTCGAGATCGATGGGCCACACTTTGACGAACAGCGTGAGTCATGTGAGTGCTGAGTGCGTTGCGTGTCGCCGGTGATGAGGATGTTCCGGCCGGTGGTCAACGACGAGCGAGTGACCGGTGGCCCGGGGCGGCGGGGTCGGCGGGAAGCAGGGGCGCCGCGACAGGGGCGGGGAGGGAGGAAGAAGAGAGGAGGCGGGAGGACGGAGGAACACGCGTGGCAGGGCGCAGTTATTTCCCAAATTAGTCCAGCGACGGCAGGACGCGGGCTGCGACAGGGGGGCGACACACACGGAGATGTCGACGTGGATGCGGCCGGCGCTGGGCGGTTGGCGGTTGGCGGTCGTCGGCGGCAGCTGCACCTGTTGCCAAGGATGTCGCAGGGTCGATCGGAGCACGAAGAGCCGCGACCTGATTGAGTGGTAACGGGCGAACGAGCCCGACAGCGACAGAGCCCGAGGAGGGCAGCACGGACAGGGAATTCGTGGGACAGGCCGGGCCCTGGAGGCGAAGTCTCGAGGGAAAACGGTCCAGCAACGCGTTCCGACGACGCCGCCGGTGCTGACAATGCCAGGCGACAAGTGCTGTCCACACGCTCGGCAGCGGACATTTCAATCGGAAACGAAAACACACGGCGCGAAGTCGAAGTGATCGGGTTCGTCCGGCCGCAGGTGGGAGCGACAAATTGCGCGACTGCCTAATGGCAGTGGGAATTTTATTCACGGCTCCACGGGGGTTTCAATCGGGGCATCAGTGGCAGTGGGCGGCTTTAGCAACCGAAGGCTTCCCGCAGCGTGTCCCAAAATGACGGCCCGATCGAGGCCGCGGCGGCGCTTCGACGGCTGCGTCTAGTCGGCGAGAAGAAGGCCAGATAAGAGGTGATAACTCCCTTTCCTTTCCCGGCCTCTCCTCTCGTTTCGCCGGCACTGAGTGGCGGAGCCCGCTGCGTAGACGGAGCGGGGTCGGAGGCCGAGTCGGTGTTGGAGGCCAAGGCATCGTGGTAACGAGCCTTCCGTGCGTCTGCGCCATCAGCGATCTGATTTATAGCCCTCGACCCTCCTCTCGCGGTCGCTCCTCCCTCTCCATCTCGCTCTCTGATCGGGATCCCAAAATTCCACATTTGAATAATAAATTCCCCATTAGCATTTGCTCGTTCCGACAACATCGCCTCGGACATCGAGGTGGGGATTCCTCCACTTGTTGTTGGCTTGTTGTTCTTATTGAGCTACTCGTTACCGCTGTTGTGGTTGTGGTTGTTGTTGTTGTTGTTGTTGTTGTTGTTGTGGTTAATGTTGGACATGTTTAGTAGTTGAGGCGCGTCTGGTGGTTGCGCTAATTATTTGCCCAGGTAGGATTCGAACATATTTCGACAGGAGGAGCAACGGCAACAGCAACAACAACCTCGAGCATGCCCACAGCAAGGGGAGGAACATTAGCCGTAACTAGAACAAGAGCAAGTCGGAGAAGAAGAAGAAGAAGAAGAAGAACAAGAATCGTAGGCGCGAATGAGTGCTACAGTTTTTATTGCCCCGCTCACATGCAACACTGGCCGCGCGCCACAGATTGGGAGCGACGTCGACATCGCCATCGCCATCGCCATCGCCATCGACAGGGCCGACGGCGCCGGAGTCAAGTTCAGGGCGGGTTGCAGGGGGCGTGGCGGGGGCGGCGGGGTGACGGGGTGACGGCTCTGAAGGGCCTCCAATGAGCGCCTAATGAAAGCGTTTCAGCGTTTTGGATTTAATTTGAGCAGGGCATGCCATGCGGCTGTCGACATGCGATCGGCCGGCGGACAGGGGAGGGCGCAGCGACGGACGGCGGAGGGCGAACGGCTGGAGGGGTTCGAGGCGGTTTGATGGAGTGACGGACGGCCGACTGGGCAGCCGGCACCGGTACCGGCAGCGGCAGCGGCACCGGCGGAGGTCTTTAATTTCGCTGCCCTGGTTTGGTTTTTTCCTCCTCGCCTTCCTGTTTGCGCCTTTTTTCCCTCTGATTTCTCCAGTCGGCTCTCTGTGTGTCGTTCGTTCGCATTTTTTATGCCCTTTCCCGCCGTGGTTGTCTTCGTTTTCGCTCCAGAATTTTCCTTATGTTTATCATAAATTGCGCATTATTTGCAATTAAAATAATTTCACAGAGCCATCGGATGGACGGATGGGTGGACGACGGCAAAAAGCTGGTCTCGACCGCGGTGGGCAGAGAAGTACGTGTGAGGCGAGAGAGAGAGAGAGCGAGAGGGAGAGAGTGGTGAGGGCGCCGGAGACAGGGGAGAGGGAGAAGACGTGGCCGGGCATCAACGCAATTGAACGATCGCCAAACGACCCGTGGACCCGCCCTTCTCGCTCGCTCGCTCCCTCTGCCTGTCCTACTCGTGTCAGGCCGCTCTAACGCCGACCGAGGGCTCGACGGCGACTGCGACTGCGACGCCGCCTTCACGTAATTCGGTTCCCTCGCTTTTATTCATTTATGAGGCCTTTAATTGAATTTTAACAGGCAACAACAACTGTAATTTGTCGAAACACCACCTCCCGTCACCGTCGCTGTTGCCGTCGCCCCCCGCTGGCCGCTGGCCGCTGGGCGATGGCCGTGGGGCGTGGCTTCGCCCGGTTCCCGGCGACTGGGCAGCGTCACGTGACGCCCCGGACAACAGTTGGTATTGAAATGCCATAAGCGATCGTCGCGACCCGCGTCGTCCCGTCCCGTCCCGTCCGCCGCCCCCCGACGGGGCTGGGCTCGGCTGAGTGGCTCCAATTACTGCGCTCGCCGCCTGCCGTGGGAAAGAGCCAGAGCGAGTGCAGGCGCCCAGCATGAGTTCTCGGAAATCCCGAATCGTCGCGGTTTCTGCGAAGCCATCTGGCATCGCCGGGAGGCGGAGGGGTCGAGTGAGCCGGGAGGACCGAAGGAAGGGCGGGCGGAGTGAGCGACGGAGAGTGACGGGCGATCGGCGGCGTCTGCGCCGCGTCACAACTCATTTGCATCGTGCTCTCGATCGCTGCCCAAACCGCTCCCGACCGCCGCATCGACGGCGGCGAGCGAGGCCGTCGCGGGGCCGACTACCGGGTAATGGCCCTTGTGTGACCCTCGTCCCGGACCGGACCCGACCCGGCTCCGTGGCCAAGTGAACAGTGCCGTTGGAATAATGGCATTCGTGAATGCCATTAGCCGCCGATGACCGCCTGAGCGGAGCCAGGGCTGCGGCGATCGGTTTCGCTTTCAGTGATCGATGGGAGGCTGCCGAAGTCCGCGACTAATCGGTGCAGCCGTCGATGCAAATGCGCTGAGCAGCGGTCGAGGGCGACGGTTTCCAGCTGAGTCGAAGCCACTTAATTGTCGCCCCAGAACTAGGCGAGCTAAGCGAATGGAAGTCGAAGAATTTCCTCCTATTGATCAGCCTGCGCCTGGGTCCAGAACGTGGACTCAGGAGCTGCGGAGACGAGCGCGTCTTGTCCGCATCCAGTGAACCTCCCCACCCTCTGAAAGCTAAGAATCGTCTGAGTTTGAGCACTTGCTTCCTTCTGTCTCTGTCCTCAACCCCTTGGCTGTCTGTCTGTCTGTCTGTCTGTCTGTTCTGCGAGCATGCGACAGTGCAATGTCTCGTTTCCCTCTAGCACCGGCCGCTGTACTGGTTCAAGTAATTATTCGAGTTCCGAAACAATTCACTTGGCTCTCGACCAAGTGGCCGTTGGACGGTGGCCGCTGGCCGGTGGCGGCGACGGGACGGGGGGGGGGGGCCCGTGGCAGTAACGACTCCATTAACGAACGAGTAGGGCCGCCGTACAGAAATGAATTGCAAATATTGAGCAGAAAATAGAAATTTAGTAATTCTAAGTGTTCGCTAATTACGACAAGTTCTGCTCCCGGCTTGCACTACATGGCGTATGATTAACATTTGGTATAAATCAAGTCAGCGACCACGACAGCGGTCGCGGGTGGTGGGGAGGAATTTCGAAGATCTCCGCTCACACGTCACTCAGACGTTTTTTTCCTTGTCGCTACTGTGCTTTGGGCTTTCATTCGCCTCTGCAGAACCCCCGGCGACAGTGGGCCCGAGCGGGCCCTGGGTACGGACCCAGGCCCCCTTGACCCCAGCCCGCGCCTCGGTCGGTCCCCGTCCGTGACTGACTTGCTCTCTGCAGCGGGGCGGCGACGAAGCACACAAAAGCGCTGAGATTCCTATCATAATTGTCGACCCGAGCCTCGGCCTCCCAGCCAGCCACCCGACCCGGGGCGAGAACTGCGGCGATCGGAATGCGTGCCACGGTGGCCCCCTGACCGCAGTCAGCGACTGGCGGCCGGCGACCGGCGGCCGGGGTTCGGCAAGTCCGAGCACAGAATCGAATTCCGGCCGCAACGCGCTCGCCGCACTCCCACAGACACACGTACCGGCGCCGACCAGAGAGCGGCCCTTGAGAGAGAGAGAGAGCAAGAGAGCGAGAGCGGGAGATGGTGGGGCTCCGGGGGAGAGGGAGACGGGCGGGGTTGCTTGGCGCGTTTTTCATTCCTGTGCGCCTCAAGGTCAGGCGGCGGCGTCGACGAGCTGCACACGTACCAACACCAAAGCACACGCTCGACCAGCGGCAGAGACGGAGATGGGGAGAAACACAGAGAGCGAGAGAGAGAGAAGGGGAGCGAAGCGATGACACGGACAGAAGAGGGGTGGGAGCGAACAGGCGAGGAGTGGGCGGGAAAATCGAAGAAGCAGCTGAGAAAACCCTGCAGGCAGACGGAGCCGATGACGCGACGACGAAGTTGACAACGACGTTGACGCCGGTGTCGACTGGCAGTCGGTCTGTCTGCCGGTCGGCCGGACCCAGAGAACGGCGTCTGTCTAAAGATCATCCGACCGAGCGGGCCGAGCCGGGCGACTGTGAGCAAAGTGTTACGGCTGATAACGCGGCGAGGGCGTGGGCCGGACTGGACGGGGCCGCCTCTTGAGCAGCGCCAGGCGCAAGTGTGAGACGGGGCGACTGGGACTCGACACCGCCGGCTCCGAAGTTTCTCGAGACGCCAGGCTTGCTGCAGTACGCTCGCCGGCGGCAACCTCGGGGCTGAGAATGTGGGGCGAAGACATAAAACCGCGCTAATAAGAACGGCGATAAGAGCGAGCTGCGGCCGGCCTACAGTCGGGAGTCGCAACTTTCGGCTGTTATCTGGCGGCCTGAAAGATGCATTGCAATCGCTTAGGAAAACGATGGAAACGAAGTGAAGGCTCTACGTTGAATGGGGAACGTTCTCGAGGGGAGGTCGGGGGTCGAGAGGGCAGAGCATGACTAATGTCGGGTGACTGGCGGACCCTCGACCGCCCGGCCCAGGCGCCGCCTCCTGCGCTCGACTCGCAGCCCACAGCGTCGGCTGCTGACGTGCCCGTTGCACTTTATCGCGCCCGACTCGGCCCCTCCACCTGTTGCCCGCGCCGCCCCGCCGCCCCGGCGCTCGTGCGAGCTTTCAATTGCTTCCACGTGCCACTCACACATGCACACGCTCCCGCTCTCGTCCACTCACACCGTCGCACTTCCATCGCTCGCCCACCTCCTCGGCCGTCCCTCCCGCCTCCTCCGCTCGCAGCCGGGTGCAAACTTGAAATTGTTTAAACAGTTTGCGAAACACTTCCGGCGCGCTTGTGTTGGTGGTGCCAGCGCGCGTGTGTGTACGTGTGTGTGTGCGAATCGTTTATTTCCACTTCTACTTGCGGGCATTTTTCTATTTTTACAAATGCATTTCAGACTTCGCGTGTGTTCGCACGGTGGGAAATTTTTAATGTTCATGTTTGACAGTTCGATCGAACTACGGAACATTCTGTGGTTTCATGGTTTAGTTCTGAGAGCATGGAGCAAAAGTGGGAGAAAGTGAACTAACGATGCATTGTCGATATTAAATCCCAAGAGTTTTTGCAAAGCACATGTCTTGAGAACAGTTGATGCATATATATTGACGACGAAAAGTTCTAGAAGCAAAATCTTTGTCGCCCCATGTCGCGAAAAGTGTCAGCGACCAACGGACTCCGTCCCACGGTGCCCGATGGCTGCAACTGCACTCGTCGCCAACGCCTCGCGCGTCTCCCCAACTGTCGGCGAGTTGTGCGCACTGAGGGCGAGAGAGAGAGACGGCACACGCACACATGCCGCTGTGCAAGTGTGCATGTGTGCATGTGTGCCGCGCCAAGATTGTAAACACAAATTGCCCGATGATAAGTAAAAAGTATTTAGTTAGTTTCTAATTAAATTTGCAGTCGTCGCGCCCGGCCCATGGCGGGCTCAAATGCGCCGCTGACGCGTTCGATCGTGGCTCTCCCGGGCTCTCCGAGAGCCTCCCCACCTCCCGCCTCCGACTGTCCGAGGGCCTATCTGTCGGGCGTTCGGCTATCGGGGCATGTGCGGCTATTTAAATACGTCGACTCAACACGTGTAACGAAACGATTGCCGCGGCCACTGAATAATCGAACGCTAAATAAATTCACGGCACCCGGGCGAGGGCAAAGCGAATTCTCGTTAGACGTTAATCGGTTGTTTCTCCGTGATTTCCCGCTGTTGCCAGCCCGGGCGACCCCTGACTGCGACTTAGCAACCGATCTAAGTCCTGACCCCATCTCGCCTTCTCCACGGAGCTACGAGAACTGCTCAGACGAGCTGGGCGCCAACAAGCAGTTTGTCGAGTAGGCCTGAGGTGTCTGCTTTGGTTTTAATGAGGAACAAAGTGATGGAGGGCCCATTGAAGTTCCCTTCGGCCGTGAAATTCGGGGGATCCGGCGGGCCGTTGCATTAATTACAAGACCTGGCTCGTCATCCGCGACAGGTCGCTTCGCGTCTTGTCATCGTGCCGTCGCCCGACGCCATCGCCATCGCCAGCGTCATGTGATAAAATGAAACTAATTTGCAACATTTTCCAAGCCATTGCCAGCGAAAACGATCGAAAATGCCTCCAAGTGCCTGACGGCGCCGCCGAGAAGGTGGGCGAGTAAGTGGCAATAAATGTCGCCGACCGCTGTCGAACCCGGGCCGGGCCGGGCCGAACCGCACGTAACAACATTGAGAAATTGCTCAAATGTTGTCGCGATTGCGTTCGAGCAGTCGGGGAGCATGCAGGGGGAGGCGGGATCAGCGTCGTGGACGGATCCGGCGTGATGAATGCGTCTGGGCCGCGCTGGCAGACGGGAACGCGTGTCACAAGCCATAAAACACCCTGCTCCAATAACTCGGTCTGGGAGGCCCGGCTGTCCCGGAGGTTGACACGAAATCTGCGGGGCCTCCTGCGATCGAAGTCGATGCCCGGGAGAACTCGGTGGCCGATATCAAAGTGATGTATTCATAATTTAATATCTAGATAATTCTTTACAATTACTCCCAGAATAGGGCCAATAGGGTCGGTAGATTTAGGAGGAATTTTGCAAATTTTTTCACTTCTCTCTCTCTCTCCGTTTGCTGATTAAAACATTTCGTATTCATAAGTTATTCCACTTCGAATCGTGCACATTTCACTGTGTTACTTTTGCCTGAAAAATACTCAATTCTTCTCGCGGTCGCCGTCGGAATTAATTTGGGAACATCTTCGTAATTGGCCTCGTATTTCATTTCAATTTATTTGCTCGACTCCCCTCCCACGGCGCACTTTGATCCGATTTCCGCGTCCTTCTGTCCGTCCCCAGTCCAGTCCAGTCCCGACCCTCGCGACAAATTCACACGTCCACACACTTCCACACACACACACACGCACTCGACACGCGAGAACCCAATCGAGGCGAAAGTGTGGCCACCCCGGTGGCGAAGTTCAAGGGAGCTCAATCGAGCGTCCGATGTCGTCATTTCTCGCTGCCGGCAATTACAATCGCATTCATTCTCGTCTTCCACTCGTCGTCGCTCTTCGTCCCTCTTGCCCTGTCAGGCTGTTGTCTCTCTGTCCGTCTGTCTGTTTGCCTCGTGTCTCTGCAGAAACGTTGCACAACATGTCGGGTGGGTGCGAGGGTGGGTCGAACTGGGTCAAAGTTTCGCGTTGGCGTCTCGGGTCTTTTTTGCGGCGGCCACGGGACGCCCTTCCCACCATTGGGGAGAAAATACGCACTGACATAAAGACTACATACGGATAGACGGACAGATGTCCGGCGAGGTTCAGGGGCCAGAACCAAGGGGGAAGGGCTTACCTGGAAAGAGAGAGAGAAGGTCATTAGTTTACCGTGGCAATGGGGTCGTGCGGGTAGATTGGGGATTGGGGATTACTTTGAGACTGATTGAAGGACCAAATGAAGTCGTAATAAAATCAAATCAAATCATAACGTTCTTATATTCGAGAATCGCCCGAATGGGGCCCACTCGAGCCCCCCTCGACAACTCGACGGCATCGTGATCGCTGCCATTAAATCGCGTATGTCGTCTGATTTCTGCTCCTGTACTCGGGTCTGCGCCCGGTTCTTTTATGCTCGCACGTGATCCTCTTAGAGCAGTCGGCATAAAGAATCCTCTAATTTTATATTTTCTCAAATCTCCTTCGAAGTAGGGGACTCGAAGAAAGCACAACAACAACGGTGAAATGCTTCGGGGAAATTAAAGAATTCTCGAGCAAAACAAAGTTGTAAATTTGAACGTAATGTTCGTCTGCAACAACAGCAGCAACAACAACAACAACAACAAAAGCAGCGCGACACCATCAACGTTGATGACAGTATTAACGTGAAAAGGGACAGCAACTGCAACAACAGCACCAACAGCAACCAGACCGACAGCGAGAAGGACAACAACAACAGGGCCATTAAATAACAACAGCCAGGCAGGAAATTAAAAGAAATAAAAACGCATCCCATTCGATTCGGCTGCCCCTCTCTATCCCTAGCCCGAGCTGATGACTTTTACCCACGTCGATTAATGGTGCAGGGTGCTGTTGTTGTTGCGTTGTTGACATCAAAGCGGATCATCGCGAGGATCCCTCGGCGTTCCTCGAAGCGCCCCCAGAGCACGGAAAATCCCCCGAAGTCGGGATCGCCGCGCTCCAGACGACGTGGCAGCCCTGGCTCGGGCCGGGCGGGTGGGGGAGTGTGAGAGAGAGAGGGAGATCGAAGGGAAAAAATACTCCATGCTCGCGCAACTCGAAGACACTTAAAAAACTCATTAAGGCGTCTGCGCAGTCGCGGCCGTGGTCAGCGGGAAGAGCGACAACGAAAGCAACGACAACAACGACAACAACGACACCAACGACAGCACCGAGAACAGCAACAACACCAGCAACAACACAACGAAAGCCATGCGCGTTTATGACAACAACGACAATTAACAACGTCTGCCCGTTTCCCAATCCGTCCGTCTCCCTGGCAGGCCGTCACCATAAGAACGCGCAATTTATGAGCGACTACGAGCTGCCAGACATTTACAACTTTGATGCAAATGTCTACAAAATTACATTTGTTCCCGCGCCGCCTGGGTCGAGGAATCGAGGCAGAACAAGCGCGACGGGCTGAGATTTCGCCCGGCGTTGTTTGTAAACAAATCGCGGCGTTCCTGTGGACATCCGTGTGTGTGTGTGTGCATGTGGGGAAAATGTGCAGGTGTGTGTGTGGCGCGGTTCGGTGCACGGCGACGGGTGGCAGCCGTGGTCGAGAGACTGGCCTGGGAACCGCCGATCGCTCCGATGGCCAATCGCATAAACTGCCGAGTTCATCCTCGCTCGGTGGCGGCGTCTGGGACCCGGTTCCACCCCGCCGCCTCGATCGCGGGACCGCGCCTGAGTGCGAGGACAGTCGACGGATCGGGCCAGGACGAGTGGGGCTGAAGTTTGTAGCATTTTATCGCAATCGCCAGGACACGCGGTGTGTGCTCTGAAGACGGCCCATTGCCGATGATGTTAGTTCGATTCTCGAATTTCCAACGTCTCCTCGCTATCGCCCGGACATCCGTCAAAGAAATGGGAGGGGGTATCTCTGGAGCAGCCCAATCGTGAAGACAGTGGACTTCGTCAGCGACTCCAGGCGATACAGAGTTCAAATCAATCGCACGGGGACCAAAGGGCAGCCGTGAGCGGTGGACGAGGACGGGAAAGGACAGAAATGGAAGGGGGTGGGGGGCAGGAAGAGGAAGCGGAAGGGGGGGGGGGCGGCGGGCTGAGAAATGAGTGGCGGACAAACATTAATCTTGACCACGAGCTGCCGCTGCCGCTGCCGCTGCGTCGGATGCGCAATTTTCACGTGTCATAAAGTGGAATCGTGGAGCATGCCCTAACTTGGCGCAGCAGCAGCAACAACAACCAGGGCCACAGCAACAGCGACGACTAGGACTACAACAACAACAACAACAATAACAACAACGTCGACGACGACGACGACGACCAGTACTACAACAACGACGACAAGCACGGAAACAACTGGCCGAACAATAACGATAACATGCAGTACAACGTGGCACAAGGAGAACAACGAGGGCAGCAAGATTTAGAACAACAACAACAATGACAGCAACAACAAGAACAGCAACAACAACAACAACCACGACAGCAACATCTGGCCCAACTTCGCTCGCTCGCCTCGTCCTACCGCGATTTCCACTTCTGCAGCATCGCTTCGTCCGCTCTGGTTCATCACGCCGTGGACCGCGCTGGGAGCCCACGGGACGACCGTTTAAAAAGAGCTTTAAACACCCACGACAACAACAACAGCAACGGCAACAACAACAAGAACGACAACAACTCCGACAATGGCAATTGCAATCAGAATTGCAAGAACAAAACGGGCAACAGCGGACGGCGACTACAATAAATGGGGATTTAATGGAGCTTTCGGCTTAAAACGCCGTGAAGGGGCGTGGCGGGCAGCGCTCCGGGCGCAGACAATGTCCAGCGAGGGGCGGGATGGGGCATCGGGGACGGGTCGTGGGGCGGCCGGTTGTCGGCGCGTCTCGGCGAGGACGACGTGCTGGCCGGAGATGCCGAGCGGGCGATGGCGATCGAGTGGGCGGGAGGCGGGTGGCGGGCGCGGCGGCTCGAAGTATGTGCCGGGCCGATAGCGCGAGCGTCGGCGGTGGAGGGGCGGGTCTGGGCGCTGATCGGTCGGCGGTCGCTCGTCGCACGTCGCTGGCCGCCAGATGAAGCGATGACGCGGACGCGGACGCGGACGAGGACGTGCTCGGCGGCTGCTGGGCGCTATTGTCGTTACGCCGTTGAGTTGTCGACATTTAGTCGTTGCTCTCGATTTAGAGGGTTTTTCCTACTGCTCCCGTGGTCGATGTAGTTAGCATTTGTTGGGCAACAAGCAGCAACAAGCAGAAAAAGTGAAGCACCGAAAGAGGAATGGGCGAAAAGTAACAGCTCACGCTCCATTGGACTGACTTCGAGTCCAATTCAATTTGCTCGCAGTCGATCGAAGCGAGGAAGTGTAATTTATGATTTTTGAAGTTTCATAAAATTCATCGCTTCGCACTGGGCTCCAGTCCCTTGTTTGGCACTATGAATTGCGGCTGGGAAACGTTTCGGCGGCGGTTTCAACAACTTCAATTTCATTTCGATACTTTCCGATCGCCTCGAATGGGAATGGGTTTTCGGGATTTCAATTTGCCGTTTTCGCCACGATTGAAACGGCCCGACAGCTGCGGCCGTTTCGCAGCCGGAATCGGGCATCGGGCATCGGGGCGGCCCCATTCATTCCGCGAGGGCTTCTCTGCACTCCCCAGCCGCCCTGCGTCCGGCGCCCTCTCGCGAGCCGCGCCATGAGCCGCGCTAATCGGCGATCGGCTTCGTGGCCGGCTCTCGTGCCGCCCACCCCCTCCCGCCCCGACTCGGGGCGCTTCGTCCGACCGTGGCCGGCGCCGATTGGGCTCGGACAAAGGCGATTTGCGTGAGCTGCGGAGGCTTAGCGGAGCCGCCTCGATCCCGACCCTCGGCGGGCGAGAAGGGGATATTCCGATGATTTCGGCCGGATTGATTTCCACAATCGGGCCTTTTGTAATTGGGAAAATTACAGAGAGGGAAATGTGGCCGTTTCGGATAAAACTTCCTTCTCTTTTTAATTTATCTTCGCTGGCCACTTGTGCTTGTTGCACTTTTTATTGGAGGCAGTTTGTATTAATATTTGTATTCATAGTCTTATGGCGATTTCCATCGGTTGTTTTGACATGTTCTCGCGGCTCGTGATTTACGGGCGCCAATTTATTCATCTCTTGATTGGTCTCGGACTTGCCTTTAGTTTAATGTGTTCGTAAAAACTCAATCAAATTTCCATTTCCAGTAATTACAACGAGCTTGATTAACGAGGTTTGCATATGTTGACATGTTTATTAATATTTGCCATAACTTAATCGTTATGCTGCCGCTTTGTTCTTCATTAGGCGAGATTGCATCGCGATCGAGACAAGTATAGGAGATCAATCTATCCGTCCTCTCCCTCTCCCTCTCTCTGGCGTCCACGGCGCCGTCTGTCGCAGTCGGACCGCGTTTTAATTGATTGCGGCTCGATTCGTTGTCCTTGTCCACGGCCTTCCTCGCTCGCACCCCCTACCCCCCCCTTATTGTTGTTGTTGCTCCTCGCCTTGTCCCACAAGAACAACAACAACAACAACAACATGAGCGATACCAGTAGGAGCTGCAGCAACACATCGGGTGTCGTCTGTCGCCGAGCACGTGAGCAACCGGACCTTCCCTGGCGGCCCTCGGAAGCGTCCACCCCTCTCCCTCTCCCTCTCGCTCGCACATGCAACCTGCACCCGCACACGTGTGAAGTGTT
Organism: Coelopa pilipes; assembly: GCA_947389925.1. Lineage (NCBI taxonomy): Eukaryota > Metazoa > Arthropoda > Insecta > Diptera > Coelopidae > Coelopa > Coelopa pilipes. Next base: position 10,601,856 of record OX376697.1, read on the forward strand.
GCCAGATTGCGCGCATTGTCGTTTTTTTGCTTTTGCTTCGTTTTCTCTTTTTGCTCTCTGCACTCGTTCGGAGGTTTCAATTAATAATAATTATTGGCATTGTTGTTGTTGTTGTTGCTGTTGCCGTTGGCGTTTTTGTTGCAATCATTTGCGGAGCGATCTTTGCGTGGCAGCAACCGTTGTTGTTGTTTCTTTAGTTTTGCCTAACGTGAAATTATAATTAATGGCATGCGAGCATTAGAGGGAGGGAGGGCGATCTTGGGTTGTTGCCGCTGCCGCTGCCGCTGCTGGGGACTCGTGGACTCGTGATTCCTTCATGAGCCTCGATTTATCCGCCCGGCCCCGGCCGCGGTGGCTCGAGGGGCGGCCGCGTCTCGGCGGCGGCGGCTGCAGGTGTCGGTTCGGGGCTCGGCGGCAACAACACGACGTGGTCAAGCGGCGCCCCTGGGAGGCAGCGGCAACGGTTGCCGCAAAATGGTTTTCCACGGCGGCTCGTTTTTGCAGCCATTCAGCTTAAGTCCTCCGATCGGCCGAGCGAGCCATCGATGGCCCGGGTTTTCGGCCAAATCGCTTGCCCTCGCCACTTTTATGGCCTCAAATGAGCCTTTTTTGCCCGTCGAACCCTTTGCGACTCCGCGGCTCTCCTGGCCCGCGCTGCTGGCCGTTGTTGCGGTCGCTGTGGCTGCTGTTGTTGCCGGTCCCGCCGCAGCAAGTGGCTAAATATACAGTTGTGTCTACTCGACCGCTTTTTGTCAGCATGGGCGTAATCACAACAACAACAACAACAACAACAACAAGAGTAAGGAGCGCAACAACAGCAAGAAGAACATAAATAATAACGCAAATAACTTGTACAACAATGGAGCAAAATCTAGTCTGAATGATCGACTCACGATTTTGCCAAGACTCTCCCTTTCTCGCACACTCCCACCCTCCCGCTCCGCATTTTCCCCAATCCCCTGGTAAACACTGTGATTATCGTACGAGGAAGTGCAAAATGAGTTCCGCAACAACAACAAGAACGAGTCATTCGAAGCCCGTGTTTACTTTGCTCACAGTTTTTGCCCGGCTTCGTCCCCAGGCTCGGGCGACGTCGACCGCAACAACAACAACTGGCCGCCTGCCCAGCCCCTTGGCAACTGGCCGGCCACTCGCCACCGGGTCCTGGGACCCTGGCGACCCTGCGAGGGGCTCCTCATGGTCGTTAAATGTTGCCTCGTCGCGGCGCCCAGCAGCAGCTGCTCCCAGGCGGCCCCTAATTGTGGGCCGGGCCAGGCAGGGCGGGGCGGCCGAGCTGTTGGCCATCGCGGGTCATGGCGCGCGCATCTCGGGCCGCCATGGCTTGGGAAGCACCGATCGCGGTCATTAAGGGAAGACGTCTTCTTCCTCTTCCTCTAACCACCATCAGCCCCATCAACATCGCCGTGGCCGTCGTCCGCATTGATGGTGACCAACACGACATGGTGGTCAGCAACCTGTCTTATTTAAAATGAGAAGCCCTGAGCTGAAGTCAAGTCATCTGGCTGGGGAAACCCGATTGCCTCAGTTCCAATTAGGCAACTCTTACGCCAATTCGACAAGACAAGACCAAATCAAATACGGATCAGAACCGCAAGTAGCAAGGGGAACATTCGGATCCAGACCAGGCGAAAGATTCGGCAGAAGATCTGCCGCCACAGATGCCACCATGCTCCAGTTGCCCCTGATCCCCGCGAAGACCTCGCTCGGCACACGAGACCCCGGTGCAAGGCTGTGACGGGCAACGGGGCACGGGGACGGGCGAAGGTGCGAAGACAGTTCGACAGCAGCAAAGTAGCGGCAGCGGCAGCAGAAAAACGGCAACAACAGCAGCAACACGACAACGGCAATGAAGCGAGCAACTACAGCTCAATCCGGATCTCACACTCGAGGGGCATCTGCGGAACGGCCGAGATCATGAGGGCGCGCCACGAAATGAGCAAAAACCGAGCCGGCTCTCGAGGCGCGCTCGCTCGGTCCCAGGCTCTCATTAACTAATGATGGCCAAGAGAGCAAGAGAGGAGGCTGCAGCGGCAACAAAAACGCGGCAACAAAAACGCGGCAACAAAAACGCGGCAACAAAAGAAACATTTTCCGGCCGCGACGACGGCGAATGAGCGGACACCGGGCAGAACCTAATTGTGCACCTCTCCCTCCCCCTCGCCCCTCGCCCCCCCACTCGCGCTCTGCCCATCTCCGGCGGCCCTCGGAGGGAGCCGAACATCAATCATCGCGGCGCATGGAAGTCATGGAAGAGGCCGCGGCAGGCGGACGGAGGGCAGACAGGGACACATGTAAATGTCATGTACAGAGTGGCGGGCGAGAACATGCGAGCGACAGACAGCAGGGCGAGTGGGGGGGGGGGGGCAACGAGGAGGGGATGATTCGAGGGAGACGACGGCAACAAAGAAGCGTCATCAGTTGCCCACGATGACGGCGCAGCCCCGACCATCGGCAGTTGTTGCTGCTGGTTTTTGCCCGGCCCTGGCAAAATTGCTGTCAACGACGACAGCTCCTGGGCGCGGATTTTCCCACCGCCGTCGTCGCCGCCGTCGCCGCCGCCGCCGCCCCCTCCGCGTCGTCGTGACTTTCCCGGAGGTGCGAAGAGTTCCCAGGGTTTCCCTCGATGATTCTCGCTTTCCATCGATTTAATCCATCGATTTGCTGAACCGTTCGTTGTCGGCGCAAAAGCCACGGCCACGGCCACGGTCGTGGGGTGGGGCGGCGCTTGAAGGGCAGGTGCGATGGTGGGACTTTCGCGGCCGATGATGGATCAGTTTCGCGAGGGACCCCGTAAAGTGCCGCAAGAAGGTCTCGATGGCCATGGGAGAGTTGGTTTTTCTTTCGGCCAAGTCGTCGTCGTCGTCGCCGCCCGCTGCCCGCTGCCCGGGCCCGGCCGTCGGTAAGCCGAAAATATGGCCCCCCGAGGAGCGATTTGATACAATTAGCGGCGACCGGTGGGAATTTCGAATGAACGGCGGGCCGAAGCCTACGCGAGGCCGGCGAAATTTATTGGCGTCCAGCAGTCATTACAACAACAGCCACAATAACTCTCGCACGAACGAAAAACAGAAAAGTAAATAAAATAAATTCACTCAGTGCGACCACAAGTAACAAGAGAGAAAAAGAAAAAATAAATAAACCACAACTTCGAAAAAGTGCATAAGAAGATAGAAAAAAAATAAACGAAAGAAACAACAACAACACTTAAAGAAGCAATAATAACAATAACAGCAACAACAACACCAATCATAGACCAACGTTCAACACATTTGATGATGGCGGGACCGGAGGGAGCGAGAGTAGAGAGAGAATGAATGAATGACAGACAGTTAAATATTGCAAGCATTAGACCATTAACAACAACAACCACAGCAGCTGGTACAAAAACAACGCCGACAATAAATTCAGCCGCACTACGAGGTGCAAATTTAATGAACTCAACAGCAGTCAAATGAAATCAAAACGGCCGAGACGGGGCGAACAACGGATAATCGTTAGCCTGGACACAAACCAGCTCTCGACGGATTTTCAGCCACGGCACGAAAACGAGGACAAGTGAGTGGGAGCAGGAAGGTGGAAGGAAGGAGGGTGGAGGGGTGGAGAAAGGAAGGCAAGGAGGAAGGAAGGGAAGGAGGAAGGAGCAGAGGTCGAGTCGAGGCAAGCAAAAGAAAGTCCTTCAAGACCCTCACGATCAGTTCGCTTGACCGCGGACACGAACCACACGAAACGAGAATGGTGGTGAAAGGAACGGAGGACAAAGCGAAAGAGAAGGAATTTCGTGATCCAGCTCCCCTCTCGGTTCCTACCTCGAAGAAGCCCCTGATAAATTGGCCATACGTTGGGGTTACGAAGCGGAAGGCAGGAGGGAGATCGTTAGAAAACCGCCCGAAGTGGGGAGGCGAGGTGAAGAAGCGACAACGACAAGAGTAACAACGGCAACAACAACGACTGGTGATGACGACTAGTGATGACGAACTCAAGGCAAGCCCATGACCAGGGGCGACGATATGTCATGGACGCGTGCCAATGACAGAGCGAGAGAGAGAGAAGGAGGACGACGAGTGAAGACCGAGGGAGTCCATCAGAGGGAGGAGAAGGGCCGGAAAGGGAAGGGAGGGAGGTTGGTAGGAAGGTAGAATCGACACGTCTGCAAATGCACTGTGAAAAATTTTGCACCCGAAGCAAAATCCGCACTCGCGCACACTCAAAACTGACGGTAATGAAGACCAAAGACCTGCGGAATAACAAGCAGTCCTCGGAGTGGAGTGCGAGAGGAGAGAGTGAGGGAGAGGGAATATGCGTTGCATTCTTAATTAATTTGCTCGTAGCGCTATAAATTTATGTGGAAATTAAACTGAAACATTCCCTGGCAACGCTCGGCGCTGTGGGCAGCGAGGGCAGCAAAAGCGCGATATCGTCGGATTGATCGACGCTGAACATGCGTGGGACAATCAAGAGCGACGGAGCGATACGGGAGAGAGAGAGAGAGAGATGGGGAGGAAGGCAGGGAACTCTGTGTGTTTTCCATGCTCATTTAACATGACATGTTATCAGATCTTATCGGGAAATCGTGCCTAATTACAATCGAGGTCAATACCTCATCCTGGGATCCGCGACTACTGCGGGGCGATTGTTGAGCCCTGTTGATGGTGTTCCAGACAGACCGAGGGCTTCGTTCGATCGAACAAGGGCGGGTGGCCGCCGAGCCCGCGACCACCATCTCGAGGAGGGAGACACGCAATCAGCCACCTTCCCCCTTCGCACCTCCCGCCACGGTGCGGCGATCCAGGTCCAAGTCCAGTCACTGGCCCTGACCCGCGCTAGTGAATGACAAACAGCCGAGCGCGACTTCCGTTGCCCAGCCGAGAGATAACTCCAGGCAAAAGCCCCTGAAATATGCAGATTCAATCCGATTCAGCTGCGGCCGCCGATCGGTGGGCCCGATTTATGCGAGTTCTCCCGGTCGGCCCATCGCGGCCCCAAGACGGGCTCGGCGTCACTAAAGATCTTCGACGGCGATACGGCTGTGAATAGATTTCGATTCACGCACTCGGGCGAATCCGCGAGCGAAACCAGTCCGGGAGATGGCTGCACGCGCCAACAGGACAGATGGCCGGGCCGACTGACAGCTGGCCGGACGGCGGACTGCGGGCGACGGACGACGGACGGACGCGAGATGGACGCACACCTGTGGGAAAGCAAACCAGTAGAGACAGGAGGCGACAGGAGGCGGCACAGAGCATGAGGCGGAATGTCAACCACTCATAGACAGGTCGCCAACCGGGCCCGATCCGACTGGGTGGACGGATGGACAGACAGACGCCTGGACAGATGTACCGACGGATGGCCGTTGGAGACAACGATCGAGCCGAGACCAGACTCACAGACCGCCGGACGGACGGACGGACGGACGGACGGACGGCGTCATGAACAACTGAAATCGAGTTGCGTGGAGTCCGGTGGAGCAGGCGCGGAGGCGACGGAGCGGGGCGGACCACGATAAGGATGCAATCACAGAACAGCAGGGGACAATTCGGATGGCGGAGGGAGAGGGGGGGGGGCAGAGAGGGAGGGGGAGACAGATTGCGAGAGACAGAACGAGTGGAGGAAAACAGCAATGAGCGACTGTCCCCAACAAGGTAACGTTTTCCGAATGTATTTGTTGCTGTTGTTATCGAATCTCGTCGTTGTCGCTGTTGTAATTCGGAATTTAATGAATTGGCAACTCGTTTAATGAATTCCAGGCCCCACGGGCCGAGGAGCGGGTGCGGGTGCGAGCGCGAGGGCGAGGGGGGCCGACCAACGACCGAGAGTCGGCGGATGGACTTCGTCGGTCAGTGCAAGTGACAGATCGTTCGCCGCACACCCCACGACTTCATCCATATTCATTGCCGACCCCCTGCCCCCTGCCCGCTGCCCACTGTCCTCTTCCACCCGCCGGAGCTCCGGCAACCCTCGCCGGCTCAGCACGTGGCCGGATCGCATCGGGTCGCGGCGAACGCACGGAGACGGAGACGGCGACGTCCCACATGCGAATTGATTCATTTGCAAATCCCGCCCGGCTCCCAGTCGTTCGTGTTCCGTCCGTCTCTCTGTCCGCTCCTCTGCCGCCTGTCGTTCTGACCACTCCGCCGTCCGTCCGGCGTTCTGCCGAGCCATGCCTGATTCTCCGGCGGCCGGCGAGTGCGGTGGAGTCTACATGAAATTGAAAATTGAGTTTTACGCGTTCCCGCGTGCGATTTACAGCCGCCGCTGTCGTCGTCATCGTCGTGGCTGGAGGGGCCGGGACAGGGGCGGGACGCCTCGTCATTTGCCACCCAGCGCGGTCCGCGGGCCGGGCGGAAGGTGCGTGTGTTTGGCCTCGCCTTCAGCGACGCCGTCGCCGTCGCCGTCGTCTTCGGCATAAAATCTCGATTTTAATTTGTTTGTCGTTTGGTTTTGTTTGCCGAGGTTTGCGTGCGTTTGTTTCCCGATGTTTTCCGCGATGGTTTCTCGCAGCCTCCTCCTCCTCTCTCCTCTCTCCCCTCACCGTGGCGCGCTGTGGCCGTTGCTGCTGACGTTGCTGTTGCTGTTGCTCTTGGTGCTGCTGCCGGGGCCTGAGACGTGTTATTTTCGGCCTTTCAAACGAGGAAATGCATTTTTCGCATCGTTCGTTCGCCGGTCGCGCTCCACGGCGTTGAGTTTCATCGCCGCGTCGCACACCGTCGTCATGCGTCGGCCCAAACACGACGCCCCATCCGCCACCCGTCTCCCGCCCCCTGCGCCGCAACGCCCCGCCCCGCCCCGCCACGGCTCGGCTAGTCCAACCCCCTGCTGGGCGCGTGCGGATACGCGTAACCCTAGAACTCGCAGAACCCTCCGGTTGCCTCCGGTTTGCCCGGCTCAGCCTCCTGCGGCTGCTCCGAATCGGCGACAGCGAACTCGATACGCTTCGGCCCGATCCGATTCGACGTCTCGTGCTCTCGTGTCGCGGCCTCTCGGGTCAGTGCCGGAGTCCCAGCTCCGGGTTGTCGCGCCCGACTCGATCGAGCGCTCCTGCTTCGCATCGCTCGGCCTCCCTCCCGGTCCTGGAGGCCGCACGGCACGGTCGGCCCGTCTCGGGTGTCTCCCGGTTCTCTTCCTGGACTTCCAGCTTTGTTGCCACCTCGGAGTTGCTGCCCCCGTCCCTCGCCGCCCGCCGCTCGCCCCGGCTCCTCAAAGTGCCCAACGGCCTCGTCTGCTGCCCGTGGTCGGCGAGAAAGGCCTCTCTAATTGCGTTAAATGCGACATCCGTGATTGAAACGAATGGCGTGGTGTGGCGTGGCGTTGCCAACTATTCGCAGTTCTCCCACCACGACGGCGCACCCCCGACGCGGGCGTGCGGCGAATCAGCGTAAAAAGTTCCCATAATCATGACGTGCACCGCCGTCAGGCCGGCCGTCCGTCCGTCCGTCCGTCCGTCCGCGTCTCCGTCTGTGTCTGCGTCCGCGTCCGCGGCTCCGACTGTCCCCGGCCCGTCTGTCCATCCACGTATCTGTTCATCGCCGGCCGGCCTACTTCTCGGCCCCCGAGCCGACTGACTATTTGTATGTTTGTCACTCGACCTGTCTGTCAAGCAGTCTGAGTGCATTACCACGATCCGCGTCCGTCCGCCTGTCTGTGTCTCGCCCGCGATCGCCCGATCGAACGCAAACCTGGGCCGACGCCCCGCACGCGCGCCGCCGCCTCCGCCCCGACGCCGCAGCGCGTCACGCAAGCGCCTCGTCTGGCAACGCCATGGACGGGCCGGCGTCAGCGGCAGTGGCAGTGGCGTGGAAGCTGAAATCCACACGACGATTGCATCGACTACGCCGACGATCATCTGTACAGCTCCATCACTAGGCGGGGGCCCGATTGCGGCGACAAGGCGCGACAACGGCAGAATCTCAATCGCCTTCCATTCGATTCAATTCAGATCGCTCGCAAGTGTGGCTGTTGCCCACTTGACTTCGTTTGGCTTTAATTCCTAAGGTCTAGTCGACTGCTAGGCACAACGACTCCCATCGACAACAATTAGAGTTAACCACAGGTTCCTGTAATTAGATTAAGTGATTCTGATCTGAACCCCGGGGTTCAAGATTACATGGTGTGCATATCGGAACGCGATAATCTCACCATTCAGACGATTAGCACATTGCTTTCAGAAGCCCATTAACCGGGCCAATCACAGAAAGGGAGATCAAGGGAGAGAGGATCAGTTTAGTGTCAATTGCTTTGACTCCCGACCCGCAGCCCGGACTCCACGACTCCACACTTCGCCCCGAAACCACGTCGACTTGCGGCAGCACCAGCCGCACCGGCTGTCGAAGCTAATTTGTCAAGGAGTTGACGAATTCTTGTCACTGGCGACTTGGGCTCCAAATGATGCCCGACGTGGGGTGCGGGCCGGACAGGCGGAGGACGGGGCGGGCCGGTGTCGGGGGCGAACTGGGAACTGCGAACTGGGAACTAGTTGAGCGGAGGACACGCAGGCCCGTGGCATTAAACGAGCGCTTGTTAGAACTAATATTTATCTATTATGCGGATTTCACTTAATGAAACGTGCCATAAATATTGCGACAGCGACTGTTGCTGCTGGCGGCGCTGCTGCTGCCGACGCCGGGACGCCGGGACGCCGCCACATTCGCGGGGAGTTGAAACGCTTTTGTTTGACGGAATATTTAAAATTACGAATTTAATTCGCAAATTTTCGCCTCAGCCACCGTCGCCAACTGACGATGGCGGCAGCGACAGACGACAACGACGACGGACGACGGCTGATGACGACGACTGGCGAACGGTGAATCCTTTGCACATTGATGCATTGCCTCGCTTTAGCTTAAATTAATTATTTTAATGAAGCGCATCATTCAAATTTAGAAAGAAACCCGTCGTCCTCGCGAGCGAGCCGCGCATCCAAAAAGTCCCCACTTGGCCCCAACGTCGGCTGTTGTTCTTGTTGTTGGCGTCGACGACAGGCATCCAAACAACCGGGCCGCTCGCGGCCGCAAACACCGGGGGCGGCGGGGAGCGCGAGCGTTGTGTCTGCCTCGCCCCTCTCGGTCGCGCGTCGGCTCCTCGTCTGGCTGGTGCCGGTGCTGGTGCTGGTGCTGGTGCTGGTGCCTTGATGTTTGTCGATCTCTCTGGTCGGCTGCCCGATGTTTGCTCGACTGGCGGTCTGTCTGTTTGTCTGTCTGAGTGTTTGGCCCCTGATCCGTCGGTCGCTCCGATCGGCTGCTCGTCTGTCCTGGATGTTTGTCGCGATTTTGCTTTGTTTCATTGCCGTCTTCGCCATTTGTATTCGGGTCCCTCGCCGGGGCCTCGTGATTTATCTGAAACATGTGAATTTCTCGCGACGCCTGCATTTCACGTATTCGCATTTCTTCATTCCTCATTCTCTCCACTATTTCAGGTTCCCTGCCGCGCCCCACCCGGCCGGCACCCAATTAATTCGCCGTCCCATGCGAATTAAAATGTCTTAATTTATGTCTGGTGGGCTTAAGTACCGTTTAAGCACTAATTTTCATCTCATTTAATAGTTCGTAATTTATGGATTCCAGTCGTGCAATTTTTTCCGTCTACCAAACGAGTACTGCAATGTACGACATCGATCGCATGATCGTTTGGAACAGGATCCAGTATGGAATTTCTGTCCATGGAAACCAGCCACTGATCTCCCTCCCTCTCTCTCTCTCTCCCTCTCTCTCTGTCTCTAACGAACATTAGTTTTCTACTCGTTCTCGCAATGCCACCCAAAGGCAGAAAACAGAAAACGAAACCAACTGATCGCGATTTTCCCCCGGAATCCCAGGAATTCTGTGTTCCAACAATTGCTTCTGCTTTTAGCTGTTGTTGCTGCATCACAGTTGCCGTTGTTGTTGCTATTGCTGTTGTTGTTTTAAGGCACACAACCAACGCAGAAATTCCTGAAAAACGCTTCATTTCGAGTTCGCACTGGCAGAACCTCGGATTCCCGTGCAATGTTTGATCTTCCCATGTGGTCGGAGGCGCATTAGCACCTCGGCCGAGATGCGGGCATGGAACCCCTGCCCCTGTCTCCGGCCCTGCTCCGACCCGACTCGGCCCACCGCCCGATGACTCCACTTGTTTTCCACCGTGAAAATCATAAAGATCGCACCCAACCTCGAAACCAGGACACGCAGCGCTCTCGCTCTCCTCCCTGTCCCTATGCCCTAGCGGCCCTCTAGGGCCCGCCTGTCTGTCTGCCCGTCCGCCTGTCCACCGGCCCGCTGTCCCTGTAAGTTTGTGCAACTCACTCTGCTTGGGTTCGATGCTCCTGTGAGCCGTAAATGTTGTCGTGCAGTTCAAGAAACTTTGTAGTTGACGAGTTTCGTGTTGTTGTGGTAGTGATAGTAGTAGTAGACGTTGTTGTAGTTGTTGGTGGTGCAGCAGTTGCTGTTGCTGTTGTTGTTGTCGTTGTTGTTGTGGCCGTGGTTATGGCAGTGGTTGCCGCGGTGGTCGACGCCTCGGCCGCGATCTGCATTCGCCGTGCATCGTCACTTGTTCTACGGCATCCACGCAGCGCGATCAGGTTTCGCCACGATCACGTTTGCGTCATGATCAAGATGACGACGATGACGATAACGATGACGACGACTGAGGTTCACATCTCTATTCGAGCCACGTTAATTGCTCGCTCGCTCGCCAGCCGTCGAGTGATCAGCCGTCGAGTGATCGAGCCATCGAGTGATCGAGCCATTGCAGCCCATTTGCAGCGATGCCTAACGGTTGTGTTTGTGCGGCAACAACAGGAGCCGCCGACGAGCTCCTGCCGGAGCGGGCGACGTCCGGAATGCGCCCAACTGCGTTCTCCGACCGCCGAGCGCCGATGCCGGAGCAGCGACGCGGCCCCAGGGAGCGGGAAAAGTCGATCGCGAATGGGTTGGCAACTCATTATCGGGCCGACGAGGCTCATTGGCGGCCGCCGGACCCTAATTGGAGGAGTTTCCAGAAGCCAGCCTTAATGGCAGTGCAAATCTGGCCTGAACTTAGCCCCGTGGACCACAATCGGCTTGGGGCAGACGACGCGAGAGAGGATAACGATTCAATAAACCGGCAGAAGGCATAGAAGTCAATTATCGCGGAGCGTTTCGAGCTCCGCCACCTGGCCGTGGGCATCGGGGTGATCAAGACCTCGCTATCCAGGATCTCAAGGTCGGCAAGAGTGAAAAGATCTGCATTAAAAGTGTACTAAAGTAACATGCGCGATCCGAAATGGCCCGATGACAATTATCGGCCCGCGGCCGTCTGGCCAGGCCGGCGATAAAAACGCGAATGGACGCGTCGAGCGTCATCCGAGCGGGACGGAGGCGACGGCGACGGCGATGACGAGTCGTTGACGCTGACGAGGCGTTGACGAAGGCGCGGCGACGCTCATGTGGCCGGAAAGCGGCCCGGCCTTCCATAAATTCGCCGAGAATATGGAGGACATCGAGCGGCTGATTATCCGCAGAACTGGGGCTGAGCCCGGGGGAGGCGGGGCAGCCTCCGGGGAGCAGAAGATGGCGGCCGATTCCGCTGATTGCCGGGGCCATAAAAACGGATCGGGGCGCGGCCGAAGGGAGTGAGAGTGTGAGAGCGAGGATCGGGTCCTGGGCTCGCTTCAGTCCACCGTCGCTCACAGCGGTGTCCCAGGACCAGACCCAGACCCAGCCCCACCTGCCGCCGCCGGGACGCGGATGCGGATGCGGACGGGACGTCGAATGTTATTATGTAACGATTTGGCTACATTTTCGAGCCTGATGACCGTCATCAGCGCAGGCGGCGGAGGCCAGGCGAGGTCGAGTCGGCGGGTCCACGGAAGCCCTCGGAGGCTGTTGGGCAACAAAGTTGCGAGGCCCGCACTTGGCCGGCGACTGCATTACCGACGACCAGCGACGGCCGACGGCCGACGGTCGGCGATCAGGGATCGATGGGCCTGAGCCTGTGGCCAACGTGTGGTAAGCGTATAATTAGTGAACATTTCAGTTTCCCATTCCGGCGATCGGTTTCGTAAGGCGAGCGTGCCTTCGACATGCCCAATGATACTAGCAGCAGCAACACGAGAGCATCGATGGTATCAACGGCGGCGGCAGCAACAACACAAACACGGCAACATTACCCAGAACAACAACAGCAACAACTGGCTGCAGCAACAGGTATCGCAAACAGTCTGGTTTGTCAAAGAACGAGCGGCAGAGCACGGGGAGCCGCCGTGGAGGGGGCAAACAAAACATTGGCGAAATACTACAACATGCCGATGCCGATACCGATTCCGACAACGACAACAGCAACTACAACAACAACGACAACAACCAGAAATCAATCATAATTGGCCAACGTCGAAATTGTTGTGGCTGCCACGACGCGACTTCTGCCGTATTTTGTCTGGCGTTGTTGCTGCGGCTCGGAGGATTGTTGAATTGATTTTGTTGTTGTTGTGTTTTTGGTTTCCCGCATTCGCCGTGCTCTTCTTTCGATGTTTTCTTATTGGTGTTGTTGTGGTTGTTGTGTTGTTGTTGTTGTTGTTGTAGTCATCATCCCCATTTGTTGTGATTTCTCGCTGTGAGTCGAGCCGAGTTTCGTTTGTGTCATTACGCTGTTGCCGTTGTTATTGGTGATTTTATTGATGCCATTGTTGGACTTGCAGCGCGCCTCGTACTCGTAGTAAACACATTCACCCATCCCTCCAACAGACGGTCGCCCCGTCCCCCTCTCTGCCGCTCTCCCCGTCTTCGCTCGGCCGCTGCGGAGTCCGTCAATGGACGCAGGGGTTCAACGACTTTTGCGCGCCTTTTTCGCCCCTCGACAGCGCCGATTGCTCTCAGCTCCTTCCGCCGCTCTCCACAACATCCCCCCCCCTCTCTCCCTTTCCTCAACCGCGTTCCGCTCCCGCGGCCCCGGCGACTCGGTCTGTTTTGGTTCTGGCCAGACAGCGGATGAGCGCAGAGTTGTAAAAGCGGCCGATCGACCACGACGTCAACAACAGCGGAGTAGTGAAAAAGTGAACGGAAGAAGAAGAAGAAGACGAGGAGGAAGCAGGTCCATGTGTCTGTCGATGTGTGCGTCTGTGTCTGTGGCTGCGACTGCGGCTGCGGCTTCGTCTGAGCCCTACGTGTCCGGCGATGCCGATCGCGGCGTTCGTCAATGACGCTGGCCTCCTCGACATATCGCACGTTTCCCTCGCCTCCCCTGCCTGCCCTTCCCTCCCCGCCTCATTAACGGCCCCTGCCCGCCCTGCTCGGCCACGACTCCTCGCTTTGTTTACCTTTGCTGTGGAATTTCTACGTCGTTTTGCCTCGTCTTTTGTCGGCCCGGCGCTCGTCGCAAGTTCTAGTACTCCATCGGCCTCGCATCCCGATCCCCTCGCGTCTCGTCCCCAATGTCAATACCCAGCGATAATTGCTGCCTGCCTCTCGCTCGCTCGCTGGCTCGATCACTGCAGCCCATGGATCGATCACTTCTTCACTCGATCCTACTGGATGTTGCTCTTTCCGGCCGTCCGTCCCTCGTTGCTTCCGTCCGTCCCCGTCCCCGTCCCCGTCCTCGTCCCCGTCCCTTCTGTTGGTCGCTCGTTCCTCCTGAATGTCGCTCATGCCGTCCATTCCGTCCATCCGCTCGGCCCTGGCCCTGGCCCTGCTGCTGTTGGCAGCTCCGCTGCTACTGCTGCTGCGTTCGCAAGCAGTTGCTCGCCAATCATGTCAACGGTTTTATTGGCCGACCATTAGTTCTGATCGCCCGATCGATCGAGTGGCGAGGACTGCGACGGGCGACGGGTCGGATCGACCACGGATCCGGATCGTGCTTAATGCGATCGGCGGACTCCAGGACTTCACACTTGGCTCTGAGAACCGGGAGCGAGGCCGAGACCTGGAGCTGGATTTAATGAGATTCCGTGAACGTTCCCACCGCCCTGACCCGGGCCTAATTGCAACCTCGTCGCCAGGGAGCCTGAGCTCACCAGGCCCAACGAGGCCGAGACCGAGACCGAGGCGGGGCGCGCGAGGCCCCGAGAGAGAGGGAGAGAGACAGAGAGAGAGAGAGAGGGACGAGCTCTTCTACAATGGGCCACGGGCAGCCAAACATCAACATTAGCGGTAATTATTGCCAACTGCTCTGGAGCCACCGAGCGGATCCACCGATCGGAGCCACCGTCGCTGCAATTACGCCCGTTGCTGCTGTTCGGATTTTTTGCTACCTCCGCAGTGACCCCTTCGGAAGTGCAGCTCATAATTCGTTAATGGTATGCAATTTCGACATTATAACTTACTTAAAACATGTTATGTTTAAATTGAAGTCTTCTGTTAATGGTTCTGGCAGCGCGTAAAACTCCTTACGGCCGACACACAAAAAATTAAACAATAAAAGATCGTACCAGCAACAGCAATAAGAACACAGTAAACGAGCACAAAAAACGACCTCGATCGCAATTTAATGATTGATTCCGTGGCCGGATCGATCCCTGCCGAGGCCGTGGCTACTGTTGCCAAGTGCACCGAAGGGACGTCGGTCCAGGGCGTCACCTCCAGGCACAGGCAGAGGCACCGGGCGGCTGCAGCCGGCACTCGGCACTTTGGGGGACGATGCGGGGTTCACGGAAAAATGGGCATAGAGAACTGTGTGAGGAAGTCTGGTACAAAACTCTGAAAGGTCTAACTCTGCCATAGGAGGCATATTCCAGAGGAAGTTTCCCCCACACACCCTCCGGCGAGCCTCCCGAAGACAGTGGCTTCGATTGTCACCCCGAGCGCCGAGGCGAGCAAGTTTTATGGTGTTTGAACGTTTGCGGAGGGCAAATAGGAAGGAGGAAGGAGAGGAGAGGAGAGGCAGACACTCAGACTGGCAGACTGACAGACAGACAGACAGTGGACGGTGGACAGCTAGGGCTGCATTAGAACGTTGTCATTGGGGTTCCGTGGAGCCGAGGGCGGATCAGACAGATGAGGGATTGGGGAAGAGAATGCAAGAAGGGCAAACAAGGATTCACAACACGAACTTGCAAAAGGCCACTATGAAGTTCGGTGGGAAAATGAAATCTTATTGAAGGTGGAGAACTGGGACATTAACAAGAGTTGAGCAGAACTTGAGGGAGAATCACAGAAAACGGGTAGCGATAAAAATAAGTCATTCCAGTAATCGATGTAAAGTATAAAAATAGCACCCCGAAGATAGCGAGAGCCTCATAAATTGTACTAAAATTCACGGACCGCGATATAGACCATAAATTGCGCGAACCCTCGGTCGGGCGATGGTGCGGCCGCTACAGGAAGCAAGATCGAATGCGGATCGTAGAAGAATGGAAACGCCTCGGGAAGGAGCAACCGAAATGGGCGAGTGAAATAAGCGAGAGTGAGTGATAAGGATGGCCATCACGAGCGGCCGAGGCGAGATCGCAATAAAGAACAGATCGCAGGGCGCGGCGAGGGAAGCGAGAATTATCGAAATAAAGTGGGAACTTAAGTAGACTTGGTGACGACAGCCAAGTGCAGGAACCATTCAGCCGGAGAGCCACAGGGGCTGCTGGCGGGGGCGAGGAGAAGGCTGTGGAGAAGGCGGCTACTAATTAAAATTCTGAAATGTAGCTGGGAGGGAATATAAAAATAAATTCCGTTTAATTTGAGGCGATAAGAGTTTTGACATTTAACACACCGGCCGAGGGACGGGAGGCGGCGGCGACGAGCGATCGGTCGGTCGGTCGGTTGGCCGTTCGCAAAGAGCAGCAGATGGGACCAAAAACGATCGAGAGGCCGCGAAACATGTTTGGCAAACACTCACTGTCAAACAGACCGCGGCGCGGACGGACTGCGAAAGAGACAGGAGGACGGACGGACGGACGGACGGACAGACCCAGAGATAGGCAGACAGCAAATCGACAAGATATGTCGGCGATGTTTGCCAACTTGTCGGCGCTGTTGGACGAGGCGCGACAACTTGACAGATCAATAAGAGCAACACAGCCAGGGACGAGGGGCGGACGAGCAACCGAAACAACTGCTGCATGCCAGCGACACGCCAGATGGAGCCACCGCCGGGCAGCCGCGTTGCCAACCGACTCGCGGCAGTGACGACGATGATGATGATGACGTCGGCCATGTCGATGGCCCAGTGACGCCGAGAAGATGTGGCGAAACGCGACGCGACGCCCCGCGGCCGCCCCGACAATGGGGTGTCGAGGGGCGAATCGTTAGCGGGCCGTAAATTTCGAGCCGCCGGGTCGCCTGTCAGGAATCGATCAAAGGCTGCCGTTGACATTTAATATTCGACGGCTGGCCGGCGTTCGCTGCGGGCCATCGGCGGCGCTCCGTTACCTCTTCATTTCGGTCGGTCGATCGGTCGATCGGTCGCTCGCTCCTCCTGGTGCCGGCCCGGCACCCGACACCCTTCGCCCCAGCCGTCGTCCTCACTCGGCGCTCGTCCTCGCAATTGGCCCCCAGTTACGTCCAGTGCTCCAGCTCCGGCCGGCTCCATTATCAAAGCCATTATCTTCTCGCGGTCCCCGCACTTTTCGCCCCGCGTCCCCTGGCACCGATGTAATTTGCGTTCGTCTGGCGGGAAGCGTCGGGGTCACCAGTCATCGTGCTCTCCTTCCCGTCGCCCAACCCCCGCCGGCTCCCGCTCCCGGTCCGATCCCCTGCTCCTCTGCTCCGTGCGTCCTTATCGCCAGCTCTGCTGCGTCTTCTCCTTCTGCGACGACGACGACGGCGACTCGGTGCCCTCGGCCCTTCGTGGAGCTGCAGCCTACCTTGCTTCCGTCCCAGCGAGAGGGAGAGCGAGATGGTGGGGCCGAGGGAGGCGGCGGCGGCCCGGGCGCACCACGGCACATCATAATAATAATCGAACGAAAAGAGGAATTGATTATAATGCAATAAAATCAATTTCGTCGATGGCGCGGTTTACCACTGTCCGAACCCGTCTCCCCTCGCCATCGTCCCCACTGCTGGCTTCTCTCCATCGCCATCTCCATCTCCGTCTCCGTCTTCCCTCATCTCGGCCCTCCTTCGCCGCTCGCTCGCCCTGGCCCCGGTCCGCTGCACGTGTTGCAGCCTCGCTGGCCGTCCCTCTCTCGCGGTCTCCGTTCGAGCCGCTCTTTTCTGTCTCTGCGTCTGTCACTGTCTCCGTCTCCGTCTCGTTTCGTCTTCGTCTCGTCTTCGTTTTCGCTTTCGGTCCGCGCGCTCGCCGACGCCTCGATCGTCCGCCCGGCTCCGTCGTGGATGCGCCAATCGGTTTGCCTTCTTTTCTCCGCCCGGCGGCCGACTCTGGTGGTTGCCTCGGTCGCCGTCGCCGTCGCTCTCGCTCTGCGCCGCTGGCCCGATGCGTTCGCAACGGCAACAGCAACAGCAACAGCCACACATTGTTTTTAACTATCATTGCCGGCCGGAGCTTTATGCGAGCGCTAAATGTATGTTCGCGCGCTCTTATTTATGCTCGGGTAATGATATACAAATTGCCATTCTCCGCTCCGCTCTCGGGCCGCCGGGCGCCCCCCTCCGCCCGAGCCCATGTCGCCGTCTCGCTCGCGCTCTGGCTCGGCGCCCCGACTCGGCCACGCCTGCTGCTAGATCGGGGCTGTTCAATCGCCGATTTCGTCGCACTTACGGCTGTAAACATCGCATCAACATTTACAACTGCAATCAGCAACATCAACATCAACATCGACATCGACGACCACGACGATGATGACGACGACGACGACGTCGACGGCAGCAGCAACAGATGATTTTGCGGCTGGCGCAGGTCGTCGCGGCAACGCCAGAAAACCTCGCCGGCTACCGGGCAGCAGGGCGAGCGCCGGGCGATGGCGAGGGCGAGGGGAGCGCGAGCAATTTGCGATCGCTCCGCAATGATATGTTATTAGTTAATGAGATGTGCGATTTTATTACAACGGCGACGGCGACGGCGATGGCGATCACGATGGCGATCACGATGGCAACGACGACGGCTGGAATTTCTTCATCATTCCAGCCGATCGCAGTGACGAAAGTGAGGGGCGCGCGGCGAACTCGGCGGCGGCAGGCGGCAGCTGGCAGTTGCATCGGCCATCGGGCAGCGGAGGCGAATCTCGCCGGAGTCGGAGTCGGAGTCGGAGGAGAGCCCTGTGAAATGAGTTCGCCGAGGTGGTTCGGAGCCCGGCCAGCGGAACGAAAGCTGCGGCTCGCATTATCGAATTGGTGAGTGGCATTCCTAATGGGAGGGAACCAATCAACTCGATAGAGGCACCGGCGGCGGATAAAAATCTCTCGGGAAGCTCGCAATTAAAAATCGCAATTCGCATTATGGTAATGACGAGCAGAGAAGCACCAGATGATTATCATAAAGCGGAGATGGTCCCTGGAGTCCCGTGGCAGGAAGGTATCGTGCTTTGAGTTAAAATTTGAGCACAAAATCTCCAACGAGATCCACTTGAGGAAGGAGCCATAATTAAAATTTTTATAGCAACTAATATCCATAACAAAGATGCGAGGCGCAATTAAAATTCATGCAAAGCCCTGGCCGGGACCGAAGTCCTCGCCGGGATTAAGCGCGGAGGTCGCCTGTCGGTCGCCGGAGTTGGTCGTCGGCAATTTGGAGCAGTTTCGCGTATTGGCGCATTAGCCGGAAATCTCGTAAATTATATGTCAGAATTACCTGTCGGGTTTCGTTTTCGCTCTTTATTGGCCGTTCAGAATGCGGGAACCTCGCGCGGGGCGAAGCGTTTTTACAACTTCATTTTATGGGCCACTAACACCGGCAACCACGGCGGCGGTGGCGGCGGCGGCGGGCGGAGGGAGGAGGGACGGCGAAACGAACTCCTACTTGAGCCAAGCCCTCGCGCCTCCTCCTGCTGGCCGCGCTTAGCGAATGAACTCGTCGGGCTCTGAGCCACTGAAATGCGGCCAGAGGTTAACGATCGAGGTGCACCGAGATTAGACAGATCTATCGATTAGTAAGACTGAGGTCTCTGGCATGGGCTGGGAAATCGATTCATTACCGCCAGGAAGTGCTCGGGGACAGGTTTTCTTCTGAGGGCCTTGGAGGCATCGAGGACGAGATCCATCGCGGAAGCACAGACGCCCAGCAGACCCCGGCCGAGCTGGACAAATAAGGACCGCGATTGCCGGGGCCACTGGCAGCCTGGGAACGCTTCGTGCCGGCGTTGGCAGCCCCGGGCCTTCGGTTCTGGAACTGATGGCAGTTTGCCGGAGCGCTTGGCCGGACCTTCCCGGTCCTGCTCCTTCTCGGTCTCGTCCTCGGGCCGGGCCGGGCTTTTATGGCTTTATGAAATTTTATTGTTTTTCCACACAACTCGCCAATCGCCGGCCGGCGAGGTGCGTGAAGTTGTTGTTGCTGCTGTTGCTGCGACTGCTTAACGAGCGCCATTGAGTGAAGGATCCGTCAGCTCGTCCTCGTCTTCGTCTTCGCCTTCGTCCTTCGCGGTCGCCGGCGAATTCGCCGCCGTAAATTAATTGGCTGAAATGAATCGATTTGGCGAAAGACTCGACCGGCGGACTTCGCCATGCCAGGACTCGGCCCGGCCCGGTCGAGGGCTCGGGTTTTACGACTCCGGCCGAGCTCTCGCAGGTGCCGCGTCGAGGTCTCGAAGGACCCTGGCGTCCCTCCGGCTCCGGGGTGGGCTGCACGTTACGAGGGCTCGCATTTCGAAGAATGCAATTTTTACATTTTATTCGCGAAGCTCTTAAAAACGCTTTTATGGTCGCAGGCACAACAGCAGCAGCGACGACGAGGAGCCCTGCGAGCCCTGCGAGCCCAACGAGAACAACAACAAGGCTGGCTTTTCATAATTACTCGCGTCGACCGAGCCGCGGTCGGGAGAGAAATTCTTTATATGTATTTACAAACTGCACAGTCGGACGAAGTTTACGGCAACAGCCAGCCATCGGTCCAGCAACAAAACGAGAACAGCAACAACAACACTACCGCCGGCAGTGCGACCAACAACAACACCAGAAGCCTAACAATAGGAAGGGCAAAAAAAGCAAACAAACAAACAAAGAACACCAGAAATAGCAATGAAAAATATGAATTATTCTGTTTGCAATTTATTAGAGTTTTGCGTGTAAAATGTTGCCGGAGCAGAGTAATTAAATTTACAGAGAGGCAGCGGCAACAACAACACGACTGCACACAATCGGTGGCAATTGCTCGTGGAACATCTATGCCGATCCCAGCCGGGTTATCAGCACGTCGATAATGGGCCTGAACTTCCTGGCCGACGTAATTCGCAGTGCAGGCCGCGAGTTTACAAATCGAGGTCTCAATCAATCACGCCCAGGGTGAGAACCGCGTTTCGCTCAGTGCACGCAGCGATTCGGGGGGCAGGTGGGGCGGAGGTTGCTGGAGATCGGTATCGAACCTGTTGCCGCCGACACCACCCTCGGCAGCTCGCCGAGCTCCTTCTATCGCTTCTATTCGTTCGGTCCCGTTGGCAGCCCAGCCGAGCCGACCCGAGACGAGCCAGAGCGCTTCGGAGGCGGCTCCCGCGCTCTTATCGAGCCCGAGATGCGGCGGGCAACCGGGCCGGCCGTGCAGGCGGCTCCGCGCAGCCATCGCCAGGAGAAAGAGGAGGCAGAGGGCAGGGGGCAGGAGAAACAAACAGAGAGCACATCGAGGGGAAGTTCACGGGCAGGGAGGCAGGCAGAGGCCTGGGCGCACGCTCCGGCCCCCGAGCCACGAGCAGTGGAGCGCGGCCCACGTCAGCCGGACGGACGAACGGCAGAGAGACGGAAGGACGGAGGGACAGAACCCAACGAAGCGAGGACACATCGCATCTCGGCGAGAGATCATCGGATGCTGATGGAGGTGCCAGCGAATTGTTTTACTCGCGATACGATCGCGAAGGAACTCATCATCGTCCCAGCCCCAGTCCTCATCCTCGTCCACATCCTCGTCCCAGTGCCCGGTGCTCGTCGTCAGTCGGCGGCTTCGTGATCGTCCCGAGCTTCATGACCGCCTCGTGGGCCAACCAACCAACCAACCAACCAGCCAACCAGCCACACGAGCGACTGTTGCCACCGCGAATAATTTTCAATTTAAATGGGATTTTCTCGATTCATGTCGGATGTATGTCGGCGCGGTCTTCGGAGGGAATTTGGCGAGCGCCGGGCCGGACGGAGGGACCGATCGACCGCACTATTTTTGGCCTCTACTACCTCCAATGTGCCAAATCTCTCGCCCAGAATGCGACAGCGAATCGTCTGAATTTTCTCAATTTGCCAAAATTTAAGTTGATGCTGATGATGATGATGCGGCCACGCCACCAACACCTCAGCAGCAACAACAACAACAACAATAACAACAACAACCACACAAGCACATGCCATCGGCCTCGGACTAGGGGGCGTTTGGTGAAATTAACTGCAATTTACGGAGCCAAGGGCCGCGGCCGAAGAGGCGACGGCGGTGGAGGGCGGGAGGTCCCAGGGGACAAGACGAAGTCACTGGGCGACTTCTTCGATTTTCATTAAGTTTTTACGACGTCGGCGCATAAATATCGTTAAGTGTGGTCATTTAATAATACAAGGTTGCCTCCGCTCGGCCCGAGTCCGTACCGATGTAATTATTATCGCATACTCTCACGCCGGGCGAGAGCGCGCCGGCCATCGATCGGTGGCGATTGTAAATCACCGAGAGCGAAACCGGTGTGGCTTCGGTCGATCGGCCCCAGTCTCCGTCCTCCGTCCCTCCATCTCTCCGTCTGTCCGTCGCTCCGGCGCTGCCATCGATCGCTGGGTCGATGGCAATCGCAGGGATTTCGATTTCCGTGGGTCGCCGCTAGTCGCGACGCCACGCGTTGCGCCGACTCCCGTCCGGATTGATGGGAGTGGGCGGGGCGCCGGCTCCGGCTCCGGATGCCGTTCCGAGGGACCCGCTTCCCCGCGCCCGGACCTTGGAAGCGCCGGCCCTCGCCCTTCGGAGCCACCCGGACCCCTTCACTCCCCTCGCGCTCGCTTCTGGTACTGGCGCTGGCCCAATGATAAGATCAGGACCGCGAGCGCTCGCAATAGACTGCTCGGAGCTGGGCGAGCGCCCGACGCGCGCTGCGAGGCCAGGGCCAGGCGCCAGGGAGTCCCAAACGGAGGTGACGAACGACGACGAGAGTCTCGGCATTGAGAAGGGACGCGGGAGGCGGTAGGCGGGGTCCAACGGGGTCACCAGGAGAACCCAGTTCCACGTCTTTTTCTCTCTGCGCCGCTCTCTCTCCCTCTGGGGGCTCGGAACCACTGTCCGAACAAAGCCCGACAACTTTGTAGCCGTCCACAGCTCCCAGACCGGTCGATGAATGGCATCGAAGCGGAGAGCAAGATAAACTAGTGGAGAAGAGAGAGAGAGGGAGTGAGTGAAGGGGTGGTGGCAGCAGGAGACGGGCAGAAGTCGGCGAGTGAGCGGGAAAAATGTCGGAATCTCCGAAGAACTCCTGCGATTCTACGCAGCTCTGGCCGGCGATCGCTGCGCCGGCAGACAGAGCAAGTGGACAGACAGAGGACGTGGCAGACAGGGCGCAAGAGACGGACGGACGGGCGGAGGGACCGACAAATAAAAATAGAAAATTCGCCGGAAGAGGACGAGCAGGGAGGACACGCGGGCTGGCGCGGAAGACGAAGACGAATGCGAAGACGAATGCGAAGATGGAGGCAAGGCAGAACACGAAGAAAACAAATGGCGCGAAGGGCGGCGGACAAGAGCCGGAGGAGGAGGAGGAGGAGGAGGCGAGGAAATGGGCCTTGGTGCAGGGGCCGGCGAGCGAACGGCGGACGACGATCGGCGAACGACCTGTTCGTGTTTGGGGTCTCGCCAAGAGCGTGCCTGCGACAGGGCGCGAGGGGGAGCGGGAGGGCGGTCGAGCGGAGGCGGGAGCGGGGAGCGGGGAGCGGCGATAATGGAACCGATGGAGGAGTGCGCGAGGCAGGCAGAGAGACCGAGGGGGAGGGGGGTGCAGTGGAGCGAGTTAATGTTGTTATTCTCGATGCTCGGACCTGGCAAGCGAATGAGCATAAAAGTCATACATTTGCAACAATGTTGCCGACGGGCCGGCGCGCGTTGATCCCAACAACAACAACAACAACAGCAACAGCAGCAACAACAACAACACAAACAACTGCAGCAACAACGAACAACTGCATTCGAGCGAGCGTCTGCTGGCGGAGGCCGGCGCGAAAGAGGCCGGGGCGGGCAGCGAGGGAGCGACAGAGACAGGGAGACGACGACGACGACGGCGACCACGAGACGACGGATTAACGTCTACGCCCTGACAGGCACCGGGGCTACCGCGCCGATCGAGGAGCCGCCGCACGACTCCGGACTGGACTCTGACTGGTCCGCACGTCAGTCGTTCTGGTCGCCCGACCGTCTCTCGCTCGTCCCTCCGGCCAGTCCGTCTGTCGACGGTCTCCGGTCCGTCTGAGGCCGCCGTCCGTCCGTCTCTTGGCTGGTTGAATGAATGCGCCACCGGCTGATGGACAGGAATAGCTTGATGGGACTCGCGAGCGACGCCGCGGGGACCCGCGAGCTCCCGTGGATCCTCGGCTCCCCCGAGGCCCCTCGAGCCCCCGAGCCCCCGAGTCCCCGAGGCGAGCCCGAGGAATGCATAGTGCGACGTGCCGCGGGGCTCGCGATCGGCGATCGGATCGGGATCGGGGATCGGGGATCGGAGTGAATTATAAATTCTCCTCATATTTCCTTTGAAGTGTCTGACGCTGGGCTGTTTGAGGCTGCCCCTGTCATTGCTGTAGCTGGTGTTGTTGTTGGACGCGCTCCCTCTCGAAATGGAGCTGTTAGAGCGGCTCCTCGCCGGCGGCGCTCACGTGACGTGTTCACACGAGTCGAACGAACGAGTCGAACGAACGAACGAACGAAGGAACGAAATCCAGGCGGTCCGCTTGGGCGACTGATCCGTGTAAACGACGCCCCGCGGGCAGGTGGGGCAGGTGGGGGAGGTGGGGCCAGGCGACTGATTCACCGACCTCGCCGAGAGCGACAGGGACGGCGATAGGGACAGATGTCATTCGCGCGGATGATCGATGGGTGGATCGAAATCGGACTGGGAATCTGCAATGAATTTCATCGCTGAGCATTTAGTTTCGCATTAATTAGCGGACGGCGCTAATTAATCACTCGTGGGCGAAGTCGCTCGTCAGGAATCAGGCGGCCCCAAGACTCGCACCCATCAGCGGCCTAATTGCACAAGTGGGAGAACTCTTTCTGTTTCGGCCGTCGCCCGGAGCCCGGAGCCCGGAGCCACCCACCGCAATCGCTGCCTCGAGTCCCCAGAACGACCGCCTTCCCTCTCGCTAATTGACGCGAACACGGCTCCTCGTTAGGCGGCCGCCCCTCTCGACCCCCTCTCGACCTGCTCTCGTCCTCCTCTCGTCCCGATTCGCACCCGGCCCCATCGAAATTCGTCGAACTCGAGCGACGACTCGAGCCGGCCGAGTTTCTCGGATTCCACCCGGCCGAGTCCCTTCCGATCGCGGCCAGGTCCAACTGCTGCAACAGCACCAGCTCATCGTGGCCACAATTAGCAAGAGTCGCTGAGCGTTCCAGCCGGATCGGTGGGATCTCGAGCCCGAGCTTCGTGCTTCATGCCCGGGAATAACTTGCCAGCGAACAAGCTCACGACACGTGTTACAGTTAAGATACTCAGCCGACTGTGGGCAGCGACGCAGCAGCGACGCCGATGGAGCCGGCAACAGCGGCAGCAACAACCAGCACAACAGCAGCAACTGCAACCACGATAACGACGTCCATGCGGCGAGGCAGCCGAGCCAGCCGAGAGCGAGCGATTTTCGAGTCGACTCGTGGCAAGACAAGTTTATTTCTCGCCGCGTCTTCTGGCTGGGGCGCTCAGTTGTTGTTGTTGCTGCACTAGATTTTATTGCTGTTTCTCTCGTTGTTGTTGTTGCAGTTGCTGTTGCTGTTGTTGCAAAAATCGTTTTGCTGCCGTAGTCATGGCTGTTGTTTCTGGCGACCCTTCATTCGAATGTTGTTGCCATTGCAGATGTAGGTGCTGTTGTTGTTATTACGATGGTTGTCATTGTTCTCGTTGTTCTTGTTGTTGTTGTTGTTGTTCTCGTTCTCGTTTTTGTTGTTGTTGTTGCGATGGAAATTATTGCCATACCCTGTCGATCCTGCCTGGCCGATAAGCTCAGTGGCAATTGTTATTGTTATTTATTTGTCATGCTGCTTACATTTTATTTATGTAGATTTCCCACTGTTGTTGTTGCTGCCACATTCATCTTCTCCCACTTCCTCCTCATTCTTCTTCTTCTTCTGCCTCTTCATCGCGTATTAAAAACGAATTAATGCCCTGCCAATTGCTCCCCATGGACGACACGTCGACCCGGGCAAAGCGAGTGGTGGCAACAACAACACGCGCAACAGCTGGCGACACGTTGGTGGCCCTCGACGGTGGCGACGACGGTGGCCAATGGTGGAGCGGCGGAGATCGATTGCTGACCATTTTGCACCGATCCTCACCACGATTTCCCCAGCTGATGCCACAGTAGGTTCCCAATACTTTCCCAATAGTTTCAACCACAAGCGATTCCTCCGCGATTCTCCTCGAACACAGAGATCTCCTACTCACCTTCTTCCCTCCCGCTTCCTCCCCATTAGCCCGAATAGCTTCGCTGGACCCCGCCCGATCTTCTCGACTTCCCCGGCTTCCCCTGCCCACTTCCCGTTCCTTCTGTTTTGCTCCTCCTTTTTCAAATTAATTTTTGCGCGATTTCACCCTCTCTCTCTCTCCCTCCTTCGCTACCTCGAACTCATCACTCCTCTCCCTCTCGCGCCCTACTTCCTTTACCCTCTCTCTCTCCCTCTCTCTCCCGCGTTCCTGCGCTTCTGTTCATCCCCGTCTATCGCATGCCTCCGCTGGTCCGTGTGTTTTGCGTGTCGATTTCCGTTCTTTTCTCCTCGCTGTCCCTCTCTCCCTCTCTCTCCCTCCCTCTCACTCTCTCTCGCTCCATTCACACTCGTGCACATAAATTGGAAAATCGAGTTCCTCTCGCTTTTCTGGTCGATTTCTGACGCTTCCCCACGAGTGCCACCGAGTTGCGCGCTCGGACGGACGGACGGCCGGCTGGCCAGGCGTATGGGTGTAGCCTAGTGGCATTGTTGTTTTTGTTGTTGTTGTTGTTGTTGTTGGCGGCCAGAGGCCGTTGCCTGGCTTTGCAAATCGCAACAATATAATTAAAATTTAAATTTTTACCCGCGCATCAAATGCGGGATTCGCCACGCAACTTTTGCTCCATCGCCGCGCCGCGCCGCGCCTGCCCTCCCCCAGCTCCCGCAGAGCATCCCCGCCTTGTCCTCATCCTCTCCCCAGCCTTGTGCCTCCCCCTCTCTCTCTCTCGCTCTCTGTCGCTCTTGCCTTTGCGGCTCCGCTCGCTGGCCGCTACTTTGCATTGTTTACATTCGTTGTTGTGGATATGTTTGTTGTTGTTGTTATTTTGTGTTGCTACTTTTTGTTGCTATTCTTTGTTGTTGTGGGCTTTGTTATTGTTATTGTTGTTGCTGTTTTACCACTGTCATTTTGGGATTTGCATACGAGCCGCGCACTCGAGCGCTGCCTCCACATTGGTGGCCTGGCCTGACCTGGCCTGACCTGGCTCTGCCTGACCTGGGCCGTGGCAATCAATGATCGGCAAAGTCATCACTCTGTTATTGTTGTTGTTTTGCTACAGTTGTTGTTCTTACTATTACAATGTCATTGCAATTCACTTTCATTGCCCCAAGTGATTCGATGAAGCCTCCCCCAGAGACCCTTCAGGCCCTAAGATGGGTGGCACTGAGTGTCGCCCCCTGCCCTCCCCGCATCGTGGCCGTCCGCCCAGATGGCTATCGAGGATCCTCGGCATCTTCAGTCGCCTGCTAAAGCCATGAATTTCCCGCGGAATTTCCCGATAATCTGCCGCAAAGGCATCAATCAAATGGCGACCGAAGACCGAAGACCGAAAACCCCCGGACCCTTCCTCCATCCCCCCCCCCCCCCTTTCGATCGACGGCGTGGGGCTGCGGGCTCGATCCCTATCTCGCTGTTGGCTCCCGATCCTCGACTCGAGTCCTTCGTCATCGCAATTTCGAGCTCTGGCGATTCTTCACGGACGCCCCGGACCGCGTCCGGATCAAATGGAAAGTTCAAACAATTTCATTCAATTTCATTGTTTTTCGCAATTGTTGTGGTTGTTGTTGTTGTTGTTGTTGTTGGATCCTTATTATTATTATTGCTGTTGTTGTTGTTCGCTTTAAAGCACTTCATCAATGTAATGTTTTTGCTTCCGAGGCACGTTTGCCACACTGGTCACTCAGGGTTGTTGTTAGTTTTGGTGTTGCTGTTGCTGTTGCTGTTGTTTTTGTTGTTGTTGCGGGCTTCCTCTGGGTTATGGTAATTGTTAAATTACAGTGGACGTCGAAAGTATGCAGCCACTCGATTCTGATGGCTTTCACGGCTTTCCGTCTGCTGCTCGTTCAGAGGCCGAATCGTGTGAGCATAGCAACAACACAAAGGCAACAACACCAACAGCACCCCCAGCCACGTCGAGGCATTTGTTTAAAGTTTTTAAAGCAACAACAACAACAACAACAGCCAGTACACGAAAATGGCGCACGCGGCGGAAATGTCTACATTACGCCGAGCAGTCACGTTCGGCCGTGTCCAGCCAGTGGCCGCCTGTGTGTGTGCGTGTGTGTGCCGGAGTGCATTCGAGCCAGGCAAATGTCAAAGGCACCGTTTAGAGCGAGTCGATAAAGCAGTCGAGCGGCGAGGACCAGGTGCGAGATGAGAAAGCGAGGAGGACCGATTTGTGCTTCTTAGAAGCTGATGGCGCCGGTCGTTAAATCGATTGATTTTGCGATAAAACGGTCGAAAACTCTCGCCAGTCGCAGGGAAGAAATTCTTGAGTCGCTTTGGGACCTTTCTTCAAAATCAGGGCGACGACCAGGAGAGCTTGAGTTCGCTCAATGCCAGTGTGGAAACCGCTCGACTGCCTCGACTCCCTTCAAGTGCTCCAACGACCGACTAAAGACCGTCCTAAGACCGTCCACCGACCGTCCGGGACCGTGCAGAGCCCGCGTGCAAACTCGACAGACTCGGCCGACTAATTGAAATATTTACGAAATATTACGCCGCGCACACGATCCTCACCAGCCGCCGCTCAACCCTCTCACGTTCCCGTCCTCCGCCCGACCACGACGCCAGTCGCGGCCGTCGCTGGGCGCAGACCGGGAGAGCAGCAGCAGAACTCCTTCTCGTGCCTCCACATGTGCCGAGATCCTCCTTGGCCTCGCCCTCCCCGGCTCCCTCGCGCTCCCGTCCCACTCCGTTCTGCCGTTCTCCCGCTCCCGCTCCCGCCCACCCCCTGCGCCGTCCCGCGGCCGACGGCACGACTCGCCGAGACACGCATGCGCGGCCCGCAACAAACCGGCAATTAAATTGCAATCAAATTTAAATGCTTATCGATGCACGTCCGTCCGCGATGCTCCGCTCGGCTCAGTCCGGCCAGCACACGAGCACGCCGCGGCCCGTCCGTGTGAGAGGCCGTGTGCGTGTGCGCGTGAGTCCTCGCACAGGTGTAGGGACTCGCGCGAGTGCGAGTGCGAGTGCGAGTGTATTGAACAGTAGTTTGCATTAAACTACAATTAACAAGATTAAACAAGAAACTGCGCCCAGGCATTTTCCATCGCGGTCGCCGGCGGAGGGCTCGGGATCCACGCGGAAGACCCGGAGCCAAGGCCGGGGCGAGCGACGGGCGGCTGTTGCCAGCCGGTTGGCAACACCGGAGCTGTGGAGCGCCCGAGTCTGCGCCGGCCTCGCTGTCAATTGTGATTAGCGTGAAGCGCGGCCCTGGCAGCCGCTGCCCGCGCCCGTCCCTCGCCTCCCACTCCGCGAAAGCGGACGGACCCACGCCTCCGCTACCGCCCCCGCCCCAGGAGGCGCGCAGCCGCCGCCCATCGCGGCGAGTCACGAACGCTTCGCCGGCCCTCGGCTGACGGCGCACGTACGCGCGTTGAAAGCCGTTGAAGGCGCTTGAAAGGATGCGAAGAGCGTGAGGAGCAGGCGGTGGCGGAGGCGGAGGTGGAGGTGGGGATGGCGAAAAGGACGCTTGTGGCCAACCCAGCTCCGGCCGCACCCGCGCCCTGCGAAGGTTCGACATCGCTTTCCCGGAGCCGTCGCCCTCGTCGGCCATAAATCTCAGACTCCTCCACGGCTCCACGGCCCACTGCTTATTTATTATCGTCCCTCGGAGTGATGTGCTAAGTTGTTCCCCGACAGGTGAATGAAAAATTATTGCCGACATTCATCATCGCGGGAAGATGAGCGCAGGCTCAATCGGAAAGCGATTCCTCCCACTGCATTTTAATTGGGCCGACTTCCCGGCCCGGTGGCGGAGAGAACCCGAAGTGAAATCAAGGCCAAGCCAGGGAGCGGCCGGGGAACGACTGGACGACGTCTGGACGACGTCTGGACGATGGCTTTTTAATTGTTCTCAGTTCGGGACGAGTCTCGTGAGCTCTCGTGCAGCCTCAGCCGATGCATCCCGTGGAATCCACTCGCAGCGCCTTCTGACGGAGCGCCGGACGGCTCCGGGTCCTGCGCGCCCCGGGCCTTTGCCACGACCCAGGACTGCAGACTGCGGACTGCGCATGTACATAGTATCATGCTCTGCATAATGTTATGGCGTAATAAAATTACGCAAAATTATATACATCCGCTGGGGAAAATTAAGTCATGCCGTTACAATTACGGGCCCAGGTCGGACCCTTCGACCACTCCCCTCCCAGCGGCCGTCGTCGCCATCGTGGCCGGATCGGATCGGATCGGATCGGGCCCGGCAGCTGGAGCGGCGAAATTCCACATGTCTGGCTACACGTGTTTTCACCTGAACGATTATTGTTATTATTATTATTGCTATTTGTCTTGCGGACTACATTAGCTGCAACTTGTTAACAACTGCTCGCTGAAACGGGCCTGTGCCACGTCTCGGTCGGTGCGGGCCGGTTCCGCGGGCCGACGCGTTATCGAGATGAAATTAGAGGCGAATCCCATTACCCTCCGAGATTTCGCCCGACCCGTTCGAGCGCCGCCGGCAGGACCTTCCGCCGACGAAGCCATCGCGACCTCGATCGTCTCCACTGACTTTCTCTTTCGGCCGGCGGGAATCGCAGCCATCGCAGGCCCACCGCGGCGACGACGGCGACGGCGACGCCGACCCCGCTGCGTCGGGCGAACCGCGAACTCTGTCCTTCAGAAGTCCTTCCCGCCCTGCCGTCGCTCCGGGTCTCCAACGCGATTCTACAGCGTTCGGTCACTGGGTCCCGACCTTGTCCCCGTCTCTGGACGGTCTCCAGCCCCAGCCCCAGCCCCGAGCCCGCTGCCTCTCCCGCGGCGGCCGTGCGCCCGCAGGTTCCCACCGTGCCGGAGTAGACCGCGGTCCGCCGCCTAGTAACATGGCCTGGGTGTCGAGGCACCGGCACCGGCACCGGCAGCGGCCTCTCGGATCGCGCGATCGCGGCGACGGGACCGCGGGACCGCGGGAGGGGCGAGGGTCTGATGTCACACGCATCGCATTAATTATATAACTTATGTCCCGGCGGAGTGCCTCGAATTGGGCAGCGGCGGCCGGCGGGCGGCGGAGGGGCTGGGGCTGGGGCTGGGGCTGGGGAAGAGCATCCTACGGATGCGTACAATCCGCAGATATTGATTAAAAAAACTCGTATTGTTCGAGGTGACGGCAGCGAACGCCCCGACGCCGGAGCGCGGTCTCAAGGAAGAGAAGAAGAGGACGACGGGTGACGATGACGACGAGGCTGACGCGGCGGAGGCGAGGAGGCGACGAGGGCAGGGGAGTGGGGAAAGGAAAAATTTCCGCATGTGTGGAAACATGTGTGCGGATGCGTGTGCTCGGACGCAGACACACGCGCACTCCTAGATACAGATACAGATGCAGATGCAGATGCCGATGCAGATGTCGACGCGAATGCAGTTCGATGCCATGCGATGCACAGATACAGAGGTGGCTGTCGATGTGGGCCCAGGAGCCGCGCCGCCACATGTTTTAATTACGTGCAATAAGTTTAAATATTTATAATAAAATGGAATTAAGCGACCGCCTGATGAAAGGCGGGACGGCGGCGGCGGTCTCGGGAATCGGGCGCTGTTTACGAGACAGGTGAGGAACGTCAAGTTATTGCGCGAACAATTTGCATAGTTGGCCAAGTGCGGGCCCCCGACCCGCGCCTCTGCCGGTCCGCGTGTGCGGCGTGAGCCATTTGGGCGAGAGATTCATGGGATCCCGCAATTAACTGGACAATTAATGCGGCCCAGCTCGGCGGAGGGTAGGAAAGAAAGAAAACTTAAAACCGGCCACTCGAGTTTCTGCCTGCAAGCGAGGAACGGGAATCGCAGAGACGGACGGCCGGTGGCCGATGACAAATGGGCGAGCGCTCCGGGAATCGGCGTGGAAATGACCTATCGCCGCGATCGAGGGCAGACGCGGGCCCCCCTGAGGACCCGGCCGGACCCGGTGGGTGGTCGCGCCAATTCGCTGTCCCCTTCCCCGCCTTGCCGACTGTTTGTTGCACCGCGCTACTGCCGCATATTTGCCTTTCGCGCGATAAGGAGGGTGCAGCGATAAGGCCGGAATGGCAGCAGCTGAGACGTCTCCAGGGTATGCCCGAGAGCGCCGGGCCCCGGAGCCCTCCAGCGGCCCAACCTCCAGCTATCTGTGCCCGATGCGCCCACACGGAAGTGCGCGGAGCCATCGGAACTGGTCCAATAGCACTCGAAAGAAACCACTCGAGAGTGCACACTTTGAGCCGCTGTTTGGCCGCCCGATAGGCACCTGTGTACACATGTGCCGAGCGATAGCGGCCCGATAGAACCTGCAGGGGCCCGGAGTGCTGCGAAAATCCTTCTGTCAGCCGGGGATCGCAGTCATCGAGCCGTCTTTGCTCGTCGAAAATCGGCTCGTGACATTTCCCGATAGCAGGCGGAATTCGCAACGTTATAATTCCCGCCCTGACAGACGGCCCCACCCCGGCTCCGCCCCCGTCGCGCGACGCTTATCGGGCCCGATTATTCGGCGGCGGCCGCGACGACCGATAGGCGCCGGGTCAAGGCGTCGTGGCGGCCAGATGCAGGGGTGGGGTGGTGTTAGTGATAGTGTTAGTGGTAGTGGTAGTGGTTGGGGTGAAACGACGAAGGAGGGCGGTCGGACTCACCTAGCGGGATGTTGGCTCCGTTGGGGTGCAGCGGCATCGTCTTGCGGCTGGCCGGCACCAGGATCGGCGGCACCGCGCCCGAGATCGACGACGGCGACGGCGACGAGGAGTCGCACGAGCCCTCCAGCGACTGGGCGGGCGTCGGCACGGTCGTCATGTGATGATCCCCGCCTCCGGGCGGTCCCCCGCCACCACCGCCACCGCCGGGCGCACCGACTGGGTCGCCGCCCCCGCCGCCGCCTCCGCTGCCGCTGCCGCCTCCGCAGCCCAGGCCGCCCTCGACCGTGATGTGGTGGTCGCCGCCGCTGCCGCCGTGGTTCGGGTGCTGCTGCGGCTGGTGGTGGTGGTGCGGCGGCTGGTGCTCCTGGAGGTGCGGCTGGTGCAGCTGGTGCTCCTGGAGGTGCGGCTGGTGCGGCTGGTGCGGCTGGTGCTGGAGGTGCGGCGGCGGCGGCGGCGACCTCAGCGCGGACGAGGCGTGGGCGGCCGCTGCAGCCGCGGCCGCCGCTGCTGCCGCCGCCGCGTGGTGGTTCTGGTTCAAGTGGTGGTGCTGGTGCAAGTGGTGGTGGTGGTGGAGCAGGGCCGTCGGCGGATGGACCACCGGCGGCACCTCGGTCATCTGCAGGGCGCGCGCCTCGTCCTGGGCCTGGGCGCGCCGCAGGGCCGTCTGCAGGGCCATGACGCGCTGTCGGTCGGCGGTCAGGCGGCACTTCTCGCAGGTGCAGTAGCGGTACTTGCAGTAGCGCTTGTGCCCCTTGAGCGTGATCTTGAGCCCGTGGTTGCGGCACCGCGCGCAGTTCGGCGGGGTGCGCGGCGAGATCGAGCTGCCGCTCGAGCTGGAGGCGCCGCCGCCGCCCGCTCCGCCGCCCCCGCCGCTGCTGCCGCCGCCGACGCAGACGTCCGTCTTCGAGTCGAGCATGTCCGTGTCCGACATCGTGTCGCTGTTCCAGTTCTCCTCCGACACCATCCAAAGGGCCGACACCCGGGCCGGGTGGCCGCGAGCGGTAGCGTAAGCGGAAAGGCGCTGCCCCTCTCGGGGTCCCTCGTCCTCGTCCTCGGTGTCGCTGGCGCTGGCGCTGGCTCTTGACACTGGATCGCGGTCGCGGTCGCGGCTGGCTTCGTGGTCACTTCAAGCGCTGGTCTGGGCGTCGGCTGCTGGGTCCCCTGGGCCGGGGCCGCCTCGCATGCCCCTCTCGCTCTGCCTGGCTGCGCTCGCTCGCTCGCTCGCTCCCTGCCTCTGGGCGGTCGTTTGCGGCTGGGTTTCTCTGGGTCCGCTCGGTCCGGCGGCGCTGCCTCGCTCTCCGCGCTGTCTGTCGCGATGTCTCTGCGGCGGGCGACGGTTCTGGCTTCGTTTTGCACTTTTCACTGGTTCACGCACTTGCACTAATGGTTTTTGGGCGCTGGCCCCTGTTCGGCGAATCTCGACAATCTCTCTGAGGCTTCGCCACAGTCCGTGAGTTCTTGCGACGGGTCTCGGGTTGCGGATGTCGGCTGGTGGGTCGGGCGCTCCCTAGGCGACCTCACGCACTCGGAGTCGGCTCTGGGTCGAACACGTGGGCATCTGCAAAAATGACACTTTCTTCAGATACAGGTGCGCGCGGCCTCACTTCCGGCGGCAGGAATTCGGAATATTTTCGTGTTCTTATTATTGTTGCCGTTGCCGTCGTTGTTGTTGTTGTTGTTGTTGTTGTTGTTGCGGTCAATGTTGACACCTTGCGAGCACGACGCTTGCAAATTCGCGGTCTGATTTGAAAGGCTCGCACTTTATCGCCCGGCCCAGCAGTATCTTTACGGTACGGTTTTATCAGCGGAGCCTCCGCTCCCGCCCTCGCCCTGCCGCGCCCTCGTGCGCCGCCCGGTGGCCGATTTTCGAGCACTGCGTTCAACTCACTTATCGATTAAACCCACTCGTCAACTTTGGCGACGTTCACTGGCGATGCTAAACTGAGCGTCAGCCGGACGACGGAGTATCGGACGCCGGAGCCGGAGTCGGAGCCGATGCCGCTGCTTTGTTTACAAACGCGTTGTTTTCTCGTTGCCTTCGGCCAGGAATTCAAAACAAACCAACAGAACGCGAACAAATTCCGATCGACGACGGCGCGCTGAAACACGTTTGGGCGGCCGGCGGATGCGCGAATCCGAATCCGAATCCGAGTCCGCGGGACGCTTCGAGCGCCGGGTCGCGCTGCACTCGGCGCTGATAACGGGAACCGCCCTGGGCTCCGGTCGGGACTCGGTCCGTCTCGAAAGTCGAACTCGAAGGCGATCCCGATGGCGATCTCGAAGGCGAACTCGATGTCGGTGGCGAACTCGATGTCGATGCGGTGGCGATTGCGATTGCGATTGCGTTCTCGGCGCCGAGGCCGATGTGTCTGGTGTCGTCTGCGGATCGCTGGTGATCTCGAGAGGCGCGTGAGCTTCCGTCCACACGTTCGTTCCGTTTGCAGTGCGGCCGCGAACTCCTCGACTTTCTAACTCGAATGCATTTCGCCGACGTCGCAGACGGCGACGGAGCCGACCACGACCACGACGACTGCGACGGCGACGACGACTCGCGCTGCAGTTTCTTCCCGCTCCCCCTGGCCGCGCCAGCCATCTCACTCTCACTCGCACTCGACGGCCCCACTCTCACACACACCACCATCCCGCTGCAGGCGCCGCTCTCTCGCTCTCCCTGCCTGTCTGCCTGGCTCTCTCTGCGCGAATCTCTCGCCAGCTCTCGCGCTGCATGCTTCAATTACCGACTCTATTTGTTTACTTTGAATATTCGCACACGGAGAGCCGACGACGTCCACGTTGCGGTCCGGCCCTCTCCCTCTCTCCGTCGCTGATGATTCTCTCTCTGCGATGGCGGTCTCTCAGCCGCCCCTCTCTCTCACTCTCCCTCTTTTACGCGCCTCTCAAACGCTTGCTGCACACGTTTCCGATCGGCGGAACCCGCGATTCGCCTGCAATCGACCGTCATCAATCGGTCGCCTTCAATGGACCGTCTTCGATCGAAGGAAGTCAATCAATTGCGTTCAATCAATCGGCTTCGATCAATTCAAGCAATTGAGCGCGATCAATCGCTGGATGTCAATCGATCGCCCTCAGTCAATCGCCTTCAATCGATCCCCTTCAACAGCCAAGAATCTCATTGGAACAGACTTCAGAAGGGTTTCAGGTGAAGATTTGAAGGAGTTTAGGAAAATAGTTCTCCCATTGGTCGCAAAAATCTCCACGAATTTCTGGAGCTCTTTGAAATGGTTCCTAGTCCGGGAACTCCAGGCGGAACGAGGACGGAACCGAGGTCGGATTCTCCGAAGAGTCGACGCCGACCGAAATTGGTTTAGCGACGGCAAATCGACGGCCTCAACAGATGGAGAGACGGTGAGCAGTTGGGGGCGGGCCCGAGAGACCGGGCCGCAGGGAGCCCCGAACCGCCTTCGAGAGCAAGCGCGAGTCGGAGGGACCTCGATGAAGTCATCGCGACATCTGCCGAAAGGCTCAGGCTGGAAAGTTGCAGCGATGGGCGGCAACAAGAATTATTGGAGGATGGCAAAAACCGACGGCAGGTCGAGTCGACGACGGTTTCGATGTGATCGGGTTAACCGTGCGATCGATGACGATTTTCTCCCGAAGTGTCGTCGATCAGCGAATTTTTTGCCTTTAGCGATCGCCAAATGCCGAATTCGGAATCTCGACCGTCCTCCGGGCTCCTCAGACTCGGTTTCCGATTGCGATTGCGCGTTTTCTGGCCGATCTTGTTCGGGTGGCCTCGTCGGTTCTTGTCGAAACAACAGCAACTGCAGCAACAACAGCAACAACAACAACATAAGCAGCAACAGCAACAATAACATAGCATTAAACACATCGTTAGAACCAACCGCGGAAATTAGCAAAACCGGCAGCAACGACAACGCCGGGCAGCAGAAGAAGCGGACGGCGACGGCGGCGGCGGCGACCACGAAGACGGAGACGACGACGACGAAGAAGAAGAAGATCAAGGCGAAAACGGAGACGTGACGTAGACGAAGACGAAGACGCGCCACAGATACGCGCGCACCGCGAGATACGAGCGAACGGACGGATTGCAAAATTGAACTGCGGGCTCAGCCGGCCTCGCCACGGGACCCAACTCGTCGCGATTCGACTCGATCCGACGTCGGCTGCGAGGCGATGCGGCCGGCGCCAGCTCGGACCGCGACGGCCTCAAGGAAGAACGACCTCCTCCTTGTTGTTGTTGCTGCTGCTGCCGTCGCCTCTGCACTCGGCAACTGCACCGGCGACGACGGCCCGGCGGAGGCGTCGCTGTCGTGGCCCTCACTCGAGTCGAGCCGGACCCGAGTTGAGTCGAATCCGAGTCAGATCGAGTGGAGCCGGACTGAGCGAGGTCTGAGCGAGGGCGACGTTGTTGTTGTTGCCGCAGTTTCGTCGCTCTCCGTCTGGCTCTCTCCACGCAACCGGCGCGTGTTTGTTGTTGTCCTTGCCGAACTCGTCGCCAGCCACTCGCTCGAGGTTCGATGCTCGGCGGGGTTCGAGCGGCGTTCGGTCGTGTTCGAGCAGCGGCGACTGCAGCAGGAACAAGAAGAAGAAGAAGAAGAAGAACAAGAAAACCTCGTCCAAGCGAAATAGGGTTTTGAAATTTTTGAAATTCTCACTCGAAGAACTTTTGTTTCTTTCTCGTGTGCGCGTGCTTCAGGCTCTTCTTCTTCCTTGTAGCTGTTGTTGTTGACTTTTGATTTCTTTTTTTAAGGACTTCTTGCTGCTCATATGTGTTGTTGCTGCCGTTGTTCTTGTTGCAGTTGCCGTTGTGTGCCGCGATGCATCGACGTCGATCGTGTTCTCTTTAATTGACTTTTGTCGCGATTTAAGTGAGAAAATCATTCGCTTCCAAGCTTTCGGGCGCACAGTGGGCCGGAGCGGCGAAAATCGTCGCGGCAGGGCGGACTTCGGGGGGGCGAGGAGCCCCAATCGGGAGGTGGTTCACGGCTGTTTCTGCTCGGGAACATTTGAGGACCCCGACGTCCCAAGTTCGGCGTCCAAGCGCGCCGCCCCCTCGGCTGTCCCGGCATTTGCGCGCCTCGGGCGACACGCAAGTCGCGGGCGAAGCTGTCGTCGTCACAACAAACCCATTACACGTGGGTGTCGCCCACCTCGACGGGGGCGTGGACGAGACGGGAGGCGCGCCGCCGATTCACGGCCGGACGGCGGCCAAAACAAAGGCGATTAAAATCGAGAGCAAACAAACGCCGCAGGGCCTCGCCGGGTCAGAGGCTCGAGGGAAGAGCGGCGACTGGGAAGGGAGGTGGAGAGAGGGAGCAGGAGGTGGAGCGTGAGTGGTTGGGGGGCGGGCGCGGAACGGGAGAGCGAGCGAACGAAAAGAGAGAGGGGTCGGAGCGTAAATGGCACAGAGTGCAGCGAGCCGGAGCGTGGCGAGGCGAGGCGAGGCGAGGGAGTGATCGCCGGAGGGAGCTCGCGGCGAGCGAGGATCCGCAGAGGAAGAGAGCGACGGCGAGAGAGCGACTGCGAGAGAGCGACTGCGAGCGAGGCGATTGTGGTGTTCGGTTCGCGTGTTATCGCGGATGAGTTTCTTATCGCCAAGGCAGCGACTGCGAGGGCAAAAATACACGGGAGGAGAGCCACGAGCGCAGCAGGCCGAAAGGGAGAGGCGAGAATTTGCACTCGTTTCGCACTCGATTCGGAAGGTTGTCGTCGTTGGTTTTCGTGGTTGGAGCAGTGGCGAATTTTCGTCTGTGTGGTATTCGCTGCTCTTGTCAACGCCTCTGTTGCCGGTGCAGTTGCTGGCGTTTTTGCCACAGATTTTCGCATGGATCCCACTGTGGTGCGCGTTAAAAATAGAACCGTCCCGACCGCGGCAGCGAGTGGACTTGCAGTGGATTGCCGAAATCCAGCATACGAAGAGCGAGAGCGAGAGCGAGAGCGAGAGAGAGAGAGATGGGGAAACGAAACTGAATTGCGAGCATGGACGGGGAGAGACGGCGAGTGGCGGCGCTCGAACGGTGTGTGCGGGAGAACGATAGAGAGCAAGTTGTGATCGGCTCCGTGCTCTCCTGGTTTGCTCGGCTTGTGGTGTTCGGGTTGTTGTTGTTCCTTCGCTCCAAGATTGCGCGACCCACTCACACTCACACACACTCACACGCTCTTGCCCGCGCACACATGCCGAGCTGCAGCAGTCGGTCGCCTCCACTCGCGCACTGATTAAATTTTCATTTTTCGCTCGCACCTCTCTCTCTCTCTCTCTCTCTCTCTTCCACCCCCCGTCGCCATCTCCTGCACCACCCTCCCTTCCGCTCCCACAGTCCAAGTCCCAGTCTCTCTTCTGCTGCATGCAACGAAACCGACCGGCAGAATTCGATCAGTTGGCAACCACAACACGGGTTCCCAACGGCTATGAAAAGGAGACCGACAACAACAACAGCCAAAGATCAAGAGCACGTTTACAAATGACAAAATTCGCGGACTCGGGGAACGAGAACCGATCGGTGGCCGGCGACGACCCCGAACACGACCACGACGACGACGACGACGACGCCGCGACCAGGACGAACGGCAAAAACTGGTTTGCGACATTTGGCAACGCCATCCAGGGAGCTCGTCCTAACGAATCAGATCGGATCGAACCAAATCGAACCGAGCGCGGATGACGTCGATCGAGCCGAACGCGACCGGTCGAGAGGTTGTGGCTGGGCCGTCGGGAACGGGCGAAGGGAACGAGAGAGCGGGAGATTCGTCGCTGCGGCAGCTTCTTCGCCAGGGTTGCCGCCCTGCCTCGCGAACGGTCGGCCGGCTCGGATGCTGTCGCGATTCGTTCGCTCGCGCTCCTCTCACGCTCTCGCTCTCTGCGCCGAGCTCTGCCGGCCGTTGGTCGGGAGTCGACGACGACGACGACGCTGACGCCGACGACGCCGCGGCGCGCAGCGAGCGGGAAATAATTTATGGCGTTGTCGCGGTCTGTCTCCCGGGCTGTCAAGCCCTGGGTCCGTCTCCGGACCAAGCGCGAGTCGGCTCCGCTGCTCGGTCGGGGACGACCTACTGCGGCCAGGGTTGCCGCGTCCGGCGGCGGGGCGCGCAACGCACTGAAGAAAACGAAGAACGGTCCGCATGAAGAGGGGTTTACGAGATGTCGCAGAAAGCTCTCAGCGATTCTCCACCGGATCCACAGTGGAGGGAGATGGGGGAGAGACAAAAAGGCGTTCGATCGACAAGCAGAGCTGGCGACATGAAATCAATGAATTCACCAGGTCGAATCGATCGAAGATGAGAAAATAAAATCGGAATCTGAAAACGACACCTGTAGTAAAAGCAAAAACCCGTCAAGGACCTCCCGGGCCCGCCTTGGGCAGACGCAAATCCGCACGAAGCCGTGGACGACGCAGGCCGGGGCGGCGAAACCGTCGACGTGAGCTGACTTCGAGCCGTCATCGCCGCTCCACGTCGGGTCGTTCGTCGCTCCTGTCTCGACTCTCGGCACTCGTCTCTCGTCTCCTGCCCCGCCGCGGCTCCTCGGCCGAGCCCCCGGAGGATCATTCATCATTATCGGCTCGCGTTATCTTATCGCGGATAAAACTAAACTCCGACATGTGCGTCAACGGAGGCAGCAGAAGCGACCGCTGTCACGTCATCCGACGGCCCTGGACGACGCGGTCCGGCAGCCCTCGTCGGGCCCGTCCGCCCCCCGCTCTCCCCGGGCGAATTTGACCAGCGAGTCGTGTGAGCTCGCGGAAGAAACCGTTCTGACCCGATTTTTCGGGAATCACTTCAACCTGATCCGCGACCCTCTGGACTCCCTCCCTGGGCCCTCTCGGTCCCGCGTCATCTCATCCCAGATCCTCCGGTTCCTCGATCCCGCTGGCCCTGCCCCGGCGGTCCCCAATCGAGAGCCCGCAGAAGGAGGTGCCTACGACGCACCTTCTGCATGCTCGTCTTGTTGTTGTGGTCGTTGGTCTTGTTGTTGTCGTCGTTGGTCTTGTCGTTATGGCCGTTGTTCTTGTTGTTGTCGCCGTTGGCTTGCTGTGGTTGTCGTTGACGGCCGATGTTGTCGCTGTCGGGTTTTGGCAGCCAACATCGGACCTCGACGCACACACGCGCGACCCAATTCGCAATTAAGACAGGATCGCCAGAGAGGGACAGAGAGAGAGAAGGACATAGGGAGAGAGAGCGAGGGATTCCGAGAGAGAAGTCCGGAGAGGGCGACCCAGGGAGGCCGAGCGTCTGAGCGATCGTTGGGAGCGGGGATCGATCTAATCGACCAACATTTCTCAGCCTCCAGGGGGCTGCTGCTGCTGCTGTTGTTGTTGTTGTTGTTGTTGTAGTGGTGGTGCCTTCAGCCCCCCAAAGGTGGCTGCCGTTGTCGCCGCGGACGTGGCTGCAATCGGCGCTCAAATTACAAAGCAATTTCGCATGCCATCAATTAATCAATGTCGGCCCGCCGACTACCCGGGCACCCGAGGCCCTTAAAAGGAACTGGTTCGGGTTCGTCCTCCCCGTCCCCGTCCCCGCCCTCTGCCGCGGCTGCTGGTCATCACCGTCGCGGCTAAAGACCTGGCTAATGTGTGGATTAAGCCGCTAATCGGAACTTGATTGGTGAAAACGATCGCGCCGGATCGGCC
Organism: Coelopa pilipes; assembly: GCA_947389925.1. Taxonomy (NCBI): domain Eukaryota; kingdom Metazoa; phylum Arthropoda; class Insecta; order Diptera; family Coelopidae; genus Coelopa; species Coelopa pilipes. The sequence continues at coordinate 10,642,697 of OX376697.1, forward strand.
GCCAGCAGCCGCTGACAGCCGGCGACCCCTGACGGGCTCCGACGGCCGGACGGGCTGTCGAGGGCAGCCTCGAAAAGGAGCCGCTGCGAGGGCCGACGGAGACCGCCGATCGAAGCCGGTGCCGCCAGTCAGGGATCAACGTCAGGGAGGTCGTCGCTTCGGGCGACGGAGACGCAGCTGACGGCCTGATTGCCGAAGAAAGCGGGCAGGAATCGGCGACGAAACGCGGACGACTGCTTGGGTCAAACATTTCCAATTAAAAAGCAATCGATGAAGCCCTGCTGCTGCTGTTGACAGAAAAACGCGGCGCCAAGGTGTTCGACAATCGCGGAAGCCGGGTAAACCGAGCTTATCGCCCAGCAGCCAGGGCGTCGGGCTCCGCTTCTGGCCGGAGATGCCGCGGCGATAGGCGGCGACCTCGCCGGTGTCGCGATAACCCTGCCTCGCTACTAAGTTGATTAATTGCCGGTGCGAAGTCGTCACCTCGCAGGCGATCCGAGCCCCCGACGCCGGACCCCCGATAACCTCCCGGAGCCGGCGATCGCAGCGATCACCTGGTGGATCGGCGGACAGCCGCCCGAGCCGCGAACTCCAGCGACCCCGCAACGGGCGCGAGGCCCTGCGACGCCTGTGGGGCCCGGCCGACGTCACTGGCGGCTCCCGGCGGCCGACGAGGTGGCCGAGAAAGGGCGAGGGAGCGGGATCGGGCCGAAGAAGGGGCTGCGACGAAACCAGTGAAAGAGCACGGAGGCGGAAGTCGAGCGAGAGAGCAGCGGCGAGTGAGAGAGGGCGAGAGGGAGAGAGGAGGGAGCGAAGGGGCACGGAGGGAGAGAGAACCATAAATAAAGGCCGGCAAAGAGCGCCGCACGCGCTTATCGCTCCGCCAATTGCTCTTTAATGCTGCGAATAAATCTGCAACGAGGACACGTCGTCGTCGTCGTCGTCGTCGGAGCAGCCAAGGCAGAGGCACAGGAAGAGACGAAGGGGGGATGACGCAGAACGGGGCCACGGAGCGGGGCGGTCGCGATCAGCCGGCGAAAACCGGCAACGGACCAACGGGCCAACGGGCCAGCAACGCGAGTCAAGAAGAGCAATTTATAGGCTGTCGAAGCCGCGACGCGATGTTCCAATTACCGGCCTGGCAGCGGGGCTGGCCGGACCCCGTCGTCCAGCCGGCCTCCGCCCGTCCGTCCCTCCGTCTGTCCTCCTGGTCTGGAGGAAGATCGCCAGCGTTTACGCGCATGCGTGGCCGCGACGGAATTCAAATCAGTTCCGATCTCGATTGCCGCGGATTCCGAGGTGGCGTCAGGGGTTCCGGGGCCTCTGACTCTGGCGACGACGCCGCGATCGTTGCCCCAGTCGGCCGGTCCGTCGGTCGGTCAGTCGGTGGGTCGGTGGGTCGGGCCCATCTGGAACCCGTGGCTTCGCTTCTGGGAACTCGGCGGTTTCGGCGGAGCATCGCGTCGGACACGAGCCCTGGGCGACGCGGCTTGACGGACAGGAGTGGTCGGCGATGCCCCTGGAGATGCCACGAATTCGCGATTCGGCACCGGACAGTCATGAAGGGTTTCACTCGTCCCTCGCAGCCCTGCCCGGCTCCACCGCCCCTGTCATGTCGGCAGCTCCGGCCCGTGATCGCCGCACGCCGGCAGCCGGGGGTGGCCATCGCTGGTAATTATGGCCAAACGCGATCCACGCCTCACCCCCCATTTCACTCACTCACTCACTCACTCTCTCTCCCGCTCTTCTTCTCGCGCCCCGAAATTCGCTCCGCCGCATGTAAACAAAGCACGGCACAAGTTCTCGCGGCGACAACAACAACAACAATAACCACTGCGACTGCAACAACATTTGCACACAATGCCAACAATAACAATGGGAGTATGGGGCAGCAGCAACAACAAATTAGCAACAACAACAATACCATCGGCACACAAACCTCGGCCGCAAACGATGTTTGTCTTCGGCGCTGCACGTCATTCATGTCACTCGATTGTTGTTGTTGTTGCTGTTGTTATTGTTGTTGTTGTCTTTTATTTCGGCTCCTCGCTCGCGCTGGTTTCTTGTGATTTATTTAGATTTTAATTTGTAGCCTTGTGAATTTTTGATTTTTGACCACTTCGGACACGTCTGCGAGTTCTGGCGTTTTATGGCTTTTCAAATTCTACGTACCGTTACTTGGATTTCACGTACTGAAATCTCATTTATGGCGATTTTATGTCTGAAAGCCGAAAAGTCTTTTGTTATATTTCAATTTCATTTCTTTATATTTCAGTTACGAACATTTTTATGTATTTAAATATTTTTTACTATCGGAAATTTATATAGATTGTATTTTTTCGTATCGAAATTGTGATTTTTTAATCAGATTTTATTTCTGATTTAGATTTTAATTTTAATATATGTATTTAATTAATACCTTAGTGCTATATGTTGCGAGATTTACTTTAGTAATTGAGTGTTTAATTTTGATTTTTGAAATTTGCATTTCTTTACCTAATATTTTTATTGATTTATTTACTGTTGATGATTTTCTTCTATCTTTACGCCATTCTATTATTTATTCACTGTCACAATTACATTTGGTTTTGTTTATTTAGTAGAGGCCTGGCCACAAATAACGGAATTTTGCACATGCACTCCGAGCTAACGGTACTTCACGCGAAATCAAACGCATCGAGAATCGAAATCGGCGAAACCACCGTTAGAGACGCCCACGTTCGGCTGCAGCGCGCGCCAAAACGACACTGAGCCGAAGGTGGCGCTGCCTCTGGCTGCACCAACAAAGCGCAACCACTCCAAACAGCAACAACAAAAACAACGACGGGAACACTACAACATAACAAAAACATAACAATGACTTCTAAGCAGCAACAACGCCGCCTGACAACAACAACGTCGTTGTGCACTCGCCGTCTTCGTCGGAATTCGCGAGCGCACTCGGCTCCAGCTCCAGCCCAGCCTCGGCTTCGCGCCGACTTCGGCTCGGATGCGGAAGCGGAAGCCGGCGCTCGTTGGTTGCAACCTCAACATGTGGCCGACCGCGCGACCGGCCGTTGGCTGACGACGTTGTTGTTGTTGTTGTTGGTCTGGCCTTCGCCCTTCCACCACGCGCCCGGTGGTGGCATGCAACACAGCGCTATTGTTGTTGTTGTTGTTGTTGTTGGATTTGCATTTCAGTCGTGGTGCTCTTCGTTGTCTGACGTTCTAAGCGGTGTTGTTCGATCTGCGGCCGGCATCGAACCTCGGCGTCCAACCTGCAACCGGGTTGACCCAGGCCGTGGTGAGTTCGGACCGAATGAGGTCGGCAAGGACGAGGCTAAATCACCGCCAACTCACCACCAACACCACCTCTCGCTCACCCTCTGCCCCCACCGCCACCCCAACTCACCACGACGTCGCCGGCACGCGCTGTGACGAATGCAGCCGAAGCGATGACGATGACGATGATCCATCGCCAGTCGCGACAAACGACGCCGCCTCCCGCCGTCCCCCTCTCGGTTGAGCGGGCCGGGTGCCGGGTTCAGGGTGGTGGTGGATGCGGGGGTTCGATGCGCGGGGTGAGGCGGGCGAGTCTAATGATTATTTTTGCAGTCGTTTTTTCCGACCACCCAACCTCAGCCCCCGACCTCGCCGACCGCTTGGCGTGTGGTTCCTTTTGTTTACACGCAGTCGCTCACTCACACCGACACACACAAACATACACACGGGAGTCGGACTTGGACACATATTGTGAGCATTTAAAATATTTGCATTTTCGCAAAATCGCACAAAGTGCAGAAATAAAGAAAACTAAAGAAAACCGAGAATTCCGCAGCTCAGCGACGTCGGGCGAGGGGGTGACGAGAGGGGCGGGGTGTGGGGAGTCCTGGGGACACTGGTCGAAATGAAATATTGGCCGTTTGCATTTAGAAATTCATGAGCTGCGAGCAGAAATTTGCATCTCGTTCACGGTCAGGGCCAGCGCGCGTCGTGTCGGGGTTTACGGCGAGGTTCCATCATCGGGGGCCTGAAATGAAATTCCTTCGAACCGACCGGCGACTCCCCACGCGACGCCTGCATCGACCGCAGCCGACCGGACCCACGTCAGTCTCGGTCAACAACGCGCTCGACGGCGAGAGACTGTTTGTTCAATTACCGCCAATGCGCACTGCCGGCCCTTATCACGGGCGTTTCAAGGTTGCGTCGCGTCGCAACCTGCCTGGCCCGCATCGTCCGATGCCGGACCTGAGTCTCCTCGACCTTCCCCACCCTTCAACAGTACGAAGGCGAACTCGGGTGCGGGGCAGACAGCGATCATGTACTGTGTTCGAGAAGTTGTCTATCGCAACCCTACCTGGCCATGATTCACGACTCTATTGAGCCCGTCGATTCGTCGTGTTCGTTACCTAATTTCCCTGTTATCACTTTGTGCCCACTTCGGGCCAATATTTGCTGCATTTACGGCCCCGCAAAGCCCTGATAGCGTTGGGGTTTTCTCTCATGCGCGAACTACACCACTACAACAACTCGCACCATCAACACTATCGGCCGAACGATCACGTCCTATCGAACCATCGCGGAGTACTCGATAAGCCTCGCACCGGCCGCCCCGCCGCCCCAGCCCCGACGTCCTGCGTGGGGCTGCGTGGGCCAACGTGCCGCTCGTTAACCGTGGTAAGGGCCGGGGTGGAGGCGGTTCGGGCTCCCGGACAATCCGGGCCGACATGCGGAACGTCTTGCGGCGAACTATCGCACCTCGCGCCGTGTGGCCCGGGACCCGCTCGCGCCCCTCGCTGACCCTCGACCCCGCGCCTCCGGCGGAATCCTCGGGGCATGGTTTACGACGCACACGTGGCGCGAAATCGCGATTCTGGCGACTGTGGGCGAGATCGACGATCGGGTGGGCCGGCCCGGTGGATCCAGAGGGTGGTGAAACACATGTGTAAACAAGAGCTCGAGGGTGGGGGTCGCAAAGCGGAACGTGGCCGTGGCCGAAGCGAGCACGTGTTGGGCGATCGATCGGTCGATCAATTGGTGCGGTGGGAATGGCGGATGCGGCGACGAGGGCGTCAAAGCGGCCCCGTCCTCTGCCTTCGCGCCCCGCGCACCCGGTCGACGTGCGTCACCGCGAGGCGGGATCTGCCAAGGCCGCCGGCGATGCACCTGGGCCTCGTCCGGGACGGAGGAGGGTCGGCAGGGGTGGGAGGACGACGAGGGCTGCGGGACTGCGGGGCTGCGGGGCCGCCGATTCCTGTTGCTGCTCGACTGGGTTCGCTCGAATTCCGTATTTGTGTTCTATTGTGGTCGTTGTAATTGCAATGTTTGTTGCTGCTGCTATTGTTGTTGCTGTTGGAGCGGTGGTTGTTGCCGGAGAAATCGCCTGAAACCGCCTGCGCCTGTGCTCAAGCTTGTGGTTATTTTCGCAAAACGTACACAAAGCGCACATTTTACGACCGTGATCGCAGACTCGTGTAAACTTTGTTGAAGCAACGCCCGCCCCCGCCCACTCGGGTCGATGCGGCCAATGACAGCCACAAAACGACTGCAACTGCCGATCGAACAGTGGGAACGATGGAAACTAGAAGTGATCGTACTGGATGAACGCATTTGTAAATAGTGATCGCGTTAGAAATATTAGTCGTGAGTGATATTAATTCCTAAATGGACGACATGAGCTGACATCTGGCAGCCGATCGTTTCCCGTCCCGTCCAGTCCGCGCCGGTCGTCCATTAGGGATCGCGGACGGGGCTCTTGACGCCTCGTAAACCTCGCTCTTTATGTCGCTCGAAACTCGCCTCGAACCGCACCGAGCCGAGCCGGGCCGAGCCGAAAAGTGGAAATCAGAGTCTAAGCGGAAAGGATAAACAAAGCGCGAAATAAATCCGTTGGCAATAATTTAGGAGCGTAACTCGATACTGCTCCGAAAGTGGAGCGCGGTTTCGGGCTGCCGAAGCCCCTGCTCGAAGACGCCTCCAAGAGGGGCCCAGGCGGAGGCGAGTCGTGGACGGCGGTTTCTCCCGCCGCATCCCGCGGCCGGAAACCCGGCCCGAGCCCGGCCTGCGAGTCCAAATATTTATGCTTGCGTCTGCACTTCGCGCTGGCCCCGGAGCCGCGCGCATGATGCGTGTGTCCGAAGCACACACACACACACGCGCGTATGTGTGCGGCAATGATCTTGTCCGACGACGGCGCGACTGTCAAAAGCTTTTAATTTTGTTTACCCTCGCCCGTCGCCGCCGCCGCCGCTCACGTCTGATCGATTTCCAGCTCGATCGGCTCGGGCGATTAGCGCTCGATCCCGAATCTGCTCCCGATGCCGGGCCGGCAACTTTGTTGGCAGCTGCCGCCTAGTGGTGCGTGATGCGTCGGGCCCGGTGCAGGGAGGAGGTTGGCATCGATCATCCGTTCGGGTGATCGCGCGTGATCCAGCGGGGCCGGGCCTGGGCCTGGGCCTGGGCCAGCCGACAACTGCGCGGGGCGGACGCTCGTAATCGCGCTTTTAATTGAATTTCACCACGGTTCTGTGGCGGTTCCGGGCCTCCCGATCCCCTCTGGTTGGGTCCAGCCGCGGTGGTGCCGCCTGCCCGACTCCTGCTTCCGGTAGTCGTCGTGCTCGGCGCGGTCGCCGGCCGCTGCCGTGATGCCGTTATCGCCGACTAAAGACTACACATGTTTGCACCTTTCGGAACGTCCGCCGTCCGCCGTCCGCCGTGCGCTCCGGCGCCCTCAGCCGAGGCCCTGCCAGGTCGCCTCCATTAGCCGTGCGGCCAATAAAATAAATGCCTCCACTTGTCGCACCAGGGGCGGGGGGTGCAATTATGCTCCATGACAAATTGTCCATTCAGGCCGGAATATTAAAGTACGGCAACGCTCCAACGAGTCTCTCAGGGACCGGAGGGCGGGTCGCTGGGGAGGGGAGAGGCAGAGGCAGAGGCAGACGAGGGCAGGCTGTCGAGGCAGAGGGACGGCGATTACGTGTTGATAAGGACGACGGCGGGCGGGGGTCGGAGCGCGGCCGGGCGGCGGTGACGGACAGGAGACCGATTATGACGGGAGGACGTCGGCAGGCACCGGCGGACGACGACGGCGATGGCGAGCGGACAAGGCGACGATGGGCGGGACCCGGTGGACGAGGGCGAGGAGCGGCGGACGCTGCTCGGGAGATGCGAGTGCGATCGAGTTAAGATAATGGCCGGGCCGGGCCGGGCCTGGGCTGCAGCCAGTTGGTTGGGAGCTCGCGTCGACGGACGGTGGACGGCCAGGAGCGGAGTCGGGCGAGAGCCTCGGATTCATCTGCATAACAGCTTTCGCTGGGGCGACGGAGGGACTTCTTCTTGTTCTTCTCTCCTGCTCCTCCTCCTCGTCCTCCTGCTTTTCGCAATTGGCTGCCAAGTGAAGTTCACGCACGCTCACCAACAGCCCAACGCCAACGAACACATTCACGCACTCATGAATATAGATGAGTTTTCGTCGGAAACGCAGCGAGCAACGAGCAACGAGCGGCGCACCGACGGCCTTCGCAGGGCGGCGGGGTCGAGGGAGCTCCAGCTGTCCGTCCGCCTGTCCATCTGTCCATATGTCCATCTGAGGGCCTGCATAGCCGGCTGTCTGGCTGTTCGTCCGTCCGCTCGAAAATGTCACAAAATAATAACAATGAAAATTATCGCAGGCGTCGGGCCGATGAGGATCAAACGAGGACGCCTGGGGACCGTCGAGCGCCGGCACCAGCGCGGGACGAGAGCCCCGGGGGACAGAGAGTGGCCCAGAGAGGCAGAGTGAGGGAGAGGGAGGAGGAGGAGCGAGGTGGAGCGAGGAGAATCGCCCGCAATAAACTCCGAATGAACAACTCAATTATGAAGATGAGCTGGTGTTTGGATGTCGCTGCCCCTTATTGCTGTTGCTGTGGCTGTTGCTGGTGTTGCTGTCGCTGTTGCTGTTTGGCTTATACTATTATCGCTGCCGGTGGTATTGTTATTGTTGTTGTTGTTGCTATACTCACGTTGTGCTCTTGTTGAATGTTGTTATCCTGCGATGTCCACATTAAAGGATAACTAGGTTGTCATGCGAGTGGTTGCGGCTCTGTTGTTGTTGTTGCTGTTGCCGTTGCCGTTGCTGTTCTGTCCATCGTGTCCATTGCTCGGATCGTTGTAGTTGTTGTTGTCGCCCTCAGGCAACCCCGCACCAGCCGAAAGTCAATCAACAAAGCAGCAAATGGACCACGCAAACACAATCACGAACCCCTGCCTCGCCCGTCGCCCGTCGCCCCGCCCCCTCGCCCCACGACCCCAGCATGTGTCGCGCTGCGGGGCAGGTGCAAGGCGCGTGGGAAGCTCCACGGCGAGTCAGCGAAGGGAGTCCGACGGAGGGGCGGCGGCGGCGGAAGATGGCTTTAAAATAATAGTTTCGGAATTTATGGAGGCGCAGGCCGTTTTTTACGGTTATTTCGGAATTCAATTTAGGCCGCGGAGGGCCGAGGGCACCCCGGGCAGCGGGGGGGTCGGTCGATCGTCTGCGAATGGCTTTTATTTCGTCACGCGACCGTCCTGACCGCTCCTGACTCGTCCTGACCGCGTTTTTATTATTTGATGGCCTTGTTTGACGGCCCTCGTCTCCGTCGTCGCCCTTGGCACCCTCCACGCTGGCGTCAGCTGCCTCCTTCTCGCTCGCTCCATCTGTCTCTCTCCCCACCTTCCCCAACCCTCCGCCCCCCTGCTCTGTCGCTCACCCGCCCTCGTCCCGGCCACTCCTCGCGCTAATTGATTGTCTGGCGAAATCTGTTGCTCGACAACAGACCCCGGCCCATGGACGAGAGGCAACCACAGTCCGTCCCACCCTGGCCATCGCCCTCCCGCCGGCGGTGGTCACGCCTCCCTCCCCCACCGCGCGGTTGGGGCAACCCTGGGCGCGAAATTTAAATTTCAAACGATTTCCGCGACGAGCCGCTGGGGTGCAGTTGGTGTTGTTTTGTGCTGTATTTGTTGTTGTTGTGCTTTTTCCACATTACTTTTTGGGTTTTTTGTTGAGCTGGTCCATTCATCTTCCTCTCGAATGAAGTGTGAATTTTCGCCGAACACGTTGGCGGGGCCTCGGGTCCCCGAGGACGGCCATCGACGAGGGCGGCAGGAAGCTCGCCTCAGGTCTGCACGGCAGGCCCGAGGCGAGAGATCGGGATGTAGGTGGGGGTCCCGAAGGCTCCCGAAGGCCTCCGGTCGAGAAGCCACGGACATCATGAGGAAACATAAGGAGCGCAGGCCACAGGGCCCGGGACTAGCGAAGACATCGAGCTCGCACCACTCAATGTTTTCCTCTGTCGCCTTCTCAGGAGCCTGCTCCATGTGGCTCAGGTCCCCAGCTTCCTCCTCTTCCCCTTCCGGACCTCGGTGTGGTCCGGAGGTCGCGCTCGAGACTCCGATGGACGTCCGCGAGGCCTCCAGACCGAGGCGGAATTGTTTCGGAGGAGTTCTCAGAAGACCTCCGCACAACAACAACAGCCACAACCTTTGCAACTACTTGCGCCACTACTACAACAACAACAACTACCTGTGCCGCAACAACAATTGCAGCTCCAATTGCGATGGCAGCAACAACTCGACACCGACAATTTGGGAACTTGCGAAATAACAAAACAATTCCTGAGCTGCGAGGTCGAGGCGGAGGCGTCGAGGTCGGGGCTGGAGCTGGAGCTGGGGCAGGTCCGCGTCCGCGTCCGGGGCTCCTTCGGCACGGAAGGAGCAACTTCGTCGGAGTCTCGGGAGAACCGTTAACACGTCCTTAACACGCGTCCCCGCAGACGCCCGAGGACGAAGTTCGGCCGGCGCCCAGAAGAACTTCGGAGAGGGCCAAGCGAGAGGGGGGATGAGGAGCGAGGGCGAAATACTTTGTCCATCATCATCAGAACCAGCAGCGGCAGCAGCAGCAACAACATCGACGTCATCGAGAGGTCCGTAGAGAGAGAGCGAGAGAGAGGAAGGCAGAACACGGACGCTTCCATGCTTGCGGTTGTTTCGAATTGTCCGCCAGAAACAATTGCATCCAACAGATACATTTGTGAACCCCCCTTCCTCCGCCCACACGAGCGCCAATCATTCGCAACGCATGTATCTGCGGTTCGGTCCGCCCACCCGTCTCCCCCCGCCGGTCGTCCGGGTCTGGCCAGGACCATCGAGTGCCGAACTCGACGTTATTTGCATTGCCAAGTTCTGTATCTCGCAGTTCGTATCTAGCACTTGCCGTTTATATCTTGTATCTCGCAGATGCGCCCGCCCCGCCCGACCTCAACGGCCCCCACCTGGGCCCCGGGAGGCTCCTGTGGCGAACGAACTGCCTCTGCTGCCTCTTCTTCTGTGTCGCTTTCTTGCCCCGCACAAAATATCTCAAAGTTTTCGTCGGAAGCTGGCTGGCTTTTCCTTTGCCTCTGTGGGTCGTGGTTTCTTCTTCTTCTCCTACTTCTGCAGCTCCTTGTCGTCGTCGTTGTTGTCGTCGTTGTCGTCGTTGTTGTTGTTGTTGTTAGTTGCTGTTAGTTGTATTAGGATTGTTGCTCGTGTTAATGGCATTAGGTTGGGCGTTGTTTGTTGTTGCCACTGTATTTGGGGTCAATCGTGCGGCTGCCTTTGAAGGCAGCTGAACCCCCCCCCCCCCCTCTCTCTCTCTTTGTCTTCTTCCAGCGCTCCCCGGCCGTGGCGAACAAGGCGGCGGCAACGAAGTCGCAGTCGCCTACATTGGCATCGCACGGATGCGCGCCCTCGCCCACAGATACTCAGAGACACACGTGCTCACACACACACCCTCCCTCTGTCTCCCTCACACACACACACCCACAGCCGAGGTCCGCCGTGGACCGCAGAATTTTAAACAGTTTTTTGTCCGGGCTCCGAAGTTTCGGCCGCATTTCGAAAACAATTGAGTTGTCGTTGTTGCTGTTTTGTTGTTGTCACAATTGTCCTTGTTGTTGTTGCTTAATTCCAAATGAAACGAAGCGATGTGAAAACAAAGAAAACCCGCGCTGGGCATCGAGAACGGAGCCGAATTCGGTGAGTTGGAGGCGATGCCGGACCCGAGAACCGGAGGAGTAGGGGTGGGGTGGATCCTCGTATCCTCAAAAACTTGCATTGAATCACATCCGCAGAGCTTCGAATTGAGCTATGAATGAGCTGGAAAGAAAGGTTTCGAGGTGCACAGCCGGCCTTAAGAGATGAGAAGTTCTCGAGATCCGTTGACAAAAATATGAAAATATTCTAGGAATTAAAACAATTCAGAAACGGAAGGAATTCCCATTAACAAAGTGCATTCTTGATTCCCTGAACAAAAACATCACGCAAAAAGATCACATGAAATTCCTACTCATCATCATAAGGGAAATATTCATATTCATATTTTGGCCTCTACTACTCAGATTCCTATTCTTGCTCCGGTGAAGCCTAAAATTGCATATTCGGAATGCATAAAAGCGAAAGAAAATGATGAAACCGAATTCTTGATATGCAGATTTTTACATTTTACTGTTTGTTCTAAATTACAAAAGTATTCGCATTATTCGAAATTCGATGTAACAACAATTGTTTAATTTTATTTATTTATTTTTGTTGTTTTGAAAACATATTAAATGTATTGTTGTTGCTCTTGTTCTTCAATCCAAGCGCCCTGACGAGGAAAAAGCGAGGTGAGCCATGGTTTTTCCTTCTCTGTCTCTGTCCATCCTTCTCTCATTGTTCTGGCGGGTATTCAGTTGTTGTTGTTGCCATTGTGGTTCAATAACGTACACGATAAATCACGAATTGAATAATTTTACGCAACGATGAGACGCGAATCAGCTCGCTCCCCCTCGCTCCGCGCGTTGATCTGATTTCGGTTCCGGGCCCCTCGCCACGTCCTACTTTCGCGCCACGTGTCGCAAATTGTGCTACTGGCGGCCGCGGTCGGGGTCACCCTGCCTCGGCTGGGCCACCGATCGCCGGACGTGATGGCCAAAAATCGAGAGCAGCCGCCGATCGAACGGTCGCCGGGAGCGCGATTTGCGACACGTGTCGCGAGAAAGTGGGACGCGGCGAGCGCAGAGTGCAGAGGGTCGCGGATGAAGGAGCTGATTGTAAAACCAGTGGCTATCGATTACAACAATGCAAGTGACAACATCAATACTAATTCTGAACATTAAATCAACAACCAAGAGACTTAAGACAACCTTAAACCTAACCTTAAGCACGAGCTTAGCCTAAATCTTGATCTACAGTTAATGCTACTTCCGCGGGAAGCCCCGTCAGTCCTTCTCCTGGAGGTGCAGCTTCTCCTGCTCAGCCATGCAGAGCAGCGCCAGCTTGATGTCGGAGCGCTTCTTGACGCTGTCCGCCCGCAGAACGTCGCACTCCTTGGTCAGGACCTTGATTTTGAAATCGGCGAACTTCAGGGCCTCCTCGAGGCTGAACTCGACGAAGCATCCTTTGCCGACGTCGACCAGGATCTTCTCGGCGCGCTGCACCTGCGCCTCCATGAAGACGTTGCCGCCGATGTTCATCTGGGTCTTGTAGCCGTCCGGCAGGTTGTCGCTCAGCGTCTGGAGCGTGTTCTTCAGCTGCACGAACTCCATGATCTCCTCGTTGAACACGTTGATATGCCGCTCCAGATGCTTCAGGTCCTCCTTGAGGTAGTCGTTGACAAAGATCTCGAGGTTTTCGGTTGAGAAACGAGCCATTATCCCGGAAAAAATAAAGAAATAATGCGAAAATGAAAATCCGTGCGAGGAACAACGAGCTGTTTGTTTACTTGCCCGGCGTGAAAGCGGTTGAGTTGTCAAAGTCAGCTGCTGCATTTGTGATGTTTCACCTACAGAGGCCGCGAAGAGCTCCTAGGAGCCTCACACGGTTCGTGTATTCTATAAAGCATCGCGTCTTGAAGTCATATCAGGTTTGCGTCCAAGCTAGAAATATTTTTATAAGTTTTCACACAAGGTGTCCAAGAGGTAATTTTTCCTGAAAGCATGCACGGAATCCGGATGCTAATTAAATTAGCAACGCACACTCTAATCGAAGGTTCTTGTCCATACTAGACTGGTTCCGCAAGGCTTATATTTAACTAATTTTTCTTCACCTATTTCTGGCATGACATCCTTTATTTTGAAACCAGCTATATGCCAGCTATAAGCCAGCAATATGCCTATATGATATTTTATATACAGACATTTTATTAGAGTAATTCTTTCAGGTACAACAGGTACAAATCTGTTAATTAAATCAAAGGCATCAATTCTGCGAAATATGAAAATTGAACACATTCGCAATTCTACTGATTGATTCCCAGAGACGCACTAGCAACAACAACAACATTTGAATCGCACCAGATCCGCCCACTCCGCGCACCCGAGCATCTGCTAATTGGGCGAAATTGCCCGAACGAAGGCCGGAAATCGCCGATCAGAGACACGGCGCGAGGGCCCGCAATACGTGCGAAAACTCAATGAAGCCCACGAACGAAATGAAATCTCTCTGTCCGTCCGTCTCCGGCCGTCCCTCCGTGCGTTTCACCATTATCGATCCCTGCGAGCCTGCCGACCTCGTCCCTCCAGTCGGCCGACTCTCGGCGCCCGCTGTCCCAGCCGCCGACCTCCGACGGTGCAATCATTCCGTCCGTCCGACCATCCATTTGTCCGTCCGGCAATTCGTTGCTCGTCGATCACCTGTCGCATGCACGGTGTTGTCGTTGTTGTTCTTGTTCTAGCCATCGTTGCTGTTGTTGCCCTCCCCCATCTCTATAAAACGCAGCCGACGCCGTGCTGGGCCTCCAGTTCCTATCGCCGAGCTGCACCGCGCCTACCTGCGCCCGACCCTCGAGGATTCCAGGACCAAGGTCTCGTTGCGCGTTTCGTCCCTTCCGCCGCACTTCGCACCTCTGTTGCCCGCTGCCTGATTTAATTGCGCTCGGCCTCGTCGTCGACCTTGTGGCTGTTGTTCTTGTTGTTGTGACTGCGCACCCAGTCGGTGTTGTCGGTGCGATGACGACGTTGCATCTCCGCCGACACCTCGCGGCGTGGAGCCTGCTGTTGCTGCTGTACGTGCATCTGTCGCCAGCCACGGTGAGCGACGCCAGCCCTCGCCCGCGACCGCCCCCACTCACCCACCCCCTCTGCCCACCCGTTGCAGGAGACGACCACGAAGCCGGCCTCCGACGAGGACGACTCCTCGTCCGAGGAGACCGTCGAGGACTCCGGCGAGAAGGCGGAGCGGCGCCGTCGTCGGCACGCCGCCGGCCCGATCGAGGACTCCGGCGAGGACAGCAAAGGCAACAACAATCCGACCAACAACAATCCGACCAACAACAACGCGAAGACCCCGCGCGCCGGGCTCCCCGCGCTGCCCGACCCGGCGACCATCCTGAAGATCGCCGAGATCCTGCAGACGGTGGGCGAGAAGGTGATCCCGATCCTGATCCAAGGTAACGAGGCGACGGCCGCCATCGCCCAGCGCCTGGGCCAGCAGTTTCAGTTCCTGAACATGTTCAGGCGGGAGATCGACCAGTTCACCCAGAGCCTGGTGGGCGGCGGGGCCTAGGCGGGCGCTGGGATGGTCCGTTAGTGGGTGGGGAGCCGGAGACAGAGAAGGAGAGGAGAGAACAAGGTTGGTGGAAGAAATCGATATGAAGTCTGGATGCTGGCATAAGAGAGGAGTGGCATAGGACAGGAGGCAGACGAAGGACGACGACAGACAGACAAAAAAGAAGTGAGGACAAAAAGTAAGGGCGGGCCACCAGTGCACGGGGTTGGGACTGGGAGGGAGGATGCGAAATGCACCGAAATCTGTGGAAAATAAATTCAATTCAATACCGGAGCGAGCACTTTTTCATTTATTCATATATTGTATTCTGCCATTATGTTTGCTAATTTATTGCATTGTTAAGCCAAAGTAAATCTGTATTTGTTTTTCCCTCTGGTTTTCAGCGATTGGCTGAGCAGCAGCGGGCAGCAGCTGCTGGAGTGAAAATAAATTTTGGAAAGCAAAAAACGTGAAATTCACTGTGGTTTTTGTTGGCTTTCGATCGGTGCAAAAGAGAAATTAAAAAAACCCAAAACATTAAAATCACAGTACCATTGACCAAGAGTGATTCAGATTCAGATTCAGATTTTTTGGTTTCGGGAGTTGAGAGTTTGAAAAACTCGCCTACACTTGAAAGGCAGCAACGTCGACCACCTCGCTGTTGTTGTTGCAGTTGGGGAAGGCCTTTGGTTCACATTAAAACCATTATGGGGTCCCCGCCCCCTCCTAAGCCGAAGCCTTTCCGGGCGATTCGCTTCCACTCCACTCGAATCGGCTCGGAACGAAACGAAACGTTTTCCAAATCCATTTAATTTTTATGCAAATAACTTAATTTGCATTATTATTTTGTTAACAGCTGTTGTTGTTGTTGCTGTTGCTGTTGCCATTATATTTGGTTGTTGTTGTCGATATTATTCTCTTTTTATTCCGAATTATTCATAATTGGGAGGGCATTAAATACAATTTACAACAACTGCGCCAGCCACAAAAACGCAGAAGTAAAAAAATAAACAACAATAACAATAGCAGCAGAATAACAACGATTTAATCTCCTTAATTTAGTTACAACATCGCTGCAGCAACAACAACGGGCGCCGATCAAAATGGCATTCGCAGCAAAAACCGAAGCCAAACTGCAACACATTGAATTCAATTTTATTTAACATTTTGTGACAACCACTGCGTTGTTGTTGTGCTGTTGTTTTTGGCCATATCTGGCTTGTTGTAATTGATACAGCCGCACCTGTTGTTGTTGCTCTGACTTTGTCGGGCAAGTTTTCAATATTCTGTGTAAATATGCATGAGTTTCTGGCTTTCGTGGCCCCTTCGCCTTTCACCCTTCACCCTTCCGCCGAACGACCCTACACGCGCTCTCTCCCAATCTCCCCCCTTTCTGCCACTCCCCCTCTCGCCATCCCCCTCTCCAGCGGCTCCTCCGTCCCTGCCCGACCCACTTTCTTTCGCCCTCCGCCGCCGCCGCCCGCCCTCGACTCGTCTCGCCGTGCACTTAATTGGAGATTAAAAGCCGCCTCTGCTGACACACGATTAATTGATGACATAATTAGTGGGACCCGGGGCCTCGGGGGTCGTGAGCCAGGCCTACGGAGTGGAGTGGGTCGCGCGCTAACGACCTGGACCCGAACGAGCGCCGGTGGGCAGCTGTCGAGGGGCGGGCAGAGGGACCGGGTTGGCCGACTGTCGTCAGGTGGTCGCAAACCAGTCGTCGCCGCCGATCGGAGACCTCCGTGACCCTGTAACCAAGTGCCAATGTCTGGCTCAGTTCGCGGATTTCTAGGTCTGCTACGTCTGAAAGTCGTTGTCGGAGACCGCCGGGCCCTTCGTCGGCGCCGCGTCTTCCCGCCCATCGCGTACGTGCCCGAGCGAGTGCGCGGCCGATCAGGTCAGGTCACCTTGAGGCAGCCGGTGGCATCCGGCGATCAACATCAACAACAACATCTGGCGACCAGAGCCAGACCATCAGCAGCACAAAGTGCCGACTTGGAATGGACATGGATTTAAATATTTATAACTCGCCGGCGAATCTCCTTCGGAAGCTCGAAATATGCAAAAAACACATAACAACACAAAACAAAACAAAACAACGAAGGGCAGAGGGAGAGGGAGGCGAAAATAGTTTTACAGTGGAACTTCGTGGTGCATAATAATTCAGAATTAAACTAATTAAAATCCATTTGAATTTTAAATTAAAGCATTCAACGGTTCGATGGCTCGCGTCCGACTTTGGGGTCAAAACCATTTGATCCGTCGTTTTGGAAGCCAGCGACAGGCGGCGCTCGGCGGGCGGCAGGCGGCGGGTCCGAGGGAAGGAATGGGGTCGGGGTCCATTCTTTGCGAATGAACACCTTAAGAGGAGGAAAAGAGCCTGAAGGTAGCTGACCACATGCGAGATGACAAACGAGAGGGATTCCGGGGAAGATTACAGGAGATGTTTGAACACTTAATCTCACTAACCGATTGACTCAGGAAATGGTAATAATTTTGTGTTTATTCGTGCTCCTCTCAGGGCTCGACCAGATTTGCTTCATTCAAACCAAGGTCTCAGCTGAATGCACGACAGGCCTTGAGAATTCATTCCATCACTCGAACTGCATTTCAGTCCGTTTCCTTTCGTTTGATTTCATTTGATTCAAATCGATCACAAGCCAGGACCTCCTGGGCAACGGGCGTCCTAAGCAGGAACTTCCCATGGCCGGATTTGAATTGATGTTGCTTCCGGCGATCCCCTGCAGCCTGCGTCTCGTGCACTCATGGCGTCCCAATGACCCAATCAATAACGTGATTTGCCGCCGCACGAACCCCTCAAACGCAGCGTCCTGGCCCGGTCCGTGTCGGCCCGCATGGTGTGAGTCTGGCTGCAATCGGACTTCAATCAATGTGATTTCCTCGACGAAACCTCAAACCATCAAACGACGAGTCCTGCCTGGCCCGGAGCCGGAGCCGGAGCAGCCCTTGTGGCTCTTCTCGGCATCCGACACCAGAGGAGACCAGGGGCAACAACAGCAGAGCCAGAGCAAGAGCAACAGTAACAGTAACACGAACAATGGCCAGCCTAACGAGAAGAACGTCTGATCATTTTCCCGAAATCTAGAACTGAATGTGCCATCGGGGCGACGGGAAGACAAAGGACGAGGCTGAGGGGGAAGGACTCGGCAGAGACGCCGGGAAGGAGGACCGAACGAGGTCCGCCTCGCCGGGGCGCACGGCGATCATCAATCTTGCTGTGTGTGCGTCCGTCCGTCTGTTTGTCTGTGTGCGTTGGTGACGAACAATGGCTGGACAGGGATCAGATGGAACTCGAACGGATGGCGACGTGCCGTCGACTGTGGGCCCCGAGGCGGAGGTTCGGAAAACTCTTGATGGTCGGCCGTGCCTCGAGTGCAGCCCGAAGAGAAGCCGCATTTGTCCCACCGTGCGATGCAGAGCTGCTGATAGCGCAGATCGCGATGTGATTGCGGCCGAGGCGGCGCAGCGCCGTCGACTGCGACTGCGACCGAGACCGAGGGGCGTCGTGGGCATTAAATTACAGGCGTCTCGGCCCGGCTCGGCTCGGCCAGGCGTCGCTTATCAATTTCCGACTCCGGCCGACTCGTGCGCGTCCCGGCCAGGCCGCCGAGATCGAGGCACGATCGAGGTTGGCCGGGCAGAGCCGGGCCGGGCCGGGCCGGACCGAGTCCCCAGGAGGAGGATGGACGACGTCTGATGGGAGTGCGAGGTGTCGGGCCCGTCTCCGCGCCTTCCCCTGACGACGGGTGTGGGCAACTGTGCGTGGCGGACGCGGGCCGGCGATCGTGCCGAGGAAGAAATATTTTGTAGCCATAAATCGCTTAATCGACTCGCCGCCGATACGAATACGCGGCACCGATGGCCGAACGGGCATCGCCGGCGACATCCCGACGAGGCAGGGCGGCTGGGTGGGGAGTTGGAGGGGGCTGGGGCGGGAAATGGAGATTAATGTGTGTTTTATTTTACGGATTTTGATGCAGTATCTGCATCTTGCGCGAACCCGCCCCACGCCCCGTCATCGTCGTCGTCGTCGTCGGCGGCGTCGTCTTGGGCTCGACTTGGCGCATTTTTGTCATAAATTACGACCGCATTCGGTGTCGCTTCGTGGAAAATTAAGCGCTGCGACGTGCGCTCGATGTCGCTCTCGCTCTCGCCCGCGTCCCCCTGGCCCGGGATCGCGCGGTCCGCGTCTCTAGGATGGCGTCCAAGGCAATCGCCTAATAAATGCGTGCGTGCGGAGCGTCGTCGGGGGCTGCGGCAGGGGTCCGGTCGCTGTAATGACGGCCAACAGATGCCACTAAATCAATATGGATGCGTGGACCAATTTGGCCGATGGCTCAGATGCTCAGAAACCACACCATAACAACTACAAAATTAAATTAAACAGCCAGCCTCACTGCAACAACCACAGCAACAACATAGACAAGAGCAACAACATGAGCAACAACAGCATGAACACAACAACTAGAACAACAACAGCAGCTCCAACAACTACAACCATCCGCAAGCGCGACTCGACTTGGTTTCGTTCGCCGCTGACGCAACCGGGCCAACTGGGGATTCGCAACTGGGAGCCGGCAGGCCGGGGCGCCTCGAGTATCCGCAGTGGCGTGCGAGTGAGCGAGTGTGCGAGTGTGCGTGTGCTGCATCCGCCAGATAGATGTGTGCACATGCCGAGCCGTTATCAGCGCCTGCGTCTGCCCTTTAACGGCCCCCGTGCGATTTTGTGCCATTTGTTTTATTTTTTGCACCTCGTTTGTGTGCTCGCGATCTGCTCTCTTTTCGAGCACTTTTTCCGCTGCTTTTTGTGTACGCTGCGCCCTTTTATTTTTCGTTCGTGCTCGTATTTAGTTAGGACTGCGTTTTGCAGTTGTTAATTTATTTCGTTTTTGCTGTTCTTTTTAATTCGAATGCTTTTCTTCGCATTCTCGGCGTCTGTTTGACTGCGATACACATTGCAGCGCTGCCTCGGGAGCCACTGCGCGTCCGCCTTCGCCGCCTCCGCCCTGACTGCTACCGTTGTCAGTTCTCGGAGCCGCCGCGTGTTTGCCCAAGTGTCCGTGGTACGCGGATGCAACGCCGCAAGCCGGAGGAGCCCGCGAAGACGACGACGACGACGAGCCGTATTGAGATGTCGCCGGTGACGAGAGCACGGCGACCGAACGGACGCCCCTGCAGCCACTCACACACACGGATCCCCGGGCACGGTACCTGCGAGTGTCGCGGCGTCGATGCAACCGCAACGCGAGCTCAGGGACCGTTCAGCGCCTGCCGTTGGCAACAGCAAGACAGCAACGGCCACGACACCGCCGAAAAGCCGCAATTCGTCATGGAGCCAGAGAAGCAGGGACAGCGGAGGGCGGGCGTGGGGCGTGGGGGGCTCCGGGCCGATTCGTGTCACCCGCACCATTTCGAGCGAGTGCCAGCGAGTTGCAGGCGTGGAGACGACGTCGACTTAGACAACGAGGGCAGCGGGCTCAACAACGTGTTCGCCCAGTTCCTGCTGCAGCCCGGCCATCAGTGGTAGCTCGGCACAGCAATCGAAACTCTTTATCGATGGCCATCTTCGGAGCAAAGTATCTGGATACTGGCAAACGTCCATAAACAACCGGCCTCGGCTGCTCCCGCTCCGTCTCGCCCTCCTCCGCCCTGGCCCTGGTCCTGGTCGTGGTGCCGGTGCCGGGGCGTACGAGGCACGGCCATAAACTCGAAGGGCATCCGATCAGATATCGTCACGGAACACGGCTCGCATCTATGAGATACATTTTATTGTGCTGCGAAAAGCGGAGAGCAATCTGGGGCTTGTTCACGTTGTTGTTGTCGTTGTTGTTGTTGTTGCTTGTCAGCTCGACTCCCTCCTCCATCCACTCCAGCGATAATTGTCTTCCCAGAGCCATTAACGCCTCATGCGCGTCTGCCGCGGATTGCGTCGGCCGCGTGGCTCTCGTTGTCTTCGTCATTGTGGCCGCTCCCGGTACCTGTCGAGCCCCTCCTGTGGCCCGTTGTCGTCGTCGTTGTCGTCGCTGCTCCGGCTGTTGCTTCCCAGGGAAAATCTCTCATCGACTGCTTTGATTTCCGCAACACTTCGTTGGGAAGTTTTCGACCGGCCGCTGCAGTCGGCGCGGGTCTCCACAATTTGCAAGGGAGCCAAACAACCGCGGCCCCCGCGCGCCCTCCATCGCCACCAGCAACAGCAACAACAGCACCAACTACGGCCTGAACAGCAACCACAACAGATCGGCAGCAAATCGCGCAGAGCTTTATCGTGAATAACAAGTAAGGCAAAAAATGAATTTAATACCAACAATCATCATTTATATCAATCGAAGGACGGACAGACCGAGGGCTGACACACAAACGGCCGGGGCGACTGGAGCACAGACGGACTGACGGACGGACCGACGGACCGACGGACGGACATGCGAGTGAACGATCAGAGCGAGGGCCTCCACGGACGGAAGGCTGGACAGACGTGCAGACGTACAAAACGGAGAGATCGACGGACAAATGGCCGGCGGACGGGCGGACGGACAGGCGGACGGCGAGGTGGACAGAAGGACAGTCCGCAGACGGAGCAGACAGGCGGACGGACGGATGGCTGGACGGATGGTCGGCCGGTTGGTGGCTGGGCCGTCGTCCTAGCGACCTCCGGCACCCGGCACGTTCGTCCAATGGTTTTCGATTACGTTGCGTTACGTTGTTTCTTTACGACGTGCGGCGCGCAAATGAAATTAAAACAACAGAGAGCGTGGCGAAGCACGAGACGGGCCGAGTCGGGACGCGAAACAAAAGTCGACGCCGGCGGTGACGATGAGGATGGGGATGGGGATGGAGATGGAGATGGAGATGAGGATGAGTATGAGGATGGGAATCGTCAAATGGCAGAAGGAGTGGACGGAGGCGGGTTTATGGCTCGGACAGGGGGACGACGACGGACGGTCGAATGGACAGAACCGCAACCGCGAGCAGTCCGAGAGAGGGCGGTCGAGTCGAACTCCCAGGGGCCCCTGCCGCCCTCCGTCGACGGCTGCGGCGGCCGGAGTCCGATTCGCGGCTACCGGCGCGCCGACGTCCACGCGGGCCGGCGGACGTCGGACGTGGGCAGGCGCCGGGGGAAGGCGGAAGGGGACTCCAGAAGTGGTTCAAATCTTGGCAGCTCTCATAATTCGGGTCGACGGCGCGGACGACGCTGGCGGAGGGTGGAAGCGGCGAATCACGAAACTCGAAATCTCCCATTTGGCATCTCTTCGCAAGGCCTGCGGCGGGGTGGGCGCTCTCTGGGGCGGCGGAGTCAGCCAAATTAGGGTTATTCATCTGGCTCGAGACCTTCGGGACCGCCATCGCCATCGCCCCGTGCCGGGCCCTGGACCGCGTTGGCGCTTTGAATGCGGCTTCGTTTGGGCGCAGGAAATGCAAACGAAGACGTGGAGAGGGGCGGAGGGCGGTGGATGGAGGAGGAGGAGGAGGAGGAGGAGTCGCGGCGGCTGCCGATGACGGCGAGTTGTTGCTGTTTGGGAAAATGTAATCAGCAATCAAGGAAATTCATGTTCATGGAAATTCAAATCGAGTCGACTCGACATGGCATCGTCGGCACGGTAGTGGAGGGGACCACGAGGGGGCGGAGAGAGAGGCACAGTCAAAGAGAGTGCGAGAGAGATAACACTGTGCGAGGAGATATGACTGAGAGGAGCTTCAACAAGGTCTACGGGAGGATCGAACGAAAGACCAGCAGTCACACAGTCACAGGTCTTCACTGCGATTGCTTTGTGCACCGACACCTGAGTGAGCCAGACTGGGAACGAATTTACGAATACCACTAGAACAATCCAAATATCCCTACTATTCAGACATCTGACTCGTGCTCTCTTTCGTTACAAGAGAATAGAAGAATTGAATTTGCAATAGAAGTATTAATTTGTCGGACCGAAATGAGAATTCGTAATGAGGGCGACCGTTGGCCCGGTTGACGATGCGCCAGCTCCAGTTCCGGTTCCTAAGAGGCTTTGCGAGGCTCTCTATCTGACTCTCTCTCTCTCTCTCTCTCTCACTCTAATTATCTCTCCCTGCCTCCCTCGCGCCCATTCTGCTCGGAATTCCGAGCGGCGATTATCGCGAGGGTCGTTGGATGCAGCATGTTGCAGATGGTTCCGGCTGAAGTTTTGCGCTCTGGCACACAAAGGCTGCGATAAGCGAACGGCTCGAGGCCCGAGTCTGGCTAAAGCCAGCGAGGGTGGGGCGGGGGGTTTTGGTTCCGAACTGATTAATTGGGTCGCCGCGCGAAAGCCCTGTCCGTGGAGGGAGCGCTCGGGGCTGGGTTTCTATCGATTTTTGAGCCAACGTCGCGGCCGCCGCTCCTCAGATCGCAGGCCGAGCCGCTGCCAACTAATCAGGCGATTAATTTTGCAGTCGGCCCAGCGCCAACCACCCCGGCGGCGTCCTTGGCCGCTCCATCGAGGCTTCTTCCCGCCCTCCTCCCCTCGCCCGCCACTCCCTCGGAGGATCCCCTCTGCGTGCTTGATTGAGGCACGAAGCCTGTGTTCGACGAATTATCAATAGTTAATGCCCGGCCGTGGAGGCCTCCGTCCGTCATTAGGCGCTCGGGGCCGCCGCTCCCACCTCGCCGCCCGTCGTCCCTCGACCCGAGAGGCCCCGGCCAAGGCAGCGACAGAAATCGAAGACGATGCCAGGCCGCAGCGGCAGGGGCGAACGAGTTCGAGGAGTTGCCGAGTCATGCATCAAAGCATTACCATTAATAATGATAATAATAATGGCTCAGGAATTGTGGACTAGAATATGCGAGCGGAGGGCGATGGCGGCGGAGGCGAAGAAGAACGAGGGGTTGGGGGCCGGGGGCTGGGGGCTGGGGCTCGGAAATTAACATCGGGCAAATTCGCTGAACTCACAAAGCAAACATTTCCATCCGCTCGCCGGGCCGACGAACAATGGTGCGCCGAGGTGAGGTGGGGTTGATGGATGGCTGGAAGGAGGAAGGGAAAACAGAAAGAGTGAGCGAGGGGGAAGAGGGGGAGAAGTGAGAGAGAGACGGAGGTAGGTGGGGTGCGCAGAGAGTTTCAGGTGGCAGATGGGAAGCAGAAAGATGAATAGAAAGGAGCTTTGGCCAGAAGAGAACTTTTATGTCGTGTGGTCGGCGGAAGGAGGGAACAGTGGGAGGTGAGGAGGCGACGAGAGGGGGGTTGGACACAAAGGGAGCAGGGACAAAGGAGGACACGGATTGGAACGCGCTGGGAGCGGCCGGCGTGGGGTGGGCGACAGATGTGGGGAAGCCAGGGCGGAGAATCCAATAATGACGGCGGGGCGACGAGCGCCGACCGACCTCGGGTGGGGGAGGGGAAAGGGAGGACGAAGAAGAAGAGCAGGAGGAAGAGGTGGGAAAAGAAGAAGAAGCATTAGAGGAAGCCTGATGGAGATGCGATGGACGAAATGAAGTTATGTCACGTCACGTCACGTTGAGCGGCGACAGCTTCGAAATAAGAAAGTTTTCTACTCGACAGCAACAGCAACAGCAACAACGGCAACAACGGCGACGAAGACGACCAGAGACAAACACAAAGAAAAGGAGTTTACAACAACAACAACAACATATGCAAACGACAACTGCAGGACGCGGTGACATGTGGCGGGGCCGACGGAGGACTCGGAGCTTCCCGTGCAGGTTTCCAGCCATCCTTCTTCGCATCTCTCCCTCTCTCCCTCTCTGTCGCTCTCTCCGTCTGCATTTCTGGCGCTCTCTCTCCCTCTCTGTCGCTCTGTGTATCTGTCTTTGTGTCACCTCCTTTGATATTAGTTTTATTTTCCTTTTTCCTCATTTCTCCTGGTTCTCGGATCGGGGTTTGGAATTTATTTGCGCTTGTCAGGCAATTGCTTCACTGTTGTTGTTGCTGCTGCTGCTCTTCTGTTGTTAATGTGTGTCAGCTGCTCGCGTACCGTGCAGCAGCAACAACAACAACAACAACTCGACTGAACGTGCGGCATGATTATTGCATTTCGAAGGATCCTGGGACGCGCGCTCGACCCGGCCCGGCCCGGTCCGACCCGACCGTCGTCCTGCCCGCCTCGCAGGTCCTTTGTTCGGAACAAAGTCCTTAATGCGTCAACGGAGCGATAACGCAAACGTCTCTCCGTCTCCGGCTCCGACTCCGACTCCGTCTCCCTCTGGCGTTCTCGCCTCGTCGTCCCTTCGTTCGTTCGTTCGTTCGTGTGTGTGTGCGTGGCGAATTGTTTTGCATCGCATTATTTGACATTTTATTGTGTTTCTTCCCGCCTTCCGCCCGCCCTCCGCCGCCGCCGCCGCCGCCTCAACTTCTTCGCACTCGCCTCGAACTGTTCTTTGCCGAGTCCTTTGTTCACTTCTCGGTTTCCTCATTTCGCATCCTTATCGCCGCGCACTCCCAGCGCCCCGCGGCCGCCTCGCCAGGACCCGGAACCTGCCTGAAGTGCACTCGTTCCTCGCCTCTTCCGTGCCCTTCGCCTCCCCTCCGTCGCCCTCCCGGTCGCACTTGCGGCTCTCATGTGTGCGCAACACGACTCGGATGCGACAGGCAAACAGGAGAGGACGGGGCGAGGAGCGGGGCGATGCAGTGAATGCGAAATACGATATCCTTCTGCGAAGATGCTGCACGTCAGGGCGTCGTCCTTTATCCTTGCGACGAGCACAACGACGACGACGCCGGATGACAATTCGCAATTTCTTCGTCGCTCCTTCGTTCATCCTTCGTTCATCTTTCCGCCGGCACTCGCACTCGGCCGCATTTTCTCAGGTCCTCACGGAGTCCTGCAGTCGGAATCCTGCCGGCCCTCGTCCCTCGTCCCTCGTGCGCAGTAACCCGAGGCGCCCGCCCGGTCTTCATCTCAATCATTCATTGGCCGTCTTCTAAGATGGGCCGGCTGGCGAATGTTCCCGAAATCCCTCCGACCTCCGCCTGGCCATCCTCCGGCTATTAGTCGACTTCCTTGCGATTATCGGCATCCGCCTGTCCGCTTCTTGGTGGAACCTTCGCCCTTAACGGTCTCACCCGACAGACCCGAAGTAGCGCCTCGGCCTCGCCTCGGTGGCCGCCTGTCTCAAGGGTATCGAGTGTCCTGCCTGAGTCCTGAGTGTCGACATCAATGGAATTCCCACTTAGATGGAGTGGTGTAGGTGGCGTTTTTTCCAAACTGACGCCATCGCCATCGCACTCGTAGTCGCCGTCGCTGTCGCTGTCGTGGCCGCCACAAGAGCCCAACATCCGATGCGCCTGATGGATCGCCGTCGGTGCGTCGGAGGCCGAGTCTTCGAGCCCTCGCCTATCGTGTCGACCGGCGAGGTCGTGCTCCAATTTGGCAGCCATGCCCCGCTCTCGGTCTCGCAGGAAACCTCAACGTGAGTCCTGGTCTGTCGTTCTCGGCCATTCTAGACGATTTCGGCGAGGCCAAAGGGCGGCGGCCGCAGCCGCAGAGCCGGCTGTTGAACCACCTGTAGGCGGTCGCGGTAGGGACGGGTTCAGTCGGCCAGATCGCCTTCTGTGCCCGAATCAGATCCCGGCGCGCTTCGTGCTGGGCCCAGGGGCGCGGGAACATCTCGCACCTGCCGCCAGCCGTCGTCAGTGGCCGGCGGCCCGCGATCAACGTCGCTGCCCGGAGTTCGCACGGTGCAAAAGGGTTCCATTGTGACGGCCCCTTCCCCGCTCCTTCCTCGCCCGCTTTGCAAGCCTTTGTTGCGTCTCACTCAAAACCCGCTCCCTGGTGACGCAAATGCGTTCTTTGTGATCGCCTCCATTATTTTAGTTTTGCATTCTTTGGCGGCCCGCTGAAAGCGAGCGGACTTCATTTGAATTGGGAATTCGAGTCTCGAGGCGCATTTGAATTTTTCCAGAACAATGCGCTGGGTTGCGCAATTCCAATGCAGATTTCCCTACCTCGCATTGCGACAGCCCCAGAGTTCGAATCGGGTTCGGGCTCGCATCAGGCCCGCGATGGTATTGAAAGGCCTTTGTGTTCCCAGTTCCCAGCCGCGACGAGCCGGGCGCCGTCGAATGTGCGGGTAATCAGCATACTTTATTGGGATCAGAGAATCCATATTAAAGTCAACTTCGCCACTCCACCACCCTCCCCCTCCTCCTCATACGTCCATATGCAGAGTGGTCCGACCTCGCTACAGCCAACCCTCGCCCTAATGACGGACACCAACTGGGCGACCTTGACTGCAGCGGTCGCAGGCCGGGATTATCCCGTAATCGCCCCAAGTAATAGTGCTCTTATTTCGTAATCTCGACGAACACTAACCCAAAAATCAACCGCCCAGGTTCCTCCCCCTGGGCCGACCGACTACCGACTGCCGACTGCCGACGACCCACGACCCTCGTCCCCTGCCCCACCTTCAGAGCGACCACCTCGGCCTGCGACCCTCGGCGGACTCTCGATCACGGTCCGTGCGTGCTGTGCCCGCTCACATTTAATAATCTCGGATCTAATCTGGGTCGACGATTTGTATGCATGAGCTGGAGCCACCCTCCGACGGGACAGGAATGGAATTCCCTCCCTCTCCCTCTCCCTCTCCCTCTCTATCAGTCTCTCCTGTCACGCCGTCCGGACGGAACTTAATAAATTCCAATTAAAAATTCAGCTACGCGCAGAAGCCGTCGCAGGGGATGGAGGGAAATTAAACAGCGCTCACCATGCGAAGTGACGCAGCAACATCGGGATCATGGACTGATGGGCGGACGGACGGACGGTGGAGGGTGACAGGCAGGACCCAACGAAGGCGAGAAAATCCCGCGCTCATTGTTTTCAGTTCATGCTAATCCGGCATTTTCGGACGAACCGCGCCCGGTGTCGACGACCACCGTCCGTCCGTCCATCCGTTCGACCGTCCGTCCGTCCGTCTGTCAAGCCAGCCAATCGCCTGTTGGCTCGTTCGTCGGTTCATCCGTTCATCCGTCCATCAGTCCAGATGCCTGTCCGCTCGTTTGTCCTTCGTCCGTGAGTCGTTGCCCTGATCCCGGGGCTGGATTATGAGCTCAAACGCAACAACAAGCGGACAGCAACAGCACGCCGACAACAACAACAATTACAATAACCGCCAACGTGGATTACGATCTCGAGTTGAAGTAATCTAATAATTGTGCGCCGGAAAACGTTCGCTCAGCCCGCGCCGGTCTCCGGGGCGACTCCGACCTGCTTAGATCCGTCGTTGCCGGGACCGCGGACGGCCGGGACCGGGGCCGGGACAGGCGAGCGAAACCCGTGCCCAGACACGTCGAGACTCCGGCCTGATTGCAACACTTTGTCTTCATTTTCCGAAATTTCCCGACGAGGGTTCGCCCTCCGTTTTCGGCGATTTCCTCCACTCCCTTCACCCCTCTCGCGCCCTGCTCTCTCGCCCACCCCTCCCCGATGGTCGGCGGGTCGGCCACACTGGCACGCACACGACTGACTCCTGGCCCACGAGTTGCTCCCTTCGCCCGTCTTGCCTGGTCCGGGGCCTGGCCATCGCTTCCGTGCCCTTCTACTCGGTTGTTGTTGGTGTTCTCCCATCGCCGTCGTTGTTGTTGTATTCCCGTTTCCGTTCCCGCTCCCTTAGCCATTCTCGCGTGCGTGCGTGCGCTCCTTTTTATTGAGAGAAATTAATGGAACGTAGCAGGAATAATTTTTGAGAATTACTGCGGCTTCATGTGGCCAGCCGTCGTCCCGGGGATAGCGGAAGGGGCCCGGAAGGGCCGCGAACAGGTGGCGGGGCGGCAACGCAAATGTGTCTCTGTCGTCGTCAGGCTGACGTTGCCGCTGAGGGCATGCAAATTTAGGACGGCCCGGCCCCGGCCCCGGCGCGTAGCTTTGGAAACGGCCCTCATCGCCATCGACGAGATAAGCCGGGAAGCCTTGTTCGATTGTCCTTGGCTTGTCGACCCTCCGGCGCTCCGATGCCGACCATGGCGAATCCTTTCGCAAGGCTTCGGCTGCCGACTGATGTCTGACGTCTGACGCCTGAATTTCGCTGTCGACTCCGCCGCCCGCGTCCCACTGTGCGCCGCCGACGACGTCCCCTGGCGACGGCGACTCCGACTCTCGCAACAGGCGATCGTTGCCGTTCGCAGTCGGGTCCTCGGCCCCTCATCGAGGGCATCCCGTCCCGTGGCCAGATAATTAGACGCCTTCATGTGGTTGTCAAGCCCAGAGGTCGACTCGGGACGCACGCATGACGTCCTCTGAGTCGGCCCGGCCTCCGCCTCGGCCCTGCCTGCGCCGCCCTCCTGCACCAGGAGGACTGGGACGGCTCCGAAGACACGACGAGCAGGTCACAGGTCGCTGCCTCGCGGGGGGCTCGCCAAGTGCCGTTAGGCGCAGGAGGATCCGGCCCTCGGTCCCTTGGTCGTCGTCGCTCTCCCCGGGAGGAAGGCGTTTACGAGATGACGATAACAACTCCTCGGGCGGGGGAAATGAGGGAATCCGAGAAAGCAACAACAACAACAACAACAACAGCATACAACATGAGAAGGCGGCGGCGGACGTCAACGCATTAAACGTCGAACGCATGTCGTTGCAAGTGGTTTTTATGGGCTTGTTTGATGTGAGCCTCCGCTCATTGTCGTTGTCGTCGCTAATGCTGCTGTTGTGTTGTTGCACCCACTCGAACCGAGCCACCCCCAACGCCGCCGGAGGCCGGTGGCAACCCGTCCGTCCGGCCGTCGGTCCGTCGGTCCGCCGCTCGCATGACCGGAAAATATAAACGCGCCGTCGTTTAGATAAACTTCTTCCACACCCCTCGGGGGCGTCGCCACCGCACCCCTTTCGCCGGCGAGCGGCCCCCGCGCGAACTCCCGCTTCTCAGCGGGGCCGGGGGCCGGGGGCCGCGAACGCCAGGCAGCTCCTCGGGTGCCTCCGCCCAATGGCCCTTATTTTGAGGTCTCGTTGTGTGACAGTCGTTCGTGTAATGGCAACAGCAACCACGGCCGCGGCGACGACGATGTCAACGACAGCGACGACGGCAATGACGATGACGGCAGCAACAGCCATCATCACATCGACGAGTACATCGCATTAAGGGGCTCAACGAGGCGTACTTCGAGTCCACTTCGAGTGCAATTGCGGTCCTCGCCCCTCGCCCCTCGCACCGACTCGAGCGGATCCCGCGGCGAGGCCGGCAATTGGTGAGGGTCGGCTCCAGAGGGTCGCACCGCCGTTCACCGGGACCTCTTCGGCTCTGCGGCCAGGCCGAAGTCGCCGCCCTCGAGTGCAGGCCGAGGGTCCGTCCTCGGCCCCGTCCCTCGGCGTGGTGGCGAGCCGAACGGAGGGCCTCAATTGAAGGCTCGGGTCGGCCGGGTTGGCTCTGAGAGCGACCACATGTGGCGGCTGCCGCCTCCCCGTCCCTCGCAGCCGTCTTCCGTTTCTTCTAATTATGACTTTGAACTCTGCTGTCATCCGAGCCGAGCGCGGACGGACGGCGGTAGACAAGTAGGGAGATAGGGAGATAGCGAGAGCGAGACCGAGTGGTAGAGGGAGAGGGAGAGGAGGGGAGAGGAGGAGAGCAGTCGTCAGTTCAGTTAATTGCAGCTCTTCCTCGGGCGTTAATTAATGCCCTTTAATGGCCGGCAGGCAGCCCGTTGTGTTCTCAACGTGGCATTAAAAGAGTTTTCGTTTTACGACTCGCCCCACCCGTCCCTCGCTCACTCTCTCTCTCTCTCTCTCTCTGCACGCCGTGGCTCTCCATGGGACAGGTGTCCGATTCTCAGATGACGAACATTAACGAGCTCGGGCATTAAACCCTGCTGCCAGCTCCTTCCCGAACCCTTTCGGAGCGATTGCGGGTTTCTCGAAAGTCCCAGGGCGTCCTCGCCGAATCCTGATCGGCGACGAGACGCGAGTCTGCGATCCAATCGAGATTTCCACGAAAACGCTGAGGAGCGAAAGAGCCAGACCAGGAATGGGAGGGCCAGAGCCGGGTCTTCTGGGAGCCCGAACGCCGCGTTGACACCTTCGGAGAGAGCGCGAACCGAGGCAAGGGTTGGGGTTGGGGTTGGGGTTGGGCTGATGGATGAGTGCCGAGAGGTGGAGGGACGGGAGGAGGGCCGGAGGAGGAAGGAGCGTAAATAGAGGAAATTCAAAGGAAAGGCAGCGGCGGCGAGCAGCGACTGCAAGACGAGGGCACAAAGCGAGGCGTTGTTTATTTAACAAACTATTCATCTGTTACCTTCGGCGAACAGGCAGCGCCTT
Organism: Coelopa pilipes; assembly: GCA_947389925.1. Classification (NCBI taxonomy): domain Eukaryota; kingdom Metazoa; phylum Arthropoda; class Insecta; order Diptera; family Coelopidae; genus Coelopa; species Coelopa pilipes. The sequence goes on from OX376697.1 coordinate 10,673,429, forward strand.
CAAAGAGCCAGCAGCAGCGCCGCGACGACGGCAGTGGCGATGGCGGTGGCAGTGCAGAGAGGGGCCGAGGCGACATGGCAGACTGAACAAACGCACTAACGGATGCGATATGAAGCGAAGCGATGAGCATAATTCATGCGGATACAGCCGAGATCTCATCGAGGCTGTAAAGGCCGAGCCAAGTCGTGACGGCGACTGGGCGAGGGGCAGGTGAGTGCGAGAGGGAGCGGAACGACGGGCCGACGTACGGCGGCTGAGTAATCGAACGGACGCAGATACATGCCTGGGCGCATCGCTCGGATACCGCAGTCGCCGCGCCGCGCCGCGCCGTCGACGCCAAGTGGCGGAAACACGAGCGGCGATGGACCGAGTGTTTGTCCACCACTTTCGTAGGCAAACCCTCTCAAGCAATCAGCCAACAGGCGAGCGGCAACGGCAACAACACGAACAGCAACAACAGCAGTAATGCATTAGTATCTGCAGCGACGTGAGTGCCCGTGTCCGTGTCCGTGTCTTCGACTGGGGCTCCCAAACTGCATCCATGCATCGGCGGCCCAGTCGTTGTCGTGGTCGGAGGGATCCAGGGCAGGGGACGACAAAGCAGAGAAGGCGATGGCGATGGCGATGGCGACGGCGACAAGCACGTCCCGACGGATTGACATCGACACCTCGACACATCGAGACCTCGGCGCAGCCCGGCGTCGTCCGCGCGCGGAGCGGGCTCCGCAGATGCGACCCGACAGACGAGAAATGTGAGTGTTTAATTAGGAATCAATTTACACTCGGATGAGAACCTTCTGGCGCGCCTCCCTACCTGCCCCTCTCTCTGTCCCTCTCCGCACTCGAGGGCCGGAGATGTTAATTTGTAAACTGAATCTCCAACGAACCCCCGCTCTCGCTCTCGCCCTGGCCCTGGCCCTGCCCGTCCGCGCTCTTCATTTTTGCGCGAACCCAATCACCGGTCTCTTCAGCCGAGCGTGAAGCATCGAGCCATCCATCCATCCGTCCGTCAGTCCGTCCGTCAGTCTGTCCGTCCATCCGTGCGCTGTCTGTGTGGCTGTCTGTCGGCTAGACTCGCAGCCATTCGGCCCGTCATCCGACGATTCATTACGGGCTCTTGCTCGGCTGCGCTGCTGCGCTCCATCCTCTTGATTCCTCCTCTTGTTGGGCTTCACGCAAATCGCACGACTTCGAGACGCTCTGCGAAGTGTAAATAAATATTGTTTTGTTAACAAACAAATACCTCGCCGCAGCCCCCCGCGGCCTCGCTCGCCGGCTCGACTCGAAATTTCGTGGCGTGCATCCCAGGCCATTCCCTCGCAGTCCATCCCATTCGAGTTCTCCGCCGCGCTTCCCGGCAGAGCCCCGTCTCCGACTCCATTAACACGTCTTTAATGGTCGCCCCTGCCAGGTCGGCCCGGCTCTGGCGCTGGATCTGGCCGTGGCTCCGGCTCCGGCTCCGGCCGCCGCGCCAACTAATTAAATACGTCTATCCCCTATATATTCGTCCATCCGTCCGTGCGTCTGTCCGTCCGGCTGGCTGTTCCAACATTTGTTAGTCACTTTGTTTGTTTGCCTTTAATTGTCGAGGTGCATGTGTGAGTGTTAATCAAGTGGTAGACGACGTCTGTTAATCGAGTGTTGGCTCGAATTAGTGAAAGACTCGGGTCCTCCGTTGTTCAACATGCCCTTCCGACCCTCCTTCCGCCTCTCTGCCCAGCCCCTGTCAGCCACCCCGCCCTCTCCTGGTTGCACGAAATGGTTCTTCGCAGCTCTCTGCGAATGTTTGCCTTCGTTCGGGCCGTTGGGCAATCACCACCCGGCCAAGAACAAAGTGTTCCAGAAGACCTGACCTGATGCCAGGCCCGGCCGCGCCTCGGACTCCCATGAGGTCGCTCGACCTAGACCCAGACATTCAGCCGCGTCATGGACAGCACCATCCGGGGCAGAGGAGGAGGAGACGGAATCCGTCGATGTACGGAATTTCACGCAATTCAGGCAGGAAAAGAACCCCACAACGAGCTATTCCAATCTCCCAATACCGACCTCCAAACGAGGCGATAGCATCTGACCCCGACCTCCGCCCCTCCGGTTATCGAAACCCGAAATTCGGGCAACGACGTCCCGCCCCTCGACGGTGAGGTTCCCAATTGGACGTGGGTTCGACCGGACCCACCTCCCGCCCCGGCAGCAGATGCCAATCATGGCCGTGGCTCGAAAACGGGCCAAATGTTCGCTCCCAACCTCCAAACGGCCCTCAATTAATGGTCTGAATGCGATTAATTTCTTTCTCGTTTCGGCGACTCACGACCGTTGGTTCGAGCGATCGGACCACGGCAGCTGCTGCCGCTGTTGATGCTGATCCAGATACGGAGTGATAGCGATCAAGACGACGGCACTGACCACTGATCGGCTCCGCTGGCCGGGAACAGGTCGTCGGAGTTGTCGCCGGGTCTCGCGCTCCACCGCCGGCGTCCCGTGCCTGCGACCGCCTCCGTGCCGCAGAACGTGAGCCGACCCGATGCCTGGCTGCCAAATCGGTTCGTGTTCCTAATAACGTCGATGCCGCCAGCTGGCAGCCCGGCGTTGCCCGCATCGCCATCGCCACCCGTGCTCCATCTGTTTCCTGCTGTTCCTCATCGGACGCCGACGGTTGCGTGGATCACGAAGCTCGGCGAAGGCCAGGGCGGTGCGAGGACGGAGAACCCCACGGAATCCGTTCGACTGCGTTTGACCGCGTACCACGACCATGTTCTCGCTGTTTTTGGACTCGTGTTTTGTTTCGTTCTCGGCGCTGTTGCTGGTGTTGGGCCGGCCATGGGCAACTTCTCCATTGTTGTTGCTGTTGCCGCCGTTGCTGTGGTGCGAGGCGAATGCGGTTATGGCTGCGACATGATTGCGCAAAAATCCGCCAAGAATCCGCGACCGCGGAGTTCTTTTGCCTCGATTCGAGTCGAGTTGAGTCGCGTCCATTGTTCGTGCCCCATGTCGAGGAGACGTCGTCGTTATCGGGGTCTGGCCGGCCCGGGTCTGGGTCTGGGTCTGGGTCTCGGATGCGATCTGGAGGCGCTGGAGAATTCGGGGCCGCGATTGCCGGCCGGAAAATTGCTCGAAAATGTTCTCACTGTGGTTGCCGGGGCTCGCTCGCTCTCGTTGTTATGGGAGTTGTTCTTGCTGCCATTGTTTAATCTGGAATTCTGGAATTCGAAGTGCCTGGCGGCGGAAAAAACATTGGAGGCGACGATGACGATAAGAACCAAAAGCAGCAACAACACGCCGGCACCGAAAACAACAAACGACAGCGACGGAAGCAACATCAAAGGAGGCTCCCGGAGCCGCGGCAGCAGCAACAGCAGCAACAGCAGCATCCTGGAGGGCCCAGTACGGGGCCAGGCGCAACAGTCGCGACGAGTCGGGTCTGGACGCAGGCGTCCATCGTCATCATGAGCATCGACTTCATCATGGTCGTCGTCGTCGGCATCCTTGGCCTGGTCGTGGTCGTGGTCGTGGTCGTGCGCGGCGACAGCAACAACTGAGGCGTCGGTGATTAAGCAGTCGGGCCCTCCTCCTCCCCGCAGACCCCTTCCCGCACCCCTCGCCCTGCCTCGCCTCCCCTGCCACCGGGCCATTACCCCGTGCCCTGCCGTTACCACCACCAATCGCCCTCCCCTCCTCCGACGACGACGACTTCCTCTCCGATTCGAAAAATAGTCTGAAGTTAATGACTTCAACAAAAACTTGGCACCACTGGCGGCGGCCGGGCGACCCTCGTCGCCCTGCTCGGCCGGCTCAGCAAATTAGTTCAACTCATTAGTCGTGCTCGGCGCAGGCGGCGTCGCCCGGGCGCTCGTCCGGCCGGGCAGCGAAGCGTGGCGGCTGGCAAAGGGCTCTGGGCTCTGATTCCGAGCCGGACGGGGTAGGACGGGGTAGGCCGAGGCACGGCGGGGTAGGGTTGGGCCCGGCACAACACATCGCATTTATGAAAATCACAAAAAGCCGAAGAAGTAAAAAATTATAGAAATTATCGCCTCGCCGATCATGTTGTCGTCATTGTTGTTCCTCCGCTGATTGTCGCTGGCTGCCACTGGCGATGATGACGACGCGGCGTCGAGGACGTGGCGAATGCCGAGGACGAGGGTGAGGAAGAGGATGAGGATGAGGAGGACTCAATCGGATTTCCATGACGAACCGATGCATGCGCTGCGGCTGATAACGAGCTGAAGGGTTCTCGAGGCCGAAAAGGGGTCGGGAGTGCGGAGTCGGGCGTCGGGTGTCGCGGGTTGCGGGGCTCCCAAGGGGTTGTTTTTTATGGGCTCGTTGTGGGTTTTGCTAACGGTTATTCGAGAGCCTCTGCCGCTGCCGCAGCCGCTGCCTCAAGCGTTCACCCATACATGGATGGTCGTGAATGCCTGTGCCTAAAGGCGGATATTTCACTCGAGAGCGCCTGGGGCGGGGCCTCGGTAGGAGAGCGGAGAGGGCCGGGGAGACGGGGTTCTTTATCGGGCCTGAAGGGCTCTTTGTTCTTTGAAGTGAAAGTCGAAAGCAATATTCCGTGAAATACAATCGACATTCACCGAAATCGAATTCCAATTCCAATCGCAATTCCGACATTCAGCGTTCGATTGCGAGGTATCACCGGCTTCCGGCCACGTGGGCCCCGCTCGTGCAGCCGATGTCGCCATCGCCATCACCATCGCCATCGCCAACACCAGCAACAACAACAACCCCAGGCTAAATGACATTTTCCCACCCGTCAGCCACGGGAGGAACGACTTTGATGTCGGTAACTTTTCCAATTAGGGCAGAGCGAGTTCTTCGCTGTCCTCGTAAGTTGACGTAAAGAATGCTTAATTTTACACACCTATTCGCTTCCCTCCCCCTCCTTGGCCCGTGGAGCCGAGATACCGCCCTGGACCGGGCCTCGCGGGAGCCCCGGCCGCCCGTCCCGGCCCCGGTCCGGTCCGCAACCTGACCGGTCGCCCCGGCCGGCTGCGGTTGACGCCCATGTTGCTGGGTGGCTCGCCCCCCTCCCCCCGGCTATGCTGCGGCCGGGGGCGGGGAGGTGAACACATGAACATGAAGTTATCGCGACTCATTTATCAGCTGCAAAAATGGGTGTATTTTTGCGACACTCGGTGCCGTGCTTTATTTTATTTTACTGTTTTTTTTTAATTGTTCTCCTTATTTCACTTTCAATGACGTTGTTGTTGCTATCACAAAAACAATTACAGGTCATAAATTCCCCAGAGCAGCCGCAGCCGCAGTCGTCGGCGTCGTCGTCGTCGTCGTCGATGTCGTTGCCGTGGCCGCAGCGTGGGAGCCGAGGCGGGCGCGGCGAGGCGGAGGCTGCAATTAGAGTCGCTCGGGCACCACATGGTAATTAAATTAGCGTCGTCTACGCGAGCGTGCCCAGTGAGCGGCTGAGCCGGTCGACGGGCTCCGATCAGACCGGGGGCCGCCCGACGATCGGTGCGTCATGCGATGGGGTCTCGCCAAATCACGTACCGAGCGATGACAAATTTCCAACGCCCAATGGCGGCGGCGGCGGCGACTGCGACCATTGTTATTGTAATTAGCGACCCATTGATCGCGCGGCAATCAGTGAACAATTGGACCCGGCTGCAATTATGTGCTTTAATTGAATAACTTTATCGATCTATTATTATTTGCTTTGGTTTGTTTTCGTTTTCGTCTTCATCGATTTCATGGATTCCGCCTCTTGGTGGCTCTGGAACGTCCCACACCGTGTAACCTTGGCCCGTTCCCAAGTGATGAATTGCTGTGTGTTCACTCAATGTCATGGAAATTTACACCTTTGCCAATGAAAAGACAACAACAAAGAAAAAAAATAAAAAAACAAACCAGAAAAGCCCATCGGGACCAATGCGAAAAGGTTGTCGATGAAATATTCATAATGCCAGCAGTTTAGTACAAACGGAATAGCGCTGTGCAATAAATCACGCCGGATTAATTATATGCATTTGTTCTTTACAATCCGCTGTGTGAATGACAGAGTCGACATTTCTCGGAAATGCTGATTTTCGAATAAAAAGCATTTCGTCCCCATTATCATAATCGGCATTGTAGAGTTCAGGGAATTCAAATCCCTGTAACAAATCGGAGAACTTCAGACCTACTGATGATGAAACCCCGATGACCACACCAAAGCTCACCCACGCCCACAGTGGGAAGCTAACAGTCTTAGTTAGTCATAGCTTCGCAAACTATTTATCATTGTGTTGATGCAGCTCATCGGAGTCAGGGACAGAACTTAAATTAATTACTACTTACAATCGCTTGATTTAGCCACGATATATTGGACTGTAGGATTCCCACAAAGGTCTTCGGGATCAGAATGACTTCATCACGACAACCCGAACTGTTTCCAATGGAATCCGTAATGAAGTGTCTTTATATCATACTTAATTAACTGAAACGCCGGATGAGGCTTCAACGAGTCTCGTATCGGCCTGGTGGTGCCTTTGAGGGATTCTGGGGATTTGGAGCTTCGAACCAAACGATAATGCATAATTCAGCCGGAATCGTATAATTAATTAACCGTCGTCATCGGCGACAGATGTTGCATGTGCGACGGGACGAGGAATCTATGGAAACGTCCGGGAGCGCGGTTGTACAAAGCTATATTTTATTTAAATGGTTCTCGTTGGACATCACTAGATTAACATACAACTAAAATTTAGCCACACCGCTAAAAAGGCCGCGAACCGCAGTCCCCAGTCGACCGGCTCGCGGCATCTGCGGCGTCAAAGTTGGAAACGGAAATCGATTCCAGCTCCGCGCTGAGCGGCACATCCGGCGTCGGCGGCACCGTCGGCGTCGTCGGCGTCGTGGTGGACCCTGCTCAGAACTCGAGGAGGTGGATGTCGATCGCGTGGTGATCGAGGTCGACGTTGGGCAGCTCAAGGTACTTCATGTAGGCGAGGAACGACGTCCACAGCATGCTGAAGACGGAGACGAAGACGACCTGGTTGTGCGCCGGCACGAATGTGAAATTAAAAGTCTGCACACAGGGCCAATAAATTACGCCGACTTTGTAGGCCTCCAGGAATTTGCTGGTGACCTGCGGAGACCGAGCGAACGAGCCAAACGAAAGAGAGAACAAGATGTAGTAGAGACAAGCCGAGAAGCGGAGAGACGGAGCGGAAGACACGAGGTGAATGAAAAGCATGCGGTGGACGGCCCTAGGGAGCGGCTCATGCGGGGCACGTAATTAGGGGCGGGACACGGGAGGCGGGGAGTCGGGCCGGCTTCGGGCAGTGGGCGAGATTTATTATCGACAGCATCGATCGCCGTCTCGGCTCCGGAATTGAGTTATGTGCGACGAGCTGCCACGGGCCCAGAAGGACCGACTAATTTATTTGTTGATTCACCGAAAGGCTCCCGGGGAGGGGGCGCTGGAGAGGTCCAGCGGCCGGTGGTCGCCGATTGCTCGGCTCTCGGACTGCGACTTGGGGACACCAGGAACGTCGCCAGCGACACTGGCAGCGGGTGCCGCCAACAAATCGCGCTCCGCTCGGCTCCCAGCCGTCTCCCAGTCGCCTCCCGGTCCAACCCGCCGCCCACCTCTCCCTCGGCCCCCCGGTTTCTGGCTGTGGCTCTGCCTCTCCCTCGATTCGCGCGATCGTAAATCGGCGGCGTGTCGGCGATGCAAATGAAGCCGTGTCCACGCTATCGTCGCAGGCGCCGTCTCGCTGTCTCCCCGGTGCCGACCCACTCTCGCCGTCGCTGCAGTCGCCGCCCCTTCCACGGGGCGCGGCGGACTCGCGGCCCGGCGCGCGGGGGAGTCGGGCGGCCGAGTGGGAAGTGCGTGGAGCACTTCATCAAAGTGTCGTGAGAAAATAAACGCGATCGGCCACGTCTACGTCTACGTCCACGGCTCGGCCCGTGCCCCGGGCCCCGGGGGCGGGCGGAGGCACCGGGAAACAGCGGCTGCTGCTCGTGCTGGTGCTGGTGCTGCGTCTGCCGCTGTGGCGACCGACGATAACCGCGTGGCCAAGAAACACAGTTTCCACTCGGCCAGGGCGCCGACGGCGGCCGTGGACGGCGGGAGGGGAACGGCGGAGGAAACGCGAGCAGACGGCGGTGCTGACGCCGAGGAGGGGGACGAGAGCGGGGTGGGGCCCGGGAAACGATGTCGTCGCTCGAATGACTTAATGTGCTCCAATTTAGCACGAAAACATCGCAAGCAGAATAAATAAATGAATAATAATAACAGCCGAAGACGGCTTCGAGTGGAGTCGGCACGGACGAAGATGGCGGTGAGGAGGAGGAGACGGCGGAGGAGAATGGAGGATGGCGATGGAGTCGTTGAGGCCGGAGACGTGGCCGCTCACCTCCTGGCGGGCCTCGGCCTGCGTCCGGCCCTCCATGAGGCTCATGAAGTAGAGGAAGGAGCTTATCGCGAACGGATCGTAGGCCAGCTGCTCGGTGATGGCTTTGCACAAGGAGGACTTGATGTTGGTGCGCGGCCACATCACGCCGGCCAGGCGAATCCACACGTAGATGGTGGGGCCCATGAACAGCGCGCCGAAGAGGCTGAACCTGTGGGCGGAAGTGGAAGTGAAACTGTGTTTCGACAGTCGACAGTCAACAGTCGACAGTGGGTGCCAACTCACTTGAGGCACTTGGTCCAGTCGTAGTTGCGGAATGTCCTTTTCTCGACGAGGGTCTGCTCGATGAGGCTGGCGCAGGGCCAGAGCAGGCCGTACGAGATGACGCCGCGCACGATTTTGTGCCGGCGCGTGAAGCTCGCCACGGAACGCAGCATCCTGGCTCGGTGTCGGTGTCGGTGTCCGATGCGGAGTCGGAGTCGGAGGGCGGGTCGTGCTCGGTGGGTGGTTGGGGCTTCGGTTTCGGTGGCCCTGGGGCCCTCGCGCTCGCTGGGGGCGAAGACTACGTCTAATACTGATGCTGGAAGGAGGAGAGAAATCGGGCATGAGTTGGAGGTAAATATTTTTGTTAATTGTTTTTGGCTGGCACCACAGGAACATGAAATCTACGCGCTCCAATCGCAGTGATCATAAATGATCAGTGCCAATGGGCTTTGCGGCATCGCCTTCTTCTTGCCGAGGATTCAATTGACTTTCAGTTCTCGGTATCTGCGCAAGGTTTGCCAATCCCGGGCCCTTGCGAGGAATCGCCTCCCATTGTCTGCATTGTTTATTCAGGGAGTTTTCGTGAATCCCGACTAATATTGGATTTCGCAGAAGGCTTCCACGGTCCCAGCCCGAGGGATAAAGGAATTGATCAGGGCCCGGTCCTGTCTACCTGACGACCCTGCGCCCAGGGCTCCCTCCCGGGCGCCCTCGTCCTGCTGAGGAGCGAAATCGAAGATTTTCGGGGAATCCGATTCCACGAAGAGTTCGCCATCGGGACGAGGGCCAGGTCGGGCTCCCTGAGTGCTCTCGAATGAACTCCTAATGCCGTTCGCTCGTTGGTGCTGCTTAGGAGACTCGAATAATTTCGAGTCCGACTGCTCGCAGCCCCCGTCGCCGCCGAGGTGACCCCCGGACACCTCCATCGCCGCCGGCAGCAATCAATTAAGTAGAGTGAATGTGATTTACTTCGCTGGCAACGCGCCCTTTGATGTGGCCAGGGCGCTGAAAGGCGGCCACGGACGAGGGGGCGAGGGGCGGAATCCGAGTTAACGAATGTCGAAATTGCCTTTGAAGCCCGCCGAGCCGGCCGTAAAGAACGGGACGGGTGTCGAGGGCGAGAGGGGAAATGGTGAAATGGAGAAATGGAGAAATGGAAATTTAATCAAAGCGCTGGGCTGATGTGAAAATCGAATGAATGCCGTATTGTTTCACGGCGAATGCGGGGCATGTGCGAAGAAGGCGAAACAGACGACGACGGCGGCGGCTGCTGCGATGGGGCCCGATAAGGTAGCGAAACAGGGCGAGGCGGACGAGAGGAAGCGGCACTAAACAGGAAACAGCGATAAACATCGGCGGCAGAGGCGGCGACTCGGCAGCGGCTGCGGCAGCTGAGGACCCGAGGCCGATCGGCCGGGTCGGACGGAGCCGGGCCGCCGCCGAAGGTGCGCGAGGGGCAGAGATGGTAAATAAAATAAATAAATATTAAACGCTGATAAATTATGCAAAGAAACAGGAAACGAACGGACGAGCGAACGAGCGCGACGCACCGGCAACGGAAACAAAGTAACAAACGAAGCAATTTATGAGAGGCAGAGCGGCGCGGGGAGGGGACGAGGAAGGGGACGAGGTCCTTTGTGGAAATTGGATTCTCGCAACCGAGGCCGAGACAGCTCCAGGGTCGGCCGGCCGGCGACGGTTGAAGGCGCCGTTGTGCAAAGAGGGCGAAAGTGATTTCGGCCGCCAAGTGATTTTCGCCATCGACGGGGCTTTCGGCGTCACTGGCAGGTCGTTCGGGGTTCCCCGGCTGGCAGGGTGTCTCCAGGGGCACGGGGGGCGAGCGAGCCCTCGACCGGAGAGCCTTGGCGGAAGGCGCAGGTGGTCTTCGCTGCTCGTCAATGCGTACTTCCGTGATTACGGGCAGGCGGCTCCGAGCTCTCCAGCAGGGCCCGCTCGTCCGCAGGAGTCGCACGGCATGTTGATCCCCTCTCCCTCTCCCTCTCCCTCTCTCTCATCCTCGAGCAGCCCCTCTCTGCTCTCTCTGCTCCTCCGTCGCTCCCTCCCTCTGCAGTTCACACCTCGGGCGCAAGTGCTTCAAAGTAGATTCGCCGATTCCTCGGAGACCGCACAGAAAAACACGACGAGGCAACAAAGAAGCCACGGTGCCCGGGCGAGGGGTGGGAAGTGCTCCGGGAAAACTCATTTTCCATATGCTCGGGCGCGAGTGGCCGACCGACCGCTGCAGACGGTTCGCTAATTACGGCACGCCTGGACGAGCCGCAGACAACGCAATGGGCGATAGACGGAGAGACAGAGAGGGCAGAGCGAGTCAGGGCGATGGACAGGTACGTGCCGGGCTCTCCCAGGGCGAGCGGCCGCTCCACACATGTCTCGGTCGTGTTGCATGTGTATGTGTGTGTATGCGAGCATAATTAGCTCGCAGGTTTCCATCGCGAACCGACCGACCCGACCCGACACGACCCGACCTGGGCCGAGCCGAACCCAGCCGAGCCGCGGACGATCGTAGTCGGGAGATTCGCTCGAAATCCCGCCAGACCCGTGGCCGGAGCCCAGGGCTGCCTCGGGTTGGCTGCTACCACCGTTGTTGTTGTTGCTGCCGTGGCTGGCATCGTCGTCGCTGCCGAACTCGTTGTTGTGCTGCCTTTGCGCTGTCGCTGTCGTGTTGTCGTTGTCATTGTTGTTTGTAATGAACTCGTTTGCATAAAATTATGCTCGGCGACTCCGATGGCTGATACGGAGCCGGCCGCCTATCAGCGCATTCGGCCCTCCGCAAACAGGGGGCTGACGATTGCTGTTGTTGTTGCTGTAGTTGTAGTGGCCGCATTGTTGTTGCCATAATTATGCCCATTTCTGACGCATATGAAAGCGATAAATCTTAAGTGTTTTTTTAATTACATTTCTGAAATATTGCAGATATAATTACCGAGCGCCCGACAGCCAGGCAGGCGGACAGACAGACAGACGACCGGACGGACAGACGGACGAACTCAGCGTATGAGCATAAAATTTTCAAAGTGAAGCAATTTTCGTGAACCCCCCCCTCCTCCACCGTCACCCTGCCTCGCTCCCTCCCGCTCCGCGCTTTCGCTAGAAGAGTCATTAGAGGGCTGGTTCAGGCCCAGAGTTGTTGTAGCTCTTAAAGTACTCGTCGCTGTGCTGTTGTTCTCGTTGTTGTTTTTGTTGGGTTACTCGTTATTCCTGTGAATGTGTGGCAAGGCCTCGGAGTGATTAAAGCACAGGGTGTCTGCGAGCGAGTGTGGGAAACGTGTGCGTTCGACGTTGGTTCGGCGGGCTCGTGGGAATCCGCGCGGGAGAGGAGCTATATCTCTCTATCTCTCTCTCTCTCTGTCTCTCTCGAGCCCTCTCTGATCCTCCTCACCGGAAGCGCACCCTGTATGTGGGTCGGGTTCGGGTTCGTGTCCGGGCGACGCCCTCTAAACGTTCGCAATTGCCGAAGCAGCCGAAGTCGAATCGACACCGATTGAAGCGAGAGGTGCGGAAACGCTGCGATAGAGCGAGTGCCAAACAACAACAACAACAACAACAGCTGCGGGCAATTACAACAACCCGCACGACCAACTGCAACCACAGACGCAAGCAATTACAACAACAATCGCTTGCATTACATCAGCATCATCGACAAAAGAAAGTCAGAAATTTATCTAGGAAACACAAAAAGTCCCAAGCGAAAGAAACGAAAACGACAAACAACAACAATAACAACAATAACAACAACAACGCCCCTTCCCTTTCATCCCGAAAACAAAGCATGGGTTTTCAAGCGATTCGCACTGCGGTTGAGCCCAGAAGACGAAACGCGAGGCGTCGTGCGGCCCGTTGTTCGGCGTCGCCTTCTTCTTCTTCTCCCTCGCCCTCGCGTTCCTCGGTATCCTGCAGTTGTTGCTGTTGTTGTTGTTGTTGCGGCAAGTGCATGCAACAACGGCAACCCGAAGCCGGCTGCGCCCTTCCTCGCGCTTCGGACCACCGACTAATTTGGGCCACAACAAAGCAACACGGTCGACGAGGGGCTCGGTTGGGGGGAGGGGGGAGAGGGGTTGCAGGGCGCTCGCCTCGACTTTGTGTGCCGGCCTGGCGGGGTTGGCGAATAATTGCGGAAGTCGATTCCGAGCTGCGCCTTGTCTGGTTCTTCTCCCCCTTCCTCCCCGCCTCGTCCTCACTCGACCCTTCCTGACCCTCCCTCGCTTCCCCCGCCGGCCCACTCAATCCTCTTCTATTAGTTGCCTTCTCTCGTCCTTCCTCTTCCTGCCCGTCGTCGCAGTCCAATTTCGATAATTATTGATTTAGTTCGCCTGCCTCGTCGGCCGACCCCCGCCCGCCCTCGTCGTCTCCCCAGGGCCTGGGCCCGCTGATCAGTTCCGCCCCCGGCCGCCCCTCGCGAGCGCCGCGGCTTCGATGGCCTGTGACAAATGACGCTGACGTGCATTGAAAATGTCATTCCCGACCGACCGACCGACCGACCGACCGACTGTCCGTTCGTCCGTCCGTCCGTCCGTCCGCTAATGACAGCCGCCCTGCGGAGGGGGACGCGCTGCACTTCAATTTAGTTCAGTTCAGTTCAGTTCAGTTCACTCCACTCGTCGAGTCGATTCAAGTCGACGGCTCGGGGTCTGCGTTTATTTACGAACAAACAAGCACCGGCAACAACAATCATCTGGCAGCACAGCGGCAGCGACGGAGAGCAGCGAGAGCAGCAGGAGCGCGCAGCAACATCGCATTGGAACCGTTTCCGAATTGGGAACAATTGCCAGATGATTGCATGATTGGGACGCACCACATGACATGGCGAGTGCCGACCGGCCCGACTCGACTCGACGCGACTCGACTCGACTCGCTGCGACTCGCTGCCATCCCATCTTTCTGCACCTCTCTTTCCCTCGCCCTTCCGCTCCCATCCCGGCGCATTTTTCATTTCGATTGCGATGCAACTAAAAAAACATCGGCCAGAGCAACAGCAACAATAACAATAATAATAATAATAATAATAGCAATAACACAAGCAACAATAATTCATTCCACGTCTGGGCAGATAAAGTTTCGTTTAGTATTTATTTAAACCGCGCTCCCTCGATACGGCTCTGGAAAAGGTTGGAGTTGTTTTCGGGTTGTTGTTGCTGTTGCTGTTGCTGTTGCTGCAGCTGTTGCGATAAGAGCCGGCAGCGATTATCGTGCCTTTGATTCCTCACCACTCATGAACCTATCTCAACACACGCCACTTAATCGCCACCTATGCGAGCGGATCTCGACAGGAAGCGGCGGCCCCGAACCCACTTGAGTGCGATTGAGGCTGGAATGCGGCTCGCCCGGGCGTCCGCGGGCAGCGAGGACGGGACTTATCCCTAATGGGTCCTGGTGGCCGGCGTCCAGGGCGTCGAGTGACCTGCGAAGCCCACAAATGGGCTCGAAACTCCCTGGGCGGAAGCCCTGGACAACTCGTGGCGGCCCATGGGATGATCAAAGGGGTTCCACGGCTCTGCGCGGGAAGCAAATGATTGCACTAGCTCTTGTGGATGCAGCGCAGTCGCACTACACACGACTGACGGCCTCCAATGCTCGAGCCGCCAGGGGAAAACGGTAATGACTTTTTCTGTGTTTCGTTGCTTGGTGAACGGAAGGGTAATTGAGGAAACGAACGACTGCTGAATTGTGAAAACGGCCGCCTCGAATTCTGACGAGTCGCCAACCTGTGCCTGAGCCTCGATAATCGAGCCGCTGAAACCTCGTAATTGGCGGCATTAACGGGAGGCATTACGTGTCATTAGCTTTGGCCCCGGTCCCCGGTTCCCGGTCTCTCACCCCGATTTCCTTGGGTTTCCACTCGGGCCAGGCTGCGGGGAAAATTTCGAATTATTATTAATTACAAGGAATTAATATGCGCCGTGTGGTCGTTTGTGAAACTCGTCGACGACGCCGCAACCGCAACCTGGCCCATTGTTCGACGGACCGCGGTCTGGAGCGACGACCACGGGACGGCCGGCGGCATTCCGGAGAAAATTCTTGCCTCATTTTCCTACTTATTTCGGTTATTTATTGCAGTCACCTGTTTTTAATTCGCGTCGCACTCGCCAGCAAATCAGACACAGCGAATGCACAAAACAAACAGCCGAATCAACAAATAAATAAACAAATAAATAAATGAATATCTGCGAGAGTATTTTAAGAAAAATAAATATTCCGCATGCAATATACGACTGGATGGAAAACCAGCTCCGGGCGCGGGCCAACAATGAATGATTTATGGGGGCCGACCGGGGCGGGCGTCGGTGTCGGTGTCGGGTGGGCGCGAAGGACCCGGCCGTGACCGAGCCGGGTGGCCGCGCGGGGTCAGGGCACGCGGTCGAGCCGGCCCGGGGCGAACACGGGGTGCCCGCCGGAGCCCTTCCAGGAACCCGACGCCGGAGCGACCTCGACCTCGACCTCAAGCTCCCGAAATAGCCGGGCCGGGAAGCAGGACGACGGCTTGAGGGTCCCGCGGGCCGAGGTCGTCGTCGCCGCGTCCTTCGCCGCTGGCTGGTGACGCGAATCGCGGCGATCGACTGAGCCGGAGACGGAGTCGAGCCCGCCAAGGGGAGCCGGCGAAAAGGAGGGCCGTAAAACGCCAATGGCAACCCGGCCGCCTTGTAAAGGTTGCCAGCGGTTGTTGTTGTCGCTGTCGCTGTTGTCATTGTCGTCGTCGCTGTGGGTTTGAGTGCTGTTGCCATCTTTGGACGGAGAACGTGCGACAGCCACAACAACAACAACCTAGCAACAACGACGTGGAAACGTGATGTGTCGTAATAATGTAACATAACGTAACTCAAATGGGGCGAGGGGAAATTTCGGGGGAAATTCACAACTTTCTTGCAATCACCCTGGGAGCGAGCGAGACGGCATGCGCCTGGCGACTGCTCCTCGCACTCACTCTCCGTGGACTTTTTCGCTGCGCGATTTAAACGAACCGAACGCTCTAAGGTTTCGTTTATTTCGAGCCCATATCGTAATAACTTATTTTCCATCTGACGTGGCTGCGACTGTTTTTGGCAATCGCGGTGTCTGCCGAGCTCAAGTGATTCGAGTTTCGTGCAATGATTTAAGATTGCCTTCGCTTTGGTTTTCCTTTGGTTTAGGTTTGCCTTTGATTGAAGTGTGCCTTTGACTTAAACACTCGAGATTCGCCACTTGGTTCGCTATCAAGCAACGAACACATGCAACATTTTATTTATTAATATTCCGAGCAATTGCGCACACTAAACAGACTCCACATTAAGTTCTATCACGGCTTGGTTCGCCAAGCAATTACGTTAATTTCCATCCACATGATGTGTGCGCCTGTGGCTAAAAGAATGTAAAAGCTAATCGCGCAAATTCATCAATTTCGCAATCTTTCCATTCATCCATTCGTCAGGTTGCGTTTCCTTCGCCTTCTGCTTCTTCTTCTTCTTCTCCTCCATTCGACAACAACAACCAATGGCAAACGAACGTCCATCGAACGAACCAGGTTTGCAGTTTGATCGGAATCTATTTGTAGGCATGTTTTTTATGCTATTGTTGGCAGTGCTGTGCGACTTGCTAATAAGGATTTTATTGCCGTGATGTTGTTGCCTGTCAGTCGTGCGCCGTATGTGCGATTGTTGCTGTCGGCTTCCGCGGGCTCAGTTGCTGCCATTTCGCGCAACACGCTTGGCCCAACTCGCCAAAGATTCTCTGGGAACCCGTCAAAAGCGACCACTGTCCGCATACGTCGGAGTAGCCAGAGGTTTCCGAAATGATTTATTCGAAAAAATGTGTTTTCCACCGTCGCCGTACAGCTCAATCCCACGGACCAATGGAGTTCATGCCGTAAAAATCGAGTTTTGTCGGCTCTATTTTCCATTATTTTGCGAATTTCGATCGATCAATAGTGAATATCGAAAGTCAGCCCGTGTGATTCATCGCGGCCCCGATGCCGTCCCTCCGTTCGTCCGCCGCCGCCGCCGCCGCCGCTCGGCCCAAATATTTGCACTTCGCGCCGCCAAACATTTGCCTCCGACGTGACCGACCACGTTGACGTGAGTGCGTGTGCGTGTGTGTCTGTGTTTATACAGCTATAGACCCACGATCGAACATTTGTTTGCTCAAAATTTTTCCATTTCGGGTTTCGTTTGTGTTTATTTTTGTCGTTTTTTATTTCCAGTTCACAGTTGGGCAAATAATTTGCGCTCTTGTTTGAGCAGCAGGAATTTCACACTCACACACACACACACACTCACGTCTGTTACTCGGCGACCGGGCGCTCATTAACGAGCTAACGGTCCGCTGCAGGAGGGGGGGGGGGGGGGGGGAGTGGAAGGTTTCGTAACCTCGAAGGCATCTCGTTATTAACCGGAATCGGCCCGAAGCCGGAACTGCAGGCGGGTTCTTCTCGTTTTCCCTCAGTGTACCTGGGCGCACATGAGTGAGGGATGGGTATTTGAGAGTGTGTGAGTGTCTGTGTGGCTGTGTGTTGTGTCTGCGAGCGACCACCCCGAGCCAGGCGCCTCGCGGATTGCGATTAAAATGGAGAATTCATGCTCCTGAAGCCCGCAAACCTCCGCTGCCCACAGACAGCGCACCATTTGGCAACACTGGCGTCCGTCCGTCCGACCTCCGAATAGACTTGAAATTCCATTGCAACGGAAGGTCCCCGGAGCTTCTTGGAGGAGCCGCCGTCGCCGCCGCCGCCGCCGCCGCCCGAACGAAGGCACGGAGTCACCGGGCTCGCTCCGATTCTCCCGGTGCAGCTCGGCGCGCGGCTTCCGAATGCATTCAAATGGAATTCAAATCGAGTCGACTCAATGCACTCGCAGCTCCCTCGTGCGCCTCCGCCCACCGCCCACCGCACGAGCGACTGAGGCCGAGGCGGAGGCAGAGGCAGAGGCCGCGTCATGAGCGGCGCGTGGTGCCAAAACGTCGGCCTCGGTTGGCGAAGACTCGCCGAATCGCACACATGCACCGTGTTCGGGGCACGTGATCGACTGCTGGCCGAGACGCGATGGGCGACGGCGGGAGGAGCGGGCGAGAATTAATCACGATTTGCAGGAGCGACTGAATTTGTCGCTCGGCGTTGCCAACCACTTGCGAAATGCCGCGGCGGCCAGGCCGTGACGCAAGACGATCGCTCGCTCGCTCGGTCGAGGCTGCGACGTCGGGTCCCGTGTCGAACGACGGACGGACGGACGGACGGACGAGCGAAAGACGTCAGGCCTTCGACACGAGCACGGGCACGAGGACCCGACGAGGGCAGGCGAAGTCGTCATCGCCCGGCGGTCGTGGGCCAGACGGGGTGCGATCGCGGCCTGCCTGGAAACCACGGACTGCCTGCGACTGGTTGACAATTGAATTTTTCCTCAACTCTTGCGCCAATCAGCAATGAATGACTTTGTCATTTGTGAGTTCCACTGAATTTTCATTTTATTTCCTCCTCCGATCTGCCGGCCTCTGTCGATGTTCGTCGTTCGCCACTAACCTTGTGTCGTCGGGCTTCCGGCCAGCAGAATCTCCCGCTTCTCTCGCACGCCGGGGTCCTTCAGATGACCCTCATGATATCGCCTTAAATCCGGATAATCTTCCTTTCTGCCTCCTGGGAACCTCCAAATCAGGTCGACTTTTAAGGAATTTTGGGAGTATATTTTTGGTGTATACTTCGCGAGGAACTTTGAGAATTTGAACTTATGATTTCCTCGTTCCCTGAACTCCCGGGGCCGCGACACTTGCGAGGACTTTTTTCAATTTCGAACTTGTGTTTCTTTTATATTTTTCTGCGCGGAAACAACTTCCGGATCGCGCGAAAATCTCGGTTCGACTGAATCTGCATCCGCCAAATCAATGTCAATGGCACATGCAGATCTGATTCAGAGGTTTTTCATCATTCCTCAATTAGTTTGCGTTCGGGTGTTCTTCTTCTTGTTAATGCACTTGTTGTTGTTGTTGTTGTTGTTGTTTTCGCCGTTGCTCGTGTCATCACGAATTTGGTGTTGTCAATGCGATGGAAGCCCGTGGCTCTCGAGATCGCTCCGTCGCTCTCTCTCTCTCTCTCCCTCGCTCTCTTAAACGCTGACAACGACGTCGTCGTCGCATTTTGCAACTATGCCAACAACAACAACAACAACAGCAACAACGCGACACCAACAAAACCCACATGAGCGGAAAAAGCTGTAATTTTAGCAATTTTAATTGTTTTTGGGTTTGTTGTGCTTTTTCTGTTGTTGCCTTCGCTTGCATGCGAAAACGAAAAAACGCTAAAATTAACTTCAGAAGACGATTAAGCATTATTTGTTGCCGAAGTGGTTGTTTTTGTGTCGTTTTGTTGTTGTTGTTGTTGTATCGTAAGAGCTGAAGAAGATGATGCTGTTGCACTCGGTGCTGCTGCTGCTGCTGTTGTTGTTGTTGTTGTTGCTGACACGTTGATGGGTTCGGTTGCTGCTGGCTGCGACGGCTGCATGGCACAATTGGCTCGTGGTCAGACAGACATTAAGTGCCTTCCCTCCCTCCCCCTCTCCACCCCAGTCCGCCCCCCGTCCCGCGGCCGCCCGCGTTTCCCGCTCGCATGTTCAATTGCAGGTTTATAACTCAATAACCCGGGTTCACGCGGCCCGGTCCACTTGACCTCGCCCTGTCTCTCTCTCGCTGCCTTCACACGGAGCAATTTTCTGTTTGTTTTGTGTTCAGCTCAATTTCGCGAATGGCCTTAGGCAGTGATTTTACCTTTTTATTTGGGTTCTAGTTGTTTCTCCCTCCCCTTCTCGACTTAATCTTAATCCCGATTCTCCGCTCCGCGACTTGTCCGAGTCCTCGGTCATCGTAATTTCGACTCTTTATTTTCAGCCCAAGCAGGTGGATTAACAGTGTTTCCATCGCTTCGGAAACTATTTCATTAATTTGCGCAAATGGATTTCTGGCAGTCGTCTTTTGTCTCTTCGCAGCACGTTAATCACTTTAATTAAAAACTAGTTAGGTTCGAATTTAATTTCTTCGGGTTTTCGCAGTTTTAGTTCTTGTTGCCGTTTCTGTGTCCTTCGCACTAGGCGGGAAAGAGACGGCGAGAGAACGAGTAACAAATGGTGGAATGAAGATTTATGATTTCTTGAGTACCGCAAACACCCAGCAACAACAACAAGCACGCAAATAAATACAACAACAATTACCATGATAACAACACGACGACGACGACGACGACGACGACGACGACGACGACGACGACGACGACGACGACGACGACTATTCTGGAAAAAACCCCAACTAACGTCGAGGCGAAACCCTTGCTCGCTCCATCATAAATCATCGCCCCACCAGGCGGCTCCTGGTGCTGCCCGCCGTCCCCCGTCCCCTGCCCGCACCTGCGGCCCCTCCCCGGCCACGGCTTCCGATCCGGCCGCCGCTCGTCGCCGGTCGACGTGAGACTTAATTTAATTAAATTTTAATGCAGCCGAAAAATGGATTGTGTCCGCTTTGATATGGGAACCACCGGGTTGGTGGACGGCGGCGCGCAGACGGAGGGACGGCGGACGAGTCGATCGACAGGCAGACAGGCGGCCGATTCCTTGGCGAGATCCCGAGCTGGCCGGATGGCCGACGGATGGGGCGTCGTCGGAATTGAATTTGGACAAGTTTTGCGAACGCACTTACGGCCAATGAGAACCGAAAGACAACAACAGCAGCGGGAGCAGCCACAAAAGGAACAACAGCAACAACAACAACGTCTACAACAACCCCTTCCAACACCAGCATCAGCGCCCGGCAAGCCTTCGCTTTCGGGCGTCTGTCGACCTTGGCTGCAGACCGACCACCGACCACAGCCCCCCGCCCGCTGTCGCCTGCCACCGCTCTCTCGACACGCCGTCGTTAAGTGCAATTATTTCGACATCCCGATAAGAGGATGTGATGTCGATAGTTCGGCCTGATTCCAGCAGCGCTCTCAAAAATCGGGCGGACTTCAATCGCCAAGCGCTCGTGATTCGTGCGTCCGGCGTCAGGTTGGCAACCGGAGCCACTGGTTTCGACTCAGGCCCGAGAGTTTGAGGATTTTGTCCACCAGCAGACCGGGTTGCGGTTCGAACGCCATCGTTTGCGGCATTAAAAGAACGTGGTTATCGAGGTTTTTGTCACAGAAGTAATGACGAATTCCGAGTGCGATTTCGACACGTCTCGGCTCGCGGTTCCTGGCGAACTCCTCCGGTGGCATCCTCAACTTTATGGCCCTGAAATTAAACCCGGCCAGTTTCGGGAAAACCTCGGCCTCCGCCAGCCGCGATCCCTAATCTCGCAGACGCTGCAGTAACAGCCCCGGGTACAAGGTAAAGCAACAACAACGACAACAGCAACAGCAACAAAAGGCAGGAGCCCTCGAAACACGACGTTTAATGACTCCGAGTGTAGCGACGTCAAACTAAGCGAAATACAACATAAAATCTGTCATAAAATTTTATATTAAGCAACCTTCCGTAGCCGCTTCTATTTCCACATCCCCTACCTCTTCTCCATCTCCCTCTTGCTGTCCCTCCTCGTTGCCTTCGTGTTCTCCACAGACGTCTTTGTGCCGTTCTTAAATAATAATAAAACCTTATCGCGTTCTTGCTCTGTCTGTCTCCGGCTCAGTCTCGGTCGCTATTTCTGTCTAAATGTAAATGAAGTAATTTAAAGCGAAGGTTAAAAGTTAAGTAAGACGTTTCGAGACCCGCGCACAGCCGGAGTTTCCATTTTCCAGCCAAGCAAAACGAGACCAACCCCGGACCACCACTGGACTGAAATCGGAGGCTCCGCGCGACACCCGTTGGCGCTGGCGTGGAGGCCACAATTAAGACAGAGCTCGGATAAGAATCGCACAATGAGAACAGTCCGAGAGGCACGGAATCAACAACGCGATGCGAAAGCCGAAAACCGAAGACCGAAACAAAAACACTCGGCCGAGAGGCAAATGCGACGTCATGACGATTAAGAGACGGGTCTAAGGTCGCGCTGACTCCGCACTCCGCACTGCCTCGCCTCGTCTCGTCTCTGGCCGAGACAGTGGCGGATCGCCGACTCAGCTCTTCAGGGGACCTTCCGAAGCCAGTCCCAGTCGCCTGTCCCTGGCCGACTGGGCAAAAGCCCTGGGTAGGTCAGTTAATCCGATCCTCCTCGAAAGCTGAGCCCCGGCCGAGCCGACTGCTCTGCGGCTCCCTCGAATGGTTCCGAGCTGTTCGCATTCGATGCCGGCCGGTTCTCGACACTTCACATTTCCTGGGAACTTGCTGGACCTTGGAAAACACCTTGCATGCGATTTCGCACAAGTTCCACAAGTGATTCCCGGTAATCGCCCTGCTTACACGGTTCAGAAGGAGACCTTTCACTTGCATTTATGCAAACACTCGGATCAGTCGAGTACATCGAATCGAATTGATTTGCAATCGACACTTTGTAACGATACGGGTTTTTCAGGTCCCGCGGGTTTTATGCTTCCCTAGCGATGCCTAATGCGAACCACTGTGCCAGCCATCGATCGATATGTTAATTCGATCGCTCCAATGTAGCGCCATAATGAACGAAGGCCTTCCTCGATGGCCGCGCTAGCACTGAGAAACCGCGCGTTCTGCGGCCGTGGACTTGGGCCGGAGAAAAACTTTAAGTTCGCGATAGCTCGGCGCCCCAGGGATGGCCCGGCTCTGCTGAGGGACTCGAGGGACGCCGCGGCTTTCGAGGGAGGCCGAGATCCGAACAGATGTCCGCTGGCGTCGCGATTCGACCCGGGATCCCGGCCGACGCCTTGGATTAGGCAACGCTTATACGCGGGCGTAAATTTTCCATTTTCCATTGACAGGCGGCGTCGACAACCACGCCGTTGAGGTTGTTGTGGTTGTTGCTGCTTTGTTGTTATTTTCATTATCTCATCATCGCGGAGCGGGGACGAGTGAAAGGCAGGCGATCCGCGGAGCTTTTCAGGAGCCCCTGGTTTTTCTCCAGTGTAAGGGGGGGGGGGGGGCGTGGCCGGGCACACATTGTAACACACATGAGTCGAATTGCTTGTTGTTGCTGGGTCCGCCTTTGTTTTACGACGGCTGTAAAAATATTTTTACCGCGCACACAAATGCAAATGCCTTTTATTGGCGACGCCGATGGCCGCGTGTGTGTGTGGGTTAGTGCGGAGTTAAGTATTTGTTGAATACGCCATAAACCGACCCCAGAGCGCGGCGTCGCCACCCTGCGTCCCGGCAGCCGCGCTCAAAATGCAGTAAAAGACCTTTTTACGATTATATTTTTATTATTTCGTATCTGAGCTGCCTTCGAAATGAGTTCGCGCGCATCCCCGACTGCGGCCAGTTTCTCATTTCGTGTCGTTTCGTTTCATTTCGTTTGTCTCTCGCAGTCCTCTCCAAATATTTAACCGCAGCACCCGGCCGTGGCCGCCCGCGGGTCTCGCGAGAACTCCCGAGGAGCCTCCCAGGGCCGAGGTCCAGGGCCAGGGCCCGCTCGGCCTCGACGGAGCCTCCTCGGAGCCACGGCCCGCAACGGCGCAAGAGCGCGGTTTTCGCTGGCCGCTGACGCCTCATTGGTTATGCGAACGGCGGCCGCCCAAAGCTCCCGGAGCCCGAGCCCGAGCCCCAGCCGGACCCGGACCCGGACCCAGCCCTGCGCGGTCCGGTCCCATGTGTGGCGCGGGCTCGGCACGTTGCGTCGATTTCAAATCGTCCGTAATCGCCTTTTTATGGGTCCACATTTTATGCGATGCGATTTTTAATGCCGAAATTTATGAAGTTCGCCCCACCCCGGACCCGGGTTCAGAGGTAAACAGACGCCGTGAAATATTAGTAATTTGTGAGTTCGCCTCGCCTCGCCTCGCCGTCGCTGCAAATTGCCTTCTCCTCCCCCTCGCCCCCTCGCCCACTCTCCCTCTCGCTCGTTCCCTCCCGGCCTCTCGCTCGCGCCGCGTTTTATTATCTTCGAAAGCCATTTTAACTCGGCCGTGATAAATGGTCCCTCGACATGGAAGCCAAATGAATCCATTAGACCCGTTGGTGCCGCCGTTGTGTTGTTGTTTTTCGTTTTTCGTTCCCTACTGCTCACTTTCTTTGTTGCCGTCGTTGCCGTTGTTGTTTCTATTGCAAAATTCGCAATTAATTAAGTGCAAATGAAGGCAGTTGCAGGCGAGGAGATGTCGAAGTCCGCCGATCGCCGGGAGCCCCCGACCTCGGGCCCCGCCACCTCCGCCCCTCCCGGCCGCTGCTCCATCCCGTTGGCGCCGGCATCGGCGCGGGAAGCCCGGGGTGGCGGCCGGAAGAGGAGTCGAGGGGGCAGGGCAGGGCAGGGCAGGGCAGACGGGGTTGGGAGCCCGGCACAGCGTCCAACTGTCTACTTGCACAATAATTCATTTAATTTCGTTTTCCGCTGGCTTCCATTATAATTCAATGCCTTCTGCTTTCCTCGCGGAACCTGCGCGGAGGCCGGGGCGTGGGGGAGGGAGCGAGACGTGTCTGAATAACGGCTTCCGCCGGGCACGGAGCGAACCCGCGAATTCCGGCGACTTGTGCCACGCCATGGCGACGGTTTGGCGGAGCGCGCCAGGGCAGACAGAAGCACAAATTTGAGCTCTCGCTTACGGACGTGTGGGGAAGCGAATGTGAACCGTGGCGCCGGCCGCCATTGATTGATCGCCGATCGGTCGCTGGGACCCGGCCGTCGACAGCGGATCGCCTGACGTCGCCCGGCCAGGGCCCGTCGCCGGGGAGCAGCGAGGGAGCGAGGAAAGGAATTGAAGATTGAAGGGAAGGATGGGAGGCGATCGGAGATCGGCCGACCCCGGGTCGCGCCGCAATGCCAGGCGAGTGGAGCGTTGCGGGATTTCGGCCGAGCCGAAGAGCGTCGAGGAAAACAGCACAGCAGCAACAACAACAACAGCAACAACACAAAACACAAATAAAGCATAAAGAAACAAATAAACCATAAACAACTCGCACGCACACACACTCACACTCACACGCACACTCATTCCACATAATCAGGCAATGAATTGCTTCGGCCCGCTGTTGTTGCTGTTGTTGTTGCCCTTGCGCTGGCGGGCGGTCGGCTGTCGGCGGACGGCGGACGGCGGCCCCCGTCGGCGTGACCAGCGGTCGCCGGCGATGCACTGGTGTGCGTCCGAGTGTGTGTGTGTGTGTGTGTGTGGGTTCCGGACGATAAACAATAAAATATTGTTTTATATTTAGTTTAATGGAGTCGCCCGCATTTCAAGTGTGTGGCAATAAATACAACAGCAACAACAGCAACAACGACCAGCACCAACTATTTATAAACACAAGACACAGCAGCAGCAGCAGCAGCACCAACAACAGCCGCAGTCGGACCCGAAAACAATGAACCACAAATCATTTGGCGACCCGGCGTTTGGGCGGCCGCGGCGGTGGCGGCGGCGACGGGGGCGAAACAAATGGAGCAAAAACACGTCTGAAACAGTTGCAGCCTCGACCCGGGCACGACGCCCTCACCCTCAGCCCCCGCGGCCCCCTCGATCCCCCTAATGAATGCACTCAATTATGGGGCCGCCTCCGACCCAAGCGCAGGCACCCCAGAGCCCGAACCGACCCGACCCGGCCCGAGCCCGATGGCCCAGGATGGCTCAATGACGAGCCGGCGCGGTCGACGTCGGCAGCGCAGTCGCCGTCGCCGTCGCCGCCGCGGCCACCTCCAGATGCAGACGCGGCGACTCCTCGTCGCTCCCATCCGCGGCTTCCCCGAGTTTTTACGGCTTCGTCGTCGCCGTTGTCATCGTCTTCCTCCTCGTCTTCTCCCCGCGCCGTCATGGGCTTGTTCTTCTTCTTCTTCTTCTGCCTCGTCCTCGCCTCCCTTTCAATTCCCCCGTCGGGCTGGCGTCTTATGTTGTTGTTGCTGTTGTTGCTGTTTGAAATCCATCCATCGACTGACGAAGCGAAACACGAAAGGAAGGGAAAAAATTGGAAAAAAACGAGAAAATCACACAAAACTCGAGGGAAAAAAACTCGTTAAAGCACTCGAAAACGTACTTAGAGATACTTCTTTATGCATGCATGTATCTACGAGTGGTTTTCTGCTAAGTATACAACAACAACAACAACAACATCGACAGCAACGACAGCCACAACAGAGCAGCAGCAACAACGCCACTGAGGTGGAAGAACAAAAGCCGGCTCAGGAACGTCTCGGTCGCTCCTTATTATGCCGAGCCGAAATCGCATTGTGCGGATCGGCCATAAATATATCTAGATACCCCACACACACACACACACACACACGCGGGCACACACTGACTCATGCATGGGGAGAAAAACTCCGTGAGAGACTTTTGTGAATTTTAAAATCGCGCAAAACGAGGAAACAACAACAACGCCAGCAACAACAATGGCTCAATTATTATAAATCAATCCGGCGGATTTTTAACTCCGACTTTCAATTGTATCGCGCGGATTGACTCCGACGACGACGACGACGCCGCCGCCGCTGTCGGTGTCGGTGTCGCCACGTCGAGGACCGCGTCAATAAATCGCGCCGTCGCGCCGAGCCGGCGGATCCGCCAGATCGCATCTGTAGCGCGCGGATTGTCTGACGAACACACGTGTGCGGTCCCTGGACGTCGCCGCCGTCGCCTTCGCCGAAGCTGGGAAAATTTATTCATGCAGATTCTCGAGGCAGCGCCGGCCTGGCGGATACAGATACCAGATACCAGCTTCCAGATACTCGAGCGGCTGCGAGATAAAGTTTGAAAAACAGATGCAATTAAGCATGAACGCGATAAGCGTTGGCCTTTCGCAATGAGCCGACCGCCCCCCCCCTCCGCCTCTTCCCCCCGCGCCCGCGTTGCCAACCGTCGCCCACTCCACTCGCGCCTTAATTGAATTTTCGACAGCCGCTCGAGCGCTTTGTGGCCTTTGGCTCTCGTCGGTGTCACTGGGGCTTGAGTGTTAGCGCACATGAGTGTGTGTGTGCGAGTGTGTGCATGGGTGTGTGTGTGTGTGCGCCGAGTGGAAAGCGCTTTCCACTGGAATCCGTGTTTACGGGTTTCTCTAAAGGACTTCGAAGCGTCGCAAGGCGCGTCGAATCCAGTCGCGAGAGCAGCAGCAACAAGGCCACAACAACAGCCTCGTGACAGCCACAACACGATGGCCTAGAACAATAACGAGCACTACAACAACTCCGAGGGGCCTTGGCGAGGACGTGGGACAGCAACAGCAACAGCAACAACAACAACTGGAGCTGGACCGATTCAAACCCAACCGAAACCCCAATCGACGGTCGAGGGCTCGGCGGAAATGTTGGCAAAGAAAAGTAGGAAAAGAAATTCAAATTAAGATTAAATTGGATTTATAAATTAGAATTCGAAACAAATCGAGACAATCAATAAATACAAAGAGAATGGAAGTGAAAGCAATTGGCAATAGACGAAAGAACAACAAAATAGTGTTCTTCCGAAGACGAGACTGTAAAAATTAGGGAGATAAATAGAATTAAAACCAGAATATTCAGCAAAAATGGCCACAAATTGTATTTGCAAAACATGTATTTCCAATCCAGAGGGATTCGTGCGAAGTCCCGGACAAAAACAGGGCCATGGAGCGATGCAAAACGATCTCCGGAGCTCTGCAATCGATCCCTGCTCCGAGCGTCGGCCGAAGGGGTCGGCGGGCCGCGGTGCCAGCGACAGCCGGCGGCTTCCGATTGTTGCAGATGCTGCCACCCTTGCCGTTGTTGTTGTTGTTGCCCTCGCCGACCGCGACTGCGAGCTGCGTTTGATGTCGGTTCAAAGACGGAATTCCATTAAAACAAAAGCGGGGCAGCGTCGCGAAAGGGAACGGAGCAAAGTGAATAAAAGGGGCAAATAATTCGCCGGGCGGAGAGGGGGAGGGAGGGGGGTGGGGACATGAAAGGCTCAGCCCGGGTCGGCGGGGTCGGCGGGGTCGGCGGGGTCGGTGCAGGGAAGACGAGCATGTGTTGCCGGCCGAGGCGGCGCCGCGGATGCGGGTGGCGGAGCGCGTCGGCCAATTAGCATGAGATGCCTGAAGCAACACAGCAACATCAGGCCGACGGCGACGGCGACGACCGACCACAACGACAACGACACACCAACAGCAACAACAACCACAAGAGAGCCAGACAACCGGGCAACACTGAAATGCGGGTCCCCAGGTGAGGTCGGCAGCTGTTCGTGGTGCGCGTGTCTCGGCCTCTGTCCCAGGCGGCCAGGCCGTTAATTCAATTGTGAAATTCAAATAATTTCTATTTCGTTTGGCTTTTCGCATTCCCCCCCCTTCCCTGGCCACCGCCTCGCGTCACGACCTTCCCGTTGCAAAAGCACCACCGGTCGTGCCCAGGTCGCGCCGAGCGCGAAGAGACGACCACCAAATCAGCAAGTAAATAAACACATAAATAAATAAGCGGCCAGAAAAAGTCTGCAATTGCATAAACAAACAAGAAGTCGACAATAAAGAAACGCGCTCGTCGTGTTTTCTCTGCGCTGCATTCGCGCCCGGTTCTGACGCGTCTTCGCCGCCGCCCCCGGCCCTCGTTGACGAAGCCAACGGCCGTCGCCGAATCGTGCGCACGTGTCGCCGCTCGCTTTCTGGCCCACTGCACGGGCCTCGCGCTCGCCGACGCGCCCAGCAACACCTCGACTCCTCCGCAGGCCCTGCGACACACGTCTGGCCACCCTCGCCGACGGTGCCAGCGTCTCGCGGGTCAGCCCACGGGTCGGGCGGCTCAGCCCGGTCTCCTGAGTCCCCTTGAAGGCCGACAGAGAGTCCTCCGTTCGATTTTAATATTGCCGGAGATTACGGCAATGCCAAAAGGACTCCAATTAATTCAATTTGCCGACTGCCACGAACCTGGAGAACCTGCTGGCGACCGGAGGAGGGCGGGAGCCCACGCCACATGTGCCTTTCATAAGTGAGACGGCTGGGGCTCGCTCGAGAGGAGGCCGGGAAGACGAAGCCGCAAACCCAATCAGCCGGGCCTCGGAAGGCTTCCTAACGAGGCCACGGCCGGGCGTCTCCAAGGGTTGCCGGCTGGCTGAGGAGGAGGAGGAGGAGGAGGAGGAGGGGATGCACTGGATTCGGGATGGAATATTAAAATCGAAGCTCGTTACCGTCAAGGATAATGTATGCAAGGCGTGCGAGCGAGGGGACCCTGGAGAAGGAGAGGCACATGGCGGGAGTGACGGAGAGTGACAGGGAGGGCGGGGGGCTATAACAAGACGCCATTCATCACGAACTCTCCGGGAACGAATTTAATTCGAAGAAATTAAAAATCGAAACGCAAATCGAATCCAGCGATATGCAAAACGCCGAACCAGACGTGGGAATGGGGCGACAGACGACAGCCGGCAGGCGGACGGACGGAGGGATGGGAACGAGGAGGGTGAGCGGGGGAGGAGGAAGCCATTAACAAACCGAAAAGCGATTTTCATAAAAAATATGTAAATTGCCAAAAACATGTGAAATTAAAATGGAAATCATGTCTGCGTCATACTCGGCCTCAACAGCGCCAGCGAGCGAGTGCGCGAGAGGGAGGCGGCGGGCGAGAGGCAGGGAGAGCGAGACGGGACATGACGTGCCATGCGGACAGACATTTCGGAGCTCGAGCCGCGACGACGACTGCAAACGGGGAAATGGAAATAGACGAAAATTGCACAGAACAGCGAGGAGGGGGCGACACGGGGCCAGAGCGGGCGAGCGAGGGGGCAGGAGATACCCATGAGGAGAGCTGGAGCTGCTCCGGATTTATGACAGAAGGCAGAGCAGCGTCAGCCGACCGGGGAAGGCCATAAAAATGCAGGCGATGACATTCAATCAATGCGAATTTGAGTCGGATCGAGTCGGGTCGAGTCGAGTCGAGTCGAAGATGAAAATTTCGCGGAAAAAAGGGGGCGGCGAGGAGGGGCGGGGTGGGAGTGGGTGAATCGTGTGTATATATCAGAAATAGATGAACGGGAGATATTCAATAAACAACTTCTCCTGCCGGAGGCACGAGAACGCGGCCCGCCAGCCAGAAGGCAGAAGCCGGCGTTGGGAGGTCGCCAGGAACCGGCGGCGGGAGGGAGGCGGAGAAGCGGGCCGAAGATCAGTGGGATCGGAGTGGGGAAGGTCGTGCGACTCCCACACGGGCTCCAGGGAGCCTGCATCGCTTGGGGCAGCCGGACCGCAGGGACGGGTCAATGAAGCCAATGGAAAGAAGCCAGCACGAGGACGAGGACGAGGAGGAGGAGCTGGGCTGGGTCGGGTGCGCGAAAGTATTAAGTCCGAGGGAATTAGAAGAGCCGCGCCGAGGTCGAGGGGCGGCGGACCCGGGCGGATGGACTTGCGTGGAACGGCTCCGTGGGGAGCACTTCGTCCTCGGCGGAAAGCATGCCGGGGCGCGACCGGAATAAATTCGAATCCACCAGCAGTCCCTCTCCCTCTGCCTGTCTCTCCCCCCTGGCCCGCTCCCTCTCTCCAGGGTTCTCGCCGGCTCTGCGTCTGCGAGTCACTCAGACGGAACTCAAAAATTCCAATTATATTTTTATTGTCCTCGCAATGGAAAATCAATACTGACAAGGATGTCGCTCCCTCTCACCTCCCTGCCCACCGCCCTCCTCCCGTCGTTCCTCGCCAGCCGCTCCCCGCCGACCCCTCGATCGCCCGGTCCCGGCGTCGCCTGAGACATGACTCGAGGAACCCCGGGCACGAGTGGAAATAAAAATGTGCGAACGCAGGAGGCCCCGGCGCTCGAGGGCCGTCGAGGGACGGAGGACGAGCTCACCACAACAAATACAACAAGAAAAAGAAGAAGAAGAACAGCACTTGGAACCACTCCCTGGCGGAGAAGCCCAGCAGCAGCGGGAAATCGAAGACGGCAAAGGCGAAGGCGAAGAAACTGCGACTGAGGACGGCGACGAGAAACCCTCGAGCAGCACGAACTGGTTGCCGGCAGCGAGGGCGACGGGACGGGGCCGGCGGGAGCGAGTGAGACAGATGAAAGCCAAGATAAATGAGCTGGAAAGAAATATTATGTAATGGCGGACGGGCGGCGGCCGAAAGCTCGAGGGAGTCGGACGGGCAGCAGCAGCCGAGCCAGAGCCAGAGCCAGACACGAGGACCAAGTTTCAGAAGACGATGATGACGATAGTGATGAGGACGGGAGCGAAGCGAAAGGGTTAAACGGGGAGATGGAGGACCTCGGCGGAGGCGGGAGTCGCGGACGACGAGGACGAGGCCTGGGTGAGCGGAGGACGGCGAAGACGTTGCGATGGTTGGGCGCCGAAACGGGAGCAACTGGGTTGGAAGGCGGAGCGGGGGAGAGAGCGGGAGGTAGATAGAGGAGCGAGATAGAGAGCGAAGGCGATGTAGGAATTAGAAGCGAAGGGGTTGAGGGGGAACGAGACGCTCACTCGAGGGCAGGGAGGCAGGGAGGCAGGAGACGGAGTGCGGATCGATGCCGGTGGCTGGAGCCAGAGGGAGGGGGATGAACGGATGAAGAGGAAGGAGCAGAAGCTGGAGCAGGAAGTGCAGGAGTGGGAAGCGGCAACAACGGGACAGAAGAAACGGCAGAAGACGTCGACGTCAACGTCGGCAGAGAAGGACCGAAATCGGAATACGGAAAGTTGGATCTTGGAGCGGAGGAAGCAGGAGACGTGGTTCAAGGAGAAAGCAGAGAGGGCGAGAGAGGAGGGGGGAGAGGGGAAGGCGCGAGCGGCCTCGTAACGTCAAAGGCAGCAACAAAATCAAAGCGGCAACAGCAACAGCAACAGAAGCAACGACGACGGCGACGGCGGACTTCAAATTTTGCGAGAACTTCGGGTCTGCGTCGCTCTCTTCGTTCTGTTCTGGCACCGTATCGTCCTCCTTCTCGTCCTCCCTCTCGTCCTCCCTCTCGTCCTCCCTCTCGTCCTCCTCCTCGTCCTCCTTCTCGTCCTCCTGCTCCTCTTCCTCCGCTTCCTCTCTCCGGCATCCCCGCCGGAGTCTGTCGTGCTGTTGTTGGCGGGCGGCAGCCAGCAGACGTCGAGCCAGCGGGAACGACAGCGAGGGCAGGGGGGAGGGAGCAGGGAACAGGGGGCGCGAGAGAGACGGAGGACATGTTGAGCAGGTCGCGGACGTGAATGTGGAGCGCAGCGCGATGGCGGGGCGCAGGGGCGGCGCGCGAGGTGCAGGCGCTGTGGAGGACAGGGCATGGAAGGGGCGCCTGGGTGCGGATGAGGGCGGCGAACGGGGAGGGGAGGGACGAGGGAAGACGAGAGGAGCATGGAGGCATGGAGGGGAAAGGTGAGGCTTGGCGTGGCGAGGGCGGCGTGTGAGGACTCGGCGAGGAATTTATATAGATTGCGATTTATTCGCCCCAGGCCGGGTGGGCGCAGGGCGGGAGGTAGCGAGGGGCGGGAGGTGGAACGAAGCGAGGGGGAGGGGCGAATGGGGGCGAGTCGCCTCCATTCGATTCGAGGCGCCCACGTCGCCGGCGGGCGGCGCCTCAGCGTTTCCGGTCACTTCCGTTCGAGCGGACTTAACGGTACACCGGGGACCCGCTCGTGTGTGTGTGGGTGTGCATGTGTGTGTATTCCTCGTAACGCCATTAGGAGGGAAATGATGTTGTTGTTGTTGTTGTTGTTGTTGTTGTTGTTACGGTTGCTGGTGGCCCTGCCTCGAGTCGCTCTGCAGGGTGCCGTTAAAACTGCACGACTCGCGCATGTTGCACACACATGCCGTTGTTGTTGCTGGCATTGATCTTGTTGTTGTTTCAGTTGTTGTGGTTGCTGTTTTTCTTGTCTTTGTTGTTGTTGTTGTTGTAAATATTCCTCTTGTTGCTGCTCCGCCAAATGCTGCTTCCACTCACATTTGTTTAGTACACATTGTTGTAGCGCCGGTTGTCGTTGCTGCTTCTCTTGCTGTTGCTCTTGTTGTTGTTGTTGTTGTTGGGACTGCTCAAATTGTTGTTGTTGCTGTCGTTCCCGCATATATTTCGCAAATACAGAAACACGCATTGCTTCCAGCGACTTTGGACAACAACAAGTGCAGCGATTTCAGCAGCAGCAGCAGCGACAACAACAGCAGCAACAACAACTACCAGCAAAGTTTTGCAAGCAACATCTTAAACAGCAATAATAACAACAACAACAACTACAACAAGCACCACAGCAACTCCAGCAATACTCACAAGCAACAGACAAATGTTGGACCAACAACAAAAATAGAATATCACAACAACAACAACATCAACTGAATCTACTTGTGTTATATTAATTTATTTCGCATGGCAAGAGCTCGGCGTTGTTGTTGGTGTTGTTGTTGTTGGTTTTTGTTGTAATGGTCGATGTTGTTGCTGCAGCCGAATGAGTGCATGTAAATTGTTGGAAATGTTGTTGTGAATGTTGTTAATCTGATTGTTGTTGTCGGTGTTATTTCCGATGCTGTTGTTGTTGTTGTGGAGCTGCTTCAACTGATTTAGTTGCAGTGATTTGGACAATTGGCTGGGGACCGATTCGCCAGCCGCCAGAGGGCGTCGACCCGGCCTCCAGGAGCCCACGGAGGTGGCGGAGGGGCCTCGGCGAACCACGACTGAGCGTGGCAGTGTTGCCAACCCTCCGCAACTTGTCGCGCTCGATTCCGACAACAACAGCAAGTTCTCGCCTCGCCTGCCCAAGCTGGAAAGGGTTTTCTCTCCTTTCCGCTCAGAGAAGTTGGCGAAGTCTTCGCACAAACCGTTACAGTTAATCGCGTCCACCCCGGGGGCCCCAAAAGACCGCGATCGAACCGCGCCCCGCCGCCTTCGTCCCTTGGGCGCCCCAAACGCCCCGAGTCCCTCGACGGCCTCGTTCTCGTTCACAGCCACCGGGTGAGAAGCAACGAGTCCGCAGCAGCGACACCAGGGCCGCTCTCGGCGACCGCGACCGCGGCCGCAATCGCGACCGCCCCCTCCCCCCTCCTGCCTGCCGCGCTCGCCCCAGCCCTCGAGCCGAGACGAGAACGGGAGCAAACCAGGCCGAAAACCTTCTGTTGGCCAACTTCCGACGGGATTCGCGGCGGAAACTCAATGCGGCAGCGGCAGCGGCAGACAATCGAGCCAAGCCATCAACGACGACAACAACAACAACAAGAACATCAACAACAACAACGACAACAACAACAACAACAGCAAGACTGAGCAACAACAAGGGCACCGGGGGCCAACGCAGAGCCAGCGAAATATCCTTCAAATCTGAGGTAATCGCTGTGCACGACTCCGCCGAGCCGACTCCGAGAGAGCGAGGGAGACGGAAGGAGAGTGCCAGAGAGAGAGAGAGAGAGGGGGAGGGGAGGACAGGGCGAGTGCCGAGGCGAGGTGCGACCTGGAGCCGCGGCGACCCGAGGGAAGCCGTTGCGTTGAACCATTTGCCGAATTCATGCCGGCAGCAATTACGATGTCGCCATCTCGCTCTCGTGCCCACTCGGACTGAATCGCTCTCTCTTTCCCTCCCCTCGCTCTCTCTACCTCTTCCCCTGTTATCTGTCTCTCTCTCTCTCTCTCTCTCTCTGTCCGAGCCTCGCTCGTTCTCCCCTCGTCGAAGGCTGACTGGCGACCTCTCGCCGCCGTGCGCTCTCTGAGAATCCTCCTCGGTGTCCTCTCACCTATTTCGGTATAGTTCTCTCTCTCACTTCTCGCCCGCTTTCTCCCTCTGGTCTCCCAATCTCCCCGAGCATCGGAGTCGCTTCTCGGCTCGAATTCCGACGCCCTTCCGGCCCGCCGCGCCCCCGCTGGCTCTGGCTCTGGCTCGTCCTCCATTGCATAACGGCGATTATCCGAGCGGCGCTAAAAAAAACGTCAGCTGCAGCGGCTTCCACTGGGCGGGAGCCACTCGGGGGCCCCGCCGATCGGGCCCTCGCTCCCTCCTGCTCTCCACCGCCCCCTCCAACCCGCCTGCCACCGACAGGCGGACGGATGGACAGCCAGAGCAGTTTGCGGCGTTTAACCCTTCAGTGGCTGCCGCCGACACCGGGTCGGGCGCGACGATGGAGCCAGGGGGCGACCGGGCGCGGGGCCCGAGCGAGTTCAGGTTCACCAGTCGGTCCACCGGTCGGCTGAATCGAGCGAGTCGGGAGCGCGGAGTCTGCGCAGTGCTCGGGCGTGGTGCGGCGTCGTCGGCCAGGGCCGGGCCGGGCCGGGCGAGGGGAGCCGCTGAGGACGGCGACAGCTGGGATCGCGACCTCTCGCTGGAAGCTGGAAGCTGGAAGGCGGCGAACAGATGGATGGAGGAGCGAAATTGCAGGCTTTCCACATCGCATGCTCCGACGGTGCTGCAGCGGCGCTGGCGAGCAGCAACAACAACCGCATCGTGGGCTACGTGGAATCGAGAGCAAAGTGCAGTGTCTGCGGTTACAACAACAATCGAGCAACAACCAACTAGTGGATGACAGCCACAATGACTGGGACGGCGATGACGACGTTTAAATCGTCGCCTCAACCATGAGACCGAGACGGAGGCCGAGGGTCTTCTGGCTCTGAAAACGTCGCTTTGAGAGCCATGGAAATGCAGCAACAACAACAACGACACCAACAAAAACAACTGCAATACTACCAACAACACCAATAGGAATGAGAACGAGCAAAACATCAGCAATGACAGCAATAAGAACAGCACCAGCACCAGCACCAGCAACAGCAACAACAACACCAGCTACTACTACTACTACTGTTTGTAATGAGAAGGAAAACAAAAAACACATGTTTCGCCAGAAGACCTGTGACAAAAACAGCAGCAGCTGCCGCAACAACAAAGAGTTACATTCAAACGACCACGGCGCAAACAACTGGCCGGACAGCAACAACAACGGCACCCAGAACAACAGCAACAGCAACAGCCGTCAATTACACGCATTGTTGCCAGCAGTCGTCGGACGGCTGGGCGGCGGGAGGGACCGAAAACGGCCACCAGAGCGAGACAGACAGACAGACGGACCGCCTTCCGACGGAGCCACCGTCGGCATCTCGTTGGCGTCCAGGCGACTCCTCAAAGGCCGCGGCCTCTGGGGAGCAGCAAGCGCGAGGGAGGTCGGGCGGAAGGAGTGGCAGAAGGAGCAGGGGAAGGGGAGGGGGAAGGAGGAAGGATAGAGAAAGGGAAAATTATGAGAGGAGAGGAAAATCCGTCCTCAAAACTTTCCGCCCCATCGCCTCAGGAGACGACGCGCCCCTCTCGACGGAGCCAGCGATGCGTGGGGCCTCCTGGAGTTGACAATTTAAAGCCTCATGTGCTCGTGTCCTAAGTTTTTCACTCTCCTCTCCTCTCCTTTCTTTTTCCTCGCCCGCTGAACTTTCTTCCGCCTGCCGACGGCGTTCGCTTGTCATAATTCGAGCAGGCCGGGGCTGCCGACGTCTGCGATTTTCCTCCATAAAACCCCAACACCTCACCAGCCCTCCACCGCCCACCACACGAGCCACACCCGCCCTGGGTCATGTCGACCATTTCTCACTGGCGTCGCTTTCACGGTGGCCCTAAGCGGCTTTCGCTTCGCTGTAGCTGTCGCTGTGGCAGCCGCCCGGCCCGACCCCGACGTCGCTCCTCCGCTGCTCCTCGGCTCACTGCAGTCGCGCTGCAGCCGCTCGCGACATGGCGGCATCGGAGACCTCCAGTGGTGGCCGCGGAGCCGCCGCCTCTCTGGGAGCTCCCGCCAGTCACTCGCCGGCGACGTCGCCCCACACGAGCCCGGTGATTGGACTGTCCTCCTCATGTAGTTATGGACCTGATTGATTTGGCACCGGCTCCGAAAGGCATAAAAGTTTACCATCAACCGGGATCTTCCAACCGACATTTGATGTTGCTCCTAAGTTGTCGCTCACAGCAGTCCAAAGTCCACCGCGGGTCGAGGAAGCCCTCACTCGACTCGACCCGAACCGCCTCGACTGGCCTCGCAATCGATTCGATTCCCGTGACGCTGGCTCGATGTGAGGACCGTAAACGCACAATGCGCGCTGTCTGTCGATTGGAGACAAAGGCCTTTCATTGATTTCCGGCAAAGCAGACTCTGATTCTCACAGGGAATGCGCCGAACCGGCCCTACCTGTGCTGGCGGCACTCACGAGGCCATTCAGGACCCATTCAACGACATTCCGGAGCAGGCCCAGCCGCCCCTCGGTCTCAGCGACGCCGACCCTCGACGCCAGGGCTGTCGAGAGCCATCGGCAGTCAATCACTCCGAGACGTTTTCATTGGTTTCGAGCCCGTCGACGGCCCTCGCCCGAAGCCACTAATCCCTCGACGATGTCCCGCGAGGAACGCGAAAGTATTTGATACCAAAGCTCGGAGGGAGCTGAAGGAGGGGCGGCGTGCGAAGCCTCGGATGGGAGGCAGACTCTCGCAGTGCCGTCGCCGCGACCGCCGGCCCGGAGATCCTCCCGTGTCCAAGGGCCCCGCCCGGCGCCGTCACGGCTCGACAGCAGGGACCGGTTCACAGTCAAGTAATCAGCATGAAAGAACTTTGTCCCAATGATTTCGTAATCTGGCCGAAACGTCGGAAGATCCGATGTTCAAACACACGAGGAACACCGAAAAGCGGGCCTGCCCGGGTCGAAGGATGGCTGGATCGGTCGGCTGGATGGGTGGGGATTTTCTACAACAATTAATTCTTCACAATTCAGAAAGCTCTTTCAGAAGCAATTCCAGCGAAAGACCCCGCCGAACAAAGGCGACTCTTATCAAACTCACAGCGGCCGGCGGCAGGGGACGGAACTCAAACAAGAAATACCTATTTATATGTCTCTCGCTCGTCCGTAAAGTAGACCAGCAGCAACGACGGCGACAACGACAGCGACAGCGACAGCTTCCAAAGAAAACCATTCATCGAGGACAAAACGCAGACTCACAATCGCCGGCAGAGGAAGATGACAGTAGCGAAATTTCCGACACATTCAGGCGCAGGCACGACACGAAAACCAAGCGACAGACGGCGGTTGAATGGACGGACGACGGACCGACGCCGACGCCGACACTGGCAGAGAAAGGGACAGGGACAGGGCAGAAACACCCCGTGGGGAGTGGCCAGAACGGCCGATCTCAGGGCGTCGGGCGTCGGGCGTCGGACCCGGGTGCCTTCATATTTCAATAATGCGGAGAAGTCGCCGCCGCCACTGACGACGACGACGACGAAGACTACGAGGAGGCCTCGCCCGGGAGAATCGGCTTTGTTTGCACTTGGAACAATGACTGCCTTTCAATCATCCCGGCGTCGACGACCACGACCACGAGGAGGACCCGCATCGGCGACTCCACGGAGCGGTGGACGCGGCAGGGCCCGACTCGAGTCGAGTCGAGTCGAATCGAGGCCCGAGCTCAATCGATGCCCGACGTGCCGGATGACCTGAATATAAAATGCTTCAACTTCTGAATGATTTACAATTTTTCCCCTGCTCGCCTCTTGCTTCCCCTTCTTCTGTTGTTGTTGTTGTTGTTGTTGAGCTCGTTCCCTCGTTGTTGTAATGATAGTTGTTGCCGTCGTTGCCGCTGCCGGTGCTGCTGCTGCTGCTAATGAAATGTGAGGCGAAGAAAAATTCCGAGTTCAGTGATAAAAGGGACTTTTGAAAGGTAGTTTCACGAGAAAGGGCCCAGCCACAGCCAGGGGAGGGAGACAGAGAGAGGTGGAGGATTTTCCATAATCAGGAAGTCGGTCGGAGGCAGCTTTCGAGGCGAGGGCCCGAGGGACGGGCCGCCTGAATGCTGAGCGTGAAACAAAGCTGGGCTTTCGGAGTGGAATCGAATCCGCGGCTGTGCAGGGACCCAGCCGTGAAGGACGGCTTCAAGAGGAGTCCTCGGAGCCTCCCGACCAGAAGGCCGCACACAAGGAGGATCAGCTCGGGCCCGATTCGCACACATGTCACGTTGCAGGGGATTTCGATGTTCTCGCTCTGAAAATTCCGGTTCTTGACGGGCCTTGGTAATTGTTTTCGATTTAATCACCCGGTTACAGGGTGCCCCCGGGGAGATCGGGTCGGATCAGCGAGAACAATGGCTCGGCGGAGATCATTAAAACGAGCCGGAAGGCGGGCTCAAAACCTGCCCAATGGCCTCGGGCCGCGGCGCGAGAGGGAGGGAGGGAGAGAGTGAGGCGGAGGCTCGTGGCTGCTGCTGCTGACGTTGGCTCTGGAAAACTAATCGTAATTCAAATCGATTCCCAATTCAGCGACTGTCTCTTCGTTCATTTCGACGCTGGCTCCGTCCGTCCGTCCGTCCGTCCGGCTGTCGGTGGGCTCGGATGTCCATCCGTCGGACAGTGCGCGCGGCTGCCGGTCGTTCGTCCGTCCTCGGCCAGTCCGTTCGTCGGGCTGCCGATCTGGCCATCCGTTCGTCCCTCCGGCGTACGTCGGCCTGTCGTCCACCGGCCCTGGCCGCCTCCCCTTCTGTCTGTAGGTCCGACCGCCGTCTGTCCGCCCGTCCGTCTATCTCTGCCGTGTCTCTGCCCGTCCGCCTGCCAATCTGTTACAATTTCCTTTTTCGTGTCCGCTTCGTTTCATTTCGCTTCGTTCGTTTCCCATGCAGGCCGCCAGTCGCGTCGACTCGTTCTCGGAAATTTATCACCGAATCGCGACTTGTTTCTTCAATTAGTTGGAAAAGTTTTATTTTAACCATTTTATCGTCTGACAGTTCTTTGACGGCACCCGAAAGTTGCCGGCTCTCCCTCTCCCACTCCCACTCCCTCCCTCTCCTTCCCTCCTCTCCCCGGCTCCGACATCCGCAATCGAGCGCGGGAAGCGGAGGCGAGCGGCGAAATAAAATCGAACGCGAACCCCTTGGCGATGAAGCCGGACGGCTCGGAGGCGAAGGGGATGCCTCTGACCACCAAGGGCGCCACAGACGCGGGCTCCGGACCAGGACCAGTGGCCACAAATACCCGGCTCCCGCGCCCCGACTCGCCGGCGAAAATCATCGATGAACGCCGAACGCCATCGGCCAGGGGTGGCCGGGCCGGGCAACGCGACGCGCGACACGGGCGACTCCTCGAGAGGTCCGCGAGACCTCGGAAGTAATCCGAGGCCCGTGGGCTTAGCGCCAGGGCCGACTGACGGGGCCCGATGTCGCACTCCGGCCGACTCCGTGCCCGACGCCGACGCCGACTGCGGCGGTTCCTCGTAATCCGCGCGGTGTGTGCCGAGGCATGTCGGAGCTAATGGCTTCCCGAAGGTCGCCTCGCCTGGGACGGCGGCCCGTCGAACCGTCGCTCCGTCTCCGTCGCCGTCGCCGTCTGCGTCATCGTCGTCAACGTCATCTTCAGCATCGGCACCGTCATCGCCATCGCCGCCGCCGCCGCCGCCGTCTTCGTTGCGTGCGTGTCTCGAAATAAACTTGTCGTCACGCTCCATCGGGCGGGCCGCCAGGACGGACGAAGCCCTGGCGTTCCCTGCCTCCTTCGAACCGGCCCATCCTCCCACTGCCCGCCGCGGACGCCTCGAGTTTTCGTAACAAGCCCATCGTGTCGGCCTGGAGTCCGCGTCTGCTGCGCCTGCTGGCGGCGGCCGAGGCCCCGAGACGCGCCGTGGGACCCCGTCGATTGCGACGGGCGGAGGGACGCGTCGGGCTGCCGGGGGGTCGAGCGGCCGGGGGCCGGCGATTGCGGTCGCCATGTGCAGGCAAATGTAAATGAAAATTCAAATGCTGTTTACTTTGTTTGCACGCTAAACACGGCTACGCATTTTAAACACGGCCCGCATGATTTGCATTTTCTGCATGCGTCTCATGAGCCACGACGAGCCGTAGCAGCAACAACAACAATAACAACCACAGCCTACCAACAACACCATCACCACCACCACTGGCAGCCGCAACAAGAACGACGGCGATGACGACGACGAAACGACGGCAACTCTTCGCAATTTGCGTCTCGGCCGAAGCTCCTCATGTGCCCATCTCCCCAACCTCGCCCCCCCCCACGCCCCCATACGTGTCCGCAGATATATCTCCACACACACACACACATCCGCGCCTTCGTGGCAGAAGCAAATCCATTCATTCCGTCCGTCCGTCCGTCCATCGGCGGTCCGTCTCTCCGTTGGTCCCTCGGTCCGTCCGCCTGTCTGTCGTCCCACTGGCTGTCCGTGCCTCAGTCAGCCGGGCTGCAGTCTGTCTGTCTGTCTCTCTTTCCTTCTCCCCGTCTGTCTCCCTGTCCTTCTTCCTGTCTCGGTTACTGCCGTCCGTCCTTCTTTCTTTCTTTCTTTGTATCTCTCTCCTGTCGCCTCGTCTCTTCTCCTGCCTCTCCACCCGTCTGACCGTCTGTCTGTCGCTCTGCCCGTCGGTCGTTCTTTCTGTCGCTCGCCAGACGGTAGCTTTGTAAACAATTCCTGTTATTGTATTCAGTCGAAAGTCCGCCGTCCGTGCGGCCGTTGTTTGTTTCTTGCTCTACTTGTTGTTCTTGTTGTCTTTGCTCTTCAGCTTCTTTTCCTTCCCGTCGTTTTACTCCCCCCCTCTCTCTCTCTCTCTCTCTCTCTCCCCCGCCCTTTCTCTCTCTTCCCACCTCGCTTCCCCTTGCCCAATCGATCGAACCGTCGTTGGAAAGACGTTTATTTTCAGGCGACATGGCTCGGCCGCCTTTCGCCCCTCGACCCTTCCGCTCGCCCTACGTCCCGCCCTCCCTCTCCCCCGCCTG
Source organism: Coelopa pilipes (assembly GCA_947389925.1). Lineage (NCBI taxonomy): Eukaryota > Metazoa > Arthropoda > Insecta > Diptera > Coelopidae > Coelopa > Coelopa pilipes. Next base: position 10,714,650 of record OX376697.1, read on the forward strand.
TCTTTCAAACGACACTCGATCATCGCTCGAACGGCGAAGTCGAAACGCGAAACGCGAAAGGCGAATTGCGAATTTCTTTCCAACTGTCAGGCGTTCCGCGGCCGGCTGACGATTCCTAACGAGCCGCCGCGGCCGACTGCCGTTGTGTACCTATTTGTTGTTGTTAATCGAAATGTTGTTGTTGCAGTTGTTACCCCCGAGTTCAATAATTTATTTATTTGTTCTCTTGGTTTTTGACTCGTTGCCATTGAAAGCTTCCCGCCGTAGCCTCCCATGTTCGCGTGGTCGTTGTTGGTGCTAGCGATGGACGTTGTTGTTGTTGTTGTCCTCGTTCCCTTGAACACCCGGCGACTCCGCCCGACTCGAGACCCCCCTGTTATTTTCATAATAATCCGCCATTATTCGGAGCCGCGACTCAAATTCCGTTGAATACCGTTTATATATTTATGCGATGTGCAGGCATTAACGAGACCACGGCGCACAGGGTGTCGTCGCCACAGGGTGGACCCCTCCCTCACTCGCTCCCGCTCCCTCTCTCCCCCATCGATCCCATCGATCGACTGCCGGAGCCTCTGCTCACCCAGAGCGAGGCAGCGCTGGCGGCTGTCGCTGTCGGTGTCGGTGTCGGTGAATCAGCATATCAAACATACATACACATAAATCCGCAGAGAACCTTCGGCGGGCCAGAAGCACTCTCCAGGCACCCTGTATTCCCGCTGTAAATAATTAAGTGCCAGCTGGAGCTGATGGACTCGAGTGCTTTTCAAACTTCAATCGAAACGCAACGGCACGACAGCAACGACAACAACGACAACAAAGACAACCACGACAACAACCACCACAATTACAACTACGACAAGAAACTACAACAACAGCGACAACAACAACAACAACAATTACAACAACTACGAATTCCCCATGGCAAGAGCTTGAACTCCGGCGAAGGTTCTTTAGAAATTCTGAAGCGAAATCGAAACGAAGTGTGAAAACTTGTTAAAACAATTGAATGCTGTTGTTAAAAGGGACAGAGAGGAAAACAAAAACAAGCAGCAACACAACAAAGGGAACAACAACAACAATAGCAACAACAACAAGAAGGACTCCAAGAACCAGAACCACAACAACCGAAAACACAACACTCGAGTCGACCCTCCGGAGCGTCGCTCGCAGCAACTAATTGTGGGGGAAGTGAAAGAAGGCCATTGGGGAGAATTGGGAGAAGACGGATGGGGAGGAGGAGGAGGAGGAGGGGGCGGGCGGAGGTGGACAAGGAAGAGCGTGGGCTGGGGAAGCGAGAAGCGAGAGGCGACCGACGCGGGTGCCGGGGACGAGGGCGGAACAGGGGAGTTCAGTGGCTTCGTGGAGATTTCACATTTGTCAATGCAACAGCCACGGGAATGACAACTAAGTCAACAACGACAAGAAACACAACAACAACAACCAAATCCCACAACAACATGTCGTCCACAACAACGACAACAACAACCTCGCCTACAACCACAGCAGCGACTTCGGGAACGGAGGCAGCAACGACCTCAAGCCAAGTGATTGAACTTCATATATCAATACTGCAACAATAACAACAAAAACGAGGATATATTGAAACAGTCAGAGAGGAACAAAACATAACGAAATGTAGATAAACTCAATCAACAACAACAACAACAACAACCACAAGAACAACTACAGCGTTATCGCAATGAAAGCAACAACAAAGGCGGATCAGTCGCAGCGGCAACAAAGGTAAGGAGCATTGGCCCGTACAGTAGTGGCGATAACAACAACAACAACAACAACGACAGGCGAAAATGTACACGTATGGGGAGGGCATTGTCTTAACCCTCGAATGGCTTGCAACAACTACAACGACAACAACAAAACTCCGTACTCAAAGCCAAACAAAGGGAGCAGGAGGGAGCAAAAACTCAATAAAAACACGTTGAGCTCCCGTCCCAACGAGGCCCGGCGGACCACCGGCGAATCCGACTCCCCTCCGGTTCCGGCTCCGACTCCCCTCCAGCTCCTCCACCCCCACCTCGCCCGCGCCTCGTTCACGGGGCGAATCCGTTTAAACAATATTTCGATTCCGTTTATTTGCCTTTCGTGTGTACGCAGAGCACGATAAGTTTTTAATGAACCCTCGCACGGCTGAAAATTCGCGCCAAACAACAGTCAGTCAGCGCCAGCAACAATGCGGGCCGCAGCAGCAACAACAACGACGGCACCACCAGGAACAACAATAGCCACGGCATCAGCAACAAGAGCGAAGGGCAGAAACCTAAATAATTCAATTAAGCCTCGTTGCATTGGCCGTAAATAATTGAGTTTCCTGTTGACGCTGCCGCTGCCGCTGCCGCCGTCGCCGCCGCCGCCGGTGCCTCTGCTGGGAGTCCGCGGCCCGGAGCCAGGAGCCCGGAGACCGATAAGAAAAACCACACTCCAGGACCCGGCCTCCGGAGACCGACGACCACGACCAACGCATGACAGGAGGTTTCAATGCTGATCTCTGGACATTTACCCCGACAACCCGGGCCTTTCAGGAGCCCAAGGGGACCTGAAGGAAGGTGCTTTGTGGAACCCACCGTGCCGTGGGTCCCACGTCTCTCTTTAGATGGGGCTCGTGCAAGTTTCTTGCAATCAAGTCGTAGTATTGCTGGCACGATCATCATTCTATAGTGCAATTCATACAGCTTTGAAAGTGGAAAAGGCTCGAAAAAATGCCAAGGAAAACAATTATCTAACGTACGGTGGAAGAATTCAATTCCAGCCCATCAACTTCGTACCTAAGCGAGGCCTGCCTGGGCCTCGCTCGCCTCGACTTCTTCATCGCTCGGGGTTCGAGGAGCGCGGGATCCCCGGTTCCTCCGGCTCGCTACCAACTCCAGAGTCCAGAGTCCAGAGTCATCGGCCGACGTCGGGGGTTCTCGAGCGACGGGGCGACGGGGCGATTGGGCGTGTCGGCCGGGCCCCAATTTGCGGTGGCCCGAGGAGGGTCGTCGTTGAGCGCGGTTGCGAACGATTAGCCGCGCTGCCACCCCTCGAGCCACCACCGATGGGGCCCAGCACAGCAACGACAGCGGCGATGGTGGGGACGGAACGGCGCAATCTTAGTCAATAAAAAACTATAGTCCACATAAATATGTAATCAACAATTGATCTTCATTAATCATCGTTTGTTTTGTTTTATTTCGCTTTGTGTTCTTTCATTTATTCGTTTTTACTCGTTTTTGCCCGGCGCTGGTTGTTGCTTCCACCCTTGGGTTGTTGTTGTTGCGCTGTCGCTGGATTTATTATTATGCCATTTGGTGCGATGGTGTTAGGCCGACGTTGTTATTGACGGTGCTGCTGTTGTTGTTGTCGTTTTTGTTGTTGTTGTTGTTGTTCTGTATGACCGCGTTCATTATCAAATGTCTGAGTTCGTTTCTGAGTTTTTCGCTCGCTCGCTTGTTGTTGTCGATTTTACTCGCCGAAGCCGTCGTCGTCGTCGTCGTTGTTGTTGTTGTTGCTGTCGTTCGTTGTTGTTGTTAATCATCGTACATTGTCGTCGCCGCCGTCGTCGTCGTCGACGTCGACTTTGTTGCTGTTGTTGTTGTTCTGATTGTGGTCGTTGTGGTGGTTGTTGTTGCCGTGTCAAAATCCTCGCCATATCGAGTCATTCCATCGCATCGCGAACATGGCGTGCCATTCACCATTCATCTGCCATTCGCTGGCTCTCAATAATTATTTGTTGCCATTGCTGTTGCTTTGGCCGGCGTGTTGTTGCCTTCCTTGCTGCCGGCTCATTTAGGCGCGATTCTCGTGGTGTTGTTACTGATGTTACTGTTGTTGCTGTGTGCTTGTCGCCATCGTCGTCATCAGCACCAGCAACACCGGCCACGGCAGCGATCTAATGGCACAAGGTGACGACGACGGCGACGGAGACGGCGACGGCGACGGCCAGAGCCAACGAGGAGGCGAGAAGCCGGAGAAAAGTCGCCTCTTATCAGATTATGTTTCCCTCCCTCCAGCCGTCCAGCCGTCCGTCCTTCCGACCTTCTCCCCCCCCTCCAGCCTGCCTCGTCCCCAGTCACGGCCCCAGCCTCTGTCGTCGTGCGTCACCGCCGCAGGTCGGTGTCCACAGCCATCGTCATCGCCGTCGACGTCGCTCCACTTCGGACTCCGGGCCGATTCCGTCACCGTTGTTTTTGTTGCCGCCACTCCGGGATCGGCAGCAGCTGCTGATGCGGCTTCTGCAACCTGTGTCCACGAGTGGGTCTCGCCGTCCGTCCGGGTCTCGTCCTCGGCTGTCGTCACCGCAAGTCGTAACGCAATCCGCAGCTCTGCCTGATGAGCCGAGGTCCCTCGCTCCGTGCGGTATTGAGTTTCCGGTTGTTGTTCTTGTTCTTGTTGTTGTTTTTGTTGTTGTTGCTCTTCTTCATTTTCGCTGTTGTGCATTTATTGTTGCTCGTGCAGCGCTGTTGGTGTTGTTGCAATTTCGTTCCTGCTACTTCGACGACGACCGTGGGCGACTTTCGGCTTAAGCAGGTCAAACACCATCCTCGCCGCCGGCCGCTGCACCTCGGCTGCCTCTGCCTCCCTCTGTCTCTCTCGCTCCCTCCCTGCACCATCTGTCTCGCCTCTCCCTCGTCACCATGTTTTGCTTCTCGTGTCCGTCGCCTCGTTTCACTTTTCATTTATTGGATTTTCCGTTGCGTCTGACGCAAGGCGGCCACGCACTGCCTGACGTCGCCCACTCGAGTCGGGTTTTCTGCGAATGACGCCGACCGACCGACGGACGGACCATGGGTGGGCAGACAGACAAAAGGACGGACAGACGGACAGGCGGACGGGCGGACGGAGGAATCGAGGCTTTTGCATAGTTCCATCTCGGCCTCGGTTTATTTGCGAGCCCTGCTGCACTTAATCCCCGACGTCCTCGGCTCTGCGGCGACCTTCGGAAGGTGGGCGGACCTCGCACCGGCCTCCGCCTACCTCTGTCCCCTTCCCGCCGCCGCCGGCGTTCCTCGGCCGAAAGCTGATTACGCCCCGGGCTGGCTCTGGCCGAGGTTTATAAATAGAGCTCTAATGGGGAAAAATTCGATTACCGCCGGCGAACCCCTGGGCCCGAAATAGTTCAGGGTCACGCAATCGGGACGGGCGGCCTGGGCTGGGCCGGCCCGGGCCTAATGGACCTAATAACCCAGATCAATGGCGACGCCGCCGACGGAGACTGAGGGGGCGATGGGCCTGGGCACTGAATGGCCTGAAGGGCGAGAAGGTGGTGCGAGGCGGGTGATTGAATTGGGCTCGGAGAGTGGACGAGCAGGATGAAATTAGAATCGAGTACAAGGAATTCGTTAGGGCGACAATAAACCGCACTTGGGAGCTGACGACGTGTGCGGATTGTCGAGTCAAAGCCGAGTCTCCGATGAATTACATCTTGCTGGAGCCATGCCATTTCAGGTCAGCCGCTTCAGGGCCGACGTGGGGGGTCCGGGGGCGAGTCGGGGGATTCACGTCGCCGGCCCGGAGCCCGTGGACTCCCACAGTCGAGAGCGGCCTGCGATGGTGGTGCAAACTGCGATCGGATTAAACTTCATTTTCCGTCGTGATGAACCCCAGATAGGAACTGGAAATTGCTCGGCTTGTGGTTGCTGCCGTTGCTGTTGCCGTTGCTGCCGCTGCCGCTGCCGCTGCTGTGGTTGAGCTCATGCAACAATATGTTATTTTCCCGTGCTCACACACACACGCGCAAATATAATTAATACAGCAACGCCGATGGACGTGTAATAATTCAATATTAATGGTAATGACAAGTAAAACGAAGGAAACCACAGCAAATTGTTAAAGCAGCAACGACAACGACAACGACAACAACAACAACAACAGCGACGACGACGAAAGTATATAAGGCAGCAACGATTGACTGATTGGCTGCAGCAACAACAACAACAACAACTACAACTACAGCCATGCCAGTTGGTAAAAGTCAAATCACGGATACTCAAAGGCGGTTTCCGCACCGTGAAGCAATTCAATATTGCTTCGATATGATAACCATCTACCACAGCAACAGCAGCAGCAACAACAACAAGCCCACAAATGCCATAAACAGAAATGGGGGGGGAAAACAACAACAACAACAACAACGACCACGGCAGCAACAATTACCAGTGCAACAGCTGCAGGCCAACGACCAACCGACAGCAACAATGTAGAATCGAACAATTGCATTAAATTACGAAATTTATGCGTTTCGAGCAATAATTCGAAACAGCCTGGCTGCAGTGGCCGAACCCATCCACGCAGTGCCGCCGAATTTGTCGTCCCCTGGAGTGTTTAGAGGAGAGGTGAAAAACCCTGTCCCGCTCCCTCCCGCTCCCTCTCTCTCCCCTCCGCGGCACCTCCATCTCCAGCAGCGTGCGTGCGAGGCGGCCACGCGCCTCGCCTTGGACTCAATTGCTCGGGTTACGCTCAACGCGGTTCAGTCGGCGGCTCCGCTGCGGCATCGGGGGTCGGAGGGTGCGCCGAGGGCGGTGGACGGGCAGCGGAGGTGGGCGGTGTTTGATAACATTTTAATTGCTTGGGGATGGAAACGACGCGGGCCGGAGGGCGCGGTGGAGCTGAGCGAGGGGTTCGAAAGGTGCTGCTGGCGGTCTGGGGAACTGCGGGACCGGCGCCCTCGCAGCCCTAAGCCACAGGCCAAGATTGCAACAACTGCGCGAAACGAGGCGGCGATGGCGGGTCGACCGACGAACGCGTCACGTCGCCCGGCCGTGAGGCTTTTCGAGCTATCAGGCCGAGATATCGCTCATCACCACGCCGCAACTTCCACGTCGGGCCGACCCAATCGCGCGACCACTCGAGCCGATCTCGATCGCCGCGTCCCAGTCGCTCACTTCACGCAATCCGTCCGTCAATCGGCCGACGTCGACGACGCGAACAGGACGATTGCGATTGCGGCGAGGAGCCCGATACCATCGCCTCGCGCTCTTCTGGTCCGACGATCCCACCGCCACGATACCTTATCGGGCCACAACTCGAGGGCCGGCGCGGTCGCCAGCCGCCGGCGCGGTCGCCAGCCGCCGGCATGTGGGTCGCTGCGGCCCGGGTCCGAGGTCCAGCTGGTGTCGTGGCCGCGCTTTGGGAGCCCTCGAGTGGCGCGAAGTCCAGGAAGACAGCGAGATCCACCCATGACCGGCCTGGAGACTCCGCCGACACGTCGTTCGGGTCCTCGGCCACCGGGGAACCCCCGACGGGCCTCCGCACCCACAACAACCACCGATTCGGGACTCCGGGGCATTCAGTTTGCGGATTTTCCCTGTGCTCCCACCGTTCGCCCAGTCGCCGTCTAAGGATCGCGTCGACTGTGCACACGACCTGTTTCCAAGCTGTTTCTCTCCCCCGCGCTTAGGTCGCCGCATTAGTCGCACGAAAAAATTCACTTCCTGCAACTAATTGCCGAGCAGCGAAGACAGACCGATGGATGCACGAAGGAGTCGCTGGACGGACGGACGGACGGCCGGCGGGCAGAACCGCGAGCCGAGTGAATGAACGAGTCGGAGCTGAGCTGTCTGTCGGTCTGTCGGTCTGTCTGTGCCTCTGTCGGTCCGCCGGTCGAACATGCAGCAAACGAATAGCGAACACAACAAGAACAACAACAGCGACAATGGCAGCTCCACGGCGACTCCATGACACGAAGCCAGCACCCGGCGATCGCAGACGGAGCGCCGGGGAAAGAGAGCGAGAGAGAGGGCGATGGGAGGAGGCAGGGAGGCGGAGGGAGACGGAGGGAGGAGTCCAGTTGAACTCGGAATGGGAAGTTCAACTTATTGATTACCAAATTAGATACAAAGATACTCGAGAGAGGGCGGGGCCGCGGTCGAGGCCGCGGCTGGCTGAAGATGGATGTTGGAGAGTCGCGGAGGGGAAACGCCGAGGGGGCGAGGGGTGCGGGGCGAGCTTGTGGGGGGAGGCGGGGAAGGGGCGCGACTAATGACAAATTAAACTCGTGGAGAGGAGAAGAATCGAAAACCACCGGAGGAAGGTGGAACAGGGACGAAGGCAGAAACGGAGAGGGAGAGAGAGAGAGAGAGAGAGAGGAAGAGGGAGGGGGACAGAAGAACGCACCGGGCGGAAAACGCGACTCGGCGAGAGCAAAACCATAAATTGCAACAATAATGTTGCAGCAGCAACTCGACTCGCTGCTCAACAACGTGCAGCGAGCGGCCACAAAACGACAAAAACAACAACAACAACAACAACAACAACAACAACAACGACAAAAACAACAACAACAACAACAGCAACAGCATGCCACCACGGCCATGCCAATGACAGCAACAAAAACAAAACGGCAACTGCGGTGAAGCGGCTACGTCGAGCAATGGCTCATGCAGTCAGACGACGGAGGGGCTGAGTGGGGCGGAGAGGCAAAGGAGAGGAGGAGAGGAGAAGGGAGGAGGGAGGGACGGAAGGAAGGAAGAAGGAATGACGGCGGCAGAAGCAGCGGCGCCGCCGTCAAAGGGAGTGGCGCGCCCGAGTATCTCCTGGGTGCACCGAAGCGACGGAGCCAGGGCGAGGTAGAGGATGGGGAGGCGAGGGGGGCGGGGCGGCGCAGGGCAGGGCTGGGAATGGCAGAAGACAACCTCAATGATTATGTTCAATTATAGTTTCGCAGTTATTTTTCATTATGCGGGGCCGGCTCGGGCACGGGCTCGGGCTCGGTCGCTCGGGGCACAGGGCGCGGCGAGGTGTGGCGAAGTGCGCAGAGGGAGGGGAGGCGGGGGCCGGGGGTTGAGGCCGCAGCGTTTTCAATGCTTCTGGACCGGAAATTGGCCACAAACGCACGCAGCCGCGGCAGATGCGCCGCTATGCAGATACGGCTGCATCCGACCGATACGGATTCGCGAGACGTATCGCACAGACTCGCGGATGCGGTGCCATCGTTTATGCAAATGCTGATTAAATTTCCGACCCCCCCCCCCCCTTTCTCGCTGTCTGTCCGTCCGTCTGTCCGTCGGTTTCTCGAACTCTTTCGCCGCCCGGCACTCGCTGCAACCTCACGTAGGCCGACGCCAGGCCCCGCCGCTACGCGCCGTCGACCCTTCAGAGCCCCCTCCGTCAGCCCCTCGGCCCCCGCGTCGTTCGCCCCCTTCAGGTATGCCTCGGATCTTCACGTTTTCACGCTACGCTCGCATTTTTAACACTTTGTTCGCAATTATTTTAATCACGTAACGTAACTGTGCCCCCCTCGCCCCTCGCCCGCTCTGCCCCTCTTTCGCCCCGCGCACGTCACGCGCCCCCGCCCGAGCCACGTTCCAAATTGGATTTTCATCGCCCCTACGACGACGGCGACGGCGACGACAGAAATCGAGTTCGCTCGCCTCTGGCGTCCCGCTCTGGCTCTCGTTCGCTCGAGTCTCTTTCGGCAACTCACTCGTCGCTCGGCGGCAATGAAAACGGCTCGGTTGCACGCTTGCTCTTGTTGTTGTTGTTGCTGTTGCTGTTGCTGTTGTTGCGGTTGCTCTTGTTGTTGTTGCCTGTCTTCGCTAAGGCCTCTAATTAGAGCTGCGTCGACGTTACTTCGCCCCAACGCTTCGAGCGCCGGCCACGCCTCCGAGCGCCGCCTCCAGCCTCCCGCCCCCTGTCGCCTCAAAGGGTTCCTTTGACGGCAGCTCAGGCCCTGCCATGGGAAGACTAATCCGGTCTCTGCCGTTTCCCCGGGCCCAGGGACCTTTCCACATTTCAAGGATCATCTGCTCATTAAGTTTCACTCGTGCAAGGCCGATGCTCGGTAATCCAGGCCATTCATCCGTTCCAATCATCCTCAGTCCATCGTCGGTTGATCCTCGGGACGCCGCCACACCTGGACCTCGTCACACGAAGGAACAGGGTTTGGGATATTTTGGGACAGTGCGTCCAGTTTGCGATAATTGAACGGTTGCCTCGATCTCGACACATCCTTCCATCACTCGGCCCCGACCCCTCCCAGTCCTCGGCCACTGACTGCGGCGAGTGATTAGGGCTCTATTTGGGGAGCCGCCTGACGACAGGTGGGCTCCCGAAGGTGCCGGAAGCCGACCATTGATTGATTCCGCCGAGTTGGCGTGAGCAACACATGGGCGGAAAAAAACCGCCGGCAATCGCTTGATTTACGACGAGTCAGTCGCAATTTCAAAACTCGAAAACCGCGTCGATTAAGTACGTGGAAATAAAAAGAAGGAGAGAGAGAAGCCCGAGTCGACGACAATAAAGCAATTCATCAGGTGGTGGCCGAAATTCGTCAGCGGCGGCGGGGCGACGACGACGACGAGACACCGAGGGTCGTTTATCGGAAGCCGGGATCCGGAACGTCGACTACCAGCAGCAGCAGTAGTGGAGCCAGAGGAAGACGAGGCGGGAAGATGTGGGAAGAGTGTGGAATGAAAAGCGTTTCACCACACGAGGAAATGAAACAAATCCGAAATTCCGAATGCCCGCGACTCGACGCTAAAGCAAACAAAATCGAGACCTGCGAGCGAGACGGCGAACGGCGGACGGCGAACGGCGGGCGAGACAGGGAGAGGGACAGAAACAGGGCAGACGGCGTTATTAATTTTATAGTCCGGGCGCTGACGCGGCGTCGTTCGTTGCTCACGCAGTTCGCCACTTGACTGGCGAGCTTGTTGTTGTCCCAATCGTTGTTGTTGGAGTTCTATTCGCGGTCGTCGCTGTCGATATTTATGGCAGCACTCAAGTCGTGACCGATATTAAAATAATCAGTGATTAATTAAGATACTCGCTCGCACTCGATGCTCGATTGCTCTTATCGATGGACTGGAGCACTTTTTCTTCCCTTCCCTTCCCATGTTCCTGCCCAGCTATCGTTGTTATTGTTGTTGTTGTCGCGATTAATAACTTTCGAAAGCCGATAGCAGCTGGCATTAGTTCGGAAAGCCCATTGTACTAACGCCCATCGCTCAGGCACGGCGACGTCTGGAGGTGCCGCCGTCCGCCCGGATGAGAGGGGCCGACACTGGTCACTGGGAGTCGCACCGGAGGCACGGGCTCTTCATCGAGGCGAGGCAACTCGAGGCGTCCTCAGAGGTGTGCGAAACCCCCGCGAGCCGACCTCTGCGATCCCGGGAAAAACGCTTTCAATCAGCAGGACACGCGAGAAGCGTCGGCTCGGTCCACCGTTCTCCGAGCACGGGCGACGGCTCCGCCCAGCCGTCGCGATCGCGCCCAACACGGCCGTGATTACCTCACTTCCAGCTCTCGGCCAACACCGACCCCGGACCATTTCTCCGGCGGCGAAATTGAGTCATTTCCACGCGGCTTTAATAGGTCGTGTTAAATACGATTTAGCACAAAGCGGAGGCGACCGAGGTGTGGCGGCCTCCTCTGGCCGAGCTCTCGGAACCCGGTTTGGCCGGCTGACGTCGTTGCTGTCGTCGTCGCAAAGTTGAGCGCCGGACCCGTGGCTCCACTCGGACACAAAGATGACTCCGGCGTCACCTCCTCGGGATTGATGGCAGTTTATTCAAATCGCACGGGCCGCCGTCTCGTCGCCCCCTCTCGCTCCGGACCTCTCTCTGTTCGGCCATCGTCCGATGACGAGTCGCGCCTGCCCACATAACGACAAAACACCGCCATTAGCATGCCTAATACCGGCCCCAAATTTATGCACAGATCCACGATCCAACCCCATATGCGATATAATTATCCAAAGCCAAGATCCGAGTGAAACACAAAACTCTAATTATAAATTATTTATTTCAACGGAAGGTTTTACAAACCCCACACAGAAATAAAAAGCAATACAAAGTGGTGGAAAAGCCATTTATATTTATGAAGCCAACAGGCAACAGCGACGCTCGCTAAGCTCTTAATTAATCTTTATTATTTTTTATTTCCACTTCATTCCAGTCTCTTTCGTATTTATTTTCTCGAATTTGTGCATTTAATTATCCCGTTTATTGATTATCATAACAATTATCTCTGCCAGCGAAGTCATACAATGCCGATGTATATGCGAAACTCGACTGCGACGGACGCAAATGGTCGGAAACCCAATGAATTCCACGTGACCTGGGCCGGCGTGAGTAACCGAGTGCCGGTCATTCGAGACTCCTCACTAGCGGCCAGGTCGCAACTGCCCTCGGACGAGCTGGGCTCGATCCATTGCTCGATTTGGCAATGGCCACGAGCTGGGCCCGCCCGACCAGGAGCCCCTCGGCCCAAGGTGACCTGCTGAATTCCAAATCCGCCGTCGACCCGAAGGCCTACGCGGCACGAGGGCCCCCTCCGGAGGCTGATTGATGCCAGCGCCCGATCCGAAAGGGTCCCCAACGAATGACTTCCTCGAGCACGAGTTCACGGGGCCCGCCGTGGCAAATTTGGATACACTTAGGAGGCCATGTTCAAGACCGTGATGGAAATGTTTTTCTAAATGCAAATTCCATGTGGCCCGGAACATGTTTCTGAGTGTCTTCGGGCGTCCCTCCGTCCTCCAGTCCGTCCGAGCGTTCGTTAGTTCGCCCGCTCGCATCTTGTAAACCGGAAACATTACTCAAAACTGTGCGATTCATTAAAATTTCAGAGCATAAATAACGCTGCCACTCGTTCATTCATACACTCGTCCATTCGCTCATTTCAGCCGTTCAGACGTTCAGACGTTCAGCCGTTCGACGCCCGGTCGTTGCGAGTTTGCGCCTCGGACCCTCGACGGGCTGCGGGCGCTACTCGAGCACGCACGGCATTTAAATTCTATCACCTGTTCGACAATAAAAAGCAATTAAAGCATGTCAGCCCGGCCCAGAGCCATCGAGGTTGGGGCGGCCCTGGGGCCGAAGGGGTTGGGGAGGGCGCGCGGACGACATGAGGGTTGGTTGAGTGCATGGCAGGGAATTTGAATTTCAAAGACTCCCCTGAGAGCATGACAAAATGTTTTTAGTTTTCGTTTGATTTGTCGGGTTGGCAGGAGGCCAGCAACCGTCGGTCCGTCCGTCCGTCCGTCCGTCCGTGCGTTCCGTCTGTCCGCCAGTCCGCCAGTCTGTCCGTCTGTCCGTCTGGGGGTCGGTGTTTTGGCGAAACGTTAGGAAGAGCCCGGCAACAATGTCGGAATTTTAAAGACATCGCATGTTGCGGAACCTCTGGCGAAACGGCCGTCCATCCATCCGTCGATCGACGAGCCGGCGAGCAAACGAAGCCAAGGTATTTAAATGCAATTAAGAGAACACGACGCAAAGGTTTCGAAGCTTCTTAATTAAGCTCTGCGTCGCCGGGCTGCGAGCGACACACGGACGATGGACGGACGACGGACGCCCGGGAGAGAGAGGGACGGAGCGTGATGAATGGGCGGCATGACGAGGGGTAGCTCGAGCTGTATGGAGAGCGTAATCCTCAAATCCCACTCGCGGCGAGGAGCTCGAAGGCGTCGCCGTCGCCATCGTCGTCGTCGAAGAACGAGCGGAAATTATCTAAATTATGCGAAAATTGTGAAATGCGGCGTGGCGAATTCCCCGAACACAAAGGCATCCGGCGGATACTTACTGCGTAGCCGTATGCAGATGACAGACGGACAGACGGACAGACGGCCAGGCGGGCAGACAAGGGAGGGGCGGGCCGCACACAATGGGCCTCGGCACGGAATCCAGAAAGAAAGCATTTGAATATGAAATAGAATAAAACGCACGAATAGCAATAACAATAGCAATGACGTTGATAATAACGACGAAAATACAGAAACGAGCACAACAATAGACAGACCTTTTGTGAACATCCATCCACGGAAATACGTGGTCGTATGTGTGCTCAATACATGCCCGGTACATGGCTCGGCCTTCGTTAGATACCGAAATCGGCGGCGTGGAAAATTTTTGCATTTTGTCAAAGTTTTCGCCCTTCCCCGCGGCTTCTCCTCACCTGGTCCTCGCGGCCCTTCGAGCGCCTTGACTGGCTTCAGGAAGCCAGCCAGAAGTTTAATTTGTCGTCTCGAGCCGCACCCAGATACTTTTCCCGCCATAACTCATTGTCGTCCTCGGCTTCTCGTTCTCGTTCCCGTTCCCGTTCCAGTTCTGTTCTCCTTCTTGATTTCAATGCATGGTACTCAGGTTCTGGCGGGAGCTCGCCTCGTTCCCTCGAGCCTCGCGTCGTGAGCCCGGACTCGTCCCGGCCCCGCCTCGCTTTCTCGCTCCTTGGCCGACGCGTCCTTGTTTTGCAGCGCAATCCGTGCGATCCACATGGCACGAGGTCCCCGGGCTGTGCCGTCTTCGTTGGTCTTCCCCTGCCGTCGCCCGCCCAGCTGAGCGGCTGCTCCCAAAGGAGGTCGCCCCTGACGAAAGCCGAGGAGGAAATTAAAGTCCTCTGCTGCGATTCGATCTCGGCCACCGCCGCCGGTTCCGGTTCCGCTTCCGCTTCGAAATCACTTCCATTCAGCCGCCCTCGGATTCGATTTCAGTCGAGAAAATGCGCCGGTTCTCCACATCGCACCAAATGGTCGACGGGTCTTCGGAACAACTCGCAATTGGATTTAATTCGCACTCATTGCCTGAGTGCGCACTTGATTCGCCTCCCCATGTCTTTCCATCGCCCATTTCGTCCGCCTGTCCGCCAGTCCGCCATCGATGGCCTCCAATCAGCGCCGAACAACTCATTTCGAAGGATTTCGTCGAACTAACGCCGCCAATCGTCCGCAACTCCTGTCTTTCCGCCCGATCTCCGTCGACTGCCGCCCGGCAGTTCATTAACTTTTAATTACTCCCGCTTTCCCCCGCCACCGGTTCGTTAGGGGCGACCCGAATTCCCCGAATTAGCATCTCCAGTCGTCTTCGATGCCATGTCAAATGCGAGCCCGAACTCGCTCCGAGGCCTCACTTCCGTGAACCACTCATCGCCCTCGCCCGCCCGTCGCGCGGTCCTTTCCGAGGACGTCCCTCGCTCCTCCGTTCGATCGGCCTGTCGGTCGTTCGGTCGCCTGCCCAGCGGCCTCTGGGTCGTCGCCGCCGCCGTCCCGGCCATCTGTTGAGGCCGCAGCCGACGCAGCCTCCGTCCCTTCGACGGCAATTAAAAGCGACGCCTCGGAATTGGATCAAGGCCTCGGAGTGTTCGGCGGCGGCCGTGGAAGAGGGCGAAGGAGAGGGAGATTGAGAGACTCAGAGCGAGCGCCGGCCTGCGCCAAGGACGTCCACGGGCGGTGGGGTCGGTGGGCGTGCAACGAGGGCACTCGTCATTGAGCTGGCGTTGGCGCTGGGGCTGGGCCTGGGGCTGGGCTGGTGGCCGGTGTCGCAACGGCCGGCTTTAATAAAAATGCATGGGATTTTAACGCGAGCTCCAGGGGCCCCTCGGACTCGTGAACAAAGCGCCGGCCGCGCGGCTCGGGCTGGGGTGGGGCTCAGAATATGGAACGAATTCTCCCTCGGTACTCGGTCCGTCCTCCGTCGGCAGCAATTGTTTCTTCCGGCCGCGGCGAACGAACGAGCGGCGAGCGCGGGGCGAATCGGCGGCCGGTGTCTGGCAGTGAGAGTGTGCGTGAGCGTTTGCGTGCGTGTGTGTGGGGGGCTCTAATTAGTGCGCCTGGTCATTAGGGCGGGGCGGGGCGGACGCGACCACTTGCTACAACAACAATGTGTGTCCGCACTCGTTGCACTTGTTGTTGCAGGCCGCGATCTGGCGATCGATGTCGTCGTTGTTGCTGGTGCTGGTGGTGGTGGTGGTGGTGGACATTTTGTTGTTGTTCCTGACGTTCTTGTTGTAACAGGCACCGACCTAAGCCGCTTACACCAAATCCCAGCCGTCACCGTCACCGCCATCGCCGCCGTCGTCGTAATCAACTTAAAAATCGAACGTTAATTGAATTTCACGTCGAACAGCGAAATTCGAACTTCCCAGGGGAGACGAGACCGGGGCGAAGCCCAAGCCGAAGAAGAGGCAGAACAAAACGAGGGGGGGAGGGGACGGGAGGGGGCCTAATGAATTTTTCCACGCTCCACACGGAACCCCGCCGACGAGGGACGGGCCGCGCAGACTTCATTCGAGCTCGCCGGGTGCGGAAGGCGGGGAAGAAGGGGGCAAGAAGAACAAGAGAGCAGCCCCTCCTCGAACTAGCGCAGATAGTGAACTGGTTTGTTGTTGCTGCTGTTGCTGTTGTTAGGGATTCTGTTGTTATCGTGACGACGGTCTTCGTTGCTGTGGCTGTTGTTGTTGCTGCTAAAGTCGCTAATGACCCCCGCCTAATTAACACCCAGACTCCAATTTGTGATTCCAATAAACCTGCGAGCGGCTCGTTAAACAAACCTCGACGTCGCCCCCTCCAACCTACCCCCCCCCCCCCCGTACCGCCTCCTGGCCCGCCCCCCGAATCGCCCCGGGCCGCTCAGCTTCCGCTGCTCCACTTCCATCGCCATCGTCTCATTGTAATGTTGGGGCATTTGTTGTTGTTGTTGCGTTTTTTCCATCCTGCATTTCTTCAAACTCTGTTTGGCAACGCGGCAACAGCAAAATATTATTTTTATTATTTAGCATTTAAAATGCTCAAAACCATTTTGTTGTTAACGCTTTTAAGTTATTTAGTTCAGCGCGCCGCACGGTGGGGCAAATCGACGAGGGAGCCGGTTTTCTGTGAACCGCACGACAGAAAATTGTGAAAATGCGACGTCCCCAGAATTTCAATAAATAATTAAAAAGTAAGAAACCCCCAAATTAGTTGCATAAGGAAGCTACATTTAGTTAATTTATTTGTCACCTTTTAATTTTCCGTAATTATCTTTATACTTATGAATCTGAATTGTATGTGAACGACTTTCTCGCTTCACAAAGTTTACTCTGGGCACGTAGTTAACGTAGTTAAAACGTTTTAATTGTGCCTTCACGACCAGATTGTCATTAAATATACATTTGTTGTTCCAGTCCAACCACCAGCAAGCAGTTTTCTCGGAATATCACCGCCATCGGCGTAGGCTAATTCCACATATCATCGTTGTATTGTTGATATTTGCATTTCAGTAGGACTTAATCGCATTCCACTTAGCATCGATGTTTAATTGCAGTCCTCAGTAGCCGAGCCGAGCCGAGCCGTCCCGTCCCAAGGCTGGCCGCGGATATCAAAAGATCCCCGGTCGGCAATCGAAACCCTGTCTCCGCCCTCGCCCCCCCCCCCCTCTGCTTCCCTCCGTCTGTCCGTCTCTCTTTGAGCGCCTGTGGGCAGTCGCGGCCGACATCATCTCGATCTACGCCCACTGTGAACCTTGGCCGCGACGTCGCCGTCGCCGTCTCTGCGGCGCTCATTGAATTACAAACATTTTTCAAAATTTAATTAGGGCCACGATGATTGCTGGCTGCGCGGCCCGGGCCCCCCTCGGCCTGGCCCCCCGTCCGTCCATCGCTCGTCTTTTCGTCCGTCCGTCCGTCCGTCCGTCCTTCCGCCGTCTAATCGTTCGCCCTGCGCTTTGTCATAGTGATTACCATCCGTTTTGTAGACGTTGCCACCGAAGTTGTTGTTGCTGCTAGTTGCTGTTATTATTGTTTGTCTCTTTTTGTTGCGTTTTCGTCATTTTTTGTTGTGTTTTTGTGAGTGGTTCTTGCTGTTGTAGCAATGCCTTATTATTGTCGATGATGTATTTAATGCTCGCTGCCTATCGCAATCATAATTATTCCTAATTATAATTATCAGCCGATGGACAAAGCGACGGACGGACGGACGGACGGACAGATAAACTAGACAAACGTCTAGAACCGATGTCGACCTCGGTCTCGGTCTCGGTCTCGGTGCCGAAGTCGAAGTCGGAGTCGCCGTCCAGCTACAGCAAGAACAACGAAAACAGGGGCAGCCATGGGAGAAATATGAAATTTGTGTTTTGTGTTTGTGTTTGTGTTTGTGTTTTGTTGCTGGCGAAATGTTTGTGTTGCCTGGCTTCGCTCGTGTTCGCGTTATTTTTGTAACACAAATCGCGGCTCCGAATAAAAATTCATTATCACGAATTTCGAGTTCGACGCTGGCTGCGACTGCGGCTTCGACTGCGAGTTCGTGCAGCCAGCAACAGCAACAGCAACAGCAAGAGCAATCGCAATGGCAACAACACGGCCAGTTGTTGTTCGGCGGAAAGCGCTGATGTTGTTTGTGCTGTTGTTAGTGTCATGCCGCGGTTGTTGTTGGCGTAAGCCGAGACGAGCTGGAGGTTCTGTATCAATTTTTGTCCGAGCGCTCGCACATTTGTTGGCTCAAATACTTTACGTGGAAGCGTCTGAAACATCACGAGCGCGGAGTGGCTGCTGTCGCATGCAGTGTTGTTGTTGTTGTCATTGTTGTTGTGCCTATATCTGGCGTATCTGCCAGCGTAGCTGATAATTAAATGGATACTTCATAAACACAGATACAGCTACGCGGAAAATTACTAAAGATCTCGGATCGCTGTTTCTTCGTGATGCTGCCATTGCCATTGCTGTTGCTGTTGCAATTGTTATTCCATTTGTTGTTGTCGTTGTCGTTGTCGTTGTTGTTGCTAATTGCCAAGTAGTCCTCGTTGTTGTTGTAGTTAATGCATTCTGCGCGCCGCGTGACTCGATTCCATTTGAGCGCGATGCTAATTCGCAATTTGATTGCCCTCCGCAGCGGATCGCGGAATAATTGGATCGCGTCCGAGGGGTGCGGGGTGGGCGCGCCCCGGGAGTGGCGGAAGAAGCGCCGTCAGCCACAATTCAAGCCGGGTTCGCAACTTCCAGGAGACCGCTTGGCATTTGGCTCGAGAGCGAATTTCGAATTTCGCATTCCGCCGGGTGCGACCGGGCCATTGAAGAGCGATCAAACGGAATCGAGTTGGAGTCCGAGTGGGCGATCGACAGCCTCTGATCGCCGATCGGATGCAGCCGTCGCCGTTTCGGGGCCGCCGATCGAAGACGGCGGCTCCACGTGTGACTCATCGCGATCGGGTCCGGTCTCCAGGCCGCCGTAGACGCGATCGGGCTCGTGCAGACGCCGCGTTGCCTCGGACGGCCGGAAAGCAGCAGCAGCAGCAGCAGCAACGACAACGACAAAACGACCGCAACAGGAATTAATAGAAGCCGCATTTAAATAAATAAGTAATAAACACGGCGAGAGATTAACGAAACCCAAAAACAAAGTCCCCAACAAGAGCCAGCGCGAAATTAAGAACGAAGGATTCAATAAATAACAAATGAGGCCAGCGAATGGGCGGCTGGGGCGAGGCGAGGCGAGGAGGGCGGGGATGGAATGGAAGTGAGAACGAGAACGAGAACGAGGAGGGGAAGGGAGGAGAATTCGTTGCGAAATTTGGCGAATTCGCGCTTTACGACTTCGCGGGTCTCCATAAAAATCACCCGACCCGCGGAGCCGCCGAGTCAACGAACCGAGGGCGCTGCATTTGAAAACAACGCGTGTCTAAAAATATCAACTCGAACAATTACGTCTAGCTATGCCAACAACAACAACAACTACGACAACAACGCCAACAACATTTGTGTCGAAAGTTCGAAACGAGAAGAAATTAATGCTCGTGCGGTGGCAAAGGCGGTGCAAAAATTGCGGAAAATTATCGAATGCTGATGTGTAATTGAACGATTCGCAATCGTTAATTAATCGGTCGTTAAGCGCGCAATAATTGAACATCAATTGGGGAGCATGGAAATTAATTGGAGCCGAGGCAGGTGGAGGAGCCGGGCGCGAGGGCTGGCGGTGGAGGTCGGCGGTCGGCGGTCGCAGCAGCCACGACTTCAACCGACGGAGACCCCTCAATCGCCACAATAACAGTACGAGGAACCCCGGCAACAACAACAGAGAGACGGATTACAACAACAACAACAACAACGCCGTCGACTGCAACAACCACATCGCCGACCCGTCCACCCATCGATGGCCGTGAAACGCGCCCCGAGCAGTCGCAGCGAAGTTCGCTTTAATTGCGAACGCGATCGCGATCCGCGGGGAATTTCCGTCATCCGCCGTCCCCCTCCGGTCGCCACCTGCCAAGGAGGGGGAGGTGGGGGGGGGGGGGGGGTCGGCAGCCAATCAATTGGGGGCCCCACGCGGAGGCCGCGGCGACGGCGACGCCGATGACGGAGGCGCCGCTCGCTCGGGCGCGAGGCGATCCCCGGGCCCACCTCGTCCTGGCCGTGGCGGCTCCCATGCGACGGACGCGCCGACAGACAGAGGACGGACGGACAGCCGGACGGACGGACGGACGGACTCCGATATGCGTCATCTTTTTATTGGCGCCCCCGCTCGCGCCGCCCCGCGACTGCTGCGACGTCGGCGGCGAGGCCTCGAGACGTCGTCGATCCGCCCCACGGTGGCGCGGTTTGTCACAATTTGTTTGTCAGCACGGGCAACAACAACAACAACGCCGAAAACAACCACAACGACAAGAAATTGTTTGCGTTGGTCTATGGCAACGGCAACGGCAACGGCTGCGGCAGCGACAACAACAAGTAGAGACATCGTTCGAGATACTTTTTATTCCTCGGATGCCGCGTGGGTTCTCGAATTTATGGCATTTTTTAAACAATAACCGCGACAACAACAACCAAGCCTATCGGCCTCACAAGGCATTCATTCAAGTGCCATTGTTGTTGTTGTTGTCAAGATGTGTTTTCTGTTTTCGTTCGAATTCTAAGCATCTCGTAGATACTTCATCATCTACTCATCTTCAGCTTTGCCCCTCCCCCGCACTTCCACCACTAATTCTCCTCTTCTTGTTCTCCTCCTCCGCCGCCTTGTGCGCGGCCACGACTCGTCTTCGAGGAGGCGGCCGCACCGTGGCCCGTCGCTCTTCCTTGGAATCCGAGCCTGCGCCGGGCCTGGGTTCGGCCGCGGCCTCGGCCTCGGCCCTGCGGATACTCGCCTTAATCCGCTGGATACGCGCTCGTGAACAATTCGTATCTATGAATAATGGATTTGTTTAAGACAACATCGGCGCAGCAACAACAAGGGACAACAACAACAAGAGACGAGCGCACAAATAAAATTATAATAGGCGTCACCACCGCCATCATCGACGCTGCCGCCGTCCCGCTCGTCCTCGCCCTCGCCCTCGCCCTCGTCGCGATTCGCCGCGCTTCCTTCGTCCCGCCGGATGAGAGCGAACGATGCGTTTGATGTTCTCGACGGATGGAGTTGTTGTTGTTGCTGTTATTGTAATATTGTTTTCATTCCACGATCGACGGCATGTGTGCGCACCCGAAGCCGGCGTCGATGCCGATGCCGCTGCCGCTGCCGTCCTGCAGACGAAATCGTTATTATTCGAGGCGATATCGAGAGATTTATTATTTCAGAGTCGAGCGAGCGTAATTACGTCGATGGAGGTGGTCGTGGTGGCGGCGGACGAGGGCCGTCGGCGAGGAGGAGTCGCTGTGTGGGGTGGCGATGTCGCCGCCGTCTTGGGCCGGGCCGGGCCGGCCTGGGCGCTCCGGGAATTCGCCACCTCGCCCGGCCGCCCTCGACAACTGATCCGTGAGCAATTGCCTAATTTATGACTCCTCCCGACGGCATCGGCCTGGGGCTCAAATGGGGTGCAAATCGGCGGAAACCGCACACGGCCCGCCGTCGTTCCCAGGCTGCCAACTGCCTCCGACGAGTGCAATCGGTTCGGAAGTAGGCCACGGCCGCGCAGGTAGCGAGCGAACCTCTGTCACCACGAGCCGGCGACGACCGCTGATCGCCCGGGGCGGCCGAAGGTCGTTCAGTCGGAAGAAGCCCGGCTGCTCCGCACCCAAGGGTCATCCGCCATCCTCCGTCCGGGGCGGACCCGATCGCGACACGATCGCCGAGCGACCGCCGACGGCTGTTGCCGGGACGCGTCGTGGGGGGAGGCGAATCGAAATCGCCGGTAGTTCGGAGCAATTGTGGACAAAGGGTTGCCGGCGCGTCCTCAGGGCGCCCGCGCTGCCAGCGAACCCCGGCAACAACCACGCGTTGGGTCGCCTGCGAACACGGCTGTGTGTGTGCGATGTGTTCGTGTGTCCCAGGAAACCCTCGCGCAGTCCCTGCCATTGACGTCAATCGGCCGCCCGGCACATGTCCGTCGGTCCGTCCGGCCGTCCGCCTGGCTGCGATTGAAATGTCGACTGATTGGCAATTTAACAGACGTCGAGCCCGCAGCCGAGGCCCCACGAGAGGTCTGTCGTTGGGAGGCGACCGAGGACTGTCGTTGGGCGCGGACAGTCGGCGGCTCTAAATCAATTCGGGGCGATCGCGATTTGACAATCCGTCCTCGGCGGGCAATCATTGGCCAATCGATTCCGGCCGGGTCGCGTGGAGCACGGGTGAAAGTCGTCGCCGGCTGGGGGCGTCCGGAGACGGTCGGTGGTCGCGGTTCGGCGCCTTTCGGTCGCCTATTTTCGAATTGGTTTCCGCTCTTGGTTCCCTCGATGCGAAACCAATTAAGTCGGCGCACAAGAATTTAGGAAAAAGGCCAAAAACCACGACTGCGACTCCAAAGCGATTCGAGTGATTTCCTAATTTGCTCCGATTGTATTTCGCGTCGGCGACCTTTGGTTGTCGCCGGCTCGGGTGCAGTTGATTGGGACTGGCTTTCTGCGGCCATGTCATGTAATCTTGTAGTTTTCTGGCTCACGGCGCCTTCCAAGCCGGCGGATTGCGAAACGGGTTTGGGGCGATTTTTTGCCCATTTGCATCGCGTTGATTCCCGCTTCATTGGGCACCCGACAGTTGCGATTAAATACGCATGATTATTCAATGCTCCGAATGCCCATTTAGTTTGCAAGTACTCGGCATGTACTTCACTCGCATTCAGCAGGAGTCGCTCTTCATATTCGCAGCGCACGTTCCGGCTCCCGGTCGCGGGCATTTGTAATTTTGATTAGCTCTCCTCCTGCCCGCCCCACTGTGCAATGCCGATTGGGTTTCTCGTTCTACTTTGGCCCCTGTTTTAATTTCTACCCATCCCCGTTCGGGCCATTGTTTTAGTGCCACAGCCGTCGTTGCTGTGGCCACGCTGTTGTTGCCACAACTGTTCAATATTGCAAACGCATGCCCGGGTGTTTTTCTCTTGGTTTTTTCCCTCGCCCCGCTCGTAATTTCATTCCATTCCATTCGATTCCATTCCGATTCGTTGTGTTGATTTCTGCCTTTGTTGCTCCATCGTTGCCTTTGTAATTGTGTTTTATGCTCGCTGCAAGTGGTTTTTCTCTCGGTTTCGTTTGTCGTACTTCAGCTCTCAAGTTTAATTAAATTCACTTCATGTTCGCTGTTTATTTGCTCGTTCTATTTTCGTTTGATTTCGATTTATTTAATTTTCATTTCGAACGAAATGCACCGCCAGCCGGCCCGCTGGCTCTGGGGCCGCCGACGTAGACGTAGACGTAGAGTGCAGACCTCTCGACCCCCTTTCTTTGCGCGCTCTGGGCACCCGACCGAAGGAATTCCTCGACCGCCCTCGGCCACCTGCGTCGGCGACGCCTGAGCCCACGACCCTCACGCCCGACTGCGCCCCACCACCCAGCCGGGCGGCGGCGACGGTCGAGGGGAGAACCGGAAACGAAGCCGTTGTTGGCGGAACTCGGCGATTCGCAGCAGGAAACGATGGGAGGCCTGGAAGAAACGGGGAGAAGCCGTGGAAAGAAAACAAGTGAATTGGATTTTTGGTCAAATCAATGATAGATTTTTATTGTGTTTGTGATTCTTTTGTTTCATATCTCTTGTTGTTGTTGTTGTTGCTGGTTGTTTGATTTGTTTGCAAATCTCTCTCATGCAATAAATGTGTGTTTCCTTGCTTTGTTTCAATCATCTTTAATATGCTACAAGTATTTTATAGTTCTTTCATGTGTTATGTTTACTTTTAATTTAATTATTTATAATTTCTATATAACATATTTCCCTCCTCTTCTCCTATCATAATCATCATAATCATCATAATCATAATCATCATACTCATCATCGTCAGTTTAAATATCGTATTTATTCATATTGGTTTGTTATTGTTGGTTTCTCAGCTAGAACTATTTTTACAATCAACAGAGAAAGCAAGGAATTACAATAAATTCATAAATTAGTCAATCGATTGATGATCGTCGTCTCCTCCATCGTCTAATTAAATAGTTAATCAGTTAATTACAATACAGCTTGTTATAGTGAAAATACAAATCGAGAATAATAATAATAATAATAATAATAATAATTATAATAATAATAATAATCAATATAAATCTACTATCACATTTAAATGTATGTATGTATGTATGTATGTATGCATCAGCGCGTGTGTGCATGTATGTGGGTGGGGGTGTTGGTGTATTACAACAACTAAATAGTCTACAGATGCAACTCGTTCGCTCTCCCACATTGTTATTGTAATCGATATTGTTGTTGCAGTTGCTCTACATAACAATTAGGAAAAGTGAAAAATTAACAAACTCAACGCATGAGAAACAAAGAATAAAATTAAAAGGTTTAACGTTTTCATAAGAATTGAACGATTCACGAATGTTTGCAATGTTTTTTTTACAAATGTTTGCTTAGAGTGGAAACTTAATAGCAATAAAAGTCTGTTAATAACGTTATTCATGTTCATGTTTTTCATTTTGTTTTTGCTTTTTTGACTTCACAGCAGTTTTGAAAAGTGTTAATGTTTTTTGTTTTTTTTTTTTTTTGCTCAGATCTTCGTCATTCCCCGTGTCTAGAGTCAGGATGCTTTTAATTCCATATATATTTTTGCAATTTATAATAGTCTAAATATTTGATATACCATGTTAATTTGTTGTTATTGTAGTGTTGATGTTATTTTTGGTTATATTTTTCGCGTAATAATTTAGCAGTATTTTGTCAACGATTTCTTCACGAGGCCGTTGTTGGCTGGGTGTTCGTCTGTCTATGTGTGTGTTGTGTCAACGGGATGTGGTGAGTAATGTTCGTGGTTGTTGTTGTTGTTGGCGTCTTTATGTGAGACACAGGCAGCTACCGGGTCAGCCTGGGCTCAAGCGCCGTCTTAGCCTCCGTCCAAATGCGAGTCGGGTTTGTCGAATTCATGCGGCCCCGACAAAGAGAACAAGAGAAAATGATAATAAAAAGCAACGGCGAGGATCGAGGGTCGGGCGTCGAGGCGAGAGAGAAGGAGAAGAGAGAGACGCCTGCTGATTTCCGCAGACGTCAATTTGCTAATTGAGTTCTACACCTCGGACACTTCCCTCTCTTTCTCTCCCTCGCTCCCACCCCACGCTCGGAGAGCCTTCGGTTCTGTCAAAGTTTTCTCTGTTTCTCGCCCGCGCTCGGAGCCTTCTACAAAATTCCCTGGCGTTTCAATTTAGTGTTTGTTCATTTTGTTTTCCCCATTGTCTTTCTACGAATTTGCCAAACGTTTCGCTAAAGTTTCTTTTCAAATTGATTTTTTGGTTTGTGGTTTTTGTTTTTGTTTTTGTTTTTACAATTTTGTTGTTTTTGCGTGACTGTTGCATTTCATGAAATTTCATTAATTTGCCGCTAGCAATTTTTCCGTCGCTGCAGCCACTGCGCGTGTTGCTCGCCTGCCTGCAGCGATTGCGGCCCCGGGTCACGAAGCACTCCGAGGATCGGCTGCGCAGCCCGAGCCGACGAATCGCATCGCGCTCGGCACGTTCATCGCGACCCACGGCCGTTCATCGCGATCGACTTCAAACCGTCCTCATGACCGGACGTGAATCAATGAACTCGATATTCAAATATGCATCAATAGTGTTCATCGCGACGAATGGCCGAGGTCTGGGCCGCGGTCTTCATCGCGACGGCGGCTGCTCGTCGTAGTTATGAATATACATCTATATTAAATGCTTAATGCTTACATACAATAAGTTTCATATATGAATATAGAGGCATGAATGTGGGTGTCTGGGTGTGTACGAATGTATGCATGTTGTCTCTGGCTTCCTTGTATTTAGGTATGCATGAATGCATGTATGTATGTATGTTTGTATGTATGCGGTTCGGTTGTCTGTGTACGGCTTGCAATTACTCGTAGTTGAATTCGGTTATTAATTAATTATTGTTTCATAAAGCTGATTATATGGAACATTCTCTCATATCGGATCATAATACAATGTATATATACCATAGCATATTCTCTATAACTATCGATATATATATCTATGTATGCATGTATATCTATATGTATATATAAATATGTTTGTTAATATTAGCGCTATATGTTTACAAGTGTTTATCGTTACATTCTTACTATGAATATGGTTACTTCTGTTGCTCTATAGTATATCAATACCTTCCTCTCTCTCTCGCCCACCTTTCTGATCCTGCCTTCCATGCCCTACTCTTCCCTCCCGCCCGCTTCCGATCTCTGTTCACGTCTCCGTCGCCATGACCGCCTCCACCTCTATTTGGATAGTTTAGCTTAGTATCTTCATAATGACTTCTTCTCCGATTCGAGTGCGTTCAAATAAAGTGAAAAGTAGTCTATCAAAAATAGTAGTGGGCGATCAACTGAAGGGAAGTGTTCGAGTTCGTGTTTGTCTTGGTCTCGTCCTCCAAACAGGTGACCTACATTTACTTAACTCTGCTCTGGCTGGCGTCGCCGTGCCATTCTACAAAGTACTTCATAGATAACAAAAGGAAAAGTAACTAGTTTTAGTGGGTTCTCGCTAAGTGCTAAAAAGCCTCTCATTGTGGTCGTTCCATCATCATCATCATCATCATCATCATCATTGTTGTTGTTGTTGTATTCACATGTGCCTGCCAAGCATCCTGCTATCAGTCCTACTATTTATATTGCTGCTGTTGTTGCTCAATATTTGTTCACTCGCCGTACACCGTGGTTTTTTCCCCTCGTCGTTCTGCTGCCGCTGGCACCGAGTCGGGCCGGTTCTGACGGTCGGTGGTCCGTCGGTCGGTCGGTTCGGCCTGGGCCGTCGTCGATAAGACGCCGGCCCATGGCAAGGTCGGGTAGGGTCGGCGAGTTCTGGTTATCGGGACGCTGGGAAGCCGCTTCAGCTGGACGCTTTGAGCAAATCCCCACTCGTCTATCGCTGGGTTTTTCGACCTGTCTCCACCACCCAACCCGGTCGTTCGCAATCGTGGGGGTTTCAACGGCTGGCGCCGGGAGTCACGATCGACTTGGGCCGTGTGATCGGATGGAACTTCGCCGTAAAGGCCCGGCCCAGGTGGATCGACTCGAATGTCGGAAACCCACGGATGATCCCCGCACCGCCGAGCAGGAGGAGGAGGGTTTTTTCCGACAGAGCGGCTCTTGGCCAGACCTCAGGGGGTCGGATCGGTCGAGTGATCGTCTTCGCCAGAGCCGACTCGATCTAGCACTCAATCACGGTGAAGTGTCGGGTAGAAGTCGGCAAGTGGGCAGCGTGGGGTCCTCAAATCGTGCTCGTTCACTCGGGCCAATGACGCGCACCGGTCGGAGGGTCCGCGAACCGCCCGAACCGCCCGAACCACTTTGCGTTAACGAGCGTCGATCTTCGCTGATCTCCGCCGTAATCGCATCCCTATGTCGGGCTTTTATCAGGCTTTATGGCGGTCGTTTTCGCTTTATGTCATGCGCACGTTTCGGGTTTTTTGCGTTTTGTTTCTTGTTTTTTCCTGGGTTATCAACGGCCGGCGATTGGGCACATTTTCTAATGACTTGATAGGGCAGCGCTCAAGTGCTTCGAGTACTTTGGCTTTCGCCGGGCGCGAAACCTCGCGGCATCCGAAGCGCTGTCCACAGTGGTCACTGACGAAAGCCCCTAATCGCAGGTCCGGCCGGACTCTAATCGTTGACTAATCAGCGGCCGCGGCTGCCGATTGCCGAAACATTGCCGGGGAATTCGAGCCGAGCGCGAAGCGATCTGGCAGAGGTCGATCTCGATCTCGATTTCGATTTCGCAATCCCAGTACGCGGCAAGGCAAGGCCGGCAACAAGGAACGTAACGCGAGCCCAATCCCCGGATCTCAGTGCGGATTGACGTGGTGTCGAGATAGCTCTGGTTTTCTCGGAACCCTGGGATCCACTGGGGAGTGGGAAACGGCAATGAGTCGGAGAAGTCGGCTGTCGTAGAGATCGATCATCTCGAGGTTCCCTTCTCAGGCCGCTCGGTCTAATTGAGATCTGTGACGACCGGCGGTTGGCGATTTCGAAAGTCAGACACAGCTTTTCCAGCGTCATGAGTAACAACCGTCTGTCCGTCCGTCCGTCCGTCCGTCCGTCCGATCGCACTTCAAGGCAGAACAATTTGCGTCATCCACTCGGCGACGACGTGGATCAATTCGGTGAATACAGCAACAATGATAAAACTGAAACGACTTACGGCGACAGGGGCTCCAACGAAACCGAACGAAACAAAAACAAAAACAAAAACACAATCACGATAATCCACTGAAGTTGCAGCCGGCGACAAACGGCCAACGACTGGCGACTGTCGACTGTCGACAGCCGACGGCCGCTGAAAAGTGCAGCCAGGCAGCACAGGCAAAAACGAAAACAAAACTAAAAACATGGACAGGCGAAAACTCCGTAGATCTCAAATGGCTGGGAAAACGTTTTGAAACTTTGGCAAAGCACTAAGGGTTCTCTTATGGTTCTATATAATTTGTTGTTGTTGTATATTATTTAACTGCGGCTAAAATTAGCGTGATTTCCATGCGTTTCTTTGGGATGCTTTTTCTTCGAGTAAATGTGTCAATAGATTTTGAATTTGAATTTTTAACTTTTTATTGATTTGGACTTTCTGCCCAACTTTTCTCTCTCGCTCTCTCTATCTCTCTCTCTCTCTCTCTATCATTCTCTTCTCATTCTCTTCTTCGATAAATTGATTCTTGCATAGGTTTAATTTTTAATTAATCGCTAAATTATTATATAACAAATATCACTACCAGATTAAACTACTTCGCGTGCTCCTCGCGATCTTCTCCTGCTCTGCATCCGTCGTTCGTCCATCGTCCGTCCGTCCGTCCGTCTGTTTGTTTATCCACTCTCCGACTCTCGGCGACTCCGCTGCTGGCGTTGACGGTGCTGCTGGCGGGGTGACGCGACGCCACTTGTCAGTTCTGCAACATCCATGGTCGATCTCTCGGCGACTCCCGGCGGCTCCTCGGGCGAACGCGACCCCGGGACGGCCGCCGGCGCTGGGGCCCCTCAGCGGGCTCACACGTTGTAGCAGGAGATCTGCTGCAGGTGCTGGAACGAGGGCGTCGCCGCCACGGCCGCGGCCGCCGCGGTGGCCGCCGTGAACTGGGGGAACGTCTGGCCCAGGTTCACCGCGGCGGCACCGGACGCCGCCAGGTACGGGTGCATCCGCTGCGACCGCAGGTACTGCCGGTACTTGCCGCTGAGCTTGTCGTCGCGCCCGCCGTAGTGGTGGCTGCTCATGGCCGCCGAGGCTGCGGCGGCGGCGGCGGCCACCGCGGCCGACGACGCGGACGACGTCGCGTGGTGGCCGCCGTAGTGGCGTCCGCTGCCGAGGGTCGTCGCCGTGGGCGTGCTTTGGCTGAGGATGGGCGTGGTCTCAGGGCCGGCCTGATAATTGCTAGGAACTGTGGCCATCGGGCTGCGGTCGATCATCAGCGCGGTCGCGCTGGACGAGGTGGTGGCTGCGGACGCCGTGGCCGCGGCCGGGTCCCAGAGCACGCCGTTCGCGAGGCAGTGTTGCTGCTGCTGCTGCTGCTGCTGGCCGAGGCCGCCCTTGTGGTGCGCGACGGCCCCGTTCTGGCCGGCCCCGTAGACGCCGCCCGAGATCATCGCGTCGCGCTTGCCCACCGCCGACAGGCTCTTGCTGTAGATCGACTGCGCCGAGGGCACGCTGGGCGCCAGCATCTGGCTGGTGTGAACCGCCGCCGCCGCCGCCGCCGCCGGGGTCATCGAGGAGCGCGCCGCGATGGCCGCGAGCTGGTCCCACTGCGCGGAGTTTTGTACTAGCAGGTTCTGATGGCTCTGGGAGGCGGCGGCAGCGTGACTTTGGCTCTGGCTCTGGCTCTGGCGCGACTGGCCGACGACCGTCGAGGAGCCGCGGCTCTGGTTGCTGCGGTGCTGGGCGGCCACGGCGGCGGCTGCGGCGCGTCGCACGGCGCTCGCGTGTTCGATGTACGAGGCGGAGGAGGCGGACGACGAGGCTGCGGCAGCTGCGGCGGCGTGTTGCTGCTGCTGCTGCTGCTGTTGCTGCTGCTGCTGCTGCTGGTGGTGGGGGTGGCTGGCGGAGACAACGACAGGGTAGTGCGCCTGCTGCGACATCTGCGACATCTGCTGCTGCTGCAACTGCTGCTGCTGAGGTTGTTGCGGGGGCCTGAGTTGTTGCTGCAAGTGCTGCTGATACTGCGCCGCGGCGGCGGCAGCGGCGGCCTGGCGGTGCTGCTGCTGCTGCTGGTGGTGCTGCTGCTGCGCCTGCTGCTGCGCCTGCTGCTGCTGCTGTGTTTGGTGCTGCTGTATAACCTGAGATTGGCGCGCGCCGCGCCGCGAGGAGCCGCCCGCCGAGGCGCCCGAGGAGGCGCTCGCGGCCGCCGCGCCCCCGGACCCGGACACGGACACGGAGCCCGAGCCGGACGACGCGGCGGACGCGCTGCCGCCGCGCGCCGTCGCCTGCATGTTGTTCACGAAGGGGCTGCGGCGCTGCGACTCCATCTTGCGGAAGTAGCACGGGTGGATCATCAGCAGCGGCTCGACGCGCTGCCCCGCCGGCGGCTTCGGCTGGTTCGGCAGCTCGTACTCGACGCTGCAGTCCACGTGCAATGGAATGGAGTAGTCCTTCTGCGTCGCGGCGCCCGAGACGCCGACGCCGACGCCGACGGCTGCCGTCGGGGGGCTGCCGAGCGCGCTGCCCGAGGCGGGTGTGGAGGAGGCGGAGTTGTTGTTGTTGTTGTTGTTGCTGCTGTTGATAGCTGCGGCGGCGGCGGCGGCGGCGGCGGCGACTGATGTGGCTGCTGCGACATTGGCGGAGCTCGAGGCCACCGCCGCCAAGGAGGACAGCCGCGAGGAGGTCGCGGACTGCGGGTGGTGCTGCTGGTGCAGGTGCTGGTGCTGCTGCTGCTGCTGCTGGTGGTGCTGCTGCTGCTGCTGCTGCTGCTGGTGGTGGTGGTGGTGATGGTAAAGCTGTTGTTGCTGCTGCTGTTGCTGCTGCTGCTGCTGCTGGTGGTGGTGCACGGCGGCGGCGGACGACATGCCGTGCGACAGCGACATGTCGTAGTTGGCGTAGCAGGCGGCCATCGTCATGTTGCCGGCGCGGCTGGGCGTGGCTGCGGAGGTGGGGCTGGCGGGGTCTGCGCGCGGAGTCGGGCGGGCCGGACTCGTTGTTCTTGCCGTGGTTGGTTGTCTTCTGGTTGCTGTGGTTGTTGTTGTGGTTTTACGAATAATTAAAGCATTTTTAACTTTCACACTTCAACACTTGGCGGCGAGTTGCGTTAAGAATATATAGATATCTATCTGTTTGCTATGTGTATATGGAATATATATATATATATTTTGTATTCTTTAATTTTTTCTTTGTAATTTTATTTTTGCTCTTCAACTTTTAATTGGAAAATCACTAAATTTTGTTTTTCAATTGATTTTATTGGCACTGGTAATCCAAGCTGATGATGTTGTTGTTGTTATATATATATAATAAATCCAGTGGCTTATATATATATACATAGAGTGTGTGTGTGTGTGTGATTGCAGGAACGTTAATCCATGTTTTGTTGCTGTTGTTGTTGTTAATTTGCAGGTAAGTTTTGATAATTTATTAATTGTTTAACGTAAGTTTCAATATTTTCTACTACTGGTGTGTTTTTTACGATTTGTTCATTTATTTAGATAATTATTTATCAACTAGTTAACGGTTTCTCGTGGCAATGCTTGCTTTTTCTTCTTCTCTTCTTCACGATTATGCACAATTCGCTTTCAATTTGTTATGTTATTGTAATTTTAATTTAAACTTTGCAATTATTTTATTTGTTATATTATTTATTAGAACAATAATCAGTCTTTTAATTATTCAACTTTATGGTTTTATGTTGGGTTTTTCTTGTTGTTGATTTTCTGCACCTCCTTCGAAGCGGTCCGAAAATGTGTTTTTTTTTTTTATTTTATTTGAAAACTCAGTCTTTGATGTTTTGAACCTTCAGAAATTTTCTGTTTTTATTCCCAAAAATTTCTTCTATTTGCTTTTGCTCTCGGCTCGATTTTCCCGTTGTCCGTCTTCTCCGACCAACGCGAGTGCTTTGAAAATTCTTTATGCTCGTCGCCGTCGACTTCGTCGTTCGTTCGTTAGCTTCGAGGTCTGCGTTGTCTCAGTCGTATGGCAGAGACTGAGTCATTTATCTCTCTCTCGCTCGCTCGCGCTCTCACTCGACACGTCGCTACGCACAAACGAACCTTCGACCGACCGACTGAACGACTGACTGTCGCTTGCGCTCAAAGAGAGCCGCGCACTCGTTGCTTTGTTGTTGCTCCGGTACTCGTTCGACCGCTAGCTCGCTCAAACGCACGCACCGAGAACCGACTCGTGACGTATTGCGCTGACGTTCGTACCGCGTTATTGTTGTTGTTTTTGCTGCCGTCGACTGTGGCGATTCCCTTTGAACTGAGCCGCGACACGGAATGCTTGTTGTTCGTGTGATCGGTGCTCAGTTGCAGGACATGTGTTTGAGAATTTTTTTCTTCTTTCTTCTAGTTTTTTCTCAACTATTCCAGCCTCGTTTGCTCTTTCGCTCGTCGGTGACTTCGCGTTTCTATCACAATAAAATTTACAGTTGCTCGAGTGAGCAACCAAAGCGTTTAATTTAATACAAAAATATCTGTCTTTG
This sequence comes from Coelopa pilipes, assembly GCA_947389925.1. Lineage (NCBI taxonomy): Eukaryota > Metazoa > Arthropoda > Insecta > Diptera > Coelopidae > Coelopa > Coelopa pilipes. The sequence continues at coordinate 10,747,330 of OX376697.1, forward strand.
AATGTTCCGTGCTCGACTGCGGGCAGAGCTTGTCTTGTTTTCTTTGGATTTGGGTGTCAAAAAAACGCACACGACCGTTACTATAGCAGATCACACGACGTCTTCTCAACTCGAGCTCTTTTCACCGACTGTGCTCGGTCGCTGGCCGCTGCTGGCGAGTACTTCTTCTTGGACTTGACCGCGAGAGAGAGCGAGTGAGCTGCTACCTGCAATTCGCGAGAGCGCAGGACTTCGCAGCGAGTCGGACAGCTGTTCCTTGGGCAACGTGCAGCTGAATCCAGCAGTGAGAAAGGGAGTGAACGAGTGGTTTTTGTTCCATTCCGCTCCGTTTCGCATGTGTGCTCTCGCGTCGTCTTCCGCTCAAATGCTCTCCCAAGACTTCGGCGACAACGACTGCGACTGAGACGACGACCAACACCTCGGCAACATTCAGCCATTGCGGCGGCGGCCATTTTTATGTGCTCGCTTGTTGTTCTTGTAGTAATTTACAATTTTGTGTAAGGTAATATTTTGTTCATTCATTCGCTGGCGCGCTCTCGCACTATGTCCTTCTCTCTCTCGTTCGCTCACTCGCTGGCCCCATGCGCGCGGCGAACGTCGCGAAGGGCCGCGCTGCATGTGCTCGCGTGTTGTTGTAGTCGCCGCCTCTGTCGCTGCCGCTGGTCGTCCGCGGCCGTTGCTGACAGCGCTGTGCCAGTTGTTGTTGTTGTTGCCGGCGATTGTATTTGTTGCTGACAACATGTGCAGATGATTTGTGTTTTGATTTGTTATTGTTGTATTTCATGCATTATTCGGCTTCTCGCGCCTCATTACCATGCACTCTCTCGCTCTCTCGCGGTCCACCTCCGTCGATCCCACTCTCGCACTCCTGCACCACTATAGCCGTTGCACTCGCACTTTGTTGTGCCCGTTGTTGTTGTTGTGGAAATAATTCTAAGGCAGTCGGCGGCGTCGAGTTTTGGAATTTAATTCGCAGGCGGTTCCGCCGAAGCCGCGTTCGTGCGGGGGGTGGGGGTGGCGCCAACGGGCTCCTGCCGCGTCCGTCGGAAGCGGAAACGAATTACACGAAATCCGTTTGCGTCGAGATTTGTTTTCATTTCCGTTTAATTTCGCATCTGATTCCGTCGCTGGTGCAGCGGGGAGCCGAGTGGGGCGCGGGCTTGGCAAAGGCACGTTTCCGAGAACCCTGAGCTGGGCCGAGTGCCCCGAAGGCGATTCGCGGAAGCCAGGGTTCCACAGAAACCCATGCGGTTCCGACATTCATTCAAAGGATTCCTCGCGAAAATAACAACGACGAGAACGTTCCAGGCCACGACGAGCCCCGGACCGAACCCAATCCCGGCCTGGCCCCAGCCCCGGTCCCGGCCCCCCGTGGAGCCGGCCTCGGCCGAACGCGACCCTGCCCAAAACGCGGAGGTTCCCGTCGGCCGACGGCGCCCGTCGTTGGGGGCTGTGATTCCCGGAGCAACAACAAAGCCGTGTCGAAAACAGAGCCGCAGCCAACGAGCAGGCGAGCGAGAGACAGAACTCGAGCGCGAGGGAGACGAAAAAGAAGTCAAACGAAAACAAAAACAAACGAAGACGAGCGACGAACGAACAAACGAACAGCCGAGCGAACGGGCGAACGAACGAACGAACGAACGAACGAACGAGTGAACGAACAGCTGTTTCGCTTTTCAATGGTTTACGAGGTACACACACTGCGGCACTCACACACACGTGCACGAGCATCGGCACTCTCGCAGACCACCGCCCGTGATCGTTGTTGCTGTTGTTGTTGTGCGGCGGGGAAACCTCTGAAGAAGCTCGGGTTCTGCCGCGAAGATGCCGTCATTCCTTTGAAGCCCTTCCGATCGTCCTCCTGCCCTCGGCCCGCTCTTCCCCTCTCCCGTGGACCCCTGGGTCCATGGACGCGCCCACTCGAATCTTCCCGAAGACGCCAAAACGCAATTCATCCTTTATCCCTTCTTCCTTGAGTTGATTCTTGCGACTCTCTCTCTCTCTCTCTCTCGCTCGCTCTCACTCGTCTTTGGCGCTTCGTCCCCTCGCAGCCAGCTTTAATTTGTCTCGGCCGAACGGACTTCGTCTTCGCCTTCGTCTTCATCTTCATCTTCGTCTCTTGCCGTCGTCTGCCTACGGCTTTAAAGCTATTGGCATCTCTTTCTGCGATGTCTGCCCCACCGACTGCAACAACAATCGATCGACCGGACCGGACCGACCGAGCCGAACTGAACCGATCGGAGCCCCAACAACAACGCTCTTAAGTAAGGAAGGTCGTTGCCATGGCAGCCACTCGTCGGCAACCGTCGTGTCGTCTTCACTTCGGCGTCTCCTCCATCAACAACCACAGGAGGAACAGCAACAGCAACAGCAACAACAACATCCCAGTCTCCTCGCCGCCCCACCAACAAATTCGCCGACGCGCCGACATCGTCTGCTTCTGCTTCTTCTTCTTCTTCCTGCTTCTGTATTACATTCGCCGTCTCGTTGACGTTGTTTTTGTTGCTGTTGCTGTTACTGTTGTTGTTGCTGGTGATTTCTCGCCGCCAGTCAGCGATTAAGCTTCTGTCTCGTTCTCTATCTCTGTCTCTGCTCGGTCGTTCGTCGGTCGTCGGTCGCTCGTTGTTTTGCTGCGAGAGCAGTTGTTGCTGTAGTCGTTTGTGGATTTGTTGTTGCTACAGCAGTTGTTGCTGCCGTGATGGATCAGCTGTTTTTTGGGCTCGCTTTTGTTTGGCTTTTTCCCATCCACACAAGCGCACCCACGCACACTCATGCGCACTGGAGCGGTGTGTAAAATGCCATCGCATGGGGCTGTGTGTGTGTGAGTCGATCTCTCGCCATTGACGCGCCTCCGCCACCCTTAATCGCTCTCTCTCTCTCTCTCTCTCTCGTGGTGCTTCTCTAGTCAGCGGCTCTCCGAGAGTTGAGTGAAACTTGTGCTGAATAGCGAGGGAGAGAGAAAGAGTGAGAGAGCGTTGCTGCAAAGAGTGGGGTTAACGAATGGAATGCAGTTGAGCGAGCGAACGAGCGCCAGCGAGAGAGGGACTGACGAGACGACCTTTGTAATAAATACTTTTTCCACGAGTGAATATTGATCGGAAAATCCTCACAAATCCTCCGCTCTCTCTCTCTCGATTGGTGTGTGGATGACTATGCGAGGAAAGTCTCGCGCTTTGTTGCCCTTTGCTGTGACCTGCGTCTTATCCGAAGCCGTGGCCGAAGCCGGAGCACGGAGTCCTCGTCGACGGCGGCCATCTCGGTCCCACTCACTTTGATTCCGATTCCGATTCGCAGGCACAACCCTTCTAATCGGTCGATCTCGCTCGCTCGCTCCGCTCCGTCGCCATTAATTCGCAATTCTCTCTAACGAGCGCTCGGGCCTTTCCAGGTCAATCGCTGCGACTGCTCGCTGCTCGCTGCTTCCGCTCAGCCCAGTTTAAGCCGCTCATTAGAGCCAGTGAGGGAGTGAGGGAGGGCGGGCCCTCACTCTCCTACCAGGGCCTCGGCTCATCGCGACACCTTTGATTTCCCACCTCCCTCTCTCTCGCTCCGTCTCTACATCGACTCTCTTATGCTCCTCCGCGCAGATTGCCTTGGAACCGGTTCCGACGATCGAAGTACTCTTGCTTTTCTCCAGCCGGGCCGGCGATCGGTCGGTCCCTCCGCCTCTCCCTCATCGCTGTCTGTCCCGCTCGTCAGTCGCACCCCTTGCGGCAGCTCACCGTGCTCTTCCGCCACTTCGATGGCTTCCAGCCGGGCAGCAGCAACAGCAGCACCGGCTCTCGATCTGGGCTAAATCGTAAATTGTAGTGCAGCACATTGTTCTCGTCGTTGTTGTTGCTGGTGTCCGCCATGGCCGCTCCTGTTGTTGCTGCGATATTCGTCCCCTCGCCGCCGCGACAGGTAACTCAATGCCGTCCCCTGTTCGGCTTTTCCTCTGCCTCGGCCTCGGTCCGCAGCCTTTTCGTGTCGTGTCGCCCATCGCACGTCCCGTCCCTTCCCGTCTCTAATCTTTCCCACTGAATCTCAGCCGAGTCCGTCCTGCATCCATCGCTCGCACGCCGCCTCGTCCGTCCGCCTCGGGCAGCGCAACATGCTGCCGCTGCGCTGCCGCTGCCTTAATCCACTGCACTTCGCCGGCCTCGTCCTCCGTGTGACAGCAGGTAAGTCGAGCCGGGCTCAGCCGCTCCAAGCCGTGCCGTGCCTGGCGATGCCGTGCCGTCCGGCCGAGCTGCCCGCATGACAGCGGATTCGTCATCCGATTCTCGCCCGTCGCCCGTCGCCCGTCCCGTCTCGTCCCTCCGTCGCCCGCTCGCATCCCGTCGCATTCCCTCGCCTTTTTATTGTCTTTTAATTGCGCCCGACCCGGGCCTCGGCTCCACGCGGGACGGTCGACGGATCGACGTGTGGGACGGACGGACGGACGGAGGGTCGGGGAGAGCGACAGGCAGGCGGAGCGAGGGAGACAGACAGACAGACAGACAGGGGGACCTGAAGCGACCGCCGACCGCCGACCGGTGACACATTTTATGTCGCTCCGTGCATTAATTATGCTCGGGTGTTATTTGGCTTGACTGATTTCCGTAATTAGCAGCGCCCGGCGCGCTCCTCATTTGCCTTAATACGGACGTTAATCTCCGGCTCGCGTCCCCGGCCCCAGCCACGCCCCTCCTCCACACGCCCCACCTCCCTCGCCACTCTGGTCCTGCCTGGCCTCCCCCTGGCCCCGCTCTGGTTATTAATAATTCCTTCTCAGGAATATCAGGTTGATTGGTCTGGGACGTCGCCCCCCCCCCCCTCTCTCTCTCTTTCCTTGTCTCCGTCTCTCACAACTCTTCTGCCGGCACCTGGAGCCCGCGCGGCCTCGTGCGAACGGCATGATGAATGGCCGAGCGCGACTGGGCCGATAACGCGCCGCCGGGGCTCGGGTTTATCGCAGTCCGGGCCGGGGCCGGTCCAAACGTCTCGGGCGTCCTCGTCCGCGTCCTTGTCTCGTCCTCGCCACAGACGGGCCGTCCGCCTTAATGAGAAAGGAATCGGCGTAGTTGGGCCGCCGAGGCGGAATTAAAATCGGATCGGGAGGATGTTCGGAGCCCTGCCTAATCTCCCGGCCGCGGTGACACGTTGCCGGCCGGCTCGAAGTCCTCATCCGCGCGTCATTAGCAGCAACGGACGGAGGCCGAGGCCAGAGCTCGGTCCCCGGCCTGCTGGCCAGATAAGAGTCGGCGAGGGCAGAAGGTGTCGAGACGGAAACGACGTGTTGCGGCGTCTCCTCGAGATAATCGGGGCTTAGACGAGCGGCCCGTCGAGGCCCAGGACGGACAACGAGCAATCGCGACCGCGGCCATTAGGCCGGCCCTCGATAAGACCCGAGCGGGCGATCCCGGGTCCCTCCGGCTGCCACGGCGACCTGTCGATGGCTTCGCGCGCTGCGTCAATGGCTAAGAGCAGCCATGTGTTGGCCCTGAATATTCCTGTCCGCGGCTCGAATGAACACCGACTAATGTCGCTCGAAACCGACGCGACTCGGGCAGCTGTTGAGGGCCGGCGGCACCGAGGCCGATGGTTGGCCCTCCATTTGTCACGTTCGGGAAATGGCATTGACGTCACCGGAACCTCGTCACGGGAACCCACGCGGAACACGGCCTTCAATTCAGTTGGGATCCTGCGAGCGGACGGCGCGGGCAGCGCTCGCGATTTCCCACGATTCAATCGCTGGGGACGAAACCGCCGCAGACCTCGTTTACGGCGACTCTCGGGCTCCGGCCCTCCCAGCATCCGACCACCCGGCCCTCTGGCGGTCCGCCCGAGGTCGCCGGCGACCCAATCAGCGGTGCTCGAAGTAGTTCGTCCGAGACGGGGAGGCCAGAGCGAGCGCGTGGAGGAGTCGCAGGGAAGTCGGGCTGGAGAGGACGAGGACGAGGACGCGGGCGAGGGCGAGGGCAGCAGCGGGACGACCGACTGGTGGTAATTAATTTCTGTGAAAATTATCCCGGTGGATCCAAGTGTACGTCACGCTTAATCGTTTTGCCGGAGGATTTATATTTCACACACACACGAACCCACTCCTGCCGACATAAACACACGCAGGGCAAACGGCGATGACGCGGCAAGGGTGCGGATTAAATTTACGACGCCAGAGGGTCGCCGTGTCCGTGTCGGTGTCCGTGATGAGCTTGGGCTGGCGATGGTGATTGTGCTGGTGTTTGTGCGACTCCGCCTGGGAAGGCGAGAGCGGGTGCTTGTGTGAGTGTGTGCTCGGTGCTCGTGTGCTGTAATCCGAGCCCCGACCAGGCGCGCCAGACCCAGCCCGCAAATCGCTCCACATTCCCGCTACGATGCAGGTCACACCTGCCTCTTGCGGCCCTCCCGCCTCGCCTCGCCGCGCCGCGCTGCGCTGCGCCTCATCGCGGTTCGTTTCGCCGCGGAAGGACGCGGACGGTCGATGGTCGCGGGAGGGTCGCGGAGGGTCGATCGGGGATTACGTTAGACGAGCTTCGCGCGTCGAGTCGAGTCGGGTCGGGTCGGGTCGGCGGCGACCGGAGTGATTTCCAGCTTAATGAATTTAATGACCTAGTTTGCTGTAATTCCGAGCCGCCATGGGCACGACCAGCCCCAGTCCCTTCGTCGCCGGAGGGCCGCAGGGCGAGGGTGTCGTCTTCTAGGCGGTTGGAAGCGCCGGTACCTGCCGCGGGCCCGTCTAATTAAAGCTCCAGCCGCGGATCGGCGGACCGGCGGACCGGCGACCCGGGTTCCCGGAAGGAGCCCGACTCACGGCCAGCTGGCCGCCCGAGGAGGAAGCGCGGCGAGCTCACGGCTCGTTAATCAGCGAGCGATCGGCAACGAGGTCAGCCGAGCAGCGACTTCGCGTAATCGCCGCCGCCATCTTCAGCCCCAGCGTCATCGTCATTTCAGGCCTCTGTCGGCCGCTGTCGTGCGATCGGATCGCGTCCAAGACCGGCGCCGTCGTGACATCAGCGGGCTCGCGTTGGGCTTCTGCGAAATGTTTAATTGTTTCGCTGCCGCCATTATTTCACCATTTGGATTTCGCTTTCGAGAACCACCACGACTCTGGCCAGTCGAGTCGAGGTTGTCGCGAGGCCGGCGGAAGGCGATGGAGGCCTAGCGCGGCTGTGGTAACGTGGGGGCAGAGCAAGAAGCCACAAGTGGGAGGAGTCGGAGCGAATCAGGCCCAGCGGGCTGTCATGAAAACCCGACTGGACCACGAGCAAGGACGATTTTCGACGAAGAGTCGGCACCGGACGTACATCGAAAAGCACCAGGACGCCCAATGGCGATTAGTCGAGAGTGGTGGGATTCATATTCGGGGTACTGAGGGCGGATGAGGGAGTTTCAGGTACTCGGACGAAGGCCCGACCTCTGGGAACCCTGCGAACTTCGGAGAACTCCATTGCGGTCCTGGCCAACTGGCAACTTAGTCGGGCCCAGGTCCCGGGAACACCTGCTGAATCGGCCGAGTGCGAGGAGCGGAAGCGGGTGGAGGGGAAGATGATCGGTCAAAGTAGCCAGAAGCGCTTAAAAGTCCCTCAAAGGCCGGACGGAATACGTGAGTGGCCAGAACCGAGAGTCCGCAGCGACGCCGGCCACATGAATTATGAATGCGTGTCCCTTGCCTCGCTCCAGGGCTCCGTCTTCGCCCTAATGTTCGTCCTTGCAGCAGGAGGAGCGGGAGAAGGAGCCGAGCAGCTGTTGGGCCGACCGCAAGGCCTCGTCCGGTGGTCACGCAGGCGGTGAGAAAGGGTGGTGGCGAACGAGGCCAGGACCGGGGAGCCGGAGCCGGAGCCGGAGCCAGGCGGCGATTTACATTGCTAAGTTCGCATTATGCAAGGCGCGACGCGGCCCGAACCCGACATTCCAGCGAAATGACACGAATTATGCTCGCGACTCTCCAGGGACTCGTTCGTCGTCCGGACTCCATCCTCCACCCTCCACCCCCGGCCTCAGCCGCAGCGCCGGCGAAACACGAGCAACTAATTTTATGCTCTGCTTCGAGGGCTCCAGATACGAGATACTTTTCCATTGCCGTCGAACCGCGAAGGCGAGCCGGGCGAACGAGAACGGGGCGAACGCGAAGACCAAGCCGAAGAGGGCGGTGGGGAGGCGGGGAGAGGGGGGCGGGAGTTTTGCAATTCTGATGCACGGCGAGCGGAATCCGAATGAAGCGAAATGAAGCGGATCGGTAACAGTTGGCGTATCCGTATCTGCGCGCACTACCATCGCGTCTGCCACTGCGAGCAGCGTCTGCGACCGACAGCAGTCGTGGATACGTGTCTGAATCTGTATCTGTATCTGTATCTGTATCTGCGGGTCGTTGCCGTGTGTCTGGCGTCTTTTTCGGCGTGTAATTCGCTGGAAACCCATCAATCACGGTTTATCTGGTCGTTCGAGTGCCCTCGCCCCGCCGCGCTCGGATTTGTTTGCCGGGGACAGTCGCGGCCCGTCCTCGCCCGGCCCCTGTTCTATGCCCGGCTCCTTTGTGCCGGGCTCCGTGTGCTCCTTTCGTACTTTGATTATTTCTTTGGCTCGATTCGCTCGCTCTCCGGCCCTGCCCTCCCCTCGCCTCGCCTCGCCTCGCCCCGGGCTCCCGTAATGGAATATTAATTCGCTGATTGCGCTCTACAATTGCCGCCAGTGTCCGTCGCTCGTCGCCCGTCGCTGCCTCCATCCGTCGGTCCGTCCGCCGTCCGCCCGCTCGCCTGTGCCGCCGGACCCCCGGCGCGAAGCCGAGCATGATAAGCAGCGTTTTTATGCTTCGCTGCTCGTGGCCGCGCCGGCAGAGCGAGCGAGAGGCCGAGCTCGTAATCGGCGTCGCCGTCGCCGTCGCCGTCGCGGCCTCGCTGCGGCTGCCACTGGGGCAGTCGGTGGTTGTTGTTGCTCTGGCTCTGCCTCTGTCTCTGACTCTGGCCGTGGCTGCTGCTGTGCTGCTGTTGTTTTTGTTGTTGTCGTAATTATCCTTTTCTCGGCGAGCGGAAGCGGGCGCCGAGGTCGCCTCGTGGCCCGGGGCCGTGGCTGCGGAAATTTCACACATGTTCGCCCGGAGCCATGCGCCCGACCGACCGTCTCTCCGTCCGGCCCTCGGTCCTTCCGGCATTCGGAGCTTCCCACGCCCCGGCCCCGATCGCTGGCCCACTCGGGGACCCCCCACAGTCCCCTCGATCCTGCTCTGGTGCCTCCACTCATCCAGGATCGCCCTCTCATCTCGCGATCCACCCGACCACAGCGAGTTCGCCTCGCACTTCGAGTCGACTGACGCCGCCTTGAGCCGTCCAAGCGGCCCGACCCGCCCGGACCCCAGCAACCGGTCTCCCGACACCGACATCTCGCCCTGGGCTGCCCCGCATTCAATTTCAAAGTTTCTGCTTCCGAGCCGCTGCCTCCGCCCGACGCATTCGCATTCGCATCGCGCCGCATCGCATCAGCTGCCAAATTGGGTTCCTCCTGCCTCTGTTTGCATTCATTTAACATAATTTGACATTCAACTCCCGGGCTACAGCAGCACGATGGAGCGGGCGAGGGTGGCGAGGGGCGGGGGCCGCCGAGCCATGGTAATGAGAACCGCTCGCAGCCGTGCCAAAATTTCAGCATTCGCATTTATTTGCGGAAACTTCTGTGAACACAGCCCGATAGCGTCAGAGCGCCAGAGCGAGAGGGGACGACGCCAAAGTTCTTCACAGTTGGTTGAGTGCCTGATGTCGTCCGGGGCCGATGTAACCGGGAGCCTACACCGAGCGGAATCGGGGCCGACGCCGACGCCGTCCCTCATCCTACGCATACCAGTCGTCTCAAGGAACTTCCTCCCTCGGGGATTTCTCCCCTCTCTCCCTTCCCTCCCTCCCTCGCTCTCCTCCTCCTCTGTCTTCTCATGGGCTCCACGCCGTCGTTCGTCTGTTCTCTCAGTGCCGACGGCCCGGCATCCGCGGCATCCTCGCCTCGCAACGTGCAGCCATAAATTAAATTTCTGCCGGAACCTCGTGCTCTCGATCTTCAATGGAACCGATATCCGCACAGAAGCTGCGAACCGACGATTGCGCGACGCCCCGGCCCGCCTCCCTCGTTCCCTCGTCCCCTCTCCCTCCCTTCCCACCGCTGCTTAGCCCGAGCAAGTGGGCGTGGACCCCGGGCCGTCGCCATGCGAATTCCCACAGACGAACTCTTCTCTAATTTCTTCGATTACACTGCGCAGGCCGTCCGTCCGTCCGTCCGTCCGTCCGCATCGATGGCTGTTTCACCGTCTCTGGCTGTTTGTGTGCTTCGGTCGTTCGTCAGTGGGCTTTGTTGACGCTGTCGTCGAGCTCTCGAGGGGAGACGTCGTCGTCACCGCCACCAACGGCAGCCACAGCGCCATCGCCATCGCCGTCGCCGTCGCCGTCGCCATCACAATTGACAGCCATCGACAGTGCCTCCGATGGCCATGAGTGCTCTTTCTGTGGACGTAATTTCGTCTTCAGTTGATTGCTCCTGCCTGCCTCGCCGGCCGTCCACCCAGCCATCGCCAGCCCGCCCGACTCCAGCCGTCCGTCCGAATTATTTGTCCGCCAGATATGCGCAATTTCCGTCATTTACAGCCGGCGCTCGGTCGGTTGGACGGCGACGGCGACGTGGACGTGGCTGTGGACGATAGCGTGGCCGATGCCCCATGACGACGGTGTCGGTGGCGGAGCCCGTGTCATCCGCCGCATATGTCGGCGATTTGCAGCCGATGCACGCCGAACGCGACCCCAGCCGCCGCCGCCGCCCCGCCGCCCTCGCCTGTCGTGAGCCGAACCACGGCGAATCGCGGATTTAACATGCGACAGCGGATGACGACGATTCGCTCTGGTCGCGGCGCTGACGACAATCGAGAGCCAGCGAGGGGGAGAGTGTGAGGGAGAGATGGAGAGAGGGAGAAGCAGAGTGTGAATGTGCTCTCTGAAATTGATCGACTGCCGGGGAAGCGACGCCCTTCCATTCAGGCCCGCTCGGGGTCGGGCGGTTCCGAAAACCCCGGCTGCTCACATGTTGCTGATGCGATTTTAATTATAATTTATTTCCAATACCGCCGCCGTGCGTGCGATGAAGTATCGAACGAGGGCCCTTCGGCCCTCAGTACTCAGAAGACAGAGCAAATAAGAAGACGAGGTCGTCCTCCGGCCACCGTCCCCGAATTGACCTGAATGCACTAGTCTCCGGGTGCCCGACGGCATCGCGAGGGCGCGGCGGAGCAACATCAGATAACTCTGCAGCCGTCGCCGTCGCCGTCGCCCCCTCCCTCCCCGGCCTAATCTGACTGATCTGATTAGCAATTATGGCCGGGCCGTGGACACGTCCGAATGCTGATGTTGTTTCAACTGGTTCGCGCCGGGAACTCGAAACGCTCGGACAATAAATTCGTCCCTTATCGCCCGCTCTGCCTTCCCTCTCCGCCCCTCTGCCGCTCTCGCTCTTCGAATCGACCCTTTGTTCGCCGTCCCCGGGTTTAATCTTACGAAAACAAAACCGAGTGATTGAAACGCAGAAGATGCTGCAGGGCAGAGCAGGAGCGGGCGGCGGTCGAGGAGAGGGCGATGGTTAAGGTGGATGGGAGGGGCGGAGAGGACGAGGACGAGGACAAGGGCGAGGGACCGGGACCGGGAACGAGAGACGGTGAAGGCGAAGGTGAGACGACGGCATGGGTGCGGAGAAGAGTTAGGCCAGATGTTTGAAGCCCGATCGAAGGGAGCGAAATTGAACTTTGCCCACTTTAGGGGTTCTCGTTTTTTGCCCTCGGAGGCGGTCGTAAAGTGCACGCCTTACATGGGAAGGAATTAACATAATAACTGGAATTACGTTCCTCCGCATGGCGAGCGTGGCGCGGCGCGGTCGGCGGTCGGCGGTCGAGGGCGCAGGACGAAGGCCGGCAGACGGAGACGGAGACGGAGTTGACGACGGGGTTTATGGGGAATTTTATTGCCAGACCTAATGACGAGGACGCCGCCCAACTTGAAATGTTGGCGGGGCCGTCGGCGGCCGCGGTTGCCGGATGGGGCGACTTCCGAATTCCGTGGCCGAGCCTTCCGCCAACTCCCTCCGTCCGCGGCCGGAAGGGGTTGGGTCGACGGCGGCGCTTGAGCGGTTCCCAGATGCCACCCTGGCGGCCGTGGCTGCTGCTGCTGGGGCTGGGGCTGCTCCGTTCCCACGCCACGCCCCAGTCGCCGTTGGGTCCTCCGTAATTAGTACGGCAACAGCAGCAACAACGGCATCTCCATCCACATCCTGCGCTCGTATAAAAATCAATGGCTCGTCCGCCCAAGAAGCAATTAATAATTACTCCGTGCCTTCATCTATTTTCCTTTATCTCCACTCAAGGCCCCTCTTTCTCTATCGCCCCCCGTCTCTCTCCGCCCATTTCTCCCGCCCGCCCCTGTCGAATAAATTATGATTTCCTCTGAGGAGTTTAATTTTGTAAGAAACTTAATTGGATTTGAGTTTCGCAATAAAATTGCAAGAACAGCAACAACGACTACGACAGTGGTAGGTAGGCCAACAGCAATGGTGGATGGATGATGAATAGCAACAACTACAACGCGGCTACAACAACATTAGCAACATCTGTGGCAAACACTCGACGGACGTCCCTAATGACTTCATTCATTCGACTGCGCTCGGCGCAAAAGGGATCGCGATCGCAAGCCCCGGTCCGTTCGGGGCCAGGGCGGTTTTTTTCCGAGTTTATTTTTTAAATTCAAACTTCGCAGGGCCCAATGAGGCGATTGTTGTTGTAGCTGTTGTGAATTGCCGCCGCTGCCGATACGAAATTTTGTTTGGTTATTAAATGTTATTTATGGACGACTGCTCATGTTTCCGAGCTCCTGGACACACACATGTCGGCGACGACGACGACGACTGCGACACCGACAACGACAACGACGGCCGGTCGTCGGCAGCTCGGGGGAATCGAGCCATCGCGATTACCAAGTCAGATGCCTTCCGAAAACGGAACCTTTTATCGAGCAGGAAAATCAGGAGAGCGGCCAAATTGGAAAAACGGTCGGTCGGTCGGTCCGTCTGTCCGTCTGTCGGTCCCTCGGTCGATCGGCCACGAGGGGACGGAGGTACGTGAATGGTTGGCACGTTGGCAATAAAAGCGAAACCAATGAACGGCCGAGCCGAGCCGAGGCGAGTCACGGCGGGAATGAAAAATGCGAACGGCCGAGGGACGGAACGCGGACGAGTCGACAGCGGGACGGACGGACGACTGACTGATGGATGGTCGGATGGATGGGCCGACGGACGGCGCGACGAATGTCGATGCGGACCGACAGGCAGACGGACGGACGGACGGACGGCCGGATGGCCGGACAGAAATGGTCGGAGGACGAGCGAATAAATTTTTAATTCCTCGGAAACGCTGGAAATGTGAAATTAATTACAAGGTTTTACCATCCCATAAGCCGTGGACGTCTTCGCCATGCAAGGTGGCGTGGTCGAATTGTTGCTGTTGTTGTTCTTGTTGGCATTGTAATGTTGCTGTTGTCATTGTAGCGCTGCAGTCATTGCCATGTTGTTGTAGAAATCGGCTGCCCAAATAAAGTCGAGGCTTTTTACAACTTTCCGAATAGACGGCGTCGCGCTCCAACAGTCGTCCCGCTCCCGTTCCCGCGCCCGCTCCCTCTCCCTCCCTCTCTCTCGATCGCGCCGTCTAGATATCGGTCCGTCCCGGTCTCGATCGCCGCGCTTGATTGGTGCAATTTTATGCGACGGCGGGTTTCGTTGGCGACTCGGTTTCCGTCTTGGTCTCGGCTGCGGACTCGGTTTCGGTTTTTGTTTCCTCGCCTCGATTTCTTTCGCATTCGAGTTTCCCAGGTTGGTCATGTGGCCAGTGTGAACGCAGCGGGCCAGACAAGGCAAGCCAGACCAACGGATGGCCTCGGTGGGCCGGGCCACAGTGGGCCGAGTCGAGTGATCGGGGGTTTCCTGGTCGTTATCGTGACTTTCTCAAGCTCCACGTCGTCCCCTAGTAAACCACACACTTCAACTAAACGGGCCCAAGGAGCCCCACAAATTAATTTCTCCCCTCCCTCCCTCTCGCTCTCTCTTACTTCCATTGAGTTCCTTTTGGGCCAGAGGGAAGCGGGTGACTTTCAGACACTGCCCTTCATGCCCCGATCCCCCTCCATCGCTCGCTCGCTGCTTCGGCCCACTGTGCGCCAGCCACTGAAATTCAGTCGATGCGAAGATTGGTTCGTTTTTGCCCTTCTTGCGGTTGAATGCTTGATTTGTTGCTGCAATTGACTGCTGCAACAACAACAGCAGCAACAACAACGACGACGACGACGACGACGACGACTACGCCAGCAACCACCGATAGTAATCGTGTTGTGAATCGTTAACTATTGAAAATTTTAATAAGAGAGTGTTTTTCCCCCGCCATAGAGGGCTCCCTGGTATCGCCTCGGTTGCGTTGCTGTTGCTGTTGCTGTTGTTGTTGTTGTTGCGTCTGCTTTCGTTTCCCTTCAAGTCGATAGCAAAACTACGCGGGCCGGGCCGGGTCGGGCGGCGAGGGTTCGCTGCCGATCGACGCGGCCAGGCATGAATTTTGTAATGCTGGAATAACAACTGAGGCAACAACAACAACAACAACAGCACAACAACCACAGCGGAACTGGGTGAATATGCAAATGAAGGGCTCCGGCGTCGCCCCCGCTCGAACTTCGGCAGACTTTGCGACTTCGACAGTTGTTGTCATTGTTTCGAATTCGGTGTCGCTGTCGCTGTCGCTGTCGCTGCTGCCTTCCTTTGTTGCTGCCGTAGGGCTCTGAATTACTAACTGCGCACCGCCGTCCTCTTCTTCTTCCCACTCCCAACCCAACCCCTTCCGTCCCGTGCCAACCGATGGCTGCCATCGATTTCGATTTGCATTTCGTTTCCGGTTTCCACTGTTTTCCCGCTCGCCGCCGCCCGGCGCCATCTGCGGCGACGGCCGCCCCTCGAGTCGTCATCGCCGACGTCGTCATTAAGTCGACGTTTTGTGTCGTTGTTTCTTGTCACATCAATCCGAGCGTTTTAATGTCTTTCTGAGATGTTCCTCCAGTCTTTTATTGCCCTCCCCCTACCCCTCCCCGCCGGCGCTGCCCGCACGAACCCGGCCATCCGGCAACCCGTTCGCCTGGCCATCCATTAGTTCGTCCATCTGTCCGTCCGGCCGTCGCAGGTGAAAACGAGCCATGATTGGGAAATAATTTCCCATTCTCTCCCCGTCCCGCTCGCGCACCTGGCCTTCCCACCAGTCGCTCGGTCCGTCCGTCCGTCCGTCGTGCGTGAGTCGGTCGCTGTTCGGGCCGCGTTTAAAGAGCGCCCCGTAATTAGTTATTAATGACGGCCAGCGCTCCATCATTAAGTTTCAATCACGAGTCGCTTCGGGAGGCGCGGCGATTTCGGGGCAACGGCTGCCATTTTTAATTGCGCACTCACCGTTAATCCCCATTCCGCCCCGTCCTGTCCCATCCAGACACATTTTCCGCCCTCCTCGCCACCCTGTCTGCCCCTCTCGCTCACTCACGCGCCTGCCTGCACCCGATTCCGCGACTTCCGACCGCACGCCCACGTCGACCGGTGCAACGACGGCCGCTCCAGGGGCTGCGGCCCCACCGGAAGCGGGAGCCTCGGCCGAGTTCCTCCGCTGCCGCCGCCCCGCCCGCAAGCGCGACTCACAGCGATCGGCTCTTCAGACCCCCGGGAGGCTCTGCGGCTTGATGGAGTTCGCCGCAGTCCTTCGAAGGCGACGACGACTCGGAAGGTCCCGAATCCCAATGAAGAGGACATCGAGGATTTCGAGGGATTCGTTCAGTTTCCCGATTTATGACGAGTATTTTTTTATCAAATATTTGTCTAGAAACTCAAATGCACTTTTGGACCCCTGCACGGCCCCCCACCGCCGTTCCCTGGCGGTGATTTAGCGACTCCTGGACGCGGCTGGCCTCGGCCCACCGCAGCCTAATTACGCCGCACACCCCTCGTGGCCTCGACCCGCGCCCGTCCGACCCCCCTCCCCACACACGCACACACGCACCCAGGGCGACGCCCCTCGCTAATGGGTGCTGGTGCTGGTGGTGGTTGGTGCGATGGGTGGCAACGCCGGCTTCAATAGGAAATAATAATAAATTCCTCGAATAAATCTCTGTCAAACTGTGCACAAATGCGGAAAGTTTGTGTTTAATAAAAACGGCAAGACCGCAACAACAACAACAGCAGCAACTTCAACAGCAACAACAACAACTACAAGAACTACAAGAACAGCCTGGACAGCAATAACATTCGTAACAGCATGCGCAGGACCCGGACCCGGATCCAGATCCAGACCCAGACCCAGACCTATTCATCGAAGGCCCAACAACAACTGCCACCTTGACAGCAACAACAACACGAGCCACTGCCAATCGCACTGCCGAAATAGCGAAAACAATAAAAACCAAAAACAAAAAACAGAAATAACGAGGAAGAACATTAAGGCGATAACAAAGCACGGCAAGAGTTCGAAGCCGAGTTTGAGTCCACAGCAACAACAACAACAACAACAGGAACAGCGGGCGAATGAAGCGGGGAGAATGGCACAAAAAACACGAAACCCATCCGGTCTTTATGCATTCTCACACACACACACATGCACACACATGCAGGGCATGCGAGTATCTGGAATGCATAAATCGCTCTTAAGCTGGACTAATCCAGAAACGTGATTCCGCGGCCCGCAGAGGACGATCCGAACCGATTCGATTCGAATCGATCCGATGCGATCCGATCCGAGTCACGTCGCCGCGATGGCTCCGAGGGGTGGGAAGAGGACGGGAGGGGAGGGAAGGCGAGGGGTAGGGGTAGGGGCGAGGGCCGAGGACGGTCGACAGGGGTCGAGAAACTCATGATCTAAGAGCGACTTTTGGTGCAAAGCCCGAAGCGTGGCCGGGCCGGGAGAACGATTGCAACAACAACAAGTTGAAGTAACTAAACTAACAACAACAACAACAACAACAACAATGATGACACTTCCCACAAGGACAACAACAACAACAACGGCCGAACTCGCTGGAAAATCAGCGGGAAGCGGAAGCGATTTGAAGGCGGGATCGTGCGGAAATCGGCCCAGGCTGAGGACAATTGACAGCAACAACAACAACAACAACAACAACAACAACAACAAAGACGACGACGACGACGACAGTGAGACCATCGCAACAACACCACCACGTACGGAGCATGTGGCGTATCTGCAGATAGTTAGCCGTCACTCGGATACGCCTCGCCATGGCAGCCGGTGAAGGGGTTCCGGGGCAGGGGGACCGGGGCGAACCGGACCGACCCTCTGCGATCTGGGTCGCTTTCAAACACACACAGGCGCACCGTCTGTGTGAAGGACTTTCAGGACGATTAAAAGGAATTTTGAGCCAAAATTAGAAACGCGACAAAGAGCCGGCAGATACGAATGTATCGTGCATCTGAGCAGCGACGGCACGTCCCAGTTTCGAGTCCTTCAAGGAGATGAAAGGGCGAGACAGGGGTTGAGAGAGGGAAAGAGAGGGCGGCAGATCGAGAGGGCTGGAGGTGAAGGGGCTGCGGAGGCGCTGGAGGGAGGTGGACAGCCAGCCAAAAATGGAGCACGAGGCGCTCTTGCAAAGTCGTCGACCGCAGGGCGACGGAGGAACGGCGTTGCCACCCGGCGAAGGCGGCGAAATCGACGGCATCGCGACGCTGTCGCTGATGGCGAGGGCGAAGGCGTCGGAATCGAAGACGACGATGACGACGACGGGCGAGGGAAGGCGAGGCGGAAATGCAAAGAAACTCAATTTGCCAGCGGGTGGGCCGAGTGGGGCGAGTGGGGGCGGGGTTGACGAGGAGCCAGTTGGCAACGCGGGCGCTGGGAGACAATCGAAGGCGCAAATAATGCCTTTGAAAATGACTTCAGCGCGAATGGGTTGCCAAAGGACGCGGAGGGCGAGGGCACGGAGGCGAGCATCAAAAGGAAGTTGCGCATAGCGGCAACAGCAATTTAAACAGCAGCAACAGCAACAGCAACAACAACAACATCAAAAGCATGAAGGAAGCAGCAGCCAAAGAGAAAGAAGAGGGGGGAGAAGAAGGAGACAAAGAAAAGTCCGACACAAGCGCCGCCGGCAACTGCTGCCAGCAGCAGCGGAGCGAGCGAGTGCACAGGGACAAAAACTACATTCGCGCCCTTCTAAGGGCCCGCTCGCTATCTCCCTCTCTCAATCGACCGCTCGCCCCTTTGCAGCGGAAACCTGAGAAGCCGCGGCGGCGACGGAGGGCCGGAGGGCGGTGCGCATCGAGGCAGAGCCGGACTGGACGGACGAGAGGCGACGTCTTTCGCACGCAAGGACACCGGGAGGGAGACAGACAGACAGACAGGCAGGCAGACGAACGGACGACGTACAACACGAATTTCCATAATTTTTTCCTCCCATTTTTTTGTCGTGTCTATTGAAAAGATTTGTTTTCTTCTCCGTTTTTGTGACGTGTCGAGGATGCGACGCGAGTCCAGGACCAGCGCCAAATCCCGGCTCGAGGACGTCCTTCGCAGCCGACGTCTGCCGGCGACGCAGTCATACGTGGAAATTATTCACGCAAGTAGACAGGGAACGACTGACAGAAGGCCGGACGGACAGCCGGACAGCCGGACGGACGGACGCGATCCGAGAACCGAAGCCTCCGGCGCGTGTGTGCGAAGGGTCGACGTGTCCGCGTCCCTCGCTCACCGCGGCTCTTCCTCGGCACCCTTTCGGGTCGCAGCTGACGCCGTTATCCAGGACTCCGATCTCCCGTCCTGCCTTCCGTCCTCTCTCGCCCCTTCTCCCAGTCGCCCTCGTCGCTTGCGGTGCCCGCCAGGCGAGGCTCCGGCTTCCGGGCTCGCCACCTCGCTCCGAGCGAATCTCACGTGGTTCGCCCCTCTCGGTCTCGGCTGGAGGGCCCCGAGTGCGGTTCCCAGGACGACTCAAGCTTCCTGCCGGGACCGGTCGATCGATCGAGGGCTTCCGCGATGGATCGAAAGGTCTCCGAGGCCGGTCTGGCCGAGGGCCGTCGAGACAAAACCAAAGCAACTCAAGAAAACCTGTCGTCCTCGGCGGCAATTAATGTTTACGGCTTTCATTAAATCGAGGAACCCATTAAACTCCGAGGTCGGAGTCGGAGTCGGAGCAGGTAATCGGAGCCGGGCGACATTTTATTAACTTCGCGGTCGTAAAAGCGCGGCCCGATCGGAGGGGCGGGGCGTACCTGGGCCGGCTCCGTAAGCTGGGCCATAAAATCAACACACACACAAACGATTGCTGCTCGCTGAGTGTTTGAAATTTTCCCGAACTCGAGATCGGGCGGCGCGCGCAGGGTTCGATTTCGCTTCGTCCTTCCTCCTCACCGCCGACCCGGCATCTGTCCATCCACCCAGCCATCCATCCGTCAAGCCGTCCATCCATCGAATGGCACCTCGGGCCAGCCGAGAGCAGTGACGTTGATAAGAATCCGAAACCGAGTCCGAGTCCGAGTCTGAGGCCGCGGCCACGGCTGCCAGGGACGACCTTTTATGGTGCGCTCGGCGGGTTTTACCCGGAATTGCGAGCGTCTGTGCCCGATCGGCCGAATGGGATCGAATCGGATCGGACCTCTTTTTATGGATATGTTAATTCGAGAGACGTGACTGCGGCCGCCGTCCAACGGCCGGCTCCAGGGCGACCGCGACCGGGCCGGACCGGACCGAGGCGAACCTCGCCGGGAGACATCTCAATAGACGGATCGCGAGCGATTGCTGTCGCCTCTGGCCGCGGGCTAGAGCAGTTCCTCGGCCCGAGGTCCTCTTCGGGGAACGGCGATTAGCTGGAGCTGGAGATCATTACGGGGTCTGTGGCACCGTTGAATAATTCATCGAAGCCCAGCGCGGAGCCTCCAATTTCTGTGGACCACGGCGGGGCGAATGCCTCGAATGCCTTCAGCCTCTTATCTATTGGAGCTGCGGGGTCTCGTCTCGAAAGTTCCGAAAAATTTCGCATGCACAACTTTAAATCATTTCCAGAGAAAAAGCGTCTAAGATCGGCGACGGCAGGGCTCAGGGAGAGGACGAGGACGAGGAGGAGGAAACCAGCGACTGCCGACCCCGAAAATTCCTTGGTAATTATATTCCGGCCGAAAGGAGGACTAGCAACAGCACGAACAACAATAGCAGCAACAGCAACAGCAACTTATCTGCATCGCAAATCCATTTAAGCCTGGCTTCGAGTGTTTTCCGAGGAATTTTTTGGCAGGAGGCAAAAACGTTGCCGAGATGCGTTCCAAGGTTTTCAGGCTCGTCCCGGACTCGGCCTCGTCTTCCTTGTCGGAGTTGCTGTTGTTGTCTTTTCCCTGTCCTCCTCCTCCTTCTTCGTCTTCTTCTTCTTCTTCTTCTTCTGGCGCAGGTTCGCCTTTCGCCTGGTTTTTTGTTGTTCTCGTGATTCTCAAGATTTCGGTCTTTCGTTCTTGCTGTTATTTCGGTTCCCGCTCCGGCTCTTGCTCTTGTTCCTTTGTTATGTTTGCAGCATGTGCTGTTGCCGTTGTCGTTGTCGTTGTCATTGTTGTTGTTGTTGTCGACGTTGCAGGCGTTGTCATTGTCATTATCGTTGTTGTTGCTGCCGATGCTGATGGTCTTAGTCTCAAGATTATGTTCTGCATCGCTTGCACTTTATTGTCGCAGTTTTTGTTGTTGCCCACGGTGTTGTTGCCATTGTTGTTGTCTGCATTGTTGTTGTGGCCGGGCCTCTCCGTCACGTCAGGTCCACGCGGCGACCATCTGCGAGTCCGATAAAACGCTTTCTTCGCGATTCTTTCCTAACGATTCCGAGCCTCGGCCAACCGACTCCGGCTCCAACTGCTCGCGCCCGCTGGAAGTCGTCGTCGCCATCGCCATCGTCATCGCCATCGTCGCCTCCCCTCCCAGCCCCTGCGAGAAAACTTCTTAATGCCCTCCATTTTCGCCGACGTTCGCTGGTTTCCGTCGACCCCGCCCTCGCCGCCGGCAACGACCTCGCCGCGGGCGCCGCCGGCCGGACGTCCCCGCGTTATTAACGTGTGGCGGACGCTATTAACCGACCTACGTGTCACGTCCGTGCCCGCCCTCGTCGCCCCCCACCCCCCTCCCAGCCCCTCGGGCATTCGAGTTTCGGCCCGGCCTCTCCGAGTCCTCGCTCGGCCTCCACGTGGACGTCGCACGGACGGACGGACGGACGGTCGAAGGGACGCCTGGTGCAACGCATGGCATGCGTCGCTCACTTCGCCCCGTGCCGCCCGCCCGCCCGCCTCCCCTCTCCGGCCCACCGCAGCCGGCTTCGGTGCGCCGTCACGTCTCTTGTTCTTGCGTGTCCTTTCTTATCCTTACATAACATCATTTTCTCGTTATTCGAGCGCTCGCTCAGACGCTCCTGCCCGTCCCGTCCTCCCGTCCTCCCGTCACCCCATCCTCCTGCTTCCTCCTTCGACCTCCTCCTCCTCCTCTGCTCGTGTCGTCCTCAGCCGCATGCAGAGCCGTTGAGTTCGCTGTCTCACGTCCTGCCCCTGCCCACTCGTGCTCGTGCTCGAGCTCGAGCTCGAGCTTCTCCCTCGCTCGCTCACTCGCTCGTCAGTCCCCTCATCCCCCCGCGGCCCCAGCGATTGCTCTTTTTATGCGAAATGAAGAAATGCAATAAAATTAAATGTTGACAGGACAGGGCAGGGCAGGAACGGCGCGGGGAGGGGCTCCAGAGGAAGAAGAAGAACACGTCCCTAACTTGTGTAGGTCAAACATGCGATATGAAAAGTTCCCCACGGCACAGTGGGACGAACGAGAGGGAATTTGGCAGAAGTGGAGGAAGTGGCGACGAGTTCGGGGAAATTTTCTGCTGTAAGCGGTCAAATTTTCTGATTTTCCAATGCTCCCAAATTCCCAGCGCATTTCCTGGATGCTGCCCCCATCGCCCTCGGTGTGTCCCACTGTGCCGCCGAGCAGGACCCACAGCTTATTGATGTCTGGCTCCGGCACCGGCTCCAGTTCCGACTCCGGCTCCGACTCCGGCTCCGGCTCCCTGAAATTAACATCAAATATAAATGCAGTCGTCGGCAACAACAATTAAATATGTATGTGTGTCCGTGGAGGAGGATGGCCCGATGTTGTTGTACTTGGTGTTGTTGTGCTTGTTGTTGCTTGTGTCGGCTTTGTTGTAATACAAAACCTTCGACGAAAACTTGAGCAAACCAAAAACGATGAAGCAGAGGATCCGAAACACGACTTGCAAAGCCAAAAGAGAGTCGAGGGACCAGCGGCCACAGCAACAAAAACAACACGAACAACAACACGAACAACAACAACAACAACAACAACAGCAACAATAATGGACAACAACAGCAAAAAAAAAAAAACAAAAAAACGTGAATGGAGAGGACGAAGAAGCGCTGGCGGAGAAACATAAAATTGCACTAAATAGAAAAAACCACACGACACAATCCAGAAGCGGAAATGGCCAGAAGGAAGAGCCCAACAACAACAACAACAACAACAACAGCACCCATAAACATAGCAAAAACAAGAGGCGAGCGCCGGAAGAATGGAAATAATATTACAATAAGCACTTTGCGCCGAGGGCCGTCGTCGCCGCCGAGTCGCCGAGAGACGCAGGACGCAGGACACGGGACTCGGGCGACGGCCATAAAATCGAAATTTCCTCAATTAAGTGCGGCCCGCGGGACTCGTTCGGCCTCGTTTGGGCGGCGACTGGCAGCAGCTTCCAGTGGGCGGCTGGGCATCGAGGGGAGCGCGTGGCGAGACGGCGACGGCGACGGCGACGAAGACGGGGCTGGAGGCCGGAGCGAGGACGTCGCGAGGATTGCCAAATGCGGCCAGAGGAGGCGGAGGGAGGGAGGGGAGGACAGGGCGTGGCATGGCGGGCCGCAGGTCGGAGGTCGGGGCGATCGCATATGGCGGCCGCTCATAAATCATGTCAATCAAGGGCTGTCCTTGCGGCGGCCCGATAAAAGTGGATCGCGTTGCCGGCACCCGATATGGGGCAGCGCAAACCGGTATCGCAACAACTACAACAACAACAACGACAATATTAATATAACCCTTGCTGCCCTGGGCGAGGCCTCGCACGGCAGATAATCTTCGGACCGCATGCGACGGCAGCTCCGCAATCGAGCCCCGCGCCCCGCGACCCGCTGGACAAACAGCCGAAAACAATAAACGACTACATACGGGAACTGAAACACAATGACAACAGCAATTGCAACAACAACGAAGTGAGAAAATAAGCCGGGCCGTTGGGCGGCGGATCGCGACTGCAGGGGGGACGCCGTTAACGGGCCGCCGATAAAAAACAAATAAAACAAGAGACGACAACACGTTGTTTGCTCGGCCGACAGCCGTCCGAGCGATGGCAGGGGCCGGCGGACGGACGAACGGACGAACGGACGGACGGACCGACCTCGGTGCGACATCGCGGGACGAGGCGGACCCGTCGGGATGGATCAAATCCGCGCCGGAACCGCCACCGGAGCCCCTCGAACCGAGCACGGACCGAGGCGCCTGGAATGGGGCCAGCGTGACGAGAGGCGGCGCCGCGAACTCGGACCCCGCGGCATGGATTCAGCGCCAGAGCCCGCCTGGGAACCTCCGAAGACGAAAAATCAGAAAATGATCTCGCTTGGGATTCGCTAATTCTTGATTTCGGGGCGTCGAGGGGGCGAAACCCAAAGGTGCCAAGGTGGTGGGACTCGCGGAGGCGCCAAGCGGAAGGAGCCCGAGCAGGAGTTCCGAGGGTTGCGCAGGGGCTGGGGGCGGGGCGAGAGAAAGGGGCCAGAGAGAAAGAGTCAGAAGAGGAGCAACAGAGGGAATCAGAGAGGGAGTCCAAGAGGGAGCGAGAGAGCAGACATGCGTTGCGCTTGTTTGCATCCCGTGGATCGCAGTTGGACGCGGGGATGAGCACGAGCTGAAGATCGCACAGATGAATGGTGGGGTGTTGGGGGGGAGGGGGTCGGTCTCAAGGGCGCGGGGGTGACACTGATTGGCAGCCATCGAGATACGGTTTCGTGCGAGTTTTCGCGATACTTTTTATTGTCCTCTTTTGTCCCCTCTTCCTGGCATCACCGAAAGTTTGTTGCAAAAATTTCTAACAATGACTCGCATTTCGCAGCAGACGTTGTCGTTGTCCCTCTGGTTGTTGCTGTTGCTGTTGCTGTTGTTGCTCGGCGCTCGTGCTCGTTCATTCGTGGTGTGCATTTTTATGGCATCCTCTGGATGCGCGACGCGACTGAGCCCGGCTTTTGTGCAAGTATCTCGTATCTCGACAAATGCCTCGCAGGCATTTCCATTCTCTGCGAGCCGTCCTCGTCTATGCACGATTGTTCTTGTTCTGCTCTTGCTCTTCGGCTATTGTTGTTGTGTTGTCGTTGCTGTTATTGTGTTGTTGTGTTGTTGTCCGTCTTGTTGTTCTTGTCATTATTGAACCATTGTTGGTTGTCGTTGTCGTTGTCGTTGTCGGTTCTTATTATCGTCGTTGCTGCTGTTGTTTCTCTCAAAATTGTTGTTTTTGTATTTATATTCATATATATTTTTTCCAACGCTCCTATTACTAGTTGTTGTTGTTGTTGTTGTAGCCCACATATGGTTGCGGCTGTTTGCGTTCATGCGATACGTGGAAAAATCCACATGAACAGCAGCAACAACTACTACAACAATAACAACAACAACAACAACAACGCCACATTCACATATTTACAATTCATTTTGTTTGAATTGCGTTCGTTGAATGGGTAGTAGAAGTCGTCGTCGTTGTTGTTGTTGTAGCAGTATCTGTTATCATGGGAATTCTTATAGCATCGACGACACAATAAAACGTACAAAATAATGTATCTCAAATGTCATTTTCTATTTAATGTCCCTCTCCCTCTCCCTCTGACCCTCCCGCTCTCGCGCTGTATTGGCGTATCTCGCCATCTCGGATCTTGTGTCTGTGTCTGTGTCGGCAGCACGTTGAGGCCACGCATGAGTCGCGTCTTCTGCTGGCGGATTCTATTGATATTGCCGTAGCTATGGCTGTGGCTATTGTGTGTATTGTTGGCGTTTTTCTTCTTCTTCTTGTTGTTGTTGTTGTGTATTTGAATGCCCCCATGGCACTCGTTTTGCCCAACAGCAACAGCAACAACAACACCAACAACAGCGACAGCGACAGCGTCAGCCACATCGAGATCCCAGCGAACCATCGCAACTACAAAAATCCATTTGAATCAATATTAATTACAGTCATTCAATGACTTCCACTCGATCCCGCTGTCGCTACCCCGGACCCGGCCGCGGCCCCGGCCCCGGCCCCGACCCACCCCAGCGCCGGCGGCCCTCGTTTCGTAAGGCTTCTCTCTTCCTCTTCCTCTTCCTCGGCTCGCCATCGCCGTCGCCGTCGCCGGCGCACAAATCGTTCGCCTTGGTGGATTTCTATTTGCTCCCAATGAATTCGTTATTTGCTCAATTGTTGTCATGGAGGCCTTTGAAGCGCTCGTTCTTCTGTTTGCCGAGTCGAGCGAGTTTTTCCTCTCGCTTCGTCTTGTCCTCCGTCCTCCGTCCGCCGACCCCCTCTCGCCCTCGTGGGTCCTTAAATAGGCCCGAGAAACTCGCACTTGTGTCATTTGGTGGATCCACTTCATGACCCCAGCGCGCCACGGCCTCCGCCCGCCTGCACCCCCGCCGTCCTGCCGTCCCGCCGTCTGTTACCCATGTATCTACCGTAGCCGATACATTTGTATCGCGGCATCTGCCTGCGGCCCTACGGACGAGGTGTCGCTACAGTTGTTGCCGCTATCGACGGTGTAGTCGGTGTAGTTGATGTTGTTACTCGCGATGTCGTTGTTGTTCTTGTTCTTGTTCGCTTCGTTGTTGCTTTTGATAAGCCATTCAATTGTCATTAATTGCATTGTTAAGTAATAAAGCCATTAATATTGATTTGCGCCTCGTCCGAACCGGGCTCGTCCGCTGCTCGGAACCCATTTATTTCCCACCCGCCGATCCCTCCGCCTCCCGCTCGGTTGATTGAGGTCGACCGGGAATTGGAATCGAGACTGCGGTGCTTGCTAGTCATTTTATGTGTACTTATGTCTATATAGAATTCCGCATCGCCAACTGATTTCGTAATCGCATTTCACGACCGCCCGCCCGTGGACCGGGTTCAAGCCGAAGAAGAAGGGAGAACGATTTTGGATCTCGCCGCTCTTCCGTCTGTTGGCAAGGGCTCCAGCCACCTCATCATCTTCCGGCCTTCTCCGCTGCCCGCGCCGAACGAGGACAGGGCGCCGGCTATCGGTGGAGATGATTCTGGACGACTTCGGCGGCTTCTCCTCCGGCCACACGTCCTCGACCACCGGCTACCGGTCCACGCACGGCCGCCCCAAGGCCCGGCCTCCAGTCGTCCTCCAGCCGCTTCCAGGGCCGAAGGTGTGGACGCGGACCACGAGCCGGCCGCTCGTTATTCGAGGCCCGCTCGGGCTCCGCTCGATGAATGGGGGCGAGGAGAAGAAACACTGATGGGAATCAATCACTGTCAGGCGGGCCGCGGGCCTGGGGCGGGTCGAGCCCAAGCCCGAGCCGAGTCGAGTCGAGTTGAGTCGTTAAAGTGTGAATAATTCGGTGTCGCCGGCTGAGGAGGCGGTGGCGGCGGAGGAGGCGGCGAATTCGTGTGTCGTTCATGGAGTTCCGAGTAATTCCTGGGCATTGTCGTCGCGGTGGCCGAGCGGGTTGGACAGATCTAGGATAAACCGCCGCGGCACAGATCGGGACGGCGTCGTCGCGATCGGGACGGATTCCGGGAAGCCGCCAGAATGCGAGAACGCCAGAACGACCAGAGCGCAACGAAGTTCCGTGAAATGGACGAGTGGCAGGGACTGGAATGGAATGACAAGGTATGGGTCGAGCAAAAAACGCTTGGCGGAATTGAATTTTCATCGCCGCCGAAAGGAGCCACGGAGGGAGAGTGCGAGAGAGAGAGCGAGCGAGCGAGGTAGACGAGGCAGGGATCGCGTTGCTGCGGGTTGTAAAACAAAACCTGCATTTTCAGCGATTGACTCGGAGACCTTGATCTTTTTTTATACCGACTTGGTTCATTTCAGCCAGCAGAAACGGCAACATTATCAGCAACAGCAACAGCAACAGCAACAACAACAACACAACACTCATCATTGTGCACAACAACAACACGCAAATCATATTACGACAAAATGTTTTCAGAAAGCCGAAAGCAAAAAAACAAAAACTCGCGAAACCCCGTGAGCAACAAAAACTATGTTTTATAACACGCTATTAAGAACAACAAAGGCAACAAAAAGGCAACAACAAAGCCTACAACAAAGACTACCTACCGAAGAGGAAGAGGCAGAGGCAGAGCAGGAGAAGGGGAAGGCGAAGGCGAAGAAGAGGCAGAGAAGCCCTGCAAACGCGGCAGCAATTGATGAATTTGCTGCCGTTGCCGTTGCCGTTGCCGACTCCGATCCGATCCGAACCGAGCCGATCCGATTTCGAAGTTCGCAAAAAGCCCAAGAGGAAGCGACAAAAAGAGAGAGGGAGAGAGAGGGAGGGAGAAACAAAGGAAGCCCGGCGATTCCCAGCCACGGAGCGGAGGAAGCAGCGATTTAGCGGCCAAGATGGATGGACCCGATACCGAGACGGGCCGGGGAGGTCGAGGAGGACCGGCAGCAACAGCAGCTGATGGCTCTGTGCGCCAACTCCGGGAAAAAACGTGCCCCGTTGCAAATAATAACAACTTCAAAACAAAGGCAATAAAATGTGCCAAATGTAGCAGAAGAAGCGGACGGTGGGGAGCGAGACGTGGACGAGGGCGAGGGCGAGAGCGAGCGACGTAGGATGGAAATAATATATGACAATCGTCCTTCTGGGAAGCAACATGGCATCAACTACTCAGGAAGCCATCGGGGAGCGGGGCCAGCAGCCATGTGGGGAGGGGGCCAGGGTGGAGAGGGAGATGGCGGGGGTGTGAAGCGATGGTTGGGTGGTTTTCCGGGAGATCGGGGTCCGAAATACAATTCCGAAGAGCGATGAGAACGGAGCTGGAACTGGAGACTTCCAAGTAAGATGCAATTTGAACACCAAACGACCCGGCTGCGATCTGTGGGAATTTCGCCACAAGACGCCAACCGACCCCGCCTCCGACTCCGAGCCGACCCTCCCAGGCCTTGAACCGCCCCGACACGCCCTTCTCGGCCTTAATTGATAGGCGCCCTCGCCGAGCAAATTCGCTAATGCGGCGTCGCCACCCAGTTGCATGCGAGCCCGAGACCCACGAGCCGTGCGCCCCGCACGAAGCCGGCGGTGGCGAAACGAAACTGAAAACTGAATCCACCGCCCGATCCCAAGCAGCTGGAGGCTGAAACCGGGCCGACTCTGGGCCGGGTCCGTGTCTGTGTCTGAGACTGAGTCTGGGTCTGCGTCTGGGTCCGTGTCTGAGGCCGGGAAGCGTGTTTCATGGACATTAGAAACGAGAACGGAACGCGTGCTCCAACTACAGCTAAGTCCGTGTGGTGTCTTCTGCCGATGCCGATGCCGATGCTGATGCGTGTGTGTTGCTGTTGTTGCCGTCTTAACCATCACTAGGTCAGCTGCTCCCATCTTGCCTAGAATCCGCTCGGCGAAGGCATTTAATGGCATTCGTCGCGCTCCGCAGGCCGGCGTGAAGACGCTATGTGCGAGATATATATATGTATATATACAGAGCCGTACATATGTGCAGAGCCGAGTGCTTTATGTGGAAAATTGTAATAAGCTGGATCGCGTTGTTGCTGGGTTTTATGTTGGCCATAAAATAAGCAACTCATCCGCAGTGCGCGTAACTCAAGCCACAACGAGAAAGAAAGGAATCGAGAAAGAAGACCGAGACAGAGACGGAGACAGAGACGGAGACAGAGAGAGAGAGAGAGAGAGTGGAAATGAAGCCGCCATATCATTTTCCTGCGCTCTTCTTCCACTTCATAATCGTCCACCTTCCCCAGCTGCCTCCGGTCGCTTCCCCCAACTTGGCGCGACCGGATCTGGAAAACATGCCGTCGTCGTGAACCATTTCATGCCATTCCCTACCGAGCCATACCAGGCCGAACCACACCACACCACTCCATATCTTTCCACTCCACTCCATTCCAAGCCAGGCCGGGCCGGGCCCAGCCTCGCGGAGCCATTCCATTGCAATTACATTTGGGTTTTTAAATCGCATGCCCAAGTTTTGTGTTCGTTACCGTTTTTGCTGCTCCCGCTGATGGTGCTGTAGCTGATGTTATTTGTATTGTTGCTGTTGTTGTTCCTGCTGCCGCCGCTGCTGCATTTAGGTTTCTGTTATCGCCCATAAAATTATACAGCTTCAGCAACGCGTCTGGCCGGAGCTCATAAAGCACACACTTTACACCGCCGAGCGGCCGAGGGGCGGACGGACGAAAATCGCTGTAGTCGGCAGGGTCGAGATGGGTCGGGACGGGACGGGACGGGACGGGACGGGACGGCGGGCTGCCTTCCATCGCCAGCCCTCCGCAATGAGTAACAAGTTTATTGTTTTAATTTCGACCCTCTGTCTCTGCCTCTGCCGCCCCCTCCCCGGCGGTTGCTGTTGCTGTCGTTGTCGTCGTTGTTCACATAGTTGCTGTTGTTGTTGTTGCTGTGTATCCGAAATATGTGCCGGGCACTTGTTGTTGTCCCGCTCGGCCCATTTTATGACGGTGCCGAATCTTCGAAATGCGTTTTTGTTTGATTTGAGAAATTATTTGGCCGTTGCCAGATTTTGAGGAATCTGTTTGAAGACCGTCGAAGAACCGCGATAAGCACTTGAGTATCTCAGAACGGCTGGAGCGGCCAGATACGCCAACAGCCTGGGGGCGGGGGGCACATGGGCAATAATGGGATTTTTCGGCCGCCGTCGCCGCTGACGTCATGGAAGCCTTTGTGGTTCACTGGAAAACTCATTGATTGCCGCGTGCGCATTCGTGGCTTTCGCCGATTAATTCGATTGCGAAATGCGACTCCAATGCCAGGAACTTCGTAAACCGTCGGTTGTGTTGGAGCGCTGTGGAACGAGCTCCCAGAGCACTGGGCACAAGGCCTTCACCGCTCCGGTGATTGCAGGCCGTCCGAAGTCGGCCCCACTCGTCGCCATCGCTCATAAACGACCGTTGCACGTGCTTCGTTGTTGAATTTAAATACCGCACGCCGCTAATGGATTCCAATTTGTGCAGTTCCATAACAGGTCTGTCAGCGGGCCTGATGCTAATTCGCGCCAGTTCTTTTCAGGCCCCTCCCGCCTCTCACCTTTGCGAACGCAGGCGCGGATGCGGACGCGCACCTTG
Organism: Coelopa pilipes; assembly: GCA_947389925.1. Taxonomy (NCBI): domain Eukaryota; kingdom Metazoa; phylum Arthropoda; class Insecta; order Diptera; family Coelopidae; genus Coelopa; species Coelopa pilipes. The sequence goes on from OX376697.1 coordinate 10,777,693, forward strand.
AAACACGGGTGCAGCGGAGGGTTCTCGGCCTGCTCATGCCGACACCAGCCCCGAAGGCCCCTCGCCGGCGCTGGCTTCGCCACACTAGGGCCGTGCCAGCCCCTTGTCACGAAACCTGCCATCTAATCGCACCTACTCCGGGGCCCCGTGCACCGAGTCGTGCCCGGCTGTAGGTTGCTGTCGCCAATCGCGGCCGAGCGAAATCGCTGGTGAGGCCGACCTGTCGATTCCGAGCTCGCAAGTACCGCCGACGTCGACGGTCATCGCCCCGGGCCCGGGTGCTTTTGCGTCGAGGAGCCGCCGACCCCCAGTGGGTCGAGCGAGCACGGAATCCAATTGACATCGATTAAGTCGGGGCGAGATCGAAGCTGCGGAATGCCGGGCGGTGGCTCGTGAGGAGTCGACCATCGGCTGTCCCGCTATCGCTCTCGATTGTTTACTGCGACTGACACGAGCTCGCGTTCAAAGTTCGCCGCTCCCAGCGATCGGGCCGGGTGGAGCCAAGGTTCCCGTGGCCGTGGTCAGGGGCGCGGGTCCACGTGTGCTGGCGATGGGCGCCAGGTGGAAAGGCATTCATTTGTGATTCCAAGGAGGACGGCGCAGGCCGACAAGGGCAATAAAACCCGGCCGAGAGGCGAGGCTTGGCTATACCTGCCCAGTGATGAGGATGGCGTGGAAGCCACGCTGTGGAAGCACCTGATCGGACATGTGTGTGTGTGTGTGTGTGTGAGGAGGGCTACCTACACCATCAGCTGGGTCCTGCATGGGGTCGAGCGCCCTGGGCCGACGTGATAATTTCCTCTGGCGTCATCGGGCCTGCTGCTCCCCGACTCCAGGCGGTTCCCACTGGCCCGCAATTGACGTCGAAGCCGCGGTCGCGGTCGCAGTCGCAGTCGACGTGGACGGCGACGTCGCGCTTTACGCCGGATTGCGAGCAATTTGAGCATGAAAATCCATAACGAAGTCATTCGATATCGGTTCGGGCAGAAACTCACGTTTCATCCTCGACACCAGCGACAACAACAGCGACGAGAGCCAGAACGAGAACTCACAAGCACCAACAACTCCAATGAAGAAAAACAGCTATAAAAAATCACAACGACGACGACGACGACGAAGCAACGATTTCAACGTCACGAAAATGAGCGCGAATGCGGGGTTTGTGATGAAAACCAAGCCGCCGAGATGCTTATGTAGCGCGTATCTAGGCGATGTCGGCTCCGCGGAGATTAAATACTGGGCAGCAACAGCAACGTCCGTCATGGGCGAGAGGTCCCTCGCTCCCCACTGCGGCGCAAGGTTGCCTTCCTACGCATGTCACGGCAGCGACTGCGATCTCCTGGATGCTGATCCCCCAGACCCGTCCAATCGGATCGGGCAGATCGGACCCTGTCCCCGTCGGGCCGTATCGAGTGTCGCCAGCAGAACGCGGCCGACTTCGACGTCCTGGGGCGCGGCGATGAGGAGCCCGAGTCGCTCGTCGCAATCCGTCAGATGCATTTAACGCAGCCGCCACGAGCTGGGCTGCTGGTGGGTGGGGCAGGAGGAGGAGGACGGCGACGATGGCGACAACTCAATCGTGCAAATGAGTCGGATGAGGATGGAGTCTTGTGTATCGTGGTCGCAACAACAACACCAACCACTTCTTGGGTCGCACTCGTATCGTAAACCACGAGCATCCTCGCACCGGCCTCGGTGCTCCTCGGTGCGCTGCTGACCGACGCCCGCTGCCGTTGTGCGACACACGACATCCGTCGATGGCCGCCGGTCGATGGTGACATTGCAAAACCACGCATCTTCTTCTACTTCGCCATCTTCGCTTCCTTGGACTCCGTTGTTTTTGCTGCAATTTTCCCAGCTTCTCTCGCGAAAGTGTCTGTCGGGTGCGCCCATGCTGTGCGATACTCGATACTTTTCTCCCATGACTCGCATTCGTTTTTCCACCTTCCTACCGACACTTGTGTTGTTGTTGTTTCTCTCCCCTTCCTTTTGTGCCTTTGTTGTGTTGTTCGCGCATTTTCCGGAAAGTGGAAAATTATAATGCAAGCCATACCGCCTCGGTTTCCGTTCCGGGGCGCCCGCCGTTGTTGTTGCTGCCGCTAATGAGCCGACGAATTGCAAAACTCTTTGTTGTTGCAGTTGCCCTGGCCTGCAGTTGTTGCCACTGTCTGCACAGCCAAAGGAAACGCTCCGCGAAGCCTCGCGACGCGAGCCCTTCCGCAGCCTCCCCCGTCCACTCGGCTCACTTTCCTGTTCCCACTCCCTATGCCCTGTCTCTCTCTTTTCCCACCCTGAGACCCCGGGACCTCGGTGGCCCGGGGCAGAGTTCAAAGCCAGCCGCAGCCGCCGAAGTTGGGCCATTAAATCGCAGCTCGTGGATTTATTAGCACAGAAATATTTCAATATCCTCGTCGACATTAAAAGTTCGGCAAATAAATCAATAAAGATTTAATCCGGCCGACTTGCGTTTGAACCATGGGTTCCAAATTCAGGCCGAAACATCGGGCCCGCCCTTGATGATGTCAAAGTCGGGCCAACGAATTACAATGGGACCTTCACAACAACAGCAACCGTGACCAATAGCGGACATCAACCGAGGTCCCCGATGACTCCTGCCCGAACTCTCCCTCTCTCTCGCTCCAGCCCTCTGCGGGCAGATTAAGAGGCTCCGATAGCGACGATGAAAGAAGGAGCGATCCCTGTTTCCAAGGAGCCAAATGAACCTATGGCCAACGGACCGATAGACAGACGGACGGACTGACGGGAGACGGGAGACGGACGGACTGGCAGCGGAAGAGGCGAGGTCGGGCAGGCGAGGCGAGGCAAGGCGAAAGAAGCAAAGAACAAAAACCCGATTCATTATTATGAAAGCCAGGCGGCGGACAGATAGCCGCGCGTCAGACATGCATAAATATCCGCACACATGGCAGGCGCAGCTCCGGCGCACCGACATACGGGCAGAGAGGACGGACGGACGGACGGACAGATGGATGGACGGATGGATGGGTGGATGGGGGGGTGCGCGAATTCAGCTGCGGTGGGACATGGTCTGGGGTCGGCGAGGCTCGTTTCGAACTTGGGTGGAATTAGAATTTCATTTTAAATATATGCGAGAACCCCAAATGACAACAACAACAACAACAACAACAACACCAACACTATCATCGTCTCTACAAAAGCATTAAAGCCTCGACGAAAACAACAACCACAACAGCAGCAGCACAAAATCGCCACGGCAACAACAATAGATCTGAACAACAATATAAAAACCCCATGAACTGACAAAGTATGCAAGACGCAGCGGCGACGAGTCCGGGCGAGGCCGGGGCACCGAGAGCTTAAATAATGGCCAGGAAGCACAGCCGCGGCCAGCCAGCCAGCCAGGCCAGGCCAGGCAGGCCGGCGACAGGAACCGGGCGGGCGGGCCGGCGGCCAGGCGCAGAGGCATCGTCTGGGTAATCATTATGAATGGGAAATTCAATGCACGTTCCTGCCGAGGCTTATCTGTATCGAATATGATTAAGTGTGGTGCGGTGCGGTTGGCGAGGGCTGGGAAGCCGAAGCGGCGGCCGTGGAGGGGGCACTGGCTCTGGCTCTGGCTCCGACTCCGGCCGCCGCAGCGCCTCCAGCCGACTGCGAGTCGAGTCGAGTCGGATCCCTGCGAGCTGAGCGATCGCGGGAAGGCCGGGAGTGAGGGGGCGAGCGAGAGGAAACAGTTGGCAGAAGTAGTGGGGAGATGGATTGCCTCGGCTCGGGTTCGATTGGGCGCTCGGCCGAGTCGGGACCCACTGAGTGGCTGCGCTGGCCATTGTGTTCCCGGGAGTGGGGAATAATCTTTGAATGCGCATAATGTGCGCCTGACAGGCGATCGGCCCGAACCCTATCTGTCTATCCGCACATAGACATGGCCGCACTCAATACACGCCGTCGACTGCATTATGGTCGGTCGGTCGGTCTGTCTGTCTGTCTGTCGCTCGGTCTGTCGCTTTGTCCTATTCAAGAGCTTTTCGTCTCTCCTTCAGCCTTCCGTTCGCCGCTTGGCCCTCCCTCGGTCCTCCGCTCCCCGTGGCATTTTTCCATGACATAAATTATTTTTTACTATTGTATTGAATTGAATGCCGCACTCAGTGCTCAATAAATGCGAGAAATAATTAAATTCCTTTGTCTACGTTTTGATGAATGAGCTTGGGCTTGGGATCGTTTGTGGGCTTGAGTTTGTGCCGTGTCTGGTCTTCGGCCCGGGTTCGGGTTCGGGTTCAGGTTTGTGTTTGGGCCTGGGTTTCGGAGTTCTTTCAATTCGTTGAAATAGAAATTAAAATCGAAATAAAGGCCTACTTGAAACTCTCGAGGACCTCAGGCGAATTCTAAGCGTCGAGCGCGAACCATTCGGGGTAAATTCAAAAACCACACGTATTCTATTGAAAAGTGAGAGGTTGCTGGTGAATGACTGCGGAATCGGGCATCTTTGGCTCCATGGCAACGGGGACGGCGGTGGATTAATTTTGAAAAAGTTGAACAAATTATAATTTGTGAAAACACGAATATTTTTTTTTTCCACCGAAGTTTTCTCAATTTTTTCCTCACCTCATCAGGTGAAATTTAAAGCAATTTCGCCCTTCAGGAACGGGAACCTTCGAGGGAAGTCGTGGAGGGAGAACCAGAAGGGACCTGACGTCCTCTCTAATTGTAAGCGATCAGGGGCGACGAAAAAGGCCGAATACAACATAATAGAACGATAACAAAACTGTTTCCTGTGGCAACCGTGACCCAATCACCATCACAGCACCAGCGACGTCGCCCTCGCCGTCGTTGCCGGTCCCGACCTGTAACCGTAACCGTGCCCGCACCCGTCGCCAGCCGACCCCTCGCCTCCGAGCACCCTGTCGCACATCCTCCCCTAATGCATTTTAAAGTGCAGTCCAAATAGAATTAATTTTAATGAGACTCCCGACATGCGAGGCCCAACATGCCTAATGACACACTTGCCGCAGAGACTTCCTGCCTGGTCCTCACCGCCCTCCCCGCGCTGCCCTGCCCTGTCGAGCCCTCCATCGAGCCAGTCCGTCCGCAGTGACGGACGACTCAGAGCGAAGGGTGCCGCGGGTCGGCCAACTGCGGGCGGATGTGGCGAAACTGCAACAAATTACGGCCGCACCTCGGCAGAGGGTGCCGGCGAGAAGCGAACCTGGCGCGCAGACGAGGGGGCGCGGGCGGCCGCGGATTCGGATCGTAATTAAAAAGCAATGCGATCCAGGGAGGAGCCGCAGGCGAGGAGGAGCGAGGAGGAGCTGGCAAACACCAAGCGGCCATCGGCAATCGGCCAGTCGATCAGGCGGGCGGGCCGAGCAGCCGTCGATTGCAATGTTCGCTCGTCACTCCATCCTCGTCGTCGTCCTCGTCCTCACCCTGCGCTCCTCGTCGAGTCGAGTCGAGTCCGTTGAATTCCCAAGTGTGTCGCGTGTAATTATGACGACGACGACGACGGCGGCGGCGACCGTGAGTCAAGTGTGCGCCATATGGATCTGGTCACGGACGTGGCCGTCCACTGGCCGTCCGTGTTTGAGGAGTGCAGGGGAGGGGTGCGGCCGTTCGCGTCGCCAGGCAGCCCTCGATTTCCATTTTCTTTTGGACCGCCTGCATTTAATGTGCCTCAAATCTAATTATATAACACTTGACTTTTCGCTTAAGCGTTCCTTTTGGCTCCCCCGTCGCTCCGAGCAGACGAACCGCCATCCGCCTGTCCCACTGTCCGTTCGTCCGTTCGTCCGTCCTACTGCCCGCCGTCCGTCGGTCGGGTCGATGGGAAGCCGCCGGCTGAAGGACATCGAAACGTCAATCATGGAGGCACTGAAAGCAGTCCTTCGATAATTGCGTCCAAACATGGCAACGACTCTCGGCGAACGCTTCATCGAACAATGGTCGTGTCGGCCGTCCGGGCGAGGGGCCGGAGGGGATTCGGACAAGCTGTGACATTAGATTCGTGAGACATTTAATCGACTGATGCAAGCATACGCCATGGACAGCGCTCACTCGGAGCGGTGAATAATTAATTCGCGGTGGCTTCCACGAGGGCCGGGCTGGGCCGGCACGGAAAGGACGGGCATCGAGCTGTCCTTAAAAGGGACACGACTGCCGGCGAGTGGCATACAAAGTGCGGTCGGCTCGCTCCGGGCAGGGAAGGGTTCGCCGCCTGCTGCATGACGACGGTGTCCGTGGAAAATGCTGCCAGCTTCGCCGAGAGGGTCGGCTCGTTGTGCAGCAGAGCCCTTTTCTCAGCTTTCTCTGTGAAAAAGGCGTCTACTAAGTCGGCTATTTCCATCACAAAGGAATGTTGCCTTCGCAAGTTCATTGTTCCTTCTTCTTTCGTGCTTTCTATGGGTGCAGTCAGCGAGAGGAATGCGTTGTGATTCCAGTTGTCACTCCTCGGTCCGGCCACTCAACACGGTTTCTCACCCTATGAGAAGTCGTTCGGAACGTTCTCATGGCTCCAGCCGCCACTGGCACTTCTCCAGGGTCGAGCGAATGCAGGACTCCCCCATCCTCGCGATGACTCAAGGCTGCTTAATGCGGTTCCAGTCGCCGAAACGCGATTTGTCGTCATATCGGATCCCGGCTCCAGCTCGGCATCCAATTAGGCGCGCCTCAAGGCCGCCCTCAAGTCTCGACCCCGGCTTCGTCTGGGGGACCTCGATGCTGCTTTTTTTACTATTAAATACGAAAATGCCTCCCGTGGGTCTCGATCGCGTTCGCGTTCGAGGGTCGTCGAGGGCCTCAAGTAGAGGTTGCGTGAACGCATTAAAAACTTGAGACCACAGAAGAACTCGGAGTCGGCTCGGAATCGCTCGAATCGCAATTAAGGCCCGGAGTGCACGAGGTGGGGGTGCCCGGGCATGTTTTAAATTACTTAAGCAGACCGACTGCCAGCGCGAGTGAGAGAGAGACAGGGAGAGGGCAGAGAGGGAGGTGCTTGAAAATGCAATTCACCGAAATATTTCAATATCGTAAATAATTGTATGTCAAGTGATGCCACTTTCTTGAATACGCCGAGCCACGACCAGGGCAGGGGGAACCGCACGGGATCCACTCGAAACAATGACTTGAGAAACGTTGCATACAACGGGGCGCACATGCGGCGAGCCATCGACTCGACTCGACTCGACTCGACCCGACTCGACTCGACTCGTCCATGGGCAAATGTGAGCACGGAGTATTTTTCAACAGCATTGTCCTTGTTGTTGTTGTTTTTGTTGTTGTTGGTGGGATTCCTTTTATTATACCTCTGGCTTCGCTTCGTATTTGTTGTTTTTGCTCATTGTTTGGTTTTGTTTTGTTTTGTTTTGTGTTGTTTTTCATCTCTTCGCTTTTCACATTTCTCATTTTCATTCGCAGTGCAGTTCGTGTCATTGAAAACCATTGAAACGTCCGGCCACTTGAATCGAAATTATAATGTCGCTCCAGCAGAGGCAGCAACGGCAACAACAACACTGTGGCAGCAACAAAATCACTTATTTCCACATGAACGCTTCGTACCCTGGCGACCCATGCTGGCACCAGGGCAGTCATCAGCAGCAACAACAACGACAGCATAGTAGCAACAACAACAACGAGGAACAGCACCCAACAACACACGAGGACGATCGACCCACAGGCCGTTCCTTCGATTTACAATATAATTTTCCACATGTCCGCCGTTATTTCAAACTTCTCCCGGCACATCACATGCAATATACAGCCAGAGAGAGGGAGATAGCGAGGGCAGGAGAGAGTGTGAGAGCGAGAGAGATGGAGAGGAACGTGTGTGTAAGCGAGCAGGACGCAGGCGATGGTTTTAATTTTTAAGTAGAACAATTCCCGTAAATTATTTACGAAATTAACCGCGAAATGTGGAAAATCGTATCATTAGACTCAAGTCCGTACTTATCATTGTTGTTGCTGCAGTGTTGTTCTCGTCTCTTTTTTCACCCGCCGTCTGCCGTCTGCCCGCGCCGCCGCCCCACCGCCCGCCAACCATTCATTCATCCTACCATCCATCCATCCATCCAACCGCCGGGCCACACATCGAACCCGCAGCCGTGGCCGCTGACGTACCTTGTAATTAGGCACAAAGCAGCGTAACGTGATATTACGTTGCCTTACGTTTTTCCGTTGATTCATCGCACCGTCTCCGGCTCCGGCTCCGACTCTGGCCTGTCTCTGACTCCGGGTCTCCCCTGCACCACCGACGATGACGACGTCGTCTCCGTGCCGTTGTCTGCCTCGCCGTCGTCGTCGTCGTCGTTTGTTCGAAAATTAATTTCATTCGACTTAATTACGTTTTTGACTTTGTCAAAGTGACGAATTATAACTCCAGCCCGGTCCCCTGCCGCCAGCCCCCGGCCTTCAGGCTCGCCCCATCACCGCTCCGCGATGACTGCCTGCGCCGTTGGCGGGTTTCGGGTTGAGGGAGCTGAACGGCTGAATGGAACGGAATGAAACACAGATAGCAAGAGAGAGAGAGAGAGAGATCGAGAACGAGGGTGGCTTCGACTCGTTACGTTCGCCTTGCACTCAGTCACCCGTCCCGGGCCCGGTGCCCGCCCACTCGCGTCTCTCACGTTCACGTTTGTGTCAAATTAATTTTGATTTAGGGTTTCGGCGTTTTATGTTCCTTTAATACAATGGCAACTACGGCAAGGCAGCAACAACAACAACAACAACAACAGGAGCAACAAGACCGGCGAGTCAAGGGAAAATCCAAAACCGAAAATACAAAAACTTTTAATTAATACTTCTGGGACGACGAGCATAAATTTCCATTTGCCATTGCGGCGGCGGCGGCGGCCGCGGCGGCTCCGACGTAAGGAATCGCTTCGTCTGGATTCGTCGGCCGCCCCTGTGGACCCTCTCCATGCGCCTAATGCTGTATTATTTCACACTTCATCGGCCCGGAGAGAGCCGCGAAACCACGTACGGGTTCGACTTAATCAGGGCTGACGTGGACGCCCGCGGACGTCCTCCTCCGCGCGGACGTGACGAAGCGCAGTTCGGATCGCTTCTAATTTCGGGCTCTGCCGCTGGCGCACGGAGTGGGGGCCAGGGCGAGAGCTGGACACGGCCTGCCATTCAATTGCCTCCGACATCGACGACTAATGAGGGTTGACACGCCATGGCCCATCTACGACTGCTCCGTGCCCACTCGGATCGGCTCGGCTCGGCTCGGTGTGGCAAGGAGGAAATTCCGAATCGCTCCGGAGCAACTATTTATCGTCGTCGCCGCGTCGTCCTCAGTGACAGACCCGAATGTGAAAGTAATCCACGGTGCCTCTGTCAAATGGGGATCCCGGGATTAGGCTCCGATAATAAATTAGTCCCTCGGAGACGTAATAAATTCGTCTGTGCCTGGGACCGACCAAGCAGCGATTCAGATCCTTAATGCAGTCGATGCTACGAGTGAAATTCGAATCTCCGAAAGGAAACTGAAATTATACACACATACCACATTGGAACTAGAAGACCCTGCCGTCATTTCGGAAGATTCTCGCAAACCCACCTCTCGCCCTCTCTTTCTCTCTGTAGAACCCGTCGAATCGAAGAGCATTTCCTTCTCGGCTAGTGTATAATTTCCGACCATTACCTCGCGGCCAGGGAGCCCTCCATAACGATCGACTGCGGCGCGGTGGGGGTGGGGAGGAATAAAAAACTAGAGAAATAACATAATAAATGATTGTGTTATGATTTTCGGAAATCCATCCCTAATGGCAATGGAATAATTAATAGCCTTCCGAAATTGAGTCCTGCGCCGAACACGCAACCTCACGACGATGACGGGCATAAAAAGCAGCAGCCGGGCCCATTGTCAATGGCAGCCGGCGTTGCTCGGCCCCGATGGGGCGATAACTGCTGGTCTCGAGCCCATCGCGAGAGGGGCCAAGGTGAATAAGAGCCGGAATCGCATCTCGATCGCCGCAATTAGGAATGAAAAATGTGGCCAGCGTCGACACCGGACGCCGGCGCACGCAGCCTCCTTATCGATGGAGGCCCGCAGTTGGGCCGGCCGACGGGGCGACGGGCCGAGCCGCCAGAAACCAGCAGCAGCACCAAACCAGAACATCGTCGTCGCCGTCGTCGTCGTCATCGTAGTCGCCGTGAGTGCTGTTGTCTACTTCGGCGTAGGATTTTGCCTTAATGGGCTCTCCACACGGGCGTCCGTCCGGCCGATGTCTGCCTGCCCGTTCCGACCCAGCCCGTCCCGTCCGGTCTGTCCGTCGGCCAGTCGTTTGTCTGACGCTCTGATAAGCTGGCATTAACATACTTTCATTAAATATTTATCTGCAAACATTCGAAATGAACCCTCCGAGACTTGGCAACATGTTGCCAGCCCATCGCTTCCCATTGCCGTTGCCGTCACCGTCGCCGTCGCCGCTCTCGGTGTCGGTTTCGGTTTCGGTGTCGAGGCCGTTGTCGACGTCGTTGCCATTCCCGGTGCCGGGCGAGCGAGCGTGCCCTGCCCACATTCAATGGCTCGGAATGGGTCGGCTTGGCGTGGCCAGGGATGCGATAGCGTATCCTGAGTCTTTAGTTTCGTCGTTTCATTAAATTTCAATAGTTGTTGCCAACGCAGCGGATTTTCCTCCGCCTTCCGTCCCGGTCTCATCGCACCCTCCTCAATCTCTCCGCTATCCGCTCCCCGCTCTCCCTTTGCTGTCCCTGCCCGTCCCGGCAACGACTCCGCTCACGTCATGCATTTAAAGTTTTACCCTGCTTCCCTGTCTCTCTGTCGGTCTGTCTGTCTGTTTATGTCTTCCATGCCTTCCACGTCTTCTACGGTTGCGTCGGACCCGGCTCGAGGGCTGCGCTCGGTGCTCGACGTGATTCCGCACCGGAGCATGAAAAACAACCTGAGGCTCTAATCTCGACAGGATACTTTAATATCCTGCCTCAGTGGAACAACAACAACTACAACACCGAGAACCGAGAACCGAAACCCGCCACGAGGAAAGCGTTTCGGGATGAAATTAAAGTTGATGGCACGGTGCGAGTCACAGGCAGGATCGTTGTTGTTGCTGTTGTTGTTACTGCCGCCGCTGCCGCCGCCATTGCCGGGTAGAACCTTCTGCACAAGTTGTAAAATGTTCCCGAAAAATTTCATAAACGAGCATCATCTCAATTCAAACAAAGTTCGAAACTCGGAAACACTCCCCGCTCCTACGTCCCTGTCCCCGTCCCCACCTTCGCCACCGCCTCCTTCACCCCCGGCCCTGCCCGCCACGCCTTCGCCTTCGCTCCTCCGTCGAAATTGTAAATCTTCTCCGCTCTGTAATTGCTTTCTGTCGTTCTCAATGTTACTGCAGAAGTAGTTATTAATAATAACATCGCTGTTGTTGTTGTTAGAGTTGTTGCCATTTCCGCTGATGATGTTGAATGTAGTTGGCCTGTGTTGTTGGGGCGAAAAGCTAACCTAATATTTCGTTGGAAGCAGCAATTTAATTACTTTTCATTCGAGACTCAAATTAAAAAGTTTCCTCTGTTTCAATGCGAACGGAACATTTATGATTTCGCTATCAAATGCCACGTTTACGACCCGCGCGCCAGGGACGTGAGCTGGGGGAAACCTTTTTGCGCTAGTGTTGTTTCTGTTGTTCGTGTTGTTGCCGCCGCCAGATGCAGGGCTGTAAAAGTCGGGCAGGATCGAACGGCGACGGGCGGCGTACGGACGGACGGACGGACGGACGGTCGAAATGAGGTCTAATCAAGGGCAGAAACGCAGAAACGGCAGAAGGCGCCGAAGAAGGTCGACCCGGCCCTCGTCTGCGGAGTCTCCGGGGAACAGGTGTTTCGCGCCCAAGGGAGCAGCGGAACGCGAGAGCGCGGTCGTGCCATCGAACCCGAGGTTCCCTACTCAATTCCGCTGTAGTTTATGCGCCAGATAATTACGTCAATTGTGGCCGAGGATTTTAATGCCACGCCATATGGAACCCAAACCGCACGCTGGAGCCAGTGTTTTATGATCCGCTCCTTATGGCGGCGACGGCGGCGGCGGCGGCCTCCACGTCGCACATCCGCCGACTGCGGCTTTAATTGTCCATCTGCCTCCACACGGAAATCTCGCATTCCCTCTGCGCTTTAATGGAATGACATCGGACCCGCATGGCCTCCATAAAACGTCTCGTTCGCTGGGGATTCCAATTAATGCACGGCGTAATGGGTTCCGGCAAATGTGACTCTCGTCTTTCATGATCTCTCGCTCACTCTCCCAGTCGCCCGCAATCACGTAATGGATTTTCCATTCAAAGGGTACGAAAACCCTCATTGATTAAGGAACACGATTGGACTGCGTCGTGATGCCGAATACGATAAGCTTTGATTATGCTCCATGTACCCGGCTGCCAGCCCGACCGCACCGCACCCCTGGGAACATGTGTTGGATTTCGAAAACAACTCGGGAGATAAAGAAACGACTTGTTCGTATTCAAATTGAAATATCAACCTCGGCGACGCCGGGACCCCGATGGCAACATCTGGATCGGCGATAAGGCCCGATGATTGCAGCACATCACAATTCCATCACTGTTCCGTTTGCCATCACTGCCACCGCGGGCTGATTAATTGGATAATGCAAATAAGACGTGTCCGCCTGACGTCGCCCGCACATTCCACCCCTAGCAGCCGGACTTCTGAGAAGTGTCGATGGGCCGGGATGATAAACGATGATTGACGATATATTGCCCCATCGACTCCTCGGGCCGCCTCTGGTGGATAAGGTGGATAAGGCTGCGCTCGATTTCCTCCGAGTTCCGATATCTCGACCTGGCGAACGATTCCGAAGTGGATTTCGCCAAAACAAGGGAACAAACAGCCAGTCGATGGGAGCGAGCGGTGGGGGCAGACGTGTCAAATGGCGGGTGTCGGGCGACGGAGGCTCGCGGGAACCTGGGGAAAGCAGGCTGCAATTGAGACCGTGGCAAGGGCAAACTTTGCGGCGAACTGGCAGCCAAATTGAAATCCAAGAAACCCCAGCCGCCACCGAGCAACCACTCAATCATCCGCGAGGTGCCTCCCGTCCCGTTATGACCCTCCCTCCATCCCCTCCTCCTCTCTCTTCATTCCTTCCGAGGGCGAAACCCACGAATTCTCACACGTCGTTTTCGGGAAACGGCGGCGGCGGCGGCGGCGGCGGCAACGACGAACGGTATCCGAAGGTAAACAACAATTGAGACGCAAGGTGCAGCTCGTATTTCCTGACACCGACGGCCAACACCCTACACACAGCAACAACAACAAAGGATCAGCCGAGCAATCGTCCCTCGGCCACGAACCTGTGCGCCCGGGAAAATCAATGAAAGCGGAGAGAACGAGACCTTCCCGGGAAACTCGGGAAGCAGGCACCGAGCATCGAGCACCGGGATCGAGGTCCAAGGACCAGGACCGAGGACCGAGGACCGAGGACCGGCGACCGTTTTTATGCTGCGCCGAGTGGAAAATAAATCGAGAGAGAGAAAAAACGAGCGCTCGAAACTTAAACAAGACAATGAGGGAGCGGTGGTGAGGGGACGGGGACGGGGACGGAGACGGAGAATTTTAATATGATTGATGTTGGGCATGCGAGGCCGTAAATAAACACTGGAGAGCAGATGTCGGGCTCGCCTAATGCCGGCGCAGAGCAGCGGTGGCAATCACAGGACCTGCCTGGGTCTGTATGCTGTCCCTCTGTCCGTCCGTCGGTCCGTGACTGCCTGTGCGTACGTCCGTCTGTCGCCGCGTTGCCGGGACGACGGAACGGCGGAACGACGGATTCTCGTGTAACCCGAGATTTTTCTGCAAGATGCGAAACACTAAATTATATTTGCTTGTGAGTTTTATTATCGATGCGTGCAGCGAGGGAAATTAATGGAAACAAAAGAGATTAACATCAAATTTGGGCTCAACTTACACAGGTCTACGACCACTGCCTCGACGACCACTACCACGACGACGACGACGACGACGACGACGACGACGCCAACAACGACGGTGGCGATGGCGACGTCGACGACAGGGCGCCGAGTCGGCACCGCTCGCCACGGAGTTTGCGAATTAATTTGGAACGACGCACGGCGGTTATCGGAAACTTGGAAATCATCTCTCTTACCTCTTGCGTTACGGCCACGACTTCAAAGGCGCAGGGTGGCTGCTGTTCAGAGGCGGGAGGCACCGAGATCGGCGTGTGGAAAATAATTCCAATTTAAACTTCGGGGTGGTCCTTATCGCTACGAGGGGCGTTTCCCAGCTTAAGCCCCGACAATGGCCGACTGTATTACCGACGTTGGGATCATTAAGTCGCCTTTTAAACTTTCCTATTTCTGTTTATCTCCTTCAAGTTCAAACGTGAGCAAACCCTTGAGAATTTCGCCATTCGCACGAAGCCTACTTTGCGAGTTCCCCTCGCAGACGGCCAAACCAGCCCTCGATTTCTGCCGACGCCACCGACCTCGGCCCGGATTTCGATGACAATGCAAAATTATATGATTTCCGAAAACTTCAGAGAGAGAGAGATCCTTGAAGTGGAAGTGGAAATGGAATCGAGTGAAGGGGATTACGGAGCTCGTTGCCTGCAACTAAGCCTTCAAATTAATGGGAATTATTATCAGAAGCAGTCTCGATCTCGTACTCGAACTCGAGCCCGAGTCGCAGTCGTACTGGAAATACTTAATATCAATAAAAATGAAAATCCCAACTGAGGGCAACGACGTGGACCAGCGCCGAGCAAAAGGATAACGAAATCCTTCCTACTCCTCGTCGTATTTACATTCGGGAGAAATTTTTAATTGGCATTTAGGAGGGTTTTTGCTTCGTAATTGTTGTTGTAGTGCCTGATGCCGTCTTTGTTGTTGGTGTCGGTGTTGCTGTTGGTGCTGGTGATGGTGTTGGTGTTGGTATTGTTGTCTTTGTTGCCGGCAAGCTGTTGGCAGCGGCCTTCTATTTACTTAGGTCGTCGGAACACTTAATGCCCGGAGCAAACACCCTCGGCCGGCGCGCCCTTGCATCAGCCGCCGCTGGATTAGTTCGCCATCGACCTCCGGCTCGTCCTCTGCCCCGGCCGAGGCCCCGTTACCGGCCCAGCTCGGGAGGACTGCCTGCGTCAGAGCTACGAACGTCGCTTGTCGCTCCGACGTGCTGCAATTATTGTTGTTCCAATATGACTCCTGTGCTCGGCTCCGACTCAATCGACGTCCAACGCCAGTCGCCATCATCTGGCGCTCCGGGTCGTCCCTGTCGCAACCCCTTACCTTCGTCCTCGTCGTCGTCCTGTTGTCGTCGTCGTCGTCGTCAAAAACAGATTTGCGCATTCAGCCACATCCGGTGACGTCCGTGACCTCCGCACGTCCTTCGGCCACCCGAATCGACTCCGCCCGACCCGGTGCGATACGATACGACCCGACCCTACCCGTCGTGCGTCCGTCGTCGAGGTGCGGCCACCCCCGACCCAGACCGCCGTCCACGCCTCGGCTCGGCTCTGCTCGGCTCGGCTCGTTCGACACCCCTTTTGGCGGGTGGATGTGCGCAAATATAACTGTTGTTTGGTCCTGCGGAGTTCCATTGTTGTTGCTATGTGTGGCGAACTTGCAATGGGATTACCCTGACACCTCCCCTCAACCTCGCCCTCGCCCTCGCTCTCATCCTCGTCACCGTCATCGCCCTCCCACTGCTGCCGTTCCTGCTCCTGTGTCCTGTGGCGCTAAATCAGTCATAATATTTCCAGTTTCATAAATTGATGCCTGTCGTGATCCGTTCCGCTCCCTTCCCCTCCCCACACCACCGCACACGTCGCTCGTTCGTTTGCTTCGCGTGGGTGCGTCTGACGTCGACGAGCCGGATCGAATCGGGGCGAGGCAAGGTGGGGCGGGGCGGGGCGGGGCGGGGCGGTGTAGGGTTTACGCCCGTCTCATGTGAATTTAATTTCGTCGAAATGCGCTGTGCTTGATTTAAAAATAATCGCTGGCAAGGCGAACAGAAATGGATCGGCCTGCTGTTGATGCCTCGTCGCCTGCGGCCGGCGCCTGTAGACACCTGCCGACGCGTCGAACCGTGGCTGCCTTCGATTTCCACTGCTTCCTTTCCCTTCCCGCGAGCAGCCTGCGAAGGCCCTTCGCGTCCTGCCGACGGACGGGCGGCTCATCAGTAGTTTCATTAGCGCTTCCCCGAGGCTGGGCTCGATTCGACTCGAACCATCGGCCCACAATCAATCACGCGTCTTCCTCCTCCCCCGCCCATGCCGCATCATCAAAGGGGTTTCTCCGAAGCTCAAATGGAATTACGGCCCTTTGTTCCGTGTACCACAGAAGCTCCCTTGTGCATCTGTGGTGTCTTTGACAGAAGTAGCGCTTCCTTGAAGAAGAAGTCCTTGGCGCGGGGGAAGCCGTAGAATCCCAATGAAACAGAAAGGGATTTCTAAATTTAATGGACATTCGTCACTAGGGGTGTTTCTGCAGCATAACATTTTTAATGGTTTTACTCCAGAAGAAAGATAATAAATAAAATATATTCTTAACGCAATATGTCTAAAGTATCGTCTATTAACTTTGGTAGCATCTTCGGACCGGAATCAAGAGATCGAAAGTACACGTTCTGAGAAAACTCGGAGTTCGGTCAGCGAGACACAATGGAAGTACGGATTTCCCACTTACTCGTTACTATCAAATTCGTCTACTGGGAAAGGCGTCTACTCGTTGTATTATCAGCTGTTCGTGTCGACTCGTTGCTGTATGACGTTTAGTTTTTTTATTTCGAGTATTTGTCATCATTTTCATTATCGTAAGCGGCAGTGGTCGGCGGAGAATTTCTCATCGATTGATAAGTTTTGGTGAAGAGCAAAATGCACGGTCGGCTTAAGGTGCGCTCCACCGAGGAGGAGCTCGCCCGTAAGAAGAAGGAGCAGGCACTCAAGGTCAAGGCATACCGCTCCGCGATGTCCCGCATCCAAGCGAAGCGCTCTGCTAATGAGCTGGACGACGAAATGCTAACACTCACTGCCCAGGTGTTGCTCCGCAATCCGGACATCACAACTCTGTGGAACATTCGTCGCGATTGCATTCTGTCTAAAACCGCAGCAATGGAGGACATGGATGAGACCAAGCGGCAGGCGGTGTTCGACGCTGACCTGGGGCTGACGGAGCAGTGTCTGATGGTGAGCCCCAAGTCGTACGGAGGCTGGCACCACCGCTGCTGGATCCTGGAGAATTGCCCAAAGGCCAACTGGGACCGGGAAGTGCAGCTCTGCAACAAGTACTTGAATATGGACGAGCGCAACTTCCACACCTGGGACTATCGCCGATATGTGGTGGCCAAAGCGGGCATCGGCAAGCAACAGGAGTTGGACTTCTGCACCCAGAAGATTAAGACGAACTTCTCCAACTACTCGTCGTGGCACTATCGCAGTCAATTGCTTCCCGTTCTATTTCCCTACGAGGGCGATAGCCTGGCCCGGAGACCCATGAGCGAAGAGAAGCTGAAGGAAGAACTGGAAATGGTGCTGACCGCTGCATTTACTGATCCGAACGATAGCAGTGCATGGTTCTACCAACGCTGGCTGCTGGGGTACTCGCGACCAGAACTGGACGTGTGTGGTTTTCGCATGAACGCAAAGATTGCCATGGTAACTTTCACGAAGTCTGTGGCTAAGCATGATTTCACGGCTGATCTTTCGGGTCTGCCAGACACCATTAAACTTGACTGGGTGTCGCTCAATAAATCGGACATGGATACAATATGGCTTGCTACCATTCCAACTGAGTTATCCATAGATTTTACACCTACCTCTACGTTTACTTTAGATATAAACATTCCTGGAAACGCTTCAAAGCAGCTCCAACTTGTTCACTGCCCCGGCGGTCTGAGCTATTTTAAGTCGCCAAATGTATCTTTTGCATTCTCCGCTGCTGTGATAACTGAGCTGGAGACGCAACTGGAGTCCTGCAACAGCCTTCTGGAATATGAGCCGGACAGCAAGTGGACATTGCTTACCTCCTCTCTGCTGATGCGTGCAATAGACCGGAAGAAGTATCACAACAAGTCCTTGGAATATTTGCAGAAACTGCAAAAGGTCGACTCTCTTCGTGAGGGGTATTACAAGGATTTGGCGTCGAAGTGGGTGCTTGAGGAATTGCTGGAAGAATGGCAAAATACAGAAGACTTCCCTAAGAAGCTGAACTTGTCTGCAGCCGAGAAGCTGAATGCAATATGTTACGAACAGTACCTGTGCATTGCGGACTCAGTTGAATTGCCCGAGAAGTTGCAAATGCTCCACGGTAAATTGCGGACATTTTCATCGATGACGTTGTAAGACTACCATGTTATGAATTCCGTTAGGTAAATTTGATTGTATTTGATTGACATTTTCATAAACTAATGTAGAGATATCTAATTACAGTTGGTAGCAATTACTGAAACTCTGACCACTTGCACGACCACTGCCCTGACGTGAACTCTAGTTTTAAGCTGTACCATCGATTATAATTCGACGTTTCTGTAATTCGCATTGAGTGTACATTTAGATATTTATAAGTTGGAAAAGACCGTTGACAAATACACCAAGCACACCAAAAACTATTATTTATTCTTAATTGAAACACATTGTTTAAGGGAAATAAAATAGATTTCGTTATATATTTTGCGACATCTCCGCTCCGGGAAATGTCAATTCGAATAAACGAGAGATAGTCGATAATAAACTACATAAATATAATACACAAAATTATTTTTAACGACTATATTAAGAAACGATAAAAAAAACATAACGTAATTGAATACAACTTAGGCCTTTGCGCTCGGTCCGGATTAAGCCGCATTGAGGATTAGTGCAAGGCATCATTCTTAACTAGAGATTGTATTTTAATTGCTTTATGTGACAAGGGAAACTACGATTTAAAGTGGAACGAGCGCTATGCAGAAATTAAATTCTTAGTTTAAACTTCATAAAACACAAGATGCTTTCATCTAAACATTAACAATATACATACATTGTTTTCGCTATAAATTTTCTAATTAGTTTGATTATTGTTTAAATTTGGATGTGAAATTATTTCGAAATTTTTTCACATATTTCTGTATTCCCTTAAATAATCAGCTAACATGTAGTTATATGTGTCTACAAGAAATTTGATTGATTATATTTCCAAAATTACTCATCACTACACATTCACTAAAATTCTAAAATCTTCATTGAAACAAAATATATTTTCATATCTAAATATTTTGTAGAAAAGGTGTAAAATAATTGCAAAATTCATGGTTCAATGCGATAAAAGAGCGCAGTGCGAAACACTTAAGTTATCGCCGGGTTTTAAATATGTTTTATAAATATAATTGAACTCTTTCATGTGTGGATTCAATAAAAATTAATTACTCAATAATTAATACAATAATAAATTCCTTAATATTGTTTATGTTGGTCCATTCGTGTTGTGTTAGTTTAAGGTTCTTCAAAAATAGTTTTGATTTCTTTACACACGTCGTTAAAGGTGTAATTAAATATTACTATTAAAATAGTTGTTTCATTCATTTGTTAGAAGTTTAAAGCATTCGTTTTCAGTTTTGTTCCATTCATTAAATTTCAACTACATTTGATATTTCAAAATAACTACATTCGATTTTGATGAATATTCATTTGAAAATCTAAGAAAATTACTCTCATCAGCCTGCATATGTTTCGTTTTCCTATTCGCAAGTATTTAACAATATTGATAAACATTTCTAGTGCTGATCGCCACTTGTTCCCCATAATTTCATTATATTAAGGTATTCTTATCTCATCCTTCTTAAACGAAACCACATAAACCATATTCTACAGTAGGACGATTTCCTGATTTTTTAAGAATTTTATTTTCAAATCTTATCATTTCTGCTTAATCGCTAGGATATCTATTATAACAATGATGGGTATCTATTCAAATTTAAATATCTCGTATATGTATTATCTCTCGTACACGCTAAGTATTTCAAAAACATGGAATGCACAATAAACTTATTATATATTATCTTCATATACATATCTTGAATATGTTGAGTACTTTCATTAGGGATTAGTTACATCATTTCGGTTAAAATTCATAAACGGATTCGCGTGTCTTATGTATGTTTAAAGCCATGGCATAGCGGAGAAATTGTTTTGAATGCGATTTGCCGTTGCATAATTTAAGGCTGCTTACATCAGATACAAAGAAATTTATATTGGTAAATAATTGGACCATATGTTTTCGCTTCCGCGACCACTTAAGTGTAAACGTGCATTATATGTCTGCAATGCTTAACTACTTGTTTGATTGGAATTGAATTTGAAAAATATAAACGTTTTTTACACTTGAATTTTTATACAGTTTCAGCTTAATCTCTAAGAATAACAACTTCGCATTCAAGTGCTTGTTCCTTCTTTGTGGCGTTCATGACCATGAACATGATAACTCTTAAAATACGAACATTTATCATTAGGTATATAGAACTCTCTATTTATATCAATATTTTTATATATATGTATATAGCTAGATTCATTCAACGCGCACAATTCATATGTATATAACATTTACTATATACCATATAATGTGGTTGTTGTGTTGCTTTTCTTTGCGTCTAATTGATTTAGATTAGAATTCCTGTAACTGTTTTACTCTATTTACTTCAATAATTTTGCATTGTGTTAATTATTGCCTTGCTTAGCAAATTCGTTAGGTTGATGTGAGTGTGTAATGGTTTTGTGTTTGTGTGCTTTCCATCAATTTCATCTGTGGTACTCTTCAATGCACTGCATCAATGTCTCTTTGAGCCCGCGATATTTTCAGCTTGTCCTTTGGTGTGTTATCTTCGCCCGACTCCAAAGCGAACATCTTCATCTTCTCTTTGAAGGACAACTTTTCAGGCACCGCTTCATTCGAACGCTGTTGCTGCTGTTGTTGTTTCTCAGCTAAGCGGCGTTGGCGCGGATCTCTACATAACGATAATTGCGATAAGTTTCAGTTCAATAAAGGTTGAGCACCGTAGACTTATTTTACCTGTACACCTCTTGCGCCCCGATGACACCAGGCGTTGACTGCACCGTTGTATTCCACATGGCCGCATCGGGAGTAGCAGGCATGGACGGCAACAGGGAGGCATCCAGGTTGTGCTGCAGATACTAAAACCACAGAATAGATAAGTCAAAATTTTCACCAGTGAGTAGCTGAGGAAACACTCACGCTTGTGTCCTCGCGAATGGTGTCCAGATCTGTGGGCATCTGATTCTCCGACTGGTATTGGTCGGTGAACTGCTGTTGCTGCTGGAGCTGCTGTGTGGCCGAAACGTAGTTGTTCTCCTCGTCGTGGAAGGACACGCGTTTGTTGTCGCGCATCAACATGTGAGCGTTATTGTTGCTGTTCGCATACGACATTTCGAAGTGCTGTTGCTGCTGTATCGACGATGTTATATTAGCGTTGGATGACATTAGATTGTTGTTGATGTTGTTATTGTTGTTGCTCATGAGAATGCTAGCCTTCTTGATCGAATTCTGGTTCAACGCATCAGCGTTACTGGTCGCCGTCTTCAGCAGTCCAATCGAGGAGGCGGTGGAGCTGGTCCGTAGTTTCTGCTGCTGCTGCGACATGATCAAGTACGAACTGTTCCGCTCTGGAGGTGGTGGAGGGGGCACCGCAGGCGTTTCCACACTCGATTCGCTCGTCAGCGTCATGTGTGAGATATCCTTGGCCAGGCTCGAGATCGGGTGCTCAGTTTGCAGATGACGATCGTCAGCGAAACTGGCAGACTTTTGTGATTTGGACGGTGAGGATGGAGCCGTGTTGACCGATCCATCGTAGCGGTTGTTCTTCAGAATACTCTTCGGTTGCATCACCGTCGTTGTCGAAGTCGGATTCGTGCCGGTCGCACTCGACGAGGTTGGGACGGTGTACGACGTGGTCGGTGCGGGAGAATATGTCTGCTGGGGCTGGGAATCGTTGCCAGCAGTGGAAGACCTGGGGGACGAGTCATTGGAGGGTTGCTGGCCCGGCGAAGAGGTGCCGTTGCCATTGCCACTCACATTGTCCAGCACGGAGGCAATTTTGATTTCTGTTTGGCGGAAGTTGGTCACGGGCGTTTGGATCGGATTCGTTTGGTTGGCCAAACGGAAAACTTCCTGAACATTTTCCTTCTCGTACGAGGGTTCACTCTCGTCTTCGTGATCCTCGATCTCCTGTGCACGTCTCTCGAAATCCCGCTCCAGAATGAGTGTCTTTAGTTGCTCCTCCTGCTGAGCAGAGCGCTGAGGAATCGATGACAACTCACTGATCTGTTGTTCGCGCCACTGGCGGATGTGTTCCCGGCGCATTTCAAACTGTGGACGATGGCAGACAGATTAATATCTTTCTGAAACGAAACGGTTTCAGTCGCACACTTACCTCCTTCTCGCGTTCCTCGCGCTCCCACGGGTTGGTGCCCATGTAGTTCTTCTGCGCCGAGGCGCTGGAAACAGGAACGTAACCACCCTTGGGTGGGTCGAGGGTGCTGGCAACGTAATTCATGCCCGGCGTCAGTTGCTGGGTGGCCTTGAACAGGGGATGGGTGGCTGTAGGCGGAAGTGGAGGTTTCTCATCGATAACCTGTTGTTGTTGTTGTTGTTGTTGCTGCTGCTGCTGTTGTTGCTGGTACATGTTGTGCTGTTGCTGCAACAAGTACTGATGGTGTTGTTGTTGCTGCTGCTGCTGTTGCTGGAGACGACTCTGCTGGGGCTTTGGTGCCGTGGGAGGCAGTGACTGTTGTTGTTGTTGTTGTTGCTGATGCTGTTGTTGCTGAAGAAGCTGCTGCTTCGATGGCGACAACTGCTGCATGCCCGGTTTCGGCGGCAACGCGATGAAATTCGGCTGCTGTTGTTGATGCAGTTGTTGTTGCAGCATGGGGTTCGGCGAGTGCTGAGCACTCTCCATGCCGCCCTGCTGCTGCTGTTGTTGTTGCTGCTGCTGCATCAGGTCATGGCGTGGATTGCGGCGCAGAGTCTGCCCAGCTGGCGAATGTTGTTGCTGCATGTAGTCGAGTCCGCCCCCGCCGCCCCCGTTCTGATATTGCATCTGCAGGTCCGTTCCCGCCGCGACATTTTGCATGCTCTGGCTGGCGGACATGTTGCCCGCGGTGTGCTGCTGGTAGAGGGGACCCGTGGACCCCGTTCCCGCCCCGGCGATGTTGGGCATCGACGGCGCCATCATCTGCTGCATGCGCAGGCTGTGCTGGCTCTGCATGTCGCGGTTGAAGTTCTGCGTGCTCTTCGACCGGTTGCCCATGGTGAGCGACGAGTGTGGCTGCATTTGTTGCAGGTGATGGTGGTGCTGTTGTTGTGGCTGCTGTTGTTGTGTTCCTGCCGTTGCAGTGCCATTCAGATTACTGCTGCTCGCGCTCATGTTGTGTGTGTGATGTGTGAATTGCTGTTGCTGTTGCAAAGGCATTTGCTGTTGTTGTGGATTATTGCTTGTCGCTGCCGCGGTATTGCTGTGGTAATAGGCTGAGGCTGGACGGCTCGGTAGCATGTTAGAGCTCAGTGGAGATGACATACTCGACGACGGGTGCTGCTGTTGTTGTTGTTGCTGCTGCTGCTGCAGTTGATGCTGGTACTGCTGCATGGTCGCCGCGGTGGGCGTTCCGTTGATTGGCGACAACATGGGATTTGGAACATTGTGCTGGGAATTTCCATTGTACGTGCTCATTACGGAATGTGACGGCATTTGGGGTCTGTAAAACATGAACGACAACTGATTACCATCTCTCCATAACAAATTAGATACAAATAGACATAGTGGAATTAAAGACCAGTCCTCGAACTAACGAGGTATTCTTCGTAGCGAACGCTGTACTTCTCATCGGTATTTTACAACTCTTTGGAGTTCCTGGGATGCGAAACCCAGCTTCAGGAAGGCAACCGTCCATCGCCTTCCAACCGACAGATGATAGTATTTGGATTGGTAGTAACGAGGAATAGTGCGAAAAACAAAAAGGGCAACATGAAACACGATACGGGAAATGCATTTGCTGAAGTGTGGGTGAGTGTGCAACGAAAGTGCTGTGTGGTGGGATTCCATGGAACTCCCTCGATTCGGGGAATGGAAACGTCTCGTCTGGAACACAACGAATAAACAACAACAAACTACTCACGTACGTACATTTGCCATTTCTAAGAGTTGATATTCTCTTTTAAGTGGTATAAAACCATAGAGTAGTTTTTTTAAACGAATAGAAATCCTAGAAAATTAATTAATATTATACGAAGAACCACAACAATATCTACAAGAACAAGAGTAGTATAGTAGAGTAATTAGTAATATCACTATGCTACTCTGGACTACTCTGCTGGTGGTAGTGAAGCAGCGTTGGGACGACTACACAGATAAGCTCGCTCATACTCTACAGTTAGGTGGACTGTTGGGTGGTGATTGGACAACGGATTCATACTAACCTCTCAGCTAGAATTGGCTGGCTCTGGTTTTGGGCACGGTACACGCTCAGATTCTGGTAGAACCCTTGCTCGTTGTTGATGCTGTTGTTCGTGTTGTTGACCAGGCTGTGGGTGCTGCGTGATTTGGAATTCGCCATGGCTGCGAAGACAGAGAGGGGAAATTGAAAGAGGAAGTGTTAGGTCGAGAGGGTTAAGAGACTCGGTGACGGAAAACATGAGAAATGAGTGTCGGAAGGGGAGTTGGACTTACATATAGTGCCACTTCCGGTGTGATGGTGGAGTGCTGGAACAGATTTACTATTTGGCAAATGTGTGTTGGGTATTAGGGGACCAAGGCTTTTGGAATCAGCGCCCATTCGTGTTAGATCGCGTTCAGACATGCGACGATTACCTGTTGGCAAAGGGTCGATTAGTGTTGGTGTTGGTGGTGTCGAAGGTGGTGGGGGTGGAAACAGTGGAGAACACAGAAAAAGAGAATTAGAGAAGGTAAGTAAATAAAAGCGGGGAAAGTTTTACGTGTGGGAGTGAAATTAAATTAGGAACTCACAACAATAGAAAATAAGAACTTAAAACTAAGTCAAGGACAACAACAGTTGCTAATGAAAATCGAATAGATATTTTACTAAAAAAAAAGAGGAAATTATTTACAAATGAATGGAAGGAAACTATGTACAGTTTAAAATCGAAATCAAGCGAAGATCCGAGAGAACACATAAACAACAAAAGCAAAATGCGGGCGGCGGAGGGCGACCTTGTCGGAGAGGCTTTTGCTCCATACTCCAGTGGTTGGAAGGAGTCTCCCCGACAGCCTGCTCCCCCTACCGCTCTCCTGCTGCGGCGCGTCTCATCACAACCTCTTGTGCGTACTCTGTCATCTCGGTTCGTCGCCATCGGAGTCATCGTCGCAGTCCGTCGCACCCTTGCCGGCGGAGCAGTGCGGACAACTGCCGCTCGTCGCAGTGGAGCTGCTGTTGCTGCTGCTGGTGGCCAACGACAGGAGTAGTCGGGGCCCGTCCAGATGTTGGTGCTGCTGCTGTTGTTGCTGCCTGCGTTTGATGCTGCGCACAGAATTGGGTTTGGCCGACGACATGATGCTCCGACGCCGCGTTAGGTCGCTCTTTAACTCGGGGCAGCTGGCGGTGCCGCTGGAGCATCGCGCCGCCACGGTGTTGTCGCTGTCGCCGTCGGTTTTGGACACATTGAAGTTGGCACAACACGGACAGTCACAAGTAACAGAGGTGCAAATGGAAAGCTTGTGTCTGGATGGTTCTGAAGGTGGTTGTGTCTGTGCTGCGGATGACGAAGATTGCAACTGCGATGACGGGGGATTGAGTTCTGGAGATGATTGTTCGGTAACATCGGTTATTCGTTGTTTGTCATGTCGATCGTCGGCTATTCGCAACTGACAGTCTGAGAATCGACGACCGGCGGAAGCTTCGGTAGTTGGATTCGATCTTTTCTGAGCACTACTTGCACTTGCCGAGCCGGAAGTCGACACCTCGAAGTCGTCTAGTTTGGTCGTAGCATTCAATTCAATTGAGAAATCCTGGCCACTCGAGCCATACAAACTCCATTCCTTCAGTTGCTTCAAAATCTCCGCCTGCTCTTGTTGTGTGAGTTGCTTTCTCTTCGCCTGTGGAGACCTGTTGACGGCCCTGACAAACAACTGTGAGGTGGACTTGGAGATGCCGGAAGAGGCGCCCAACTGCGGATTGGGCAAGAAATTCTGGTGGCGCTCGAAGAAGTCGGCCATCTGTCGAACCTTGCCTTCCCCAAAGGGGTTGGCATCGAAGTCCACCGCCGTCGAGGGCGAATCTCCCCGGGTCTCCACCGTGATCTCGGTCCGATTGCGTATGGTGCTGAGGGCAGAAGGCGGTGGCACAGGCGCAGACGCAGGCGTAGGCGTAGGTGAGGGAGGTGCGTTACAGTTAGGGGGATAGCAAGCGGGAAAATGTATGTTTGCATGGCTCAGAGAGCGTCCAGGGCAATAGTAATTTACTTCGGAGGAACTTTCGATTGCATAGAGATTAGGAACTTTAATTGTCACGATTGTATTGGTGGTATTTGAATGTTTATTGTTATTGTAATTGCTGTTGCTCATGAAGCAGTTGCTGTTATTGTTGTTGTTGTTGTTGTTGTTGTTGATAGAAGGCGTGTTTGTGCCGACAGTATAAGAGTGACTTGACTTGTGCGAGACCGCGGCGGACCTTTTGCTGAGACTCGAGCGACTTCCGCCCGACGTGGAGCGATCCGTGTTCAGTTCCCTCTTCGGCTTCATGATCGTCGTTTGGTCACGTTGCATTGGCCTACTTAGCAACGGCATCTTTTCAATGGACTCCGAGGAGGACCGGTTGCTGCTGTTGCCACTGCCAGTTCCTCCGCTAGGCCCTGAGGTGGACCGGCGCGAGTTCAGCTCGCGGCGAATCTTCTGAATCAGTGGGATCTTCTCCTTGTCCTTGTCCCCTTTCTCCTTCTCCAACGACTCGCCGCTGGAGGATCGCTGCCTGACGATGCCATCTCCAGCTCCAGCACAGTAGTTGCTGATGGCGTCATGCGTGTGGAACTTGCGGTTGATCGCCGTCTCTCGGTCGAGGCTGACGCTGTTGCGTTTGCGTGCCTGAGCCGCCGTCTCCTCCAGGTCGAAGCTGACCGTTTTGCGGTAACCGGTGACACTGCGACGCGCATTGGTCATGATGCCATTGAACGATTTGCCTACGTCGTCCCGGGCGCTCTCCTTTAGATGATCTGGAACATACGCCCGCACCTCCTCCTCCTCGGTCGGCGACACTTCGTCAATAAAGGGAATATCATCGGAGTCGGCCACCGAGGCGATGCCATCCTCGTTCAGCGGCTGGTGAGCCTCGGTGTAGGAGAAATTGGTTACCGACTCGGTGGAGCGCTTTACATTCGGGTCCGGATCGTTGTACTCCTCGATGTAGATGGAGGGCGGGGGCGTGTGCTCGCGAGGGTTATACACGGTCGTGCTGTTGGCTCGCGGTCTCATCGGGTGGTTGCCGAAGTTCGCGTTGCCCCCGACTCCCGTTCCGAGGCCGCCACCGAAGGCGCCGACTGAGCTGTTCTCGTTCGACAGATAGAGGCTGCTCGCCGAGCGCGCAATGGGACGTGTGTCGCGGTACCGCGGGTCGATGTGCAGCTGGTGGCCCTGGGCGCACAGCTCCTCCCGCAACGAGGAGGCGCTCAACCGACGCATCGGTGGCGAATTGGAGCGCAGGTAACCCAACGACTCGCGCCGGCTGCGGTTGAGACTGTCGTCGGAAACAGATGCGAAGTATCGATTGTGATTGAGCGAGTGACGCCGTTGCTGAGGATCATGTTGGAAGAATCGTTCCGGCTCTTGTGTTGGGTTCGCAGATGCATTCGGTAGTGGATTTGGTTAGTAATGAGTTTAATTGAGAGGCAGCATGTAAGGAATGTCATTAGAAAGCTATTAGCGACTTGTTAGAATACTAGTTTCTAGGCTGCAAGTATTTGCTACTGAGCTAGACAGAGGTTAGCGAGTACTTCTACTACTTTTCTGAGCGACACGAAACACCAGAGCGGTTAAGAAAGCAAAGGTCCAATGGGACATTGGTCGCTACTCTCATCGTACTGGTGTCCCGTCCACTTCATATGAAACCTCCACCGTATAAAATAAAGTGTGCATCTGACTCACCACGTTGTATGACGGGACTCGGCTGCTGCAGTAACGTGGCCAACCCGTGGTAGATGGCGCCTTGCTTCGCCACCTCCAAGGTGACCACTGGACCGGTGCGCACCAAGTAGTCGGCAGCTCTGGAAGAAAGTGAGAAATCAATGTGGTAAAGAGGACTTTTCATGTCTACGCCGAATAGAAGTTACCTCTCCTGTGTAATGCCAATCAAACTCTGTCCGTCGACACGCAGCAACTGGTCGCCGGCCTGCAGACGGCCGTCCGCATCGGCGGCGCCTCCTGGCACCACGCTCTTTATGTAGATTCCCAGGCGTTCCTGGCCAGCGCCCTTGGCTGCCACGATCGATAGACCCATGCCGTTGGAGTTCTTGTGCAGCTTGATCACCTGCATCTCGGGCTGCGGTAGCTTGTTGGACATGGCGCTCGACGAACGGGCCTGTCGGGAAGAGGGAGGAGAGAAGCAGATGACGTAAAGTCCATCAGTCGGTGGGTGGCGAAGGGAACTCACATTGAACTGGTGCATGTAGACGGTCCAGAAACCGATCGAAGTGGGCTGGGCCGCCAGACGGCACATGCCCTGTTGCTGCAGAGGGTTCAAGAAGTCCACCAAACCCGATGGAATGCCACGCACTACGTCACAGCTGAAGCCATCGTCGGGGAGCAGCAGTGCCAGGTGCAACTCCGGCGACTCCTCCAGACGCACCTCGCGCCCATCGGCGCGCGTCAGCTCGTCCGCCACGGACTCGGCCATGCGTATGGCGGTATCCACCAGGTTGCGTGGGATCTTCTCCTGCTGCAGCAGGGCGCCCATCTGCAGAGAGTTGAGGCGGAAACAGGAGCAGGCCAACTGCTGGATCTCCTCCACAGAGGTCTTGGGGGCCTGCAGGAATTGGGCGCACTGGTTGATTTTAGCCAAGTGGCAATCGGCGGCGAGCTCCAGTCCCTGTCTTTCGGCCCACAACTCGAGTAGTTGCAGGCGTTCCGTCATCACTTTTCCCCACTCGGCTGTGCACATGTGCGAGTTTCCCACAATCTAGAGGAGGGAGAGCGGAGTAGAGACAAGGAAAGGAAAGGTTGACAAACGCACACGACCACAAGGCTTCAAACGCAAATGGCAAACAGAAAGAAGAAACAAACAATTTTTCAACAAACTTTTCCCGCTCACCGTATTAAAACATATCACATTGATGTAGTGGAAGAGCTGCGAGAACAACTGGATCGTGAGGGCGGCGTTGACGCGGCAGCGCCGCAGCAGGGCCATGGCCGAGCCCAGCACCGTGAGCACCAAGCCGGCCGCCGAGTCGTGGTCGATGGTCTCGGAGAGGAACTGATTGAGGGTCTGCGAGAGCTCGACACGGAAGCAGTTCACCAAATTGCGGAACGCGGTCTGTACACTCTCGGCCAACACCTCCTGGGCCTGGACGCTGAAGGCGCTGATGTGCCGGTCCGACTTCAGAAAGTGCAGGAACTCTGAGCTGTTGGCCATCCAGAAGGCGAGGATGCGTGGGTCCGAGTACTGTTCCTGGACGACGGTGTAGATCAGGTTGGCCACGTGGTGCAGGAATATGGTCAGCTTGTGGGCGCGCTCAGTGGGCTGCAGTTCTGGACGGTAGTGGGTGGAGGCGCGGTATCTACGAACACATTAAGGATTATTTGTCAAATCAACGATTTTCAGACTTTTGAAGTCTCCAATGAGAAGGAGTGAAGATGGATGCTCTCAGACATCCAAACAAACCGCACGAGTATACTAATCCGAAAACCTATAAAATTCCAATTCGAAAGGAATTGGCTCACATGACTTCTTACGTGGGAGATTAATAATGACGGTTGGGGTTTAGTAGACAACTTAGCTTATTCTGAGCAACAATCGTGCAGGGCAGGGCAAGCGAAGCTACACAAGGTCAGCTCCAAATACATGCAGGGTAAGGGGTTCTGAACTCACCTGGCACATAGATAGAGCGAGTACACGGGCGCTAGTTTGAAGTGGGGCGCATTGACATCCAGTTCGCTGATGACGTGTCTCAGAAACATATCCTGGTGGGTTTCGGGGAACTCCAGGACGGCGGGCAGAATTGGTTCCTGGCCCTGGCTCTCGGCGCTGCCACTGGCCATTTTCGGAGATCTGCAGGGAGTTACAAGAGAATGTTAGCATAGCTTTCGATACGAGATGGAGAGAATGGGACAGCACAACACACAGAAGCGATATCCGGAGATATGGCGCACAGGAGATGACTGGTTTAGCACATTACGAATAATAGTAGTATAATGATAAGAACAATAATAAATTTAGCAAAATATGTGAGGTAAAATTAGCACGATAGAACTCAACGAAAATTCATGAAATCAACGAGAAGGTGAATCGAATTTCGAAAGCGTGTCAAAGTGTTTTGTGTTTCGATATGTCCTTGCTGTTCAATTCAATTAATACTATTCAATTATGATTTGATTACAGTTTAATTACAATGCGGCTGCGTTCGTTATTTCGATATTACCTGTCCTGACTGTTCGATCCACCCGACTTGAGGCTCGATATGGACTTCGTTTCGTTCTCCTGGTTACCTGGCCCGCCTCCGCCGCCACCTCCTCCGCCGCCGCCTCCCACCTCTCCGCTCTGGCCGTCGTAGGCGAGGTGATCGGTGTGGGCGGCGCTCTGGCGCATCGCCTTGCTGCCGCCGCTGTCCTCGGAGTCGCGCAGGTTCAGCGAGTGCTCCGAGTTGCCGCCGGTGCCGGTGCCGCTGTTGTTGGTGTTGGAGTTGATGCCGGGATTATGGGAGCCGTCGAACTCGCTTTTGTGGGTCTAGACGGGTGGACGGGGGTAGAGAAGAAGGAAAACAGATTAAGGTGCGAAATGTGAGGGAGCGAGAAGGAATCTTACCGAGCTCAGTCCGCCGTCCTCGTCATTCCACGATCCTGGCGAAGTCGGCGAGCGGCTGTTCGTTGTAGTGGGCGATGGTGGTCCATATGGGAGTATGTGTGTGTGTGTTTGTGTTTGTTTGTGTGTTAAGGTTTAGTGTGTATGTGTTGGTTGACAGGTTGTTTGAGGTGCATTTTAATGTTTTAGAAATCAATCAAGACAACAACAACAGGTAAAACGAACATAAAATGAAAAATGAAAATAAAAAACGAATGTTTCAAAATACGAAAAACACAAAGAAGTCATTAGCAAATCAGGTGAGGAGAGCAGAAAAGGCAATGACAACGACGTCGGGACGGAAGCGGCGATGGCGTAAACGCACAACACACAACGTAGGCTATGGTGGTGAATCGGGATCGTACTCACCTCTCGTAGAGACACGCCGAGTCCAGCTGCGACTGCGACAGGGCCAGGTTGTAGCGCCCGTCCGTGGGCGAGTCCACGAAGCGGTACGAGGCGACTCGGCCGAACATGACCACCGATCCGTTCTGAAATGCACCAACAGCAAGCAAGGAACGGGTTATTTTTGGGCTGGCAATTGTGTTTTTCGCTTCGGTTTCGATAATCTATGGAGTTTCCGGCGCGACCGGAGCACGACCGCCGGGCTGCGAGTCGGATTTCGAACTGTGGCCCGGGGGCGTTTTCTTTCCGCGCTTGCAACACGATCGGCCCATCGAGCGATCGATCGGCGGATCGGTTGGGATCCAACGCCTCAAATTGAGATCGGTATTGTTTTTAGCTATAAAAGCGTCTGTCCGTGTTCTGGCTGCAGTTGTTGTTGTAAACGCCCCTTTTGTTTATATTCTGCATTGTTCTGTTCGTTTTAGTTTCGTTTTGTCGGTAATGCTAGCCACAACAACAATAACAACAACAGGAACAGCAACATCACCAGCAACGATGACGAAAGTCTCCAAGGCATTGATATCAAACCCCTCATCCCACAACAAGTTCCTCGACCGATAAGTCAGTCATATCGATGTGCAATTCACAGCGAGATAATCAATTATCGTTGTTGTAGACGTCGTCATCAACGATTTGTTGTTGCTCCCCGAACAATAAACTCAATTATATGCCAAATGTTCTCCAACAATTGCATTCTTACGCACAATCACGACGAGAACATGAACATGAATATAATCGCGACTATACATGTATTTATTTTCGGATCTGAGTTCGATGAACCGGAAAATTGGCGAATTTCGAAATTAGTTCACATGTAACGCGTTTCGGCTGCTCTCCAGCGAGACTGCGTGATCACCAGTGGGAATTTATGGGACTAAACAACAGTGCATGGAAAATCGAGATTCGAATTTTATTTGGGCCGGAGGGGCCGAGTGCGTTTAATGCCTAAGCGCTTATTGCACACACTGCAACAGAAGGCAAACCAGCCTAAAACAACAAACTTTAAATAGTTTTGTATCTGGTAAAAAAAAGAGTTTAGTTTTCTGAACTAAATTGTACATGGTAGCAAAATCGACCCCTAACATATAATCATGGAAATGTTTCGACATTTTTAAGTCCCAGAATTAAGTTAATACGCTCCATGTGTTTAGTGAATAGATTAAATATTGACACGAATGACGAACAACCTAGGTTTATCCATAGCATAACATTACACGGGAGCCAAGGTTTCGTGGAAAGGGACGAAAACCCAACCCTATTTTCGCGTTTATTCAAATAATTACGCAAATGTCCACGACGATTAGGTCACACACAGACGGTGCCACTCTCAAGCACACGCGTCCGTGTGTTAATTACAAAATGTTAGTTCTTTGCTCATTGTGTAGTCGCAGTGGCTGTCGTAGCTGTGTTTTGTCGTCGGTGTAAATGCAAATGTCAGCGAATTTCCGTCAAATGAAAACGAACGTAAAGTTCGGTGGGAAGAGTGGTCAGCACCTTTACTTATATTTAGAAATGACGTTATCTCCCACAATCACACTCAAATAACCCCCCTCACACACATATACATGCACCGGATGAAGGGCATACTCACGTGCAGAATGGTGGGTTGCGTAATGTGGTGTCCGTTGACGAAGGTCAGGGCATCGGTATGCAGCGGCGTGACCGTGCAGACGCCCTCCAGCAGGGAGATCAGGCAGTGGCGCGGCTGGATCGAGGGCCCGAAGAGCTGCAGGCAGTTCGTGTTCGCAGAGCCAACCTATTGAGAAAGCGGAAACCGAGACGGGGTTAGGACAGGCGATGAGGACAGGGGCGAAACTGTGCGCGAACTCACCTCGACGGGATCGCTGCCCAGCTTGATGCGCCGTCCGCCGTCGCCGCTGTGGGTGACCTCGACCAGGACGGGGCCCTCGCGGTCACTCGATATGCTGTTCGCCCCATTCGAGGTGCCCAGCGGTTTTTTCTTCCGCCGGCGCGGCTGTGAGTCCGCCGGACGTCTTCTCACGTGAAACATGATCGAACCTGGAACGAGAGCAACAGAAGCAAACATTTTAAACAAATACTCGCAGCATCGCGTATCGAATGCAAATTGCAGGAAGAAGGAAATGTGAAGGAAAATAAATAGAAGAACGCGGGACAGGCGGAGAGCCTGGGAGTCGCGCCAGACGGGGCTGGATTCGGAGGCTGCTCCAGTTCCGGCGACGTCCGACGTCTCCCGACCTCTCCACTCCGGGCGGGACTCTGTTTACTCGGCAGATTCATCGATGTAGACCGACGGATTTCACAATCACAACCGATTCGAATGTATTTCGGAATTAGCGTCGAAGAATGTGACGCGATTATGCTGATTCTGCTGCTTGCTTGTGCTGCTCCAGCGCCCAGTCGTCGAATCGCAATGGCATGGATGTTGTTTGCTCTGGGCAGTCGAGGCACGGTCGCTTCTCGGTTCTCACGCCTACAGTGGAGCGCAGAAGCATTGCACCGACCAGCAGACCAGCAGATGAGTCAGAGCCACAGAAGTTCGCGGTTTTTCCATCGTTTTTCGCTGCGAAATCTATCGGGGTATTGGAACGATTCCACATAAAAAAGTCGGAGCCAAGAGTTTTCCCTACCACTGTATGGACGTCGACTGCATCTCCTCGATTCAGTTCGATTCTGCCCCACAGTTCTCCGACTTTTGGCAACGCTTGTCTGTGCGTTGCGTTGCAGTAGACCCCAGTTTTTATTTTCACAGATTGTTTTCGTTTTTTGTTCAGCTTTCGTTGTTGTTGTATTTGATCTATTGTGCGAAATGTTTAACGAAGCATGAACGTATTTGCGAATGTTTTGTGTGCCAAGCACTCCTTCCTTCTCCTTTCAGAGGAGAGAATCGGAATTCAATCGACTCGAAAATCATCGCCGACCAGCATTCGAAGCGAAAATTTACCGAATTTATCATCGACGACAGCAAATAAGGTAATTTTTCATTAAAACGTATTGATATCAAAATAGCATCAGTCTTGGTATTTGTCAGTTTACTTTATATTATACTTTTACTATCTTTACATCATTCATTACCATTCATTCAATATTAGTGATACGTTTTTTATAAACATTGAGGCCTCAATTAGTGGCATTGCCATTGAACAGATCCCTGACTTCCGATCCCAACCCAAAACTAATCAGCATCTCATCATCATTATCATAGCATCCACATCAGGAATCATTGATTTCATCCCCACGTCCCCATCGAAACCACAAAACACCGTGCTGACGTTATCCATCTCATCATCTGTCCACCACCACCGTCGCCAGCATCGCATCCGAAACTCATCACCATCACCGTCAGCTCAACGTCGACGTTTGATTATCACAAATCCGCCGATAAAAGTTTCAATTTTCTGCAGAAAAAACCCGTTGTTCTCAGTCTATCAACTTTCGTCTTCATTAATTTGCGAAATTCGAAGATAACTTGAAATGTGAGAAAATTTGGACGCCGCTAAATTTACGTTTGTGATCGGACGGCTGGCAGGAGGGAGGAACGGAGCAATTTTGTGAGGCCTCAGAAAACTTTGGTTTTAGACACGAAACGATCTATTAAAATAAACTTCGCAGAAAGTTTATTCTCTAAATTGATAAATTGGAAGGCAGAGTTTAGTCAATTACGTCGAGTTATTAAATTAATCCACGAAAAGTCTCTTATAATCCACTGATTCAGAACTCGCTGGAACAGGGGGTTTCACTTCCCGAGGCCAAACTTAACCTTTCGGATATCACTTTATCTTCTCTTTCCCATCGACAGGGCAGACGGGACGGGATTTTTACGAGTCCATCGGCCTACGCAACCCCCTCGTAAACGGCAAAAACAATATTGGCAGCTAGACAGGCAGCATCTTCGCCAATCTTCGTAAACACGCATTTATTAGCCAAAAATCATTGGGGAGGAAACGAGAGCTCCAGGCCAGTACCATTAAAGGATTCCGAAATTAGGCAACCGCATTCATCTAGCAAGTGGAAATGGAATCGGACATGGAAATTTATGCCGAGGAAATGGGTGGATTGGACTGGACTTTGCTCAAGGAGAGAAAGGTAAATGAAGCCGTTTCACCTCGAAATTTGTCTCGTGTACGACAAGGACAATGAGGATAATAGCCAGACAGAAACTGAAATTTACTCCTACATGCCTCGTTCCTTATTTTCCTCTATCTCTAGGTTTGACAGTATTATTAATGACTTTCCGATTACTTAATTGAGTAAAACAATCAAGATTCAATACAGGCATCGCACTAGACATTAAAATTCAATGCGATAAATTCGTTCTTTGTTATTAAGAGGCCAGCCAGAAGCGGGAGGACAGAGAGAGAGAGAGCACCGTTGGGAAGTAAATACATTTTTAATGAAATGTACGCATACGGAGTGACTCCTCTTTCGACCGGAAAATAGTAGTGAGTGTGGTGAGTATTGACCTTTCGGGAGAAAAAGCCTGCAGCCCAACGGTCTCGACCAGTGCATTGTAGGAGCGGCAAAAAGGAAACAATTACGAGTAGAGATAATAAATAATGGATCAGAGCCGAACAGCAAATACAGACGAACACACGGAGTGAGAGAGAGAGGGAGAGAGGGGGCAGAAAACACAACAACAAACCACACACCAGAGGCGACAACAAAATGGAGTGGCGGCGATGACGGCAGATTCATTCAATCCTCGCTACCAAAGCCAAATCCTTGGCAGTTGACATTTAAGTGCCAAAGGAGCGTAGGAAGCGAGAGACGAAGAGAGAAATATATGTAGAGAGGGAGAAGGAGAGAGAGCTAGCAAGGGAGCGACCGGGTGGCGTATAACAATGTTTAATTGTCGTCACAGTTGGCAGTAGTCGGTGGATTCTCGGGCTCGGTCGTCAGGCAACAAGGCGAACCGTGAAATGTTGACAAAACAAAACCCGACAGCGTAACCGTAAAACGCAACCGAAGGACGTTTGGGTGTTCCGAATATAGATCATAGTTCCACGATCGATAGAAGGCATGGAAACAGGCATTGACAGAATAGCGATCAGTCTAGTGGT
Organism: Coelopa pilipes; assembly: GCA_947389925.1. Classification (NCBI taxonomy): domain Eukaryota; kingdom Metazoa; phylum Arthropoda; class Insecta; order Diptera; family Coelopidae; genus Coelopa; species Coelopa pilipes. Next base: position 10,814,137 of record OX376697.1, read on the forward strand.
CGGTCACTCCCTTGTTGAAGTACGACTCGTTCGACTCCAGTGCAGTCCCATCTTCGTGGCTCCACTGGGGCCCGACGAAATGCAAAGTCGGAGGAATCGCCATCTGGGAACATGAGTCGGTCGGTAGCTACTGTTCCATACCATTACAACTTGTGCTGCTGCTCAACTTCGAAAGCCCGAGGGGGACAGCATCGAGGAAAGCAAATAGCGACACAAACAAAAGCGTTGCACTGGAAAACAAAAGCAACGAAATATGACAAACAAGCAAACAATGATGCAGTTGAGGAAATCATGATGGGGAACAAAAACAAACGCTAGGAAACCACTCAGAACTTGGGACTAACGACTACAAAAAGAACAGCGGACACCGTGTGGAAAAAAATATGGGTCATCGACGGCCCCAGGGAGGATTCCAAAAATACACCGGTGAAACACACTTCTCCATTGAGTCGGAGAAGTGGATAACGTCATTAGAGGCGAACGTAATGATGATGGAAAGTCCAATCAATTGGATTCTAAGGACACAAACACTTTGGAGTACAGAAGCAGACCGCCAAGAGGCAGGCAATCGAAAGTAATAACAAAAGAAATAAGGGAAATAATTGATAACAATTTAGAAATGTACCAACACCGTACCGCGGCAAGGGGAAGCTCGGTGCGGCAGCGGATGAGCCGGAGGGTGGGAACTTGCGTGGGGGTTGAGTGCATTGGAAATTACTTTGTGCTTCTTCGAATTAAAACGAAATGGCAGAAGTGAACGTACCTTGGGGAGAATGAAATTAATTGGAGGAATCGCTGGGTAGTCGCGTTGGCTCGTGCCGGCAGCAGCAGCTACGGAGAACAACAGCTGTGGCTGTGATGGAAAACATTACAGCGCAGACCGAGGACACCATGCGAAGACAGACCGAGTCGACAGTGGCGACGGCAACGGCGACGGCGACAGACATTGGCGGAGCATAAAAATGCGTTCCATTGTATATCCAATGGAAATATCGATTTTCATAAAGGAATTCGGAAATTCGTTGGCACACATACACACACGCGCCAACTCCCGCGTACACAGACGGTCGTCCCCACAGGCACAAGCACACACACCCACGGCGTTCGGAATTTTCGACGATTCGCTTCGTGCAGGGACAACAAAGGAACCGATCGAACGCACCCCACAGGGAGGGGGCGACGCACGGCCCGAGGTTCGCAAAGGTCGTGCAGTTGCTTAATTTTCACTTGAAAAATTCAGCGACACACGGAAGCCACGGCACCCGGAGGCTGGCGACGGCAGAGCGACTACGAGGACGACGACGACGACGAGGACGACGAGTGTCCTGCAGGAGAATGTTAACCGCTTCGCTGTGAGCTGATTACTGAGCAAAGAGAGCAAATTATTATTTATATGAAAAGGAAGGAAGTGTTTTCGTTGCTGTCGAAGCAGCTGGTGTTGCTGCCGCCGCCACTTCACCATTGGAATTGTATGAAAGTGGAAAAGTGAGGGAAAAACCAACACAAGAGCGAAAATAACAATAACACAAAAGCGCCTTCCTACCGGCAGGAGGAAAAATAAACAACTAGATCCACACACAGCCACACGCACCCGCCTAACACACATATCCACCCGAAGGAGCTCTCACACAGACAGGCGCAACGAGCAAGAAGAAGCTCCGACGATAAGGCACCAGGAGACGACGGCCCGAGAAAGGGAGAGCAACGTCGAGAAGAAAAAATCCATTGCAAACAGTGAAAACTGCGAAGATAGTATTTTCACCACGTCTCAGACGCCGCACCTCAACCTCCAAAGGTCAGGCGAGACGAGACGACTGGGCAAGGCCGGGGACTGGGAGAGAGAGTAATGAAAAAATCGAATGAAAACATAGAATGCGAAGGACACGGATAAAGACAACGACGACAAAAACTGGAAGTTGACTAACTGACGCACGTCGTGGAGATCAGGAGACTGTGTGTCTGTCTCTGTCTCTCTCTTTCTCTCTCCCTTTTTTCGCTCGCTCACTCTCGCTTCTGCCGTGACTTCTTGACAGGCAGGCTGCCTGCCTGGGGAGCCCGTGCTTGAAAGGCGAGGTGGCCTGGTGTCTGACGCCATACCCTTTCAGTTGATTGACATCGACATCAAGTGCATGAAAGGGAAGCAAATTGCTACCGAAATATTGCAGATAAATTGCTGTAGATAAAGGGGAAATGATGAGGAATGGAGAACGCTTCTTTCGACCAGTGCCATTAACCTTCTGAAGATGCAGAGAATGGGCTCGGTCGGTTTTCCCCGAATGGCTGGGATTGTGTGTGTTTGATTGTTTAAAATGCCGTTCACTTAAGGGATAACAATTTATTCACCACACTTGATGGGAGGCCGCGTCCTTTAGTATCCCCAACTCACACACTCACCCACGGATGTGCAACAAGTTACAGTTACGTCTGTCGATGTAGGTTTTTCTTCCCCCAAATACGTCACTCAAACCCGATCTCCATTAAAAATTGAACGCACCGAGGTTGAAGCCATTAAAGCCAATCTGAGGGACGATAAACTCACCACACTTGCTGCTGGACACCCTAAAGAAGGAATTTGTACATCAGGATCCACCTGTCGAAGTCTGTTCGTCGAAATAAAGTCCTCTTAAAGATCCTACCGAAAACACTCGATACGAGTCCACCGCCCAGTCAGAAATAAAGTGAGTGAATCGCAGGAGATGGCTTTAAAATCAGAGCTCCCAACCCAAAGAAGAGACCGACCAAATCGGATCTCATAAATCATAAAAGTCATTACGAAGGAAGAAGAAAGTCAATCGAAAGAACGTAATAAATGGATGCCTTGACAAGCCAGCAAGCAATCCATATGCAATATAAAATTTATTGAATTATTATCGCCTCGAAAATAGAACACAAGGCGTTTCTGTCGCCCTTCCAACGAAATCACCTGAGAACAGAGGAGGAATCGGTGAGGACGATAGGACAAAGAACGATCTTCTGCTGCTGGAGGCGAACTAGGAGAATGAAACTTTTCACTTCTCGTCGTCGGTGCGATGAACTTGGCAGCACTGGGGAGTGGCTGCTGAAGGCGGCAATCACGGTACACAATGGCGCCGTAATCAAATCAAATTCTAATGGAAATGCGAAAACGTTTTCCGTCCTGTCGGCATTGGCATTGTTGTTGCTGCCGCTGCCACTGCTGCTGCTGTTGTTGTCGGCAGATACGTGATATGTCAAATGCAGAGGGAACTCGGGGCAGCGAGGGCAGTCCATTGAATTTGGAGAACATAAAATTTTGTAAATTGAATGAAACTGAAGCGAAACAAAGGACGCGCTCGTTGGCTCGCATGTAAAATATGGTAGGTGGAAGCAGATCATTTTAAGTTGACGAAGGATTTTTCGAACAATTTCCACGATGTGATTTCGTTAGTTTGTTTGTCCACATGTCCATGAACATCAACATCATCGCCACCACAGACCTCGTCAACGCCAGTCGAACTAACTTCTAACAAACTACTGACAGACACAAGCATATACCTAGGTATACCGACAGAACGACAGCTAAAGCAGCAGCGGGAGTCTCCGGAAGAAGGGGGTTCCACCAGAAGGAGGAGGCGACCACAGGAAGTCGGCGGATAAGCGAAGGCAACGGCTGGCAACAAAGATGTCCTTTGATGAACATCGGCATAAGAAGGGCAGAGCTGGAGGGCGAGGGCGAAGGCGGAAGAAGCGGATGGGCGGGTCCGGCGAGTGCAGTAATGAATCCGTTGAGTGTGGAAGCGATAATGATCAATTAATGACTATTTAGCATCGGAGGGTACTTCGGTGGATGTTGGTATGGTGAATGTCGATAGTGGGGAGCGATTAGCGGTGGGTGGGTTGTGAAATGTGAGTGGCGACAACGAAAACTTGTGGTAATTACGAGGAAAATACATGAAGATGAAAGGGAGGACAGGGAATTAACGTAATGGGAAACAATTTCTGTATTCATTAACATTAAAATAACGAGCAATGCGAGAAAATTTCCATCATTAATTGTTTAGTAGGCTTTTAGGGGCTCAACAGTACATTGAGCAATTTCATGTTGACATACTAAGGTACTTATTTGTAATAGATAAACAGACTAAAAAAGATTTTATTACTTTGTCATGATATCACAGCGTTCAGGTTGTTGTCAGTCCATACGTACTATGTTTTTTTGTTTTATACAGAAATCTTTAAGTACATACATAATGTCTCCTCATTTATATTTGTTCTGCTGTGATTTTTGTCAGTCATCGACAAATTTCAAGACAACCCAATAATTGATAATCTGTAAGTTGAGAAATCAGTCATTGGATAAACGACTACTCGGTTACTCAAATGTCGTAAGGGCGATAACGATAACAAGAATGATAATTGTGGTCACTGCTTTTGTTGCAACTCGATCGCCGTGGTAAAGGATGACTCGTTGGAGCCCTTGATTACGTTTATCTAGTCTAGTTAGAACTTGACGAGTAGCTGATCGTGATATCGCTTGATAGCAAATAGGTCAAATTTAAACAAATAGCTCCGTGGAAACTGGGTTATTTTCTTCCTTTCTCGTTAGAACTTGACGAGTAGCTGATCTTGATATCACTTGATAGCACCTGCACCTTGTCAAATTTAAACAAGTAGCTCCGTGGAAACTGGGTTATTTGCTTAGGTAATTCTCAACAAGATATGATTAAATAATAATCTGCTGGAAAATTCCATACATATTTTTCTGTCTCCTCGAAAAAGCCTTTTCCATAGAAATAGCATTCCACATTACGCATTCCCACATCTATTCGGCATCTTCCTTTCATGCAAAACATGCAAATTCTATACAAATCTGAAGAGGGACACATGCATGTATCGCAAAAGAGATGCCTCTTGAAGAGATTCTGACACTTGAAAGGGAAAACTTACGCCTGATGCCCCAATCCATCATTTTGTAGTGGAAGCTGCACTGAGTACGCGATGGCAACCATTAACTTTTGGTTTTGGACGAATGGGAAGGCCAAGCAGCAGCGGTAACAGCCACAGCAACAGCAACAGTTAACGATAGTCACTATTTTTCCGTGCTTTTCACTTTCTTTGGTATGGTTTTTGACTGTGTATATGAATGCTGGGGTTTCGGGTGAATTACAGGATTCTTTAGAAGCGTTTTGATTGTGTAAATTTAGCCGTGTAGAAAAACCGAATAAATACACACACAATGCTAACAACAACAATGGAACTCCACTACTCTATTCTACAACAACACGACGCGGGAGCAGCACAACACGCGGATTGCATTTCACGGGAAAATTATTCGAACACAACACATTGCTTTTGCTTTTACATCGGCAACCGTGAAATTCCTCGAATTTGAAAACTGCTTCGAAAATACGATTCTAAAGAAACTTCAAAAATCAAAGCGAAATAATCGAATGGAGAGAAATTCAATGAAACCGTTGGAAAGGAAAACGAAATGGAAACGCTTCCGAATCTACGAGCAACATCCTCGAACTAGAGGTGCACACGCGAGCACCATCGCTTCAAAACTGAGACTGAGATTTTCCCCAGCTGGAGCAGAGAGCGAGCGAGCGCGCGACCGAACGAGCGAATGGACGACCAATTAATTGAAGAGCGCAGCCCAAGGAAGACAGCCGCTCCACACCGGCCCGATCCGATCCGACGCGACTCGAACCGACACAGGCAACGACCGGCCGACCGACCGTCCGAACCAACGACCCGACCAGGCCAATGTTGAGTGAGTGAACGCGGAAAATCCTTGATGCTGTTGCAGGAGGCGGGGACGGCGAACAACGAAGAACAAAGAGAGGGAGAGAGAGAGAGAGAGAGAGAGCACGAAATAACAAGTACAATCAACAGCAATATTGGAGGTAGGGAATGTTGGCCTCCGGTCCGTGAGTCTAGGGCTCGGAGCATTGATAAGAAGACAAGTCACAAAAACAACAAGGTATTTTTGTTATTTATTGCTGCGGCTCCTTATCCGTAAGCCATGTGTGGCTGCGGGATTACTTCATCCGACTACGCAGCAACCACAATCAAAACAACACGCACGAAGGAACCACCACAGGTTGGTTTCGTTTGGGTCCGGCGAATGGCCACAACAGGCTTGTTTACTCCGAGCGAATGGCTCGAACGAACAACAACTTCCCATACAGATATAATAAAATCACCCACACCCATTGACAGCCTGCCTCTCTCTTTCGCCTTCTGTGAAGAGTCCAACGAGCATGGTCAGAAATGTTATTTGTTAGAATAACAGAAATACAGTGCTTGCGAAATCCTTCGACCCTCGACCCTCGGCCACCGGAACCACTGACCGGCCACCCGTCGTCTTTACGATTATTTTTATGCCTCGCTTTATGGCTCCATCGAGGTGGCGTAATTGTTGTTGCCTCAGTGGTGACGGCGGATTCCATTCCCACCACGCAGGAAGCGACACCATGTGGCACCACAAGCGAGTGGCTTCATTTAGCGATTCCCGCACTCAAACCCACTCGTTCTCTTCCCTGGCCCTCTTCATTCGCCAGCAAGTCCTCGCATTCTCGGAACTCACCTCGTCGGCGAATGTCGTGTGTATGTGAGGAGACTGGAGTTTGTTTGAATGTTACTTCGAGTGGCAAGGAAGTGCTCAGGAGTATCCTACGGCTCTCTACAGGATTATTCCTCTTCATCACCGCATTCACTCGCAACTCGTTCTCTTTTTTGCAATCATTGACATTCCGAGAGAGTCGCATGCGCAGTGATCGGTGGAAGTTTTTGTTATGTTTGTCCGTCGAGACAAGTGTATTCAACATCAGCTGTTTCTGCCTTCCAGTACACTGAACGAAAACGTTCTCATACACGATGAACATATTCATGCTTATTCATTAATTCCAACAAGATCATGTTCCAATCTAATTCCAAACAAATATCAATAACATTCTAATAGTAGTCACGAAAGCTATCTCCATGAATTCCATTCGATTAACGGCCAAAATATTAAAAAATCGACAGTCGCATTAACGGCACGTACTACTTGAATAAAGTTGATATTAAATTTAAACAATAGATATATTCAAACCGAATCATTATTACTATTTGAAGAACATTTGAAATGGAATTTCGGATTGTAAAATATTATTTCTTCTTTTATCATTACTGAATTCACTTACTTCTCAACTTATCACAAAAGTCTGTTGACATTTTCTTCACTGGCATTTTCATAAAGTTTTATATATCAGCTTTAAATAATTCTTGATTGCAAAAATCAAAGTATTCTGAGTCCACAACCGTTCGATGCAAAAACTGAACTAAACTGATTGGCATTGGCATGAAAACATAACTCGAAGACGACACGAAATTTGGATTTCGGGCACGAAACCCCGATACAGCCATCGGTTTATTGCTTCTCGACTAGACGCAACATAATTATTGATAAAACTTCGCCTAATTGTAGACTGCATAACTGAATGAATGAATGGAACTATTTATGCTGTCTGGCGGGTGATTGGATGGACGGACGGCCATGTTTTGTTTGTGTGTCTGTAGGTTTGTTTACCTGAACCTGTCGCATGGCGTTTAAAAACCTTCGGAATTACATTTCAATGACGGCGTCAAGACGAAGGGAAATTGCGCCAGGCAGACATAACTTAAGACATGCGAATGTATTTCTGAGAAATTCGATGTAGGGTAGAATGAAGGCATTCCCTTGTATTGTAGTTTTATCAAGTGGAATTTTTCAGACTATTTAAAAAGGGGGAAACGTACAAATCGATAACATGTTTCTACAACTACATTCTACTCCTTTATTATATAAAAAAATGTAACCTTATCGAAAATCACCTGCAGGAAGTGGATATAAAAAGAGAGCTTTAAATAATCATCGTTTGCACAAAATCAAGACATTATCATGAGTCGCTCCAATTTGAAATAACCGAGAGCATTGTTTGCATACTAATACTTTTAGATCGTAGTTTTTTTGCACAAAACGAAGAGAAAAAAATTTGAGTTAACATTCCTTGCGTGCCCTCAGTGTCACCCTCTCCTTGAACAGGTAACCACAACAAAACTAAACTCACCCCTTGAGGTTGGATGATTCATCAGTATCGACAATGGGCATTCGTCATCGTCCAAGATGTATTCGGTTCCATCGCTGTTCACCTGGAACAGATAATTTTACAATGTTTTAGTTTTTGAAATGTTGTTGATGAAATTCACAGTACCTGAACCAGACAGTAGTGAAGTGGATCCGCTTTGTCCAGACCATATTTCGCCAACATTTCCCGAACTACTGCCTGCGCGCAGTCGCGTATCGAGAGCAGAAGCGTCTTGTAGGGAACATCTTGGCAGAGGCTCTCGCCGTAGATCTTCAGAGTACCGCCCGTGTCGGGGCCGCCGTCACGTGAGCGAAACTGTTGGAGCTTCTTTTCGAGCTTCTGCTGTCGTCGGCGACGCATCACGGCTTCTGGATTCGAAATCGAACGCGTGAAGGAGGTCTCTGGCAATTCGGTGTAGAGCTTTCCCGCCACCTGCGTTTCGGCGTCGCCGCCGCCATTTGGGCCACCACCGATTCCGCCGTTCGCACCGTGGCCGCCACTGCCAGTGTCGGAGTTGAGTTTGGCGAGTTTCTCTTTTTTCTTCTGCTCCTTCTTTTCACGCTTTGAGAGTTTTCGCTTAAAGTTCATATCTGATTGTTCGATGGGCTGGGGGATGGAGGAGAGGAAATACGTTAAAACAGCATTAACAATAAGAAGAACAAAACCAACGAGGGGAGACACGGAGTTAATCATCATAAATGGTGAATTAACTTCAAGTGGACTCAAGTGGTTCGCGGAGGGAACACACGGAGGGGCGCGACGACCTGACCCTCGTGCCGTCGCTTGTCGCTTGGTCTTCGTTCGCTTACCGTTGTTTTCTGATCGATGTTCTTGAGCAGGAAGCGACCCTCCCGGTCGTCGATGTGCCAGTTGAGTTGCACCAGCAGCGGCTTTTCGTCGGGGTTCAGGCGCCGCTCCTCGCCGTTCGCGTGCACCTCGTACAGCGCGTAGTTCGGCACCGACAGCATGCGCATGTCTGGACGGAACTTCTCGATGAGTGTGTCTACAAAAAAAGTGGAACAGAAGCAGAATGAAGGGTTGGGATCAGGTGCTCCTCTGACCGTACTCACCTATGACGTCGGCGACGGTTGCGTCCGAGGCGACGCGAATGCATTTGGTCGCCACTTTCTGGCCAGCATCTTGGAAGTAGAACCGCATCACACCGTGGAACAATAAATTCTGCAAAAAAGCGAAGCAGAGTAGAGCAAGTTCAGAAGAGGTAAGTATATCTACACATGGAGAGAAACTCACCTCGTCGGGTTCGGAAAGTGCGAACAAGTCCAGGCGATTTGCGTTCCATTGTTGTATGACCGACCGCACGGCTTCGCGGTCCAGCATCTTTTTATCGTGCGACGACATCCTGTGGTGGCTGCTCGGCTGATAGAGGGCGGGAGTGATGATGCTGGACTTGTTCTTGTTGCTCTCCTATTGTGGATCTGGACGTAGAACACGAGCCACGACTGCCAACAGGAAAGGAAACCCAGCTAGAGAGAGAGAGAAAAGTGTTCGAATTAAAGTTTTCGTTCTCCGCTGCACGGATTTGTTTTGATTTTATGCGTGATTTAAGGTTTATGAGTACCGAAACGGATTCCCCGAAGTGGAACCCAGTCGACGCCCCACATCGCTGGCCACATGGCACAGCTTCCACGACGATGCTGCTCCGGGCCGCACGCTTTTGGAAAGCAAATAAACAATGGGCGTCTGGCTATTTTCGAATATACGATGCTGATCACATTGTTTCGGAGGGCAAATGCTACAGCTTCCTGTTTATGTTGCAAAGAAGAAAGTGCAGAGGGAGGAGCACCAGATGGACCAGATATCGTGGGGGAGTCGAAGGAGACCCTACGAGATTCTCCATTCGCCTTTCGGCACAGCTGCATCGGCCAGCGACGGCGGTTGGATGGTGCCGGAGTTCGGGGGCGGGTTCAATTGCAACCAATTTGGAAACTCGAGAACTTAATTAGATCGTTGGGATTCCGTGCGTCCGGACCGTGGTATTTTGCGAACGACTTCAGAGAAGGGAACGAGATTCACTTGTGAACTGGCGACAGTGCGGGTGAGAGTTGCTAAAACGACACGAGGCAAATCTCTGGAGCACCACTTGAAGTCTTCTTGTGGTTTGCTGAAGTGGAAGTTAAGTTCCAGCCCGAGGGCGCTAGTGCGATGACAATGAAGTGTTCCTGAGGACCTGACCTGATGCCATGACATAGTTGGTTAGACTTGGGGAACTTCTCGGTACTGACGATATCACATTACAGATTAGCAGCGACTTGAAAGACTAATCGACTAATTGAGGTTGCATGGAGGACCAATCGATGGCCGGTTCGGTTCATAGGTAGGACAGACAGACAAACAAGGCTCTCGTCTCGTGGAAGGAACCGCACGACCCGAGTCGGGTAGAATGAAATATAAATGGGGAAGTTTTTTATTTTGTAAATTACTCATAAATACAGGGTGTGTTCTGCGAATGCGGAACCATGCTTGAGGAAACAACATTTACGGAAGAAAGAGTTCGTCGGAAGGCGAACGGTAAGAATTCAGCACCATGCGGGGAGGGCGCGGCAGTGGGGGGTGGTTTTCGCCGCTACAACGACGACAACGATGACAACGCGCCGCCGTCGACAACAGGCTACGGAGGCAGCAACCACGACAGTCTGTTACAACTAAATTTGTTTCTTACTCCTGTACTATTGTTGTTGCTATTGTGGTTGTTGTTGTTGTTATTGTTGTCGCTGCGTTCGACTCGGCTTAATAACCGTCAACGGTTTCGCTTTGCTGAACACAGCGAAGACTTGAGGTTTTATTTCCCATAGCTTCTAAAGGGTTTCGCTTTTTTCCCCTCTATTTCGTTTTTCTTTCTTGTTTGTAACCATTTTGCTGTTGTTGGACTCGTGAGGTGAGGGGATTTCGGGAATAGCGCGGGAATTCTAGACGCACAAATTCAACTGTTTCCATTCACCCTGAGAGGTGAGGGAGGCCCTTGTGCTACTCATGTGTAACCAAAGGTCGGGCATCCAGCGTTCTTCATTTGATCGAGGGAGGCATCCAACCTTGGGACACAGTAATCGGCAATTTAAGGACAGCCCGAGGGTTACATTTGAGTGTTGGACTCACTATGCCGCGAAAGCTAGAAGAGCATCTTTAACGTGGTGAAAACCATGCCAGGCCTAGTACTAAAGGGTCGGTTACCGGTATTAATTTGACGATCCCCAGACCCCCTTAGGAGACGAACAGTAGCGACAGAGACGCTGTCGTAGCGACGTCAACCTGAACTTTCTACGATATTTTAGCCGGCGACAACCATGACGGGACGAAGTCTCACCCCACCTCACCTCAGCCCGAGGACGTTGGCACAGATTTCCAGCCAGCGATTGGAGAGCGCGAGTGCAGGCCATGCGGAGGAAGAGAGAGACAGAGACGGATGGAGGCGCAATTGAACGCGGGTTAATTATTTAACCATTTTACAGCGATATTAAAAACGCATAAAGACACAGATTTTATGTCAACCGGCAGAAGAAACAACAACAAAAAGAACAACTACAGCTATGGCCCGGGAGTTGAACGCACCAGCACCAGCAACAGCAACAGCAAGTCATGGCAACAACTCATGACAACTAAGAGTTATTGCGCGAAAAATTACGAAGATTATTTGAAGTTTTTCTTGTTGTTTTGCACGACAACGATTTTTTCTTACAAATAGCTGCGCAGCGAGAAGATGAAGACAGAGAAACATGTTGCAAACACAAACGCAGACAAACAATAAAGCAAGAGCAGCAGCAGCAGCAACAACAGCGACAGTTTAGAGACCTTAAAATCGCAGACGGAAATTTCAAATGTTGTTTAAGATCTGTCGTAGAGCGGCTGCAGCAGGAAAGCAACAAAAACAACAACTGCGCTGACAATGTGGAGCAGCTGTAGCAACAGCAGCAACAACAACAACTGAGTTGGAGCTAAATGAGGAGAGAGAAAATTGTTTCATATGCATAAATAATTGCATTTAATGAATGCTGAGTAAGTCAGAGTCCAGCAGCAGCGACAACAGCAACAACAATTACAAGAAACACATATGTATATAACAACAACTAATCAGTTAATACATAGATGTGAATAACTACTACTACTACTACAGCAACAACAATAACAGAAAACGAATAAAACAGGTGTCGTCGTAAAGTTTTCTCGCCGAGCAGCGCCCTCGAGGCTTCAAAAAGTTGTTCTTGTTGTGCATAGTTAAGTTCTAGTTGTTATTGTAATCGTTATTGTTGGCATCGTTGCTTTTGTTGTGGCAGCAGTTACTGCTGATGCTCGTGTTGAAACTGACAGACCTTCAACTAGATCTCTACTACGAAAAACTTCTGACTTCTCAATGGAGTCGTTGGAAAATCGGAGACACGTTCGCCAACCGACCGACCGACCGAATGACTCACGGCTTGGAGGACAACCTGACGCCGACACACTGACTGGTAGGAGAGGACGACGTGTGGAGAGGCGAGAGGGACTTCTATTTTCATTGGCACCCACAAGACGATGCTCTCATGCTCAATGCAGGCTGCACGAAGCCCTGGGAAAACTCTCAGAAAAAGATCTTCCAACCAGATTTCACAGCAAGGGCTTCGCCATAAATGACTTCGGGTTCTGGGGATCTCTCGACTCTGAGGCCAATGGCAAGGGTGCGCTTCAAGTATTTCCCAGAGAGAAACCCAGCACGAGGGAAGACATCTTCGTCTAAGCACCGAAACTGAACCATAAGACGGGGCACCGCATGCTACTGACGTCATGTCGACTCATCGTTTTGACCATTTTCGTACTACCGTTAACCGTTGGCTCCCCTCAAGGTCATCGCCGTCTTACGACTATCGCCCAAATTTGAATGTTTAACTTTAAACAAATCGATTTTATTATCGAGCTGTTGCTTTGATCGATCATCTGTTCACACTTTTTTCTTCACCTCACTTTTGATGCATTGTTGTTGTTGTGGCTGTTGAAACCATTTTCGCTTCTGACCAAATATAGTTCACCGCAATTAGCCGTCGTGTTCATTTTCATTTCCATTTCCGGACGGTTGTTTCGACATTTTTCACTTCGCTCGCTTTTTGTTTACATTCCGAGGCATTGGCGTCTTCTCTCTACGAACGAACGAGCGAGCGCAAGGGAGGGAGAGAGAGAGAGCTTCGGACCGGTGTACCACGGTTCCATGGTTCCACTTCAAGCCGCTGCCTCGTCTCCATCCGCCGCCGTCTCCGTCTCCATCGCCGTCGCCGGTTCACCGCGCAGAGGAAATGCCAAAAGCAAAAGAGTTGTTGACATGCGAATCGACGATGAAAGAGCGTAGAATAATAGCGTACAAACAGATGACGACGATGGCGATGGCGATGAAAAAAGCAGCGTCAAAATTAAAGCCAAGTCAACAATTGCGAATGGGAGTTGGGGGAGCAGAAGACGCGAACGGTAAAACGTGAATCAGCGAGAGGAAGGAAGGAGAGGAAACAATTGCCACAACTCCGTGGAGCTACCGGAGACAAGGGAAGAGAAACGTTCTGGAATTTCTCGCAGTGTTTAATATGCAGACGCACGCAATGGCAGGCGGGCGGACGGACGGACAGATGAACCGTCGGGAGGGAAGACGGACGGATGGCTATCACGATGCATAGCTAATTAGGCAGCAGTTTTCTTCATCAACGATTCAGCAAATGTCTCGCAAGCATAATTAACAAAAACAACAACAACATCAATTACACCAACAACAAGAACATGTGGGTGCGGCAAAAATTCCTCGAAACAAAGTAAATTAAATTGTTCGACGAAAACCAATGAACATAAATGGAAAACAAAGAAATAAGGGATAATGAAATTGAAAACGGGAAAGAAAATAAATAAAGCGTTATTAAGGTTTATTATACACGAAATCAATATTGATTTAACGTTGGTTAAAAGTAGTCATTGAACGGGGAACAAAAGTTTCCAGCGATAACGATTGCAGCAACAAAAACAACGACAAAGAGAGTTAATACGCCAACAAGAACAAAGAAATTGTCCATATAAACAAAATACGAAAGAGAAAGGGGAGAACACGAAGACAAATGTTGTTGGCCTCCTTCGCAAAGGGGACCGAAAGTGTTTGTTCGTCGGTTGTTGTTGTTCTTAATGTAGGTCTTCAGCAGAAACAAGAACAATTGACAAATAAGAAAATGCAAAACACGATTTAATTTTATTGATTTTATGAGCAAATCAATGACAAACTAGCTTTTTTTAGGAAAATAAAGTTGGAAAAATAAAAATAAAGAAAATTCACTGTATATTCAGAATGAAGGAATTGAAATCCAGTATGAAAAATCCAGATAGGAAAATTCCTAGCAAAGAAATTCAAATATATATGGAAAAACAACCGCCAATACCTAAACAATACGAAATAACTGAAGAAGCGAAAACAAATATCGAGCCATAGAAAATTGAAGAGACAAAACGACATCGAAAGGAAATAATTAACTGGAGCAACTTTCACTTGCGCCGCTCGCGAAGGTGCCCGCTGAGAGAGCTGTCTGTCTGTCGGTCTGTTCGTTCAGTGTGTCCGTCCTGTCCGTGGAGCTCATTTATTAAAGTAGCTTTCAGCGGAAGCTTGACAAGAATTGCTAATTTATTGGTCGTAGTTTTAGCCGACCAAGAGTCTAATGACCGATTCAAATGGGTTCCTACTGATTGGCCATGGATTATTCATGGACCTGGTGGGACCCGGATGCTGCAAGGGGTCGCAGAAGGTATGGAAGAGGTCCATTGAAAGCTAAAACAAAATGGGAAACGAGGGAAAAGTTGAGCAACATTTCACAGCTTAAAGCGCTGAAAAACTCGTCGCTGCAACGTTGACAATTGATGGGGATCCAACACTCGACAAGCGTAAATCATTTAACCGAATGCAGCGTCACCACCACCACCAACAACAACAACAGCAACAGCAAAGTCATTCATCCAAAGCTACATCTACAGCAGCAACGACAGCGGTCACAAGGGCTCAAAAGATCAATCGGAGGAGACCTGAAGAGCAATTGGACATCGCGGGCTTCTCTCACAATTAATCAAGACGAATTTTTATGGCTTCCAAAATACAAACACACAAACCAAAACAACAACGACAATGGCTAGCAATAACAAATAACAATAACAATAACAACAACATCAGCAAATCATGGAGCAGCAATTGCTGCACCCGAACGACAGCAACATAAGCGAGCAGAGGCCACGACATGGGCGTTGCATGAACACATACCATACGTGTGTGTGTGCGTACGGCGATGGAAGGGGAGATTAGAGGGGAGGGGGCGTGGAGCGTGAACGTGTGCAGGAGGTGGTGGGAGGTGTGGACTGAGGACGTGCGGCCGAAACGCTTAAATAAGCAAATTGACAGTGGAAACAATTAAAACAAATGAAGAGGAAAGTGTGTGTGGTGCGTTGGTGTTGGTGTGCGTAAGTGAGTGGGACAACGAGCTGGGTGTGGGTCGACGTGAAGCGCGACGGGGATTAAGACATCGCAGGAGGTGGAGCTGGAGCTGGGGCCACTGAGTGGGCAGCGAATGCGAACGGGGAGAAGCCCGTCAATGACACTTGCACTTGCGGCCAGCGTTGCCACCATATTAGAAGCAACATCAAGTGCCAGAGGAGAAAAACTAAAAAACAAAATAATAAACAAAAACTACTGCAACTTCATCTGCAGCATGTGGCAACGCTACTGGCAGTCGACGATCCCACGTCCACCGCACCTGGGCAGTGCGATCAACTTGGTAATGGATTTGCAATTGCAATTGACAGGCGGAGACTGCAACAACAACAACCAAGCGATGACCATCATCATGAAGTTGTTCCCCACGATCGGTGTGGAGAAAATCAACGTGATCAACGCGATGATCGCGCCGATGATTATGGTCATTGTGAACAACATCGACGCATATCTAATAAATTCCTTGCCGATTGCACGCCATACGATACGGCAACGCTTCACACATGTAGCCGGACAGAAAGTATTAAAAATGCAACTACAACAACAACAGAGAGGAGCCACATTCCGAAGGTACTTAAAAGTGCAGTCAAGAACCTGTTCGAAGCAAAAACCTTATCGGTGCATGGGCCGGGCCGAGACAGACAGAGAGGCAGGTACCTAGATAAATAGACAGGGGAAGGACGAGAGGAGGGCGGTTCGCCAGTTGGATGAGCGAGTGGTTCCTCAATCAGCACGTCAGTCATTGACAGCAGCAGCAAATAATGCAACAATAGTTCATCGCAGCAGAAGGGAAGAAATAACAACAACAACTACAGACGGCCACCTCAGTCCGATGCAAATGGGATTTAAACGTGACAACACCAACAAAGACATAGGATTGAGCTCGCGCCACAAGAACAACAAATACCTAGAATTCGCGCTCAAACACCTTCACGAGGGCAGGACGGCCGACTGCCGCTTGGCGACCACGACTAACGACCGTTGGCCGACGTCGCAAATGAAGGCGCTGCGGCGGAAATCGTTGCTGCAACCTTACTGCAAACGACCAACTGTTGTCGCTGTCGTCGCCGGGTTAATTGATTTTTTATTGCAGCCACAGTCGTTGCAGAAGCAGCAACAGCAGCTGCGGGAAACTAAGCAACTTTCATTTCGTGCCCAGTTTCATTCGAACTTTCGATGCGACGACTCCGACTCCAACTCCGACTCCGAATCCCTGGGACCCTCCGTCGACTCTAATTGCATTTGGGAAATGCAACATGGGTCTCAGTTGGAATCGGACCCGAAGCCGCGACGAATGGCCGGAACCCTTTCCACAAGTGATAGATCCGAAAGGGGAACGGGTGACGAAATGGGCCTCATTTCGTCTGTGTAATTGGGAAAGTAATGGTTGAATAACGAGGGAAATACTGGCAGATAGTTAGCTGAAATGTACTAAAGAAGGAGATACAAAACAGAAGAGCTCGTGGCGTCTTTCAGCCACTTAAATTATTATAAACATCGATAAACACACACTGTTATCATCTCTGTTGGCAATTAACACTATAACTTCGCCCCACGAAAAGATCGCTATGCTCGATGGAGTTTTAGTAGACAAGAAGTCCATCTTGGACATCAGTCGGTTGTTCTGAGAAAACTGGTTTGGTTGGGGGACACGATGGTAACATGCAAAGGGAGCCGGGCATCGTTCCTCAGATCTCCATGATCCCAAGCGCGCGTTCGATCTTCTAACGAACAGAGTTAACTCGACTTTATGACTATGTAAATCGAAACAATAAAATCAACGGCTATACTAAGCGGCAAATCAGAGAGTGAGAGAGAGAGAGAGAGACTAATCGAAAGCATTTTTATGAACATCGATCACGAACGATCGTTTAATGAATGTTTTGCGCAATAGTCAATGAACTAAAAATAGAAACAACAAAGTTACGAAATCCTCATAAATCACTTCAAAAAGCGTTTTCATTAGGAAGATTTGTTTTTTTGCTTTATATTTCGCATATATCTTAGTTTACTGATATTTCTCTTCGAATGGAAACTCACAGTTGTAAATTATTTGCGAGCAGTGAAAACTGAATAATCGCGAATTATTAATAGAAACTATTGTATTGTATTGAATGCGATCGACAGTGAAAGTGGCGTCCAACAACACCTCAACAACAGCAACAACAAACAGCAACAATGAAAACAAAAACAAAAACACTTGGAGGTGGAAATGCGCTCGGGCCGAGATTCGCGAAGATTACGTCCGAACACGGACGGTTTCCCTCCGCTTCGCCTGGACCTGGTGCCGGTCCGTCCACCTCGGTCTAATGCGTAGAAATTACTTAACGCCATGTACGGCCGCGTGTTCGGAAGTTAAGGCCAAGTCGAGGCAACGCCGAGCAAAGGAAAGAAACGGAAAAAGAGAAATTTCAATTTCAAAACCAAGCCGAGCCGAGCCGAGCCGAGTTGAGCAAACCACCCAACCAATTTCTCCCAGCTCCATCTCGAGTTTGACCATAATTTTTACAATAATTCAAGTTATGGCTTAAACTAAATCTAATGAAATATAAATGCGCTGGACACGAAGGGCTCGAAGAGCATTTTCAACGCGGTTCTCCGTGGCGCCCTAATTAGGCCAGGAAGCAATTAAGCCTTCCAACATCGCTGCCACTATGGCCTGCATGTCTTCGACTCACCAACGACTCGGATCAGCTCGGTGCGGTGCGGAGGGGAGTGGAGTTTGTTTGAATATTAATGTGGGAAAAACGGTCGCGAGAGTCGAGCATTTTAATAATGTGGAAAACGTTTACTGCCGGCTGAAGGAGCATTTCATTTGCATAATTAAAATAATAAAAATGATGGTCGTGCAGGGCAACCGTTCTCTAGCATCGGGAACACATCAGGCAACCCCCAGGAGCAAAGAAGAGAATACAGGTACAAAAGACCTGCCCATCAAAGGGATCGATCCCGGCGTTTCTTATGGGTTTGGGGTTATAAACCGAACGACAATCAAGGAAGAGGATTTCTCATGGGAGGACCGAGTCGCAATCAAATAACAATGGTCCTGGTCCTCCCTCCTTTGTTATTTCTATGTCATGTCGATCGCTGATCGAGTTGATCCTGAATTCCAAGAAGCCAACCGCATTGAAATAAAAGCCGAGCCATCATCTCATGAAAGCCGACAGGGGGTGAGCGAGAGTGACAGAGATAATGTATTTTTGATTCAGATTCTATTAACTGAAATCATAAAGCAAAACAAAACAAAAGGGATAGAATTAAAAACGTCAGAGCGAAAAAAGGAACGGAGAAGAACCATTCGAGGATGCCAGCGACAACAAAGGCCATGCGCAACATGCAATGGAGCCACCAGCAATGGATTTCCTCCTGTCACGCATGCCTAATTCAGCTAACTGTCTACCGGTCCGTCTGTCTTTCTGTCGCTTCGTTCGTCTGTCTACTGGCCTGAAGCTTCTCAGACGAGTGCCTCGCTGTCTGTCTCCACCGTCTTCCAGACTATGCAACGACAACGGCGACGACATGATGATTGTCGCTTTGTTTCTATCGCCGCCGGATGGTCGTGTCTTTGACTTGGCTGTACTTTTATGTCATTTTTCTATCCGTCCGTCTCTCCCTATCGCTCTCTCTCTCTCTCTCTCTCTCTCTCCGAAGTTATGTCTGTGGGTTTGTTACGATTGCTGGCGTTATTATGATCATTGGCCACTCAATTTGAGAGAGACACGAATTGAATTTTAATGTCCTTGCTACACGAGGATTTTTATTTCCCTGACACGCTCGAGTGATTCGTGTTCTCTCCCCCTCCTGGTCCCAACGCACAGTCACCTCTGTCTGTGCTGTGCTGGGCCTCGCCCTCATGTCGCCCTGGAATTCCATTCAATTCATTTCATTTTCGGCGGACTGTGTCCTCGTTCTTTCTACCTTTCCTTTCCATTCCTTTCCTTACGCTACGTTTCCTCGTTTCGTTTCATGTCCCTCTCCGGATTCTACCTGCTCCTCTGGCCACCGATCGCCACGGATCGAGGTTTAATTCCATCATTGCGCACGGTGGTGCAACTGCGACCTTCATTTTCCCTGCCTAATGCTTCCTGCTGCCGTCCGCAATCGTTCTTCCTCTCTCTCTCTCTCTCTCTATCTCTCTCGCGAACCCACCACTCTAGCTCGGTTGCTCTCGCGCTTCCTCCAATCTGATCTACCTTTGCTGACTTTTGTGGGAACATTGTTGTGCTCCGCAGTTTCCACCCCTTGTCTCACACAACACACAACCTTCCGCCGGCCGTCCGTCCGTCCGTCCGTCCCGGTGCCCTCGGTTGTGCATTGGTTGCTCTTGACAACAAGGTGCGACCGACGACGAGGTGCGCATGCGCACAGCCTCGGTGTCTGGCCGCGCATGCGCGCCTTGCCGCACAGTTACTCGGCCTTTGTTCCTCACCCAATGGTCTTCTACGTCTCTCGTCCGTCCGTCCCTCCGTCGTCCCTTCTGCTGTCTTGTTTTCTGCCTTCGTTCTTGCGCAAAGATTTTTGCATCCCCATCTGTCTGTCGCTCTGTGTGTCCATTGTTGGCGGCTCTTGTAATGCCATTGTCTGCGCTCGAGTGATGCTCTTTGAACCCAGTCCTCGTTTCCTCCCGTTCCAGCACTTCCTCGCTCAGCACTCAGGCGATTAGTTACTTTTGCACTTCCTTTCGAACTCCTGCTGCGCGCCAAAGGACCCGACACGATCCGAGCGTCGCCACAGGCCGGCAGCTGATGGGCGTTTTAGCCGTGGTTACCGAGGGATAATTAGACGGCGGCTTCTTGATTTTTTCCAAATCGAACCGCAATCCCTTTCCCTGTTCAGTCTGCCCGCCGCCATCTCTTTGTGGGCGTCAGACATCTGGCTGTCTAGCTGGGTTTCGCCATCTCTACTCCAGACTCATCTCCGCCCTCCCCTCATCACCTTGGCACCATCGTGATAACAACTCACTCAGCGGGCGATCATTAGGAGTTGGTAACGAGATCGACGCCTGGGACGACGATGACTGTGCCAATGAGAGCGAGGAGACAACTTAGGCAGCCAGAATTGGACAGACTTCTCTGCAACGAGCTCTTCAGTAGCGAATTGTTGCAATAAATGGTTAGAACGGCGAAGAATCTTCGAATAAAACTGAAGAAACTCACACAGGATAGAGAGAGAGAGAGAGACGAAATGAGTTCTTTATTTAAAAACCTGACTGCCTTACAAGGAAAACTGCAATGCGATTCCCGAGTTGAATGCAATAATAAATTGATTTCAATGAAGATCGTCCCCTCTTTCTCCCCCTGATCCACCACTCGGTCATGTGTCACCCACACTCGCACACGGCGATCGGTCTTCGTCGTATTAAGAATTCCTCCGGCAACGTCGAAGGAACAAAAACAAAAGAATTCTCAGGCAACGACCTAATGGAGACAAGAGGGTGGGGAGCGGCTGAGGAAATAGGAGAGAAAAAGAAAAGAGCACAAGAGCGAATTCGTCATCAATGAAAAATGCGAATGGGGCACAGCGTAAAATGAACAACAGCAAAACTCTCAACGACAACACCAGCAACAACAACAACAGCAACAGCAACATGTAATGTAATTGAATCCGTTGAGTCGGGCACATCCAATTGTTGTTGCTGCGGTTATGGTGGTAGTGGTGGCCGCTGCCGCTGCTGCGGGTATTTTTAAAGCCGCTACGTCATGGGAAAGTCGTTCATCATGATTGCTCCAACGCCTACCCAACAACAATAACAGCAGCAACGGCTCCAACAACAATGACAACAACAACAAGGGCAACACGACCACCAACCACTACAGCAACAATTATGGTGGCGGCAGCGACTTCGGCAGCGATCATTCATCAGCATAAGCTGAGGTCGCGATTTTCGCTCGATCGTTGCGCCTGTAAAATCTAGAGCGAAAGAGACACGCAGAGCAGGAGAGAGAGAAGAGATATCCGCTGCCGTCGCCATCGCCGTCATCAGCAGCGTCACCAACAACAGCAACGGCAGCAGAGGCAAGAACAACACCACGAGTGGTGCAAAAACCCTGTTAAAATCACGGTCAATCAGGCCAAACGAGTTTCGGCTACGAAAACAACCGAGGCGCCGACGATGGATGCTGTGGAGCTCTTGCTCCGTCTCCGTCCGTCCGCCGCTTTGGCTGCTGTCGGTCTGTCCGCCTGTGTGGAGCTTGGGCTAGGTTAAGAGTTGGGAGCGATCCATCGAACGAACGATCGAACGAACCGTTGGAAGTGGACGCGTTCGAAACAGAATTAAAAATCATATTCAAATTTGGTCGCTGTGTTCGTTCGCCTGTCCTACGACCGATGGTCTTGGTGTTTGTGTTGTTGATCTCTTTGCTTTGTTGTTGCTGCTGCCGGAAGACCATTGCGGTTGGCATTTTATTAATAAAGACCTTTTCATTGTTGTTTCTGTGGCTGTTGCTGTTGTTTCTGTCGTGGTTGGTGTGTTTGAACTCCCAGTAACTTTGGCGAGTTCATCAGCGTGTATTGTTTTATTTTAGCATTGATTTAAAGGTTGTCGGTTCCCTGTGATTCTTGTGATTGTAGTGGCCGCTGCTGAATATGAAACATGTTAAATGCGAGCGCGGCGGCAGGAGAAAAGCGAAATCCCATTAGAAACGATCGTCCATAAATTGCCGAATCATGTATACTTTTAGGAGTTGCAGAACCAATTTGATGGAGTTCTTGTCGCTGTGTGAAGCCCCACCAATGCATGTCAGAGCCCCCGTCCTCGTTCACCAGAACAATGTCATGTCGCCCCGCTCTCCCTCGCTTGCTTATCGAGGCGACTTCTTATCGGACGACGCGTTGTTGCATCATAAAGTGTTATCAGGGAGACGGGGCAGGGCGGCCACACGAAGGCACGCACCAAGCGCAATCGACATCGACAGAAACAACAACAATTACGAATACAACATCATCACCGTCGTCGTCAGCGGTATCGCAGTCATGCAACAGGTGGATCGTCGATCGTCGATCGTCGCCGCATTTTTCCACGCACATGTACCTGCCTCTCCTTCGGCACCACCCCCACTCCGCCATCGATTGTGCCAGTTTTGTTTGCCCTCCGATAAAGCACCTCGAAACCCCAATAAAAATGGGCACGAAATGGAGTCGCGGAGATGTAAACAAGAAGCGAACTTCTAATGAACCCTCTAGGGGCGAGGAGGGAGGCAGCAGCTAATTGGGGACGTGAAAAGGCCGTCGATAAGAATAACAGCAACAACAACGAGAAGCACTTGATCGCATTGCCGGTGGACTTCCTCTGGGTGACCGCTTTCGGCGAAGGCTCGGTGTCGAACTTCCCCGAGGTTTTACCGCCGAGTCGACAACTTTCATCCACTGCTCTTATTGTTGTTGGTTGCGTCGTTGTGATTGATGATGTCGTTGTCGTTGCTGGTTGTGGTGGTGATGTTTTTCCGACAATTATTGCGAGACGAGGTTTCGCTTTACAAAGTGTTTTGTTTATTTGCTACTGTTATTGTTATTGTTTTTGTTGTTGGTGTTGCGGTGGCCGCTGTTGGGCACGTGTAATTGGAAACGGTTGCTGCCTGCGCACCGTGTGGTGAATAATCGCTCAAGTGGTTTCCATTCCCTCCATTCGCCTCGGACGCTAGACCACGTCCGGCAAAAGGGTGCCGAACCGCGCCCACCGGAGGCAGCCACCCCCACGTTCACCAAGACAAGGTGCTTGCCCTGAAACCACAGCGGTCTGAGAGCGGTCGCCTGAGAGAGGGAGCAGAATTTTCCTCGTCTAAAGGGATGTTGGTTCTGAAGCCATGTTCGGTTTCACGATCTGTTGTTGCGATATTAATTTTTGCGCCCAGTAAAATTGTTCATCAACATTTCCCAGCCTTTCTACTTCTACTTCGAAGTGTGTGGCAACCAGCCAGCGTGGTAGGGGCGAAGCAGTGAGCGAAGGAGTGGAAATGCAAATTGGGGTTTGGGCAAACTTCGGAAGCAAGGCAAAAGCAACGCTCCAAAGCAACAACATTTGCAACGACAGAACTTGATTCATGCAACGGCAGACAGCGGCAGCAGCAGCTGCGTGAGTAACCGAAATTAATTTGCGGTGGGTCGAAGCACAGGCGGTGAGGAAAGAGGCGAGATAGAGAAACATTGTTGGAACCACGAAAAGAACCTTCACGGGGAGGCAGCAACGAAGGAGCAACAACAATAACAATCGAATTGGACGCACAGTGGAAATGGAGTCCAATGACCGGGAGCCTAGAACAAGACTTAACTGCTACAAAGAGAGATTTGTAGAGAGAGAAAGAGGGAGTATGCAACAGGCCATAAGCTACACGAACAACATCGGAATGAAGTAACTGGCAACAAGCGAGAGTGGCAATAACATGGAGCCCAAAGCGGATTAACATAACGTCTAAGAGGGTTAAGAGCGGGAGAGAGAAATGGTGGAAGAACAGTGAACGGCGATTGGAGTCGAGATTAGGCGATAGATAACAACGACGGTGGCCATGAAGTAGGCGCGTGAAAGAGATGACGATTGGAAGGAAAAGGAAGTAGTAGAACGAAGGAAAGAAACGTCAAAGAATTGAACAAAAACAAGAAATATAAAAATTCCGATCTTCCAGGCAGAGAGAAAACGATGAACAGTCAGTCTGTCAAGCCATGGAAGCAGAAACGTCAAAGCGAGCGAAGAGACGACGACGCAAGCAGCCAGACGAAGCCGACCGCGGCAGAGACAATGGCAGCGACGCCAAGATTCAAACAGGTATTTTTTTCGGTCGTTGAAAGAATTTTAAACTGGAAGACGTGGAGAGAGACGTGAGAAAGAAGAGCCGCGATTCCAGATCACTTCCAGGAGAAGACGCGAAGGAGGAGACATGGCACAAAAACGGGGAACCGAAGACGAGCCGACGCACCCTCGTTTAATGGAAACCACATCCCGCCGCATCGCAGACCAGGGCACCAACATACCCGATCTGAAGCGGGGGAGCGGGCCACGGCAGAGGGAGTAGGCGCCTATGGTTGGGGTTCGAGAACGAGTTGAGATCAGCACAGCACAAAAACAATGATGATGAGTGCGGATGGGGTGAGGGAAAAGGGTGAGGAAAACAATAAAAATGGAATTTTAATCCCGCGATTCCGATGGGCAAAGTTGAGACCGCGATCATGGACCGGAATTGGGGAAGGTAATTCTGTGAAGCTCAGTTTTTCACTGCTCTTACCTTTTTTTGAAAACGCTTTTGGAGTTATTCACTGATAATCCACGAAATCTTGTTTGATCCGCGATTAATTCGCCTTGCGTTCTCTTTCTTTCGCTCTGTTTCACTTTTCAATTTTCAATTACAAGAAACACAAATCATAAAAAACACTATTTCGCAAATTAACTGAATTCTATTTGTTGTCGTTGTTGTTGTTGCTGCAGCAATGTGTGTTGCGAATATTTTCACATATTTTCCAGCAACATTTTTTCACTTCTTTTGCTGTCGACGTTGTCACCACTGTCGTTGTGTTTGTTGCTGGAATCTTGACTGAATCGAAGTTGAACTCTCTTTCGACCGAGAGCGCAACTGCCAACCTCTCGCTCTCTGTCGCACCTATGAAAGTGTCGGAGGCGCCGCGAACGCTCAAGCTAGCGAGCTCTTTCGCGCACACAACGTAGCCGTCGCCGCTGCGCGCTCAACAGAGCCGACGTCGTCGACGCAGTTGCAGCGATTTCTCGAAGTCGTTGACGGCGCAGCGTTGGAATGCAAAAATTTTAAAAAAGCTTGCGAATAACACAAATTACAGATAATGTTTTCACGAATTTACACAGATTGTTAATTTTGGTGGCGGTGGAAACTGCGCTGCTGACAAACTTAAAACCGTTAAACGCGCCGTTCGCGTTAGAAAATTTATACTCTCTCTTATTGTCGATGTTGTTTTTGCAGAGAATGTCAAACGTCATTCGCTGCGCGTCGCGTCCACTCGAAAGTCGTTGCTCAACTGAATTCGGAGAACCGAGTCGAACGGCCCGAAGCCAGCGGCAGCAGCGAACGAGCGAATGTCGTGGAATGAGGGAGCGTTTGATAACGCAGCTAAGCATGTCTTGCAGATCGTGTCGACAGAGGACGCTTGTGCTAACAGTTAGTTGTTTACCCTGATATTTCGATTTTATGGTGATGCCCCATTGTGAATGTGGCAGGTTTCTTTCCGAGCTTCGCTCTACAGAGGGGTTCGTGTATCGGCTTACAGTATACTCATGAAGATATTCAACATGAATCTGGGATGCATGTCGTCGCAAAGAGTGTTAAGATGCCAGCATGTTGCATAGTCTCCGACGCAACATATTGCTGGTAGGACCAAATGTTTCCCATATTCGCCTTGTTTATCTCTACATTGAGCTTCCCTGAACGTCAACTCGGTTTAACTCTGGCCGTTTGTCCCAATTTCGATACATATGTGTTCTGACTTTTGGCGCCAAAATCTCTGCTATTTACCCGACAACCGTTACTCGGTCGCTCCCCATCGACGCGTCCCGGGGCTCCAGTTAGTTCTGCTTCGAAGTTCGAAGCGATCGGGATTCGGTTTTTGAATTAATTTTAATTATTTATTACACTCTTTAACTCGTTTATTTCATGGGTTTTCGCTACTGTTCCACTGATTTTCCTGCCGAATTCTAAGCCCACGCCACGATGCAGCCGCCGCGTCCTGCCGGCCCCCGCTGGCACCCCTTCGTCCTGCTCGCCCTCGTCCTGCTGGCCACCGCCTGCGCCCCGGGCGCCGCGTTCTCCGTGAAGCCCCTGAAGAAGGCCGCGGCGTCCGCGGGCACCGCCAACGAGCTGCAGCCGCCCGAGGGCCCCGACGCGCCCCACGGTGAGTTCGCCGTCGGACCAGCGCCCGTCCCTGTCCCTCCCGCTGTTGCTCGATTGACCTCATCTCCCCCGCAGACCACGAGCCGACGAAGCCGACGAGCAGCCTCCTGAAGAAGTGCGACCCCTGCCCCGGCGCCGTCGTCTGCGTGCCCCAGATCCAGTGCCCGGCGCACGTCCGGCTCGCCGACCACGAGAAGCCCCAGGTCTGCGACCTGCCGGGCGGCAAGTTCGGCTTCTGCTGCCTGACGGGCCAGAACCACACGGGTGAGTCCCCGGCCTGAGCCGCCCTCGTGTCCCCGTGGTCCCTGCCCCACTTGATCCCACTGGTCGTTGCAGCCGCGCGCAGGGAGATCGGCCGCCTGGAGGAGGCCACGTTCCTGCCCATGCAGGTCGTCGAGGAGGCGCGCCTGCAGTTCGAGCACCTGATGCACCAGGTGGCCGCGCTGCCCGTGGAGCCGGGCCAGCCGGACTTCCTGCACAGCATGGTCTTCCACTCGTCGCCGCTGGAGGACCTGCAGAACTTCCAGCTCTCGAACTCGGCCATGGAGCAGGTCATCACCAGCCAGATCTTCACCAAGAAGTGAGTCCGACAGCTCGGCGCCCCTCGCCCCTCGCCCCTTCCGCTCCCGCTCACTCTCCGTCCGTGTTGCAGGGAGCAGATCCCGGTGGACGACATCATCACGAACAACATCCAGGTGGAGTTTGGCGAGACGCCGCTCGCCCACCACTGCAGCCGGCCGCATCCGTGCCGCGACCCGCGCGCCCGCTTCCGCCCGATGGACGGCTCCTGCAACAACCCGCTGCCGCACCGCTCGCACTGGGGCGCCGCCGGGCAGCCGATGGAGCGCCTGCTGCCGCCGGCCTACGAGGACGGCATCTGGCTGCCGCGCCTCCACGGCCACGACGGCCAGCCGCTGGCGGGGGCGCGCGAGGTCTCGCGCGTGCTCCTGAGCGACGTCCACCGGCCGCACGCCAAGCACAACCTGCTCGTGATGCAGTTCGGCCAGTTCGTGGCCCACGACGTCAGCCAGTCGGCCTCCGTGCGCCTCGGTGAGTGCGCGACCGTCGCCCCCTTCCCTCTGACTCACGCACTCTCTCCTCCTCACAGAGAACGGCGAGAGCGTCCAGTGCTGCGCCAAGAACGGCGCCGGCGTCCTGCCGCCCGAGCGCCGGCACTTCGCGTGCCTGCCGATCGCGATCGAGGCGAACGACGAGTTCTACGGCGTCTTCCGGCAGCGCTGCATGAACTTCGTGCGGCTCTCGCTAGCCCCGAACACCGACTGCCGCATGGGCTACGGCAAGCAGCGCAGCAAGGTCACCCACTACCTGGACGCCTCGCCCGTGTACGGGTCCAGCCAGGAGGCGGCGCGCCAGCTGCGCAGCTTCCGCGGCGGCCGCCTGCGCATGTTCGACGACTTCGGGCGCGACCTGCTGCCGCTGACCAAGGACAAGAAGGCCTGCGACAGCGACGAGCCCGGCAAGAGCTGCTTCCAGTCGGGTGGGTGTGGCGACGCCAGCCGATTCAGCCCCTCATTCATGTTCTTCATGTTCTGTGCCCCCAGGTGACGGGCGGACGAACCAGATCATCTCGCTGATCGCGGTCCACCTACTGCTGGCGCGCGAGCACAACCGCATCGCCGACGCCCTGGCCCAGCTGAACCCGGGCCACTCGGACGAGCAGCTCTTCCAGGAGGCGCGCCGCATCCTGATCGCCGAGCTGCAGCACATCGTCTACAACGAGTACCTGCCGGCCATCGTCGGGCCCGAGCAGATGAAGCGCTTCCGGCTCGAGCCGCGCCACCACGGCCACGCGACCGGCTACAGCGACGAGGTGAACGCGGCCATCACGAACGAGTTCTCCGGGGCCGCCTTCCGCATGGGCCACTCGAGCGTCGACGGCCGCTTCCACATGCAGTCGCCGGCGGACAACTCGGTCGGCGGCGCGCCCGGGGGCGGCGGCGAGAGCATCGACATCCCCGACGTGATGTTCAACCCGTCGCGCATGCGCAAGCGCACCTTCTACGACGACATGCTGCGCACGATGCTCGTCCAGCCGATGCAGAAGGTCGACAGCTCCGTCACGCACGGCGTAAGCCCTAGCAGCGCCCTCCCCTCCGGCACGCCCACTCACCCCTCGTCTCGTTGCAGCTGAGCCGCTTCATGTTCCGCGGCCACAACCCGTTCGGCCTGGACCTGGCGGCCTTCAACATCCAGCGCGGGCGCGACCAGGGCCTGCGGCCCTACAACGACTACCTGGAGGTCATGGGCCACCGCAAGATCCACAGCTTCAGCCAGCTGCCCGCGGAGGTGAGTCGTCGTCGTCGTCGTCGTCGTCTTCGTCTTCGGTTTAACCCGCTGCTTCTCAAACCTCCCCCCTCCGCCAGATCGGCCGGAAGCTGGCCCAGGTCTACCGCAGTCCCGACGACGTCGACCTCTGGGTGGGCGGCCTGCTCGAGAAGTCCGTCGAGGGCGGCGTCGTCGGCATCACCTTCGCCGAGATCATCGCCGACCAGTTCTCGCGCTTCAAGCACGGCGACCGGTACTTCTACGAGTACAACGGCGACGTCAACCCGGGCGCCTTCACCGTCGACCAGCTGCACGAGATCCGCAAGGCGACCATGGCGCGGCTCATCTGCGACAACGCCGACCACCTGACGCTGCGCACCGTGCCGCCGGCCGCGTTCGTGCGCGCCGACTTCCCCGGGTGAGTGGCCGCCCCTCCCGCTGCTCCCACCATGATCCTGACCTCGTTGTTCTTGCAGGAACCAGCCGCTGCCCTGCGACAGCCACCAGCTGCCCTTCGTCGACCTGGAGGCGTGGCGCGCCTGAGCGCCGTCGTTTGGTCTGGAAGCACACGATTTTAAGGCTTTAATCCTCATGGCTCCAGCTGCGGTCGCGGTCGCGTGATGCTGTTTTTTTTTGTTTTTCTTGCTCGCTATTTTCAATTCTCCCCTCAACACAACTGTTTGCTTTTGCACTTGCCAGCAGCGGCGGAGGCGGCACCGGCACCGGCGGCCGTCCTCGGCAGCACCTGAGCGCCTTCGGTTCAACAATATCAACAATAAAACGAGCTCTTTGTTGTTTGGGTTTCAAGTGTTTGCGAATGGATTTATTTTGTATCCCATGCTGGGGTTTTTTATCTGCAATTCGCCGCCGTTCTTCTCTCGCCACTTGGCCGAGAGTCAATGGCACAGGTTTCGGCGGGTCTACCGGGCGGTTACCCTTGCGACCCGAGTTAATCCCGTCCAACTCGTCCGGCCAGGGCCCGGGGCCGCGCCAGGAGGTCGGCCTCCGTCCTCGGCCACGTGCCCAACCACGCCCCTTGCTGGGCGAAGGGGGCGGGCGGGGATTTTCCGCGTGACCCGGCCGCTCGACAAGCAAAAGGCAAACGCCTGCCGCTGCCGAGTGACCGCAGTGCATACAATTCCATCGACGTCTATATTTATCTCTTGTTAATTAACGCAGGATTTCGTTGGTGTTGTTCGCGCGAAATGAAACCCGACTCGGGGGGGGGGGGGGGGAGGGAGGCGATGTCCGTCCATCTGACGGTCGGTTTACATAATGTATTTCGCTACAAGCTCCGATAAGATTATGTACAATTTGATAAAATACCGCAAGCCAGCAATTTGGGGTTCCCGATACCGTTCGGCGTGCGCCAAACGAGTTCTGCCGATTGCGAAACCTTCGATCGCATTCACACGGAGAACTAAATATAAGTTCTTGTATTTTTGTCCCTCTTTCTGCTCGGATGCTTCGCACTCGCTTGTCGGCATCTCTGGGCAACCGGCCAGAGCTTTGGGGAGCTTTCGCCGGGGGCGGTGAGGCCGTGTTCCATCGCCTCCCACGCCGGCGAAGAGTCTCGGCGGCCCCGGCTCCATTCGAGGTCCCTTCTTCGAGCCATGAAGCCCCACACGCGGCTACTCGGAGCCATAAATTATGCCACGTTCCGACCCTTTCGTTCCACGTGAGTTCGCCGTCGACGGCCCTTCGCCGGGGCGGAGGAGGCCAGGGGGCTCATTGAAAATCCCACGGCCCTTGAAACCCACGGCCGTTTTTTGAATTCGCACAAAAACTTGCGAATCACTCAAGGCGACCTCATGTGAAATGGAGAGTGTAGTAGGGAGATAGGACAGGTTGGTCGCAATCGAGTAGCGGGCAGAAATCGATTGAACCCCTTGAAACCCCATTTGAAAACTCCGAAAGTCCCAGATTCATGCTCCAAACGGTTTCTTCAGAACTTGGCTTCAATGGCTTCCGTTGTTTCGTTCGTTCGTTTGACCGAAATCTTCATCCGTATTTGTTTTCCAATTAGGTTTCTCCGCCTATGGTTGCCACGCGGCTTGTCGCACTATTCTCTGCCTTTCTGCCTCTCTCCTCCCCCCTCCATTCCTGGCCACATTATTCTCACCTTCGCTCTCCAGAGGAGAGAACCCTCGGCCCATCTCGATGTCGTTCTCTGGCTCTTGCACGGCTTCCAGCGGAGACCGAGTCAACGGAAATTCTCGAAATTTGGCACTTCCTCGAATGCCGTTGCATTATGAGCCGGGTTAATTAGATTCCGTCCCATCCTCCCTGTTGCTCTCTCTCTCCCGACTGATTGTCCTTTGTGCACGAGCTTGTTATTGTCACTTCCGTTTCCGGGCAGGTCTTTGTGTCCTCTCCTCTCGACCCCTCGGGCTAGGGTACGAGTTCCTTCCTGCTCGTCGCACGTCCCCGTGTCGACAAAGTCGAGTGCGGAGTGCGAGGTGAACGAGTTCGAAGTCAAGTTTTAGGTCGGTGCTTGTTTTTGGAGTCGCATCCCTGCTACATGGTCCAGAGGACAAGGCGGCTGGTTCGTTAACGGCGATGCCGAGGACATCGCGTCCTCCCTCACCCTCCTCCCCACATGCGGGGAGCTTCGGGTCGGCTCGATGGCTGCCTTGCAGGGAATTCCTGCCCTCGGACATCCCTCCGACCCGCCTCCCTGGGGCGATCAATTCGATTGCTCTTTGTCTCGCCGTCAATGGCTCGCAAGTCGCATGCGGCGACACAAATCCCCAATTATGACCGACGAATCATTGACAATCGCCGCCCGTCGCCGCCCCCACTCGAGCTCCACACCTTTTGTTGACCACCTGCCACCCGTTGGGGCTGGGCTTCGATTCGGTCTGTCGGCCACTGGGTCGTTGGCATGAGTCAGTCCATCCTGACCACCGACCTTGCATCACAGAGGGGGCAGGCAAAGCGAAAGGATGACTTGTATGGAGTTGTCCCCAGTTGAGGAGCAGGAGCTGGAGGAGGAGGAGGGATTTTGTTGCCCATCCTTGCTCATGGCTTTTTCAGCATGCTGGTTGAAGTTATTCTTGTGCCTTGTTCTCTCGTTCTTGACTTAAATTTGCGAATTAAACTTTTGCACTGCGGAAGTACATCGTCGCCGGATGCCGATAACTCGAGTGCTCATTTGCCCAAGACTCGGTCGAGCTCTGTCGACATCACCCCGAGCTGTTTACAGAAACTTTGAACCGCCGCCCCTCGCAACGACTGCCTTCGAACTTTCCAATCATGTTTGCCTTACAAGAGTCGTCGCATCCTCGGTGATGGCCTGATTCCAGTAATGAATATCCGGTTGATCGCATGGAGGGATTTTCCGAACTCTAGACAAACTCCATCAGAACGTCAGTTGGCCAAGTGAGGGCCGCAACCGAAGGTGGAGACAGGTGGAGACAGGTGGAGCCATTCTCGCTCCCCTCCACAGTACTGAGAAAAGTCGCCGTAATGAGAGACGAATTGCAGCGATTTTGGGGCTCCTCCGCTGACCCCCTCGCCCGGCTGATGCTATTGGATCGGCAGATGTGCGGAGTACAAGAAGCTCAATTTCGCAGTGGAAGATTCCGGAGGATGGAGTCGGCGCACATCTCAATGCCATCATTCCTCGTGGTTGTAAATATTAATATCAGGGCCTCGTTTGTTTTTTCCATTATTATTTGATCGTCAAATACAACGAGGAAACAACAATGGAATTTAATTAAAACAATTGGGAGCCACCGGCGTGGCCCCGGTTCGAAGATGGGGAGCAGGTGGCCGGCGGTGGTTGGAGTCTGGAGTGAGGCAACAACAACTGAGAGCAAAGTCAGGTACAGCGAGGAAACGGAAGCAGCGGCAGGAGAGGAGGCAGATAGTAATTTATTTGTGGACTCGAGACGGCGCGACGGACCCGCGGACCCGCGGACGGACTTTCGGTCACTCGTTAAAATGTTCCACAAATGATGCTCAGAATTTTAAATGAAACGAAATGGAATTTGTCAAATCAAATTGTCAGGTAAACAGAGAGAAACACATATCTATTATGAATTCCGGTCGCAGATGACTCGGCAGAACCGCGCGCCAGCTCGTGGTGGGCGTCGAGGTTTCTGCATGCTAATATAGGAAACTTTTCCAGTCGTATTTGTTTTCATCCCGGGAGCGACCGAGAGCCAAAATATTTACTCAAAACCTCAAATAAATAAGGTGAAATAAGATCAAATGAAATAGATACAAATTCGAAGGAAAATTTTCCAACACAACGACAAAGTGTCACTCGCTCGCCTCTAATTGCAAAAGCAAAGCGAGCGGGAGAGCGAAAGAGTGCGCCCGGTGGAGCGGCAGAGCGGCAGAGCGGCTGGGGCGGGCGGCTGCGAGGGAGAGAGCGAGAGAGAGAGAGGCCGAGCGGTGGAGTCGAGTACTCCAATTAACGAGTAGCTGCGAATTGGCCGATCCTCATCCTCGGGCAGCACGAGAGCGAGGGAGAGGGAACGAGTGGCAGAGCGAGGGCGCGATCTGCAGAGAGCCAAAGTGACAAACACAGACTGAAAGAGAGCGACAGGGTTTTCGCACATCGGATGGCCTGAAATGGGATCCGATCTTAACTCCTCTAAACACCACAATAGAACTACGAAAGACATAAAAGCAATCATGCGTGCGGCAGGAAATCAGGCGTGACATTGCGAAATGGCCCGATCGGAATGATCAAAATTGGTAGGGCAAACATCGCGCCTGGCCGTTTTCTTAAAAGCCGCCTTTGAATATTCACAGCGCATTAAAACGAGCCTCGGCTCGATCCAATCGCGCCCAGCCAGGCGGGCGGACGGAGGGCAGACGAACGGACCGACAGACAGCCGGACAGCCGGACAGATAAATCCCGGCAATTATGTGTGTGCGTCAGCAGTTGGGCAAACAATTGCCAAAATGGAAGAGGAACAAGTGGAGGCAATTAAACTCGGATCCAGGGCCCGACGTGGCCGTGAACTTGGCATCGGAGTCGATTCCGAGTCGGGGGCGGTTCCGGGAAGCCCCAACTGGAATATGTGAAAATGATGAAAAACTCCCGACTCCTCGCAAGGGCTTCTGGGTCTGGGGCTGGCTTCTGGACTGCAGGAGTGAGTGTGGCCGGGGCTTCCTTTGTATGAAGGAAGGAACCAACTCGCGTTGGTTGGCGTTCGAATGGCATTCGCAGGCTGGAAACTTGTTGAAATGAAGGCCGCTCGCGCTTCCGCAGCCCTAACGAGCGCCAACTGGGGAAGTTTGAAAAGTTACAGCCAGTGCGGAAAAGGCTCGCAGGCTTTTCCATTTTCCCAACTAACACGCCAGCAAGTGCAGCCGTGTCGGAGTGGGGGGGGGGGAGCGGGAGGGGTGGAGCTAAGTGGCCGATAGCCTGCGCGGTGCTAATTAACGGCTCCACCTGTTGCTGTCGCGCCCACCGAAGCGCCGGGGGCTGCAGAGAGCGAGGCCCGGGAAAAGCGATAGCGACAGAGTTGCAGGCAGAGAGCTAAGGGACGTGAGTTCTAGGCGGCTTCTGTAATGATATATAATGCAATTAATTAACAGAAACATGACAATCCATTCCAATTCGGGGCATTGTCTGCCTCTCGCTCTCTCCAGCCCGTTCCGCTCGTCATCCGCGAGATCCAAGGACAAAAGGCAAACCTAATTACGTTGACGTTCGACATGGAACTGCACAATAGAGTGTTGGAATGGGATCTCGAGATCGTGCTCTCGAACGTCGCGACTCCAGATGCCTCCTTGGACCCCGGAGCCCCTCTGCTAATGTGGCTTTAGCTGCAAAAGTCCGCTCACTTCCCAGTTCGCATCTCGCTTTGTCATTTACAGCCGTTAAACCGAATAAATAAGATTTTTTTCTGAAATCTTATTTTATCATTTCTGATGGTAAAGTATTGAGTTGTAATTAGAAAGCTTTGAATATTGGGAAATATTTTCAAATATGGCCATATGTCCTTCTCTCCGTCTCCCGGTCCTGTAGCGCTCTTAGAGTTGTTCATGAGAATCTCAGAGCTCACTCTCTTTTGCCCTCCGTCTGCCGGCGTCCTCTCCGCATTGGATCCATCTCGCTTGAGTACGCGTGCCAATGGACGTGCCCATGAAAATGCTCCTGGGCAGGTGTGGTTGAGGCTACGGCCAGGGCCTGGCACGAGGAGACTGCAGAAGACAGAATCCATTAACGAAAAACGCATCGCGCTCACGCTGGGTGCAGCTCCAGAGCCAGAGCCAGAGCCAGAGGCAGAAGCGGCTCTGCCTGTTCCAGCCTCGCTCGAGCACTTTTGTAGCGACTCGAGGGTGGCGCGGAATCCCGGCAAGAGGTTGCCAAGTAAACATTATGCTAATGCCCATGAGTTGGGCCGAGGGCAGCGCAGCGAGGGCAGCGGAAATCGCGGGACACAGCAGTGGGTCCGTAAACTGCGTAAAGTGAGAGCCGAACGCACAAAACGTTTTTCAGCGACCGACCGCGGGCGGTGGGCGGAGGTTGTGGGTGCCCTCGTGCGACTGGTGGAGGCCGGTGGCAGGTGGCGATGCACCGGGTTGACAACGATGGATGCGCGAGCGAAACTCTTGTGTTCTGCAACATAATCGCTTTCACTGGAAACGGGATTCGTTCCATTTTACAAAGACATTTCGCCAATTCACTCCCTTCAATCTTCGGAAACCTGATTAGAGCTCACCAAGGACACTCTCCGGAGCGCGGACGAGTGGAGTTGGGAGAGAAGACGCTGATCGGATGAACGGATTTCGGGGAACGACGCGAGGACAGCCCCAGGTCGAAGTCACGGCTATGCAAATGCGCGAAAAACGAAAAGACACCGCATGCAATATTTGCAAATATTTGCGGTCTTGGGGGACTGAACTGAGCGCGCCACGAACCTTGAAGGATCAGCGCGCCTTTGCGCTGCGTGTGCTCGAGTCCTCGAGCGGCTGATATTTTTTGTCGAGCAGTCGCCGATGTTCTCTTACGCACACACACGCACACAGCGGGGCAGCGCCACAGGGCCAGACCAAACAACGCACACACACAGCGGTGCACCACCACCACACACGCACTTCCCACCCGACGCGGTTACCCGCCTTTCAACAAGTGCTCGTCGCTCGTCGCTCGTCGCTCGCCGAGCACCCGACGCCGGCCGAGTGCACGAAAGCTCAGCCGAGACCGGGTCCGGCTGCTGCCGCCTCGCCGCCTCGCCGTCGTGGCGGAGCTTTTCGGCTTTCATTCCGCAGCCGACGCTGCTCGCAGGCGGTACGAAGTCGAACGAGGTGCGTTGCGACGAGACCGGACCCGAGTCAGACGAGGCGTGCCGTCGTTTGGCGCGCGAATTCGCAGCTTCGGACTGCGCTGCGCTTCGGCAGGCAGAGGCGTCGCGTCTGCTGCAACGACTCGTCGGCTTCCTGGGTTGTGGGCGCCCTGTTGTTGTTGCCAGCCGCCTGAGCCCTGCTCCACTTGTGTTGGTGGCTGCGCCCAGGCTGCGCTGCGAGCAACAGGTGCGTGCGTGTGTTGGGGTGAGAGAGAGAGAGAGAGACGAAACTAGTTCAACTCCCACCGACGCAGCAGCAGCGACACGACAGACCGGGATCTGAGCTCGAGGAGCTGGCGCCGGGCTCGCCAGTTGATCTCGCATTCAGTTCGATTCGCCACATCCGTCGGATACGTCGCTCTAGTTCTGGCTCGAGTTACCGCCGTGTTCCAGTGATTCGGCCAATAGTTGGTGGCTGTTGTTGGTGCTTTCCGACAGGTGGGTTTGTGCGCGCTTTTCCCACGCCTCTGGGTCCGATATCGCACTTTTCTGTTCCTGCTACGCGGCTTTCGAAAATGGCCCAGTGTCGCGGTCGCGAAGGCGTTTTCAAGGCGTTCCAGTTGGCCGAGTCCTTGTATCTCGTGAATTCATAGAATTCTGGTGCGATAATCAGTTCAGTTTATCGGTTTATGAACTTATGTGTCAAAAATGAATAATTCTCTGCAACATTGATTAAATAATTTCGTTAATACAATAGAAAACACCAAGTGAATAAAAATTTAAAAAATAGTTAAAAAAAAAAAATAATAATTGCAAACTAAATAAAATATTTCAAGAATATAATTCACAATAAAAAAGCAGAAAAACTGTGCAAAAATTATTGGAAGAAATTTGTGTAAATTCCAAGACAACCCGAACTCATACTCGCAAGAGGTGAAAACAAGTTGGAAATTGGTGTAAAGTTGAAGAAAAACTTCGTCTCGTCTTCGGTAAGTTCGTGTCATTCCAGAAGTTCCTCGATATTTTCAACCTGGTCGAAAACCCCGCGCATGTGTTGCATCGCCTACAGGGCTTCACCAATCACGCCCTCCCAGTTCCACCTTCCCTCTCCTTCCCACCCCCGCAGCTCTTCGGCTTCCGGCTCGAGGTCCGTTTTTTCTGGCCCTCATCCGTGCAGTAAACACGCGTTCCGGTTTGGGCCCGATGCCGGGGAAAGTAAAGATTATGCGAGCGGCTGGGGAAAATCATGGAAATAAACAAAAGAATTCAATCCCGAACGGTTTCTCGCTTCCCTCCTCGTTTGCCTTATCCGTGTTTCCAGCCTGTTTGTTTCATTTTTTCGAAGTTAATTGCATTTTTATTTGATTTTAATTGTCTCCTTCTTCTGAGAACTTCTTCTGAACGGATCCTTCTCGTGGCCATTCGCGATACATCCGAGAGAACCTCAAATTGGCGGATACCCAGAACCTAAGCTGATGGTCCTTGGCGAGAGATTTTCCTCATGGCCAAGACTAATCCACCCCCAATTCCGCAGAGACCACAAGAATTCAGCCCTGTGCTGCATTTGATGCGCCAAATCACGTCATTCCATGCTTGAATTTGCCCAAAATTTAATGAAATGTGGTGAACTTCACACAATTCCATCACAGATCGGACAGTATCACAGCACCGACAGCTCTCCGACATATGACGGACAGCTGGTTGCAAAGATACGCATTTGCCATAATTCGATATTCCATCGAACAACGGCGTGCCGTCGAAAAAACAATAACAACAAAGCAAGATGTCAAGTGAAACGTGAGACATACCGAGGGATGCCGGAGCTCATACTCCAGGAGTTGTCGGTATTAGTATTAAAGAAGTTCCTGAAATGATGTTTTTACACGTTTCCTGTATCCCATGACGTCCTTCGGGCTTATCGCCTGGAAGAGTACTTCAGTATCGTCCAGAAGCTACTGTTTAAGAATTTACAACATTTGGACTTGAACACGATAAGTTGAACAAGAAAAGTTGAACAAAGAACGGCTCAGGGGATCTGTTTTGACGCATTGGTCGTGTGTGAGGAGAAACTGCAGCCATGTTGGTTGGCTTTGGCCACAAGCTGGGACGAAACTTCTGGCCAAGAACGAAACAGATCGCAGTTGGGGCGGCCATAACTGTTGGCGAAGTTGTGGGAGTGGGTGGCAAACACCAGACCACCTTCCGATGACTGTCTATGGTTGGGCGAGCAGAGCAAATCGGTGGATTTATGAGAAAATGTCTGGGAAGGACCTTTCGAGCGATTGCTGTGAACCAGGATGTGACCTTTGCGGGGAAAAATTACAGCCGCAAGTCTGTAATTCCAACCAGACAGAGAGGGAGAGAGAGACAAACACACATCTCCCGCTTGTGATTTCCACGATAATGACGATGATTATGCTGACGATAACGAGCGTTAGTGACGGCAATAGGGAGCTCGTTAATTACGGTGTTAACGATGATTAATAAACCGAGGGGAGGGGCGAGGGTCGGCTGTGGTTGACGAAAATGTCGCCCAGCATGAGGAAAACGCGAGAAAACCCGAACCCAGCCGAACGTAACGCAATTATTTGAGTCAATACTTTGCACGCCGCGCTCGCGGAGACCTCCGAGGAGATGGTGTGGGAGGGAGAGAGAGCGGGGAGGGAGGGGGTTAGAGTGAGAGAGCTTAGATAGGTGCCGCCCCAATCGTTGGCCGCTTGTGGATAGTCGAAATTAGCTGTTATCGAGGGCCGGCTATTTTTGAATATTCACGACATGCTGTTAATTGAAATCCGCCGACCTGGAGATAATGGCAGATGAACGGACGGCTGGTGGCGAGGCGAGAAGAAGGCTGGGGACCAGGGGTAGGCGGAGACGGTGGCGTAGGGGGAGGAAGTGAGTTTCGAACGCGTTCTCAAGTCGGTTGCGTTGCCGCGGTCGCCTTCCGTGACTTCTTGTTGATCTGATATTGTTCTGGCGGTTGTTGCTGTTGGAACTCCGTAGCTTATTTTATCGCCTATTGCGACGCGCGCTCCCGCTCTCTCTCTCTCTCTGCCCACCGAAGTCGCCAGTGCTTGCCATAAACATGTCCATGTTGTCCAGAGCGAAGATGCAGAGATTTCGATCGCAGAATGCGTGGAGCATGTCATTAAAATCACAAAGCACAGTCATGGAAGTCACGAGCACCGACACTATAAAAGTACAATAACCAAAACAACAACGAGAGCCGAGCAGTAAAACAAAGTCGAAAACACGAGACCAGCTCAGGAGACGGAAGCGACGTGCAGGGCATACGGAGCTTCTTGACCAAGAGCCATTACTGCTCAAATTAATCGCCACGAACCAAGCCACTGTCAGCCGCTGCCGGCACCGCCCCTCACCGCCCCCCCGCCTGGCTGTTCCCGGAAGGCCGTGTGATGACGGCAAACCGCTGACCACGGGTCGGTCCGGGAGGGCGGCAGCGGTTGGTCCTGGTCGCTCGGGGGCGGTGGCGCAGGTGGCGGACAGGAGGCCCGGGGCCCGCCTGCCCATTAGCAAACGAACACTTGGCCTGGCTGCACGGACGACCGACGGCGGGCGGCGCCCACTTCACGAACGCCTCATAATCATCTCAGTGCGGCGCCCTTTGATCCGCCCGAGCGCCGGGGCGAATCGCGGTGCCGGCTGCCAGCTGCCGAGAGGTCCTAAGCTCAGGGCTAATCTTTGATCACTTCGCGGTGGGAGGCGCGCGGAAGCGACGGCCAGACGCAGACCCCGGTCGGCATCCGGGTCAGTGGAGCCCCGCTTCCGTCGACCCCGGCCACATCGATTGGAATATAAATTGCACAGCTCCTGTGCCGTAATTATTTCCGCCTTCGTCTGACCAGCGGGACTCGTCGTGGACACAGACATAGCGATGGCCGTCTGTCTCTCTGTCTGCCTGCCTGAGGCTGGACCAGCAGCTGGGCCGCTCCTTCCCCTCCCCCTCCCTCGACGTCAGTATGATTTCAGGACAGGACACACGCCATCGCCCAGTGTCACGCTACGCCACGTCAGCCGGCGTCTCCTTCGCTCTCCCAGACACAGATGCCCTCATCTAATTTCCTTCTGGCAATCACAGCTCTGTCTCTCCGGCTCAATTTCAATTAATTATCTCGCATTGTCAGCCAATGACATCTCGCCTCTGTTCGATTTTTAATTTCCCCCACCACGCAAGCGTTCGATGTCCTGCTGATAATTCCAGAATTCAGCGAAGGCCACCAGATCTAATTTCGCCGACGCCCCGGGCTCTTAAAGGGCCGTCTTCAGTGGCTTCCGAGTGCACAAGAACGGCGGAGACCGACGCAGGGTCTTCTTCGATGGGCCGCCGGGTTCGGTGGCCATTCCTAGGGCATCCTCGGGACGAGTTGCCGGGGCTGTCGACACCGCCCCGCCCCCGCCCCGTCTGCGGCCTGGGCGCCTTGCACGATGATACAATTAAGGTGCGCTCGGACAGCCACTTCTTATCGATTGGCGGATTTGCCGGACTCTCGCTGCGTGGAATCACGTATGGGGCTTTAATGCGATCTAATTTGTTTAATGCCCAGCCCTTCAACCGCCGGGGTTCACGGCAACAGGAACGAGCAACAAGAGCAACTGTGGCGACGGGCTCAACCCGCGCATGAAACATCGGGCAGTTCATCGGCTGCCTTGGCTGGGGTGGGTCGGCGATGGATGGCGATGCCGCTGGATGCCAGGGCTGGGTCGGGAGGTCGCTGGATTCGTGGGGATCAGCCGTAAGCGGCAAACTTCTGCAAATCTCCACCTAATCACTTAAGAAATAGACAACACTATTTTCTCGTCCGGAAACCAGATCCAAAGATCGATTTGGGTCAATTCAATTTTGTTCATGAATACATAATTGTGATTAGTTGAAAGTCGGTTAGGAATTAAGTCAGAGATGGGGATTAAACGACCCAAATGAGCAGTGATAATAAATAGATCACAAATAATAGATCACTAAATTGAGAAACTGCAATGTAAACAATACTGGATATTTATAAGAGCTATTTCGTAAAGAAAATTAATTGCGAAAATAGCTTTTCAAGAGCTTTTATGCCACACTCATATACAAAAATAACCCCTTGTACGCAGTGCGGTCCGGTCGTGAATATTTGTCGGTGGACGAGTGGAATTTTAACACTTGCTCGACCGACGGGAATCAACGCAATTATCCAGCTCACGAGCAGAGTAATTCATCGCAGCTCGATTAAGTGGAGTGGGTCGTTCTCTGGTGGTCTACTGTAGTAGACATCGGAATTATTGCTTTTGTAATTG
Source organism: Coelopa pilipes (assembly GCA_947389925.1). Classification (NCBI taxonomy): domain Eukaryota; kingdom Metazoa; phylum Arthropoda; class Insecta; order Diptera; family Coelopidae; genus Coelopa; species Coelopa pilipes. The sequence goes on from OX376697.1 coordinate 10,855,370, forward strand.
GCCGCTGTTAGTAACGAATTAAATCATCGGAATCGAGTTTATTCTGAGACGGAATTCCCGACCTGTCATCGAACGATACGCGAAAAGGGGGAAAATAATTGGGCTCTGGCATACGCGAATCCAACGATGTGAAATGCGAAAATCTTCGCCTGCCACGACATCTGTGTACAATGAGTTTTGATGGACGTGAAAATTGCTCTGCCTCCGATTGACTTAGGAATGTAGCTGGAGCTATTTTTAGTTCTCCGGGCGCCGGGAGGAAGATTACCATGCGAAGGGGCGATAGAGAGAGAGAGAGAGAGAGAGAGAGAGGGAGAGAGTGGGGGAGAGGGACGCACATCGAGATGAAAATAGATGGAGCGCCAATGCGAGAACAAGAGAGAAAACCAGCTTCAACACCTGGCTCGCATTGAGCCCACGTTCGTCGGGCCCGCCACCGGAAAACAGCGTCAAGGACTTAAGGTTGGTCGTGCGGAAATGTTTTCGTATTGTCGAGCTCGAGCCTGTTTCTGTCACAGTGTCGAACACATGAGGCTGGTCGGCAAACATGGAGGACCTTCCGGTTCCACCTCCAGTCCGCCAGTGGGAACGACAATTCAATATCCAGAGAGAGAGAGAGAGAGAGGCGGCGGTTTCAATTTGCTGCCATTTAAACCCAATGCCAATGCGCACCGAGAAATCCCTTCATGCATTAAACACCCGCCTCGGCCCGCCGAAGGTGTCGGCGTCGGCGTGGGTGAGGTGTGGGTGTAGCCAGAGGGCGTGTCGGATGGCTTGTCCTCCAGCGTGACAAGTTAATAAACAGTTGACGGCAAAGGATTAGAAACGGCGCCGTTTCGCATGCAAATGACTACAATTCGTGACTGGATCCGGACTGACAATTGTCGAATTATGGGCACGGGTGATCCGGAATACAAACGGCAGCTCGTTCATTTCCACAGACCCCAGACCCCAGACTCGTCTGCACCTTTCAGGCTGGGAGTCGCCGGTTAATTGTGGGAATTCCTCTGGGAACGCGGACTTACGACAGGACGACATTCCGTCGGAACTCCTCTCCACGATTTCGATTTACTGAAGCTATTAAATGTTGCCATTCATTCCTTGAAATACCGAACTTTCACAGGAACCAATTACCAACTACATTCCCTGCGTTTCCGGTAGATTTCCCACAGATTTCTCACTCCGAGAAGACGAGAATCGAATTGAATGGTTTTCGATTCCAATCGATTTCGTTACTTGTCCCACTCTGATAACGATAATTAAATCTTGGTGCTCGCTGGAGGCGTCCGGTTGTCAAGTGTTAAAGCCGAGCGATTCCTCTTTTGTTTCTTTTGCTCTGGTGCACTGGTTTTTATTGGACTCCACTTTCAATTAAGCTTTCTATTCAGTGGAAGCATGTGTGTGTTGGACTCACATGCGGGGTGGGTTGGGCAGCTGCCCTTTGTTCGACATTTGCCAAAGTTAAAACAAAATAGCACACAGTGAAATTAACCAGAAATGCAAATTTTATTAGGCGAATTTAGGTTTATTCTGTGTTGAATTTTTTATAGATCTGCAACAGTAATGATTTAATGCACTTTAAGAGGGTTTGCGGATGTTCACTGATGGAGAAAATTCGTCGCTTTTCAGTTGATTTGAGCCCACTTTGCTCAACCTGGCCGAGCAAATGAAATTATGGACATGGAAACCGCTGAGAGAGGAGAGATCAATTTGATAATCGTTTTGCGGTTCGGTTTTCATTGCTAGTCGACCATTCTTGTGTCAGTCACTTGACTTTTTGCACAAGAACAATTCGTCCATAGACCGGAATTACATGCTCTTGATTAATGACGTTCCTTCCATGCGATCGACGGTGGTTTTCTCATTGATTCCTATCCAATTACAAGTGCTGTCGGCTGGCTGATTTCGCTGGTTTATTGAAAGCCGTTCTCCGGCTCGATTCCCTACCGTTTCCCCACCATCGACCTGATTGCCTCGAATACAGACGCCTGTTGCCCAAAATAGACATCGTGGTGGGAGGAAACCCGAGCCCTTGATCTGCTTTTAAGTTTCAGTTAATGAGATTCTGATGGCCACTACTTTGCGGATTTTCATATTTAAACACACTTTTCACCTCTTCATCGGTCCGTCGGTCGGCCAACCTCTGGCTCTTCCCACACAGCCGGGATTTGCGGGCATCCTCGCAGCGAGCTGTTGCATCCTCGAGATTCCTCTGCTGCAGAGTTTCGCGGAAACCGAACCCTGTCATTGAGGTCTCGCCCTGCTCGATGGGGTTGAGCTCTGAACCCCTGGATCTGAAGTCTTGCCCCAGCTCCTCCAGTTCGCTTCGACCGATACAGGAAATGAAACTCACCGATAGTGTTGATGTTGACGTTGGGGCGTCGCCGACGACCGGCCGGGTTGTGCAGGGTTAAAATGTGGCTTTCGTATTCCAGCTTGGTGAACGTGGTCGACTGCCACAGCCCATGGTTCGGGCAAGCTACGCGAGGAATAAAAGGTATAAAGGGAGAGGGAGAGAGAGAGTGGGAGGAAAAATGCCTGTGGATTGAAGCCTTCGTGGCTTCGGGGTCGTGGGTGGAAAACGTAAAGCAAAAATTGAAAATAATTATGCTCTGGGAGCAAAGTTGAACCTCGGTGGCAAAACTTGTTCCATTCCAGCGAACGCGAAATTACGGTCGACCGGGGCGTTTGCAAGTAAAATTAATGTAAATAATTGAATTTATTTAACTGGTTTTTTTCGCGAAAATAATTTCACCACAATCTCATCGCAATATCAGATCATTCACCGCACTCGCTCCAGTCGCCGTTGAATAAATTGTGCCGAATGCCCATCAGATGCAAATGTCTATCCAGCACTTCACCACAGGCAAAAATTTCTCCCCGTCTGTCTCCCCGCGGTCGCGAAATCTGTCCGGTAAACACAAGTCACAGGTTTCATCAGCCGCATTCCCCAGTGCCCGGAGTCGCCTGTGACGTATACGCCCCGGATCACGTATGCGATGAACTTGAAAAGCCACCGAATTCGCTGCCCGCACCGCTGGCGGCGCCTCTTGGACCTTTTGGACCCCCGTAGGTGCCCGCGATCGGACGATCGGAGACACCATCGTCAGCGCCCAAGACGAGTCGAGACGAGACGATGATTTTTGCTAAATTAATTTCTCCATTGATTGACGCATTCGACGTACAGTTGCTTGCACTTCCAATATCGATTCCATTTAAAAATTGATTTGCGGATTCGCAATTTAATCACATTTTCGCAAAGGAACTCAACACCGAGCGACGCTCGACAGACAGGCGGCGGAAGCGGGACGGCGATACCTATGGCGAGGCTCGGGGTGAACCGCGCCGAGACGGGCTGAGACGGGCCGAGACGGGGCGCGGCGAGGCGGGACGAGGTGAAGCGTGCAAACAGCGGGCGCAAGTTGTCGGTGTTTTTTTAATCAATTAACCGAACGCTGGCCGATATCGCCTTTTCACCACACCGACTTCGCGGCTGACATCAGAGCTCACACACACACACACACACACACACACACGAATGCGACCATCGAGGCCCATCGGGGGAGCGAGGAGGGCCTGGGCGAGCGCGAGTCGCAAAAGTGGCGAAAAAATTAACAAAAGCCGCAAAAATGAAAAATTAAGAATCGGTGCTAATTTTATCAGCACGACTGTGTGCTGTGTGCTCGTTCAATTAAATTTCAACAATTCGCCGAGCAAGGGGTTCGGTCGTGTGAAGATGTTTTCCATTATTCTTTATCTTATTTTGTGTGTGACCGCGAAAAAATCCAGAAGCAACCGGGGCGCGACAGCGAAGTTCCATGGACCCGCTACAGTGGTGGCTGAAATATTGGACGATGCGAATTTGCAGGCGAAAAACTTCGCAACTTCCGTTTTATTTGACATAGTTGTTGTTGGTCTTTTTATGGTTTCATTGATGTCCAAGTGGATTTGGTATTTGTTGTCATTTTCAGCTTTATTTAATTCTGCCGTAGCCTGAGGGCAGCATTTTGGCCATGTTTACATTGAAGTAAAAGCAAAAACAACAGCGATGGCAGAACAAATACGTTAATAGCGCCAGCAACAACGAGGCCAGCAGCATCCAAAAGATATACAGACCACGGGCAGCCGCAGATTTCACAACCGCAAAAATCCAGCGACAGAAGACCGAAACATCCATCTCTCCCTCTCGCTCTCCCTCTCCCTTGGCGGCGCGGATTGATCGATAGAATTAAAGTCGGTTTTATGTTCGGTTGTGGGAAAATGTTTCGTTTTAATAAATTTCCGACCCGCTCTCCGGGTTTTGCGGACATTTTGCTTCGAGTGTGCTCTCGTTGATTTTTGCCTGTGAGCAGCGAGCGCGAATGGCTGGCGAAAGAGCGACAAGAGGGAATGGATGGAATGAATGGACCAAGAAAAACCAACAATTTGTTTTTCTCCGCTGCATAGAAACCCCGGCCCCGCCGAATTCATTGTAGTCATTAGGCCGAAGTACACAGATTCATTGTCTTGCCTGTTGCCATGAGAACTGGTGGAAATGATTACCACGATGTGCCCACGGCTCGTTCTTCATAAGCAGTGCGATCCTGATCCGCCCCCGGGGTCGCAGGGGCTCCACTCCCCTCACCTTATCCCCCCTCCTCCGCCGCCGCAGGGCTTCTCCTTGGAATTCCCCTGCCACGACCCCCACATTTCACCCGATCCTTCGCCATTCCGTTACTAACGTTGCCTTTCTTTTGCAGTTGTCATCGCGCGAGATGTCGTCGATGCGGACCGAGCTCCAACGGCGCCGGACGAGACGAGAATTTTAATAAAATCAGCCCGGTCGTAGGTGCCCAGCTATGAATTCCTCTCACTCCCAGTTGGTAGCGACAGCAACAAGTGGGTAGACGCAGAGCAACAACTGCAAAATAGCAGTTTGAAAAAACGCAACACACACACTAAGTGACCACACAACAAGGGCAACGGCAACGGCAACGGCAACGGGAGCTCGAGTGCTGTGGACGAAAATAAAAATGCAGAAATATCGCAAGGGCGCCGTGGGCCGCGGTCCTCGGCGGCGACGCCCGGACAGCCCCCTGCCACGCCTGCTGCTCCGGGCGTGGCTCGTGCTGATCTGCTGTGCCGTGCGGGGGCCGCCGGGCACGCAGGCCATGGAGTACAGCGTTAAGCTGAGCAACTGCTACGACATCAAGCACGGCTTCAACGAGCACTTGAACACAACGGCGCCGCGGCTGCCCGTCCTGCAGCCCAGCGACCCAGGCAGTGGCGGGTCGGGCACGGACACGGACACGGTCACAGCCACAGCCGCGGGCACAACCGGAAACAGTGGCGGCAGCCTCCACGAAGCCACCAATGACAATAGCAATGCCTTCCCCGCCAACGACACCTTGCCGCTGGCCACAGCTGCAACAACAGGAGCGGCAGGAGCGGCGTCGGTGTCCGGCTGGAAGTGTTGCTGCTGGAACGATACCAATCAGGTGAGCCTGCCACCCACAACTGCTTCTCGTTCCAATCAATCCTCGGTGTCGGGTTGGTTACTACGAAACTCGATCAACTCCAACGGTCGCTGGGCGATGCCGCCGTCGCTCCGGCTCGGCCACGGGCGTTTGCCTTAATTGCGCCGGCTCCTGTCGAACGTCGGGCCCGAGCTCAATTAGCGGCGGCCATTCGCAATTGGCTTGACCGACAACATCGCAACTAAGTGCTTTTCATTAAACTACGATGCAGTTGCACGACCGCGCCTTTAATGCCCCGAATGCCGAGAGGCTATTTCTGGAGCTTTGAGTCCTGAGTGCCAATAACTCAAAATTTAGGCGCGAGCCTCTTGAATTTCGGAAAATAATTGGGTTACGAGTTGTTCGGGGTGTCTTCGGGGAACCGAAGGATGTTCCGAGAAATCTCCTCCTCCCCGTGGTATTGTCCGAATTAAGCTCGTACCCTGGGCGTCCCCCTTCGGTCCTTTCGACCTGGCCTGGCCTGTCCTGTCCTGTCCTTTCCGTTCTTCCGCAATTCCTCTTGCTGACGGACTATTAACGAAATACGGCCCCGGACAATGGACGAATTCAATTACAGGTCGTTCCGTTTCGTGTCCCTCCCCAATGGGTCCTTCGACACGTGTATACAGCACTCCTATGGAGCAATAAATGTCGGGGGCGAATTCAGGGAACACGGACAGACAGCCGAATGTTGGCACCTTTATTTGAGCAGCATTTTCGGCACTTGCTGCAATTACGGCAGCCGACCGCGCAGTGCTGACAAATTGTTTAAAGACGTTGGCGAGGCCAGCAACGACCGATGGATTTCCTTCGTTCCCGCCTTCGCCTCGACCCGCCTTGGTTAATGGCTTCGTGATAGGGTGCTTGCGCCGTACCGGGTGCCTGTACAGGGTCGGGGACCTACCGTTGCTGCGACGGTAAACAAAGAAACCCGAAACCACAGAGCGACGCCATCAATTGAAAACAGATGAATTCCTACAGTGGGAGAGGGCATGAGTTAAATGGCGAATGTCATGACAACGTGTGGAGCGAAGGGGGTCCCAAAATAATGGGGAAACGATCTGACAACGTTTCGGGACCGTCAAATTGAACGGAATGAGAGAAAAGAACCGGCTTAAATTTCCGAAAATCAGTTAAAAAATCTGGAATACAAAATTGCTGAAGCCCTACGAAAGCCCTAACACAATTTTAGAATAACGTAAATAATACTGCTGTAGTTGTCTTTAACAATCTCCAGATTGACTTTCATAATTATAAGTCGGGTATCTATAACAAAACGTGGATCTTTCCCAATAAGCCGTGTAGATTTAGCCAACGAAAATTATGGCTGTGGCGAATTTTTATTCTTTCGAGCTTTTTAAGGGCTTTTCTATAATTATATGGATTTGCCAATTCTCGAAATACACCAATGAACTCTTTAATAAGAAGTATACCTTCTTTATATTCAGTCTTAGAGGTGTCTTGCACCCTGTACTGGAGGGTATAGAAAACTGCCGGACCACGGCATACCTTGTGCTGAGCGATCCTTTGCTCGGCCATCATTTTTATGTTGCTGCAATTAAAGCAGCGGCAACGACATCGTTCCCGTTCTGGCGTTGACCCTCTTCCGCGTTCTGTCCGTTCTCCCTATTGCCATTGTTGCTGCTAATGCTCTTAACATCAACGTTGTTGTCGTAATAGCGTTTTTGATACTGTTGTTGTTGGGCAATGGCGCTGTTGTTGCTGTGGTGTGACTGCAATCAACTGCGTCATAAGCACAGGAACTTCTGCGCGTATGACGAAATTGCTTAATGAAATGTGGGAAATGTTGCTGCTGTTGGTGCTGCTGCCAATGCAGGAGTGCAGCCAGCCGCTGTCGAAATTAATAAAATCAGGGCAACCTTTCTGGACAGTTAAACCTCTGAGCTCGCCAAGAGCAGAGGCTAACTCGAGGCAATGAGGGCGGGGCGTTCTGTTTTATTACACCATTAACTTATTGCCTTCCCTTCCGCCGCCGCACTTGCTCGCTGCAGGACGAGGTGGAGTGTCGATGCGAGGGCGAGGCCCTGACCCGCGTTCCCCAGACGCTGACGGTGCCGATGCAGCGGCTGACCATTGCCTCGGCCGGGCTGCCGCGCCTCCGGAGCACCGGGCTGCGGGTCTACGCCGGCTCCCTGCTGGACTTGTAAGTGAAACAACGCCCACTTGTGAACCACCTGTGCGAGCGGCTCTAATTCAATCACTTTTGTTCCATCTCCCCACCACCGCCGCCACCACCACGCCGCCACCCACAGCGTGCTCACGGATCTGAAGCAGCTGGAGTGCATCGAGGACGAAGCCTTCGCCAGCCTGCGTCTGCTGCGCACCATGTGAGTATCCGCGTTGCCGCAGCGGCGCCACCCGCCACCCGCCAGCGCCACCCTCTCTCCACACGGACCAGGAGACCACCTCATGACCATGTTGCCTTTTCCATTTCAGCTACATTTCGCACGCTCCGAAGCTGGCGTTCCTCTCGAAGGACGTCTTCAAAGGCATCTCGACAAGCATCAAGATCATGTGAGTAGACGGCACTCGTTGCCAACGTGCCAACGAGCCTGAAGGGGCGTAGGAAATGACGTTGGGCTGGGCTGGGACCTTCTTCGCTCGCGTAGTTCCAAAAAGCACAAAAATTAAGCTCTTCACGGGGCCTTCAGTTTCCAATAAGTGGGTGTGAGAGTCGAGACGAGTCGAGGTCACCGACAAGTGCTTTTGCGCTCGAGGCTCCAGTAGGAAGGAAGACGAGTCCCCTGGGAGCCGCTGTCGAAAGCCCGGGTGCTATGTGGACGGGAGTCTATTTTTACTCTCTGAATTTTTTCACACACGCCATTTTTCGTTCCCCTTACAGACGAATCATCAACAGCGGACTGGTCCGGATGCCAGACTTGATACACTTGCCGCCTGAAAACATACTGCAAATGATGTAAGCCGACTCTGTCCTTTGATGTCGAACCCATACGAATTTCACATTTTCTGACAATAACTTCTTGTTTCGTTTTGTAATAATTTCGCAGAGATCTCGATAACAATCACATTAGTCGAATCGACAAGAAATCCTTAAGAATCAAGACTGTTCAATTGTAAGTAGGATGCTTTAGGTTCGACTTCAATTTAAGTCGCTTTAATATCAAGCAGTTTTCTAATCGAATATCTTTTTATTTGTGTTTCATTTTCGATTTCTTCCTATGTACTTTGCCTTTCGGAATTGTTACTTTGATGCTATCTCTTGCAGAATCTTAGCAAATAATGAGATAAGCTACATCGACGACTCGGCCTTCTATGGCTCCCAGATCGCAATGCTGTGAGTAGAAGGCGTGGGATTTTACTAAAGCACAGTGTAAAATGTTTCTTTTGAAAAACAGGTCCCTGCGCGAGAATCGACTGCTGCGGGAGGTTCACCCGAATGCGTTCAGCGGAATGAGCATGCAGGAATTGTAAGTGAAATAGTGCACACTTTGGAGGACAAAAGCGATTTTGGCCTACTGAAAATGGTTGGGGTTTTTAATAGGTTGACAAAAAATATCGTGAGGTGAAAGAAGCAGAGGTCGGAATTGAAGCAAATTCGGAATTGTGAGCAAAATTTTAGATTTTCGTTAAGTTGCCAAATGCCCACAAAACCACATTTGATTTGAAACTCCATTTGAAATTTACATTTTTCACCACATCCGAACGGGATTTTGCTTAGTAACGACTGATAGCAATATAATTAACAATCATTAGTTGGCCTTGCCCCACCTCTAATGGTTAATTAGACGAAACAGCGAGGACAATTTCCGTGAAGCATTAGCAACCAAATCACATCACGTTACCCCACATCCCCACGGTTCGGCTCGATGTTCGCCTGAAACTGACAGACGCCAGTGACATCCGGCAAAGGTTGCGGGACCCAGGCCTTGGGGACGCAAATGTAAACAGTGGAAGCAGACGAGTCGTTGGACGAAGCAAAAACAGCGGCGGCCCCACCCCACACCGCTTTGTCCAACGAACAAAGGGATTCCGACTTTGAGGAATCCTCGTCATACTCCACATCATCACCAGCATCATTATCGTCATCAGCTCCATAATTACTGGAACTCTCCCGCAGTTCTGTTGAAAAGAGCTCTTGTTTCTCATTTGCAGAGATCTCTCGAGCACGTCCCTGGTGCGACTTCCCTCCGCGGGCCTGCAGGACATCGAGGAGCTGCGGATCGAGAACACACACACCCTGAAGACCATTCCATCCATCTACAACTTCGAGGTGAGCTTCGCCGACGACCTCATCACATTTAATCAAAATTTCATTTCGAATTTTCTCCGTGTCCCCTCCCTCCTCCCTCCCTCGTTGCTGGTTGGCCCTGGCTTGGAGCAGAATTTACAGAGGGCGTACCTGACGCACTCCTTCCACTGCTGCGCCTTCAAGTTCCCCTCGCGCCACGACCCCCGTCGGCACGCGGAACGCATGAAGGAGATCGCCGAGTGGCAGCAGCAGTGCACGAAGACGGCGCCGAAGCTGCGGCCCGAGGACCCGCTGGGCACGGAGCAGCTGCGCTCGCAGGGCCGCAAGCAGGCCAAGCTCAGCCTGGAGCGGACCGAGACCACGGGCGAGGGCGTCCTCTACAGGTAAGAAGGGCCCACCGCAGGCCTCGTCAGCCCCCCACAGCAGCCATTGACATCCCGCCCTTGTCCTTCTTCTTTCCCTGCGATGGCCTCCGCAGTCGCCTGGTGCGCGCCCAGTTCGCATCGACCGGCGACGCCAACGCCTCGCAGTCCGTGGAGGGGGAGGCGGCGGCGTTTGCGGACGACGTGGTCGACCTGTTGGACAGCATGGAGAACGACTACATGTCCGACTCGATGATCAAGGAGATCGGCATCTTCCACGACGAGATCACCATCGACCCCGTCGCGAGCCAGCTGGACGAGTTCTGCGGCAACTTCACCTTTCGGTGAGTCTCGGCTTCTCTGCACCGGCACCCGCCTAGTCTGACTGAACCCGATCGATCCTTTCAGGAAGCACGACGTCGAATGCTACCCGATCCCGAACGCGCTCAACCCCTGCGAGGACGTCATGGGCTACCAGTGGCTGCGCATCTCCGTCTGGGTCGTGCTGGCCCTGGCTGTGATCGGCAACATTGCGGTGCTCGTGGTGATTCTCTCCATTAGGTTGGTTCGTCCCGCCCCCACTGTGTCTAGTAGCTAACATGTTGCTCCATTCGCAGGTCGGAGACGGCGTCGGTGCCCCGCTTCCTGATGTGCCACCTGGCCTTCGCCGACCTCTGCCTGGGCCTCTACCTGCTGCTAATCGCCTCGATCGACGCCCACTCGATGGGCGAGTACTTCAACTACGCCTACGACTGGCAGTACGGTAAGCACGCCATCGCCCACCGTCCCCTCGCCATGAAGTGACCTATTTCGAATTTCCTCGTTGCGGCAGGCGCCGGCTGCAAGCTGGCCGGCTTCCTGACGGTGTTCGCGAGCCATTTGTCGGTCTTCACCCTGACCGTCATCACCATCGAGCGCTGGCTGGCCATCACGCACGCAATGTACTTGAATAAACGCATTAAGCTCCGGCCGGCCTCCTACATCATGGTCGCCGGCTGGGTGTTCTCCATATCGATGTCGCTGTTCCCGCTCTTCGGCATCAGCAACTACTCGTCGACCAGGTGAGTTCGCCCTCCACCCAATTGCGGTGCTGTATGGCAATCAAGAGTACGCAAACCGAATTTCACCCACCGCACAGCATCTGCCTGCCGATGGAGAACCGCGACCCCTTCGACACCGTGTACCTGGTCTCGATCCTGGGCCTGAACGGCGTGGCCTTCTGCATCATCGCCGTGTGCTACGCCCAGATCTACCTGTCCCTGGGCCAGGAGACGCGCCACGCACGCAACGCGCACCCGGGCGAGATGAGCGTCGCCAAGAAGATGGCGCTCCTGGTGAGTCCACTGCACCCTCCAACTGCACCAACCGCACCAACAACAACCGTTCGTCTCTCTCGCCCTGCGCGCAGGTCTTCACGAACTTCTCGTGCTGGGCGCCGATCGCGTTCTTCGGCATCACCGCCCTGGCCGGCTACCCGCTGATCAACGTGACCAAGTCCAAGATCCTGCTCGTCTTCTTCTACCCGCTGAACTCCTGCGCCGACCCCTATCTGTACGCGATCCTGACCTCGCAGTACCGACAGGACCTGTACACCCTGCTCTCTAAGTGAGTGCGTCCGCGTCCCGCCCGAGAAACCCCGAATCCCCGCTCATCTGCTGCGGTTTCTTCGTTCCTAGGTTCGGCCTCTGCCAGCAGAAGGCCCTCAACTACAAGGGCAGCCTCTCCGTGCCGGGCACCACGAACTACTCGGTCCACGGCTCCACGCTGCAGCGCAACAGCGGCTCGAGCACCAAACTGCAGCAGAGCCGCCACCCCGAGGCGCAGTTCATGCTCAAGGAGCACGAGGACTTCGTCTAGTGGAATCCGCGGAGCCAGCAGGACTCGGAGCTCGAGCAGGCCCGGGAATCGCCGACGAGGGACGATGGAACCTGATGTCTGAGAAAGTCAACTATTTCTATGGTCTTACTGAGGGAGATAGAGAAGAGAGAAGGAGAGAGAGGGATAATTGTTTCCGATACGAACCTCGCTATTTTCAGGAAAGACGTTTTCACCAAAGCTTCCACTCCTCTCAGGCTCTCTAGGAAGCACGTATTTTAGGGTAATGCTAAAGTATCAAAGGGTCCTATATGGAACTAGCGAAAGCACAGACGAACCGCATCGGCACAGGTGAACCTTAGCAAAGTAGAGCTCAAGTAAACAAGGCCTTTACAGCCAGAGTATGGCGATTGCAATGCAATTGTGATCGATTTAACCTGAAGCCGAAATTCAAAGGTAATGACATGTTAGGAGTATGTAAGGGAATCAAAATAACTGTAAGGAAAATGAAATGCAATGTGATGTAAACGTAAGGACTGGCTTCACTTTCTACGACAACACTCTGTGGCTATGAGCCTCCGTTTTCCAATGAGCTTTGGTCGATGGGGCGAATAGACGAAAGACCTGTAAAATATATGTGTGTATAGAAACATAAAGGACGTAATTCATAAGCTGTGACCACTTCAACGGATTCCACGAACCTGCTTCGTTCTAGTGAGACAAGGCAAGGAACAAATGAAATCCACAACTGCTGTTCTTCGGGTTATGTACTGCTTCAACTCGGAGGAAATGTCCATTTCTGCGGACCATATTTGTATTTTAAGAGGATTTACATAGGAGGGATATATATCGCTGTCATTGTGCAGTGGTCTATATTGTAATTATAGTGCATGCTTGTGTGTATTCTGTAAGTGTATTCCAGGGCTCTGCCGTATAAAATACAAAGAAGGCGGGCCTTGTTTTAGATGTTTGATTGTCTGTGTATCTCTGATGTTAATTCTTTTATTGTTATAGCCATTGTTAAGTGTATAAATATGTGAATATGTATGTGTGTGTGTGAAATAAAATATATTTTATAAATGTTACCTACACATCGTTGTGAAGCCGCCAAAGGCCAGGAAATAAAGTCATATTCAAAACTCACGCTCTGTGTTTGATTCCGTAGCGAAATATTCTGAGTTGTGTTTTGCCATTGTGCTAGCACAAGGATCAAGAGAAGAATTCCTTTTATATTCATATGCACTTGGAAGTGGGACCCTGTTAACGGAACACGAGAGCCATGTTAACAGGAGAGCTTTTCAGAGCTTTATCACATTGGTGGCACCATCTTCTGCCCAAACCGGAAGTCGAGGGCTTTTTGCTGCCAACAAACACAGGACAGCTTTCACTGCAGGCTTTCGACTGAGGAACTTTTCGGGCGAGGAAATATTTTTATATACGCAGTTGCATTGAGGAAAGAAAATAATGATGAAGACCTAATTGGTTTGGAATGGTTTAATATTTATCCGCCATTCATCATCACCACCGCATGATATCACAATCTCGATGATTTTGGAGCACAGATGTCGGTGAGGAAATAGGGACATCACGTTCGTCTCCAAATCACGCCAGCTTCCGGTTCCGCAATTAGAGAGAGGGGGGCCGGTAAATAAACGTCGCCCTTTTGACACCTAATTCGCCACCTGCAGAGGAGCCTCGTCCAAGCTTCAAAGGACTCCCATCGACATGAAAGAAATAGCGCTTGACATGAAACGTTTACGATTAACGCCGATTGTGCCGAGGGTCCGCGGTGTTGAGGAGGGTTGAGAAAGGTCGAAAAGAAAAGAGTCAGGTGAAAGAGTGAAATGCAAAACAGGGGAAGTGGGGAGATGGTGAAGCGAGGCCAGTATTTTTATTGTCAATTAGAGCGAAGTTCGGCGCGCAACAGATGCATGGGAGGCCAGGAACTTGACTAATTGCCCGATAAGGACTCCAGCGCACACACACGCACGCCGCCAATATCATGCGCCAGCTGGGGGGAGCTGGTGGTTCGGTGGAGGGCTTTAATTACAGTGTTCCGTAATGCGAGTAAACAACAGGTTGGAGTTTAATTAACGGCTGACGAAAGTCGGACGAGCCCCGTAAAAGGGTCCCACGAGAGGCGACCGACAGCGGCGCGGACGGAGGTTGTTGGGAGAGATTCGTCCATGCGTGGGCCGATCGGGAGGAGTCGCCCGCGCTGAGCTGCGGAAGCGGAAGTCATCGGGGAACCCACTCTGCAACTCGCTGTGCCCAATCCCGACACACCGTCGTCTTCTCATCACGCATTTCATTTCAGAAAATGTTTTGCGAAGGAAAAACATCGGGCAAATTTGACAAATTGCTTTGACCGGAAAAATTCCTGGAACCAGGTCTATTTCCAGATCCCCAAACTCGAGCACATTCGCCTGGCCCCACCGCCCCTCCCCAGCTTTTCAATCCATTACACGCGCCTCTTCCGGTCGGCCGGCAATCGACACGCAACCTTTAAGCACCATTCAAAAATTGCTCTAATTAAGATTAAACAACAATTTATTGCGGCGCGGTTTCCTGAGCCTGAGGCGCCTCTGCCTCTCTGGCCCCTGTTCATTCCGCTCAGGATCCCTACGGATTTGGCACATCGAGCTCTTCTAGTTGTCCTCGACCGCGTTGTTGTTGCTGTTGCTGTTGCCTTGGCCCGTCCGCCGATGCGTTCATAAAGGACATATTTCATCCTCGACGGCGACCACGGCCGCGGCCGACGACAGGACAGCCACGAAATGAACGCAACGTGACGCAAATGTCAACGCACGAACGTGTCCTTTCCGAGCCGAGCCGAGCCAAGCCGAGTCGAGTCGGGCCGTGCGTTCGTCCTCCATCGAGCCGGCTGCGCGCCCTCAGCCGCTGGGTCGCGGGTCATCGACAGACGCCCCTGCGCTCCGGTGGGCTGGGCGTCCACAACTACAGCGAGCGACAGCCATAAACGCCGCCGACCCCGGGCGGACCTCGCGAGCCCCCGGCCCTCTGTGAGTGTGTGGAAATGTTTCCCACGCGAGACCCGGCTGTCGGGGTGTGTGAGAGGTCTGGATATTGGTTCGTAATACATAACGTCTATTTTACGAGTATAGGAGACTTTTAATTAACAACTAAAGTCAAATGATGATGTTGTCATCGCCGAACGCAACACGCACACACACAGCCGCGCGCACGCACACACGCACGAGCGCGGCCCGGCGCTGCACCCTAATGACTGGGGTTTTCTTCCGCAAAGCCTCAAGGTGAAGTGCATGAGCCTTAGGATTAGGCCTGAGCAGGCGACGAGGCGGCGGCGAATGCACGTAATCCGTGATTGAGTGAGTTGAATTCATCAGAGCCTTAGTTGACGTGCGGCTGTCGGCGAAGTGAGTGCGGCGAATGCGTCGCGGCGAGCGAGGTGACTAAATTAGGAGATTAACTACGAAGTATTTCCTTAATCCGCGAGAGCGAGGGGGGTTCCATCGCCCCGCGATAGGGGTTGGTTGTGTGGAAGGCGGGAGAATCGTGAATCGTGCGCTTTGGTGTACCGAGGGACCTTTCGAGGGAATTTGCGACTTTCCCGGTGAATAGTGAGGAGTTCTCTGGCTGAATCTTGATTGGTTTTCATGGGGACTGCGATCTTCGAGCGAAAACAATGAAAGTTAGTGATCGTCGTTGCAAATTAGACGATCAACACGGTTAATTGGAAACGGGAAAATCTGGCGGAAATTCGAAAAAAAACGATCGAGGTCGTGTGTCAAAAACCGACCAATTAATGTTGCTCATACGCCCCGTTGACCTTTCCCCGGAGACCGGAGATCAGTACGGATAGGAGACGGTTGGAACTTGTGAAATATGAAAATGACGAATACCGTGTGAAAGGCCATCAAATTTCACTTGAACTTGAGAAAATAGAAATCGGAAGTTGCGAATTTTTCGCTCCGTTTTTACCTGATTCCAATACGCCAAAAAGGCATCCGGCGTTAATCTCTCGCTATTCGACGTCCTTTTCTGCCTTGGGCGAGCCTTTCGCGCCTCTGGCCCCGGCGACTTCCGCTGGCTGCAGCTCGCCGTCGGCCTCACGAACTTTTTTGCTTCTTCTCTTCTGCCTTGTTCCATGCATGCAGCGAACTTCGGACGTGGAGGTAAAAAATACCGTTATCCATCTGAGCATCTAAAAACAACAAGAGCGATATTAGAAAACAAAAGTCCAACACAACACAGGAAGCAAAAAACACTTTCTCTGCGGTGTAAGCGACAAAATACAAAACAACAACACGCCCACAAGCATGCAAACAAACGCACACACACGCACACAGACACACACTCTGGCACGCACGAAATTAGCCGTGTTCTCGCGGCCTCACTCGGCGCTGGCTTCAGTTCTCCGCGAGTCGTCCTCGCGTTTGGAAGCGCGTCGCCTCCAGTCGTCCGCCGCCTGTTGTTCGGCCCGGCCTTTGCTGTTGTCATTGTTGTTGTACTGTAATTACCGCCGCTCTGTCTAACGGTACTCCAGCCACATTCATCTAGCCGCGCGGGGTTTCCGGATCCACTTCCGGCCGACCCTCAGACGATGCCGCCAGAGGCACGAACGCCCACCCGCCCCCAGCGCCGACGAGATCCCTCACCACCCTGCCTGCCCCATCCCCCATCCCCCATCAATCGTCGCTCGCCCCGCGCCCCTGCCACCGCGGTCGGCTCGTTGATTGGAAACTGAGTGATTAAATTATCAATTAATGATACTGTGCCGATATTTCATTTGCCCATGTTGTTGCTGCTGTTGTTGTTGCTGGTGTGGTTAATATCACACCCTCGCGAGATAAGAATTGATAAGCGGTTGAATGAATGGATGAGCGAAGTGCGTTCGTGTGTGTGTCCCGGAGACATGATGGCAAATAAATTCTGGAGACTCAGCGCAACGTCTACTGAATGCCATAAACAGACGGTCGGCCAAGTGAGCAACAAGTTGTTCATTCCAGCTGGATGATGTTTCAACTGCCGGTGGCAATTGCAACCGGCTCGAATGCGAGAAGCTCGTCATCCTTGTTGTTGCTGCCATTATTATTGGCTGAAGCATTCCTGCCTTCAGTTGAACTGAACTGCTCATTTCCGCGGCCATTGAGGAAGCGAATTCGCTTCAAGGAAATCTGAAATGGCTGTAAACAATCACGATGGCATACAAATAACAGTGGGCGATGAAGTGCGGGAGGAATTATTCGAGTAATTTATTAATTTTAGGTAAAATAGTTCAAAACTGAACAGTGGTAAAATTTGTGTCAGTTGAATCAAACCGAATTATCGAAATTGATCAAATTAAATGCCGAATTAATTGCATTACTTTATCAAAACATACAGACGACTAATTTGAATACGATTTCCATCACTGATTTCCCATTAAAATATTGTCCATGGACTCGTCAGTTCAGACGAAGTACTCAAATCATCGGATTAATATTCTGAAAGTACTTTTAGAGATTTGCCTTCGATCAATTGTTCCTCGGTGGGCGAAGCCCTTAAGATCAATCATTAAAATTTCATCAGCTCAGCTCAGCTCAGCTCGAACTTGAACTTGAACTAGGACCGAACTTTTTCAAGAAGAGCGAAATAATTCGTGGAGATCGTAAGTCAGAGGCGGAGGCGAAAAAACAACGAAACACCTTGTGAGCTTCAGGCGCTCCGAGAATTGCAACACGGAAGATTCTTATTTAAAAGTCGTTAGTCTAAGTTGGAAATTGTTTATTTAAAAATGTATTTCCTTTATTGCTTTGGAGATAACGAAAATTGGGCTTTGGTTTTCATTAATTTAATTCAAATTTCTAAAATTTCTTCGGAAGGAGTTGTGTTGTGTTGTTTTGTTTTGTTCTTCGAAGCGCTAAGTCTTGTTGTTCCAAGAAGTCGCCAACTGCTGTTGACACAGTGTATTTGCTGTTCTGTTTGCTCTTGACGCCGACACAATTGGAATATTGGGCGCTAATTCGGCCTTTTCCATCGCCATTAAGCGAGCATAACGGCGTGCCCCCAACCCCTACCCCTTGTTTGCTTTTGCAATGTTGGGAAATTTCAAGAAAAACAACACACGTCGCACCATAAGGAGGCGGAAGACAATAGAGACTTAATTGAGAGAAAACTCGCTACCTCCACATCCAACACCAACCCCAACCCTCCAATTCGACATCCACGGGCTGGAATCTCATTGAGGAGAAGGCATTTGAGCTACCTCGAATTTCCCTGAGTTTCGCCGGGAAGTCGTCGCAATTACGGACACATACGAAGAGCGCGAAGAACACTCGAAGACGTGTTCGACAACTGTCTGCGCGATACACGTGCCGTTGTCGTGGGCTTCGTCCGGAACACGCGTCGACCCTCCGGCCGAAGCGATCGGATTCGCATCCGCATGAGTAAAAGGAACAGCAGAAGGCGCGAAAATCCCCCCGAAAATCGCATCTCTATTGAAATGGCTGTCGATGAAATGTTTCATTAAAATTGTATGCCACATGGCCACGGCCACAGCCACAACAACAAAGAACAGAAACACAAAACGTAAAATTTACAACATTTCTCGGCGGCCACAAAAAAGTCCAGTGTGAAAAGGCACAATAAAAAATTGCC
Organism: Coelopa pilipes; assembly: GCA_947389925.1. Classification (NCBI taxonomy): domain Eukaryota; kingdom Metazoa; phylum Arthropoda; class Insecta; order Diptera; family Coelopidae; genus Coelopa; species Coelopa pilipes. The sequence goes on from OX376697.1 coordinate 10,873,894, forward strand.
GCACGCGATTTTAAAAGAAGAGCAGAAAAACCGACCGAGGTTGGCGTGCGGCACGTTCCACGGAAGCCGGAGCAGTTTTTCATAGACGAAATAAATTCTTCGAGGTGGTAGGGAAATTGATCGGCACCTGCTCGGCCTTGTCCGAGGCTAAACATCGCCCATGGGGACCCGGAGTGCAAGGGTTAAGGCGAGCCAAGGTGCTTTTCCTCAATCGTTTCCCAATCTCCGGAGCGATCGTCCGCCTCTGGAGAAGCAACTGAGAAATTCATCAGTGGCTCGTCGGCTGTCGTGTGTCGACTGGTGTTGCTGCTGTTATCATTGTTTTTGTTGCTGTTGCCGTCGTAGACGTTCTTCGAGTTGTGGCCGTTGTCGGTGCTCGCAACGATTTCCATATGTTTGAGTTTTCAATTGGAAACACGTCGCGCTCCCAGTTCGAATTCAGCGTCGTCGGCGAGCGGCGGACGCGCGCTTCGAGAACGAGAACGAGATTCGTGAATTTTCGCGTGGTTTTCGAGATATCGTGCGGTGCTAAAGCTTTAGACAAACTCCACAGAACAAAAGAAAACTGACTTTGTGACAAACGGCAAGAAGCATAGAAAATTGTTATCAAAATTAGAACCAAAAAAAAAAAAAACACAATAAATAAATATTTGTAAATAAAAAGCAGTTAGGAATAAATAACGAAAGTAGTCGTATCTGAGATAATCAATTAAAAAGAGAAGAAAGCTAAAAACTCCTATTGAAAAAAGAGAAATATATATTTGTGTGAAAAAGTGCAAAACACAAAATTATAAAAAGCACAAATATTGTAAAATCGGTCAAAATGAATGAAATGTGGTTGTTTTCGAAAAGCACTGATGAAGTCCAATTAGAACTAAAATTAAAAATTCCCAAAATTTGGAAATAAATAAACAATTGCCGATGTTGATTGCAACAACATGTTGCAATTGCAATGGCCCATGTGTTGTTGCATTATGATCGATGACATTGTTGTCGATGTGTTTCGTCGGATTAATAATAAATATCCAATTAGGTAAAATCGAACTCATTATGATTTCGACGAAAACTCATTTGGGGCAATTTTGAAAATCGCTTTTTGAATGTTGTTTAGCGGGGAGATGTTTTGAAAAGTGTCATCGCAGCGATTTTCGATAAACTAAAATCCAAAACTCACCCATTTATTTATGGCGAAAATATCATCGCTCATTGCTCGATCGCGGTCGCGGTCGCGACCACGCCGCGATCGTCGATCGTCACAGGGTTTGTTTGTTGTGGCTTCAATTGACAATTGACATATCGTCAACATGTTTACTGTTCACACCCTCCCACATACACACACACACACACGCAGATCACTCCGGCGGCTCGAGCTGCGTTCAGCTCGGAGACGCACGGACTGTAAACACGGCACGTGCATGGCGCTGTGTTCAGTCTGCCAGAAATGCACAAGCGATTGTCGCCATTTTGCCGCCAGCTCAGCTGCATCGCTGTTGCCAAGCGATTCCAAGTATTCCCTTTCTCTCTCCCTCCCTTCTTTCGTCGGCACCTACGTAGGAAAACAAATAATGCGAATTCGAATCGAAATCTATGCGAATCGCTTCGAATTCGAACTCGACATCGAGTCGCTTGGAGTTGAATCGAATGCGTTAGAGTAAAAATCGATCGATTTGAATCGATTTGAACAGAATTGAGATGTTTTGCGGGAATTTGATTCATGGAATTCGCAGGTCCATGTAAACAAAGTTGTTTAATTCGAATGCGGCAAAACAACGAATCGGAAAGAGATGAAGCAATACAAAAATAACATCAAAAACTGGAAAGATTGGGTAACTAAACGGGATAAAAAACCGCCGAATCCAAAAATGTGAGGAAAGATGCGAAACCGCGAAAATTCAAGATCGATTGTTCGGGTCGTGGCTCGTGGGCTGGCGGACTGGGGGTGGCGAGACCGCGACGCGATGACAGATCGTTTGAATCCGGGTGTCGTTCCATTGAAACAAATTAATTGATCTTGAAAATACCACACATTGAAGGTGTTCAGTCGACCGTGCAGACTTTGGGGCGGCTGAAAATCTCAGACGAAGGTCTTCCTCCAGCAAATAGAAGAAAGTGATCAAAATATTTGAAACTATTCCAAGTTCCTTCGTGATCTCTTGACTGAAAACGGAAAAAATAAAGAACATTTCCAAAAAAGTGAGAAAGTATTCCCTTCAACAAACTGTACAACAAAATATACATATCTCGAATCGCGCAGAAGGAGTGAAAAAGTAAATTGTAGGAAAAATTGAAAACTTTAAAAGCGTAGAAACTTCAAGTCCTAGATTCTGGATAAGAGTCCTGGCAAATATTTCATCAAAGAGGAGGTAAATTTTCAATTACTAGGAGAAATTAGTTTTATTTAATTGGAGAAATACTTTCGTTTCAACAAATTCAAACAGGGGACAAACATTATTCTTCTCTTTCTCTCCTTGGCACGCTCAGAACCGGCCGATTGCAGTGACTTCGGCTACAACAAGCACCAGACAACAACACAATGGATCGCATGCCACATGCAAGGGTCAACGCGAAGGACGACGCGTGACGGGTCGGAGAGCGAGAGAGGAGTAGCGGACATCATGTGGCCGCTGGCGGGCAGCGCGACGGCGACGCTGTCGGGGTCACCAACAGCACCAACAACATCAGCCATTTACACATCGGCGTCTGGGCCAACAGGGCTGGCGCCGGGTGACGTCGTCCCAGACGGCGGAGGCGGGACGACAGCAGCAGCGACAACCACAGCCACAACAACGACGACGGCGGCGGCCTCAGGTGCCCTGCTGCCGGCAGCCGCCTTCCTGCAAATGAACTTCAGCCACTACAACAACGAGAGCCAGCGCCTGAACCTCAACTTGCACCTCCATCTCGGCGAGGGGGGCGGCGAGGCCCACACCAACAACAGCAGCGTCGAGGCGAGCGCGTCGACGGCCATCGACAGCCTGCCGGCGGTCGACTCGATGCTGGCCGACATGGCCTGGCCGAAGGTGCTGATCGTGTCGGTCTTCCTGCTGCTGATCCTGGTGACCGTCGTCGGCAACACGCTGGTGATCCTCGCCGTCCTGACGACGCGCCGCCTGCGCACCGTCACCAACTGCTTCGTGATGAACCTCGCGATCACCGACTGGCTGGTGGGGACCTGCGTGATGCCCCCGGCCGTGATTCGCTACGTGGTCGGTGAGTCCAGGCCCACGGGGCCTACGTTGTTTACTACGGTTTTGCTGGGCTTCGCTCGGGGTGCAGCCCGGTGGCCGTGGGAGACGCCGGCGTCTATTTTTGCCGAAATTCCGAATTCCCTCCGCCCCTCGATCACAATCGCGGTGTGGCGTCGCCGCTCTATCGTTTTTTAATAATTTTCTCGTCGGCTATTTTTGGATTACATTAAAATCTCGTTAATCGCGTTTCTCGGCCACGCATTCCAGCGCGTATGATTTGTTTCGGCTTGTTGTGATTTTTCCTTTTCATCTCTTCTTTTTTCTTCTGACTCGGGGCGCTGCTGTGGATTTCAATTGGCTGGCGATCGCGCTCTTGGTGCAGGCAGTTGGCGCTTCGGGTGGATTCTCTGCGACATCTGGATCTCGCTGGACGTCCTGCTCTGCACCGGCTCCATCCTCAGCCTGTGCGCCATCAGCCTGGACAGGTGAGCTGGATTTCCTCGCACGCACAGTTGCCAGAGCGAGGCGTTTGTTGGTGGACTGCGCTCCGAGGCCTTCCCTTGCCCTCGGCAACGGCGCCATTAGCAAGCCGTCGACGCCGGAAGCGGAATCGAGACAAAGGCGCGAGGAAAATTGAAAACTTTCTTTGCCGAAACTCGTCCCAACACATACAGACTCATGCTAACCCACACATTCACCTCCCCACTCACCAGCCTCAAGCGCGAGTCTCGATTTCGTTTTAATGGCGCCTTCCGCCTCCGCCTCCGCCTCCGTGCCCACGACCTCCCACTTGCCTGCTCTTGCCATTGCCACTTGGCGTCGTTGTCTTGTTGTGTATTTTTAGATACCTCGCCGTAACGCAGCCCTTGACTTACTCGAAGAAGCGCCGATCGAAGCGCCTGGCGCTGTTCATGATTTTCGTGGTCTGGGTGACGGCCCTATCCATCACCTGTCCGCCGTATTTGGGCTGGTAAGTGATGTCATTGTTTGCTCTCGCTCTCTCTCTCCCTCTCGAAAATCTATTAGCTGTACCTCGTGCCTATTTCGTGTTTACCCTCGGTCGCTACTGGCGATCTTGGCACCGAGGATGAACATTCTGTTCCGGACAAAAAGAACCTGTCAAACCTCCCACCATCCCACTTCGGTCGTTCCATCACACATACATCTCCATCTCTGGTTACCTCTCCCTCTCCCTCATCATCATCATCGTCATCATCATCAAAATATCCTCCTGCTCCTCTGCTTCCTGCACTACGTCTGGCTTCCTGCCCGGAAGGGCGAGAGGCTTCCTCCACTCTCATGTTCACCCAAACTTATTTCCTTTCGTTCGGTTCCTTCTCTTCCGCCCCACCCGGCAGGTACGAGCCCGAGCGCGTCGTCTGCCGCTACAACCAGAACAAGGGCTACGTCGTCTTCTCCGCCATGGGCTCCTTCTTCATCCCCCTGGCCGTGATGCTCTACGTCTACCTGAAAATCGGCTACGTCCTGACGTCGCGCCGCCAGCGCATCGTGCGCGACGCGGTGAGTATTGTTGATGTCGTCGTTGTGTTGTTGTCTTATCCAATTGCCGTTGCTGTTGCTGTTGCAGAACTCGGAGCGCACGGCCGACCTGGACCACGACATCGACTGCGACAACTTCCTGTCCGAGTCGGAGCACTTCCAGTGCGCCACGCCCAAGTTCCCCTCGTTCAAGTCGCGCTGGGGCAGCGGCCGCACCAGCAACGGCCACGCCCCCAAGCAGGGTAGCCTACGGTGCGCCCGCTGCGACCAGGTCCGGACCTGCGTCGAGCCGGCCGGCCCGGGACCGGGGCCCGGCCTGCCGCACCAGGCCTCCTTCTACGAGCTGGTCGAGATCTCGCGGCTCTCGTCGCTGCTCCACTGCTCGGCCGTCGGCTGCCGCTACGGGGCGCCCTGCCTGGAGGCGCGGGCTTCGACGATGCCGCTGCCCCTGCACTACGCCGACAGCCGGTCCTCGTTCTCGGAGACCTGCCTGGCGGCCAAGTACCAGGTCGACCCGCAGTCGACGGCGAGCCACCCCCTCCCGCCGCACCACCCAGGCCACCACCAGCACCACCATCACCAACATCACCATCACCATCATCAGCAACACCACCACCACCACCACCACCCGCACCGCGTGGCGATGCGCGTGTCGACCACGAAGCGCGACACGAAGACCGCGAAGACGCTGACCATCGTGATGGGCGGCTTCATCGCCTGCTGGCTGCCCTTCTTCATCTACTACATCCTGATCCCGTTCCTGCCGCCGGCGGCCGTGCTCGAGTGGCTGATGTCGGTGCTGACCTGGGTGGGGTGGGTGAACTGCGGCATCAACCCGTTCATCTACGCCTTCTACAACCCCGACTTCCGCACCGCCTTCTGGCGCCTCACCTGCCGGCGCATCTGCAAGCAGAAGCCGCCGACCCACCACCTGGCCATGTACCGGGGGTAGGCGGCCGAGCGGGAACGAGGCCAATTCGAATCGTGGTCGGACGAGAGTCTGACTGACCTCGGGGGAGGGGAAAAAACCAAAAGACATGCGGCGAGTCCCGCCCATCGGCATCGAGCGAGAGGCTCAAAGCGGGAGACCAAAGTGGATCCAGCTGTAAATAGACGAGCGGACGAACGTCGATGATGGACGGTGTCCTTAGTCCTTAGTTGTTAAGCCCAACTAGTTAGTTTTAATCACAGGTCGATCCCGGCCGGCGGGGAGGGAGAGCAGACTTTCCATTCCCAACTTTTACTTGATAGTATTTTATATGTATCTCATTCACTGTGTGGTTCAAGATTCCATTAAAACTTGCTTCGCAATCGAATATCAAAGCCAAACGTTTCTTATTTCGTGGGTCGACCATGCGGAGATCATTGAGGTAAAATAAATATGTATAAGGGTCCAGTTGGCACAAAACGAGCAAGGACAAAAAGATTGCTTTGCTTAACAGTATGGAATTTGATATAAAAAAGCTTTCATTTCCGCTGCAAATCAAGCCAACAACAATACCGAGGAATACTGAACTCGTTAACCTGGTGTGAGCACTCGTGGGTATCCAAAGCTCGTTTCCGTGGACCCAGTTGAAAGAGTGCCGAGTGAAAGCTGTATGGACCTTCAACCCTGCTATAAAATGAACTTTCCCGCAATTTCCAATACGGGAATTGGAGCTTTAGGCAATCTGTTTACCAATTGATGTCACATGACGCAATCTTCCAAGGACTCGATAGTAGGCAAAGCTTCCACAAGAGACAGATGGGACAATAATTGTTAGTGAAGACAAGAACCGGCCAAAAGCATTATGAACATTTTACTTCGTAGTATAAATATAAATATAAATGTAGTTAAAAATAAAAAAATTATGATACTTTAATTTTAACATATATTACTATATTAACGTATATTATTATTAAGGTATTTGGTTGGACTTGAGATGTTACAATTACAATGAATATTATTAAGGACACGAACCACCTAGTTTAATTAACTTAACTACCTTGACATTAATGAAGGAAACTGTTTTCAAAAATATTCATGAGCAGTTTCAATCTCAATAAAGATTGCAATTGTGATCAAAGCGCGGTTCCTTCCCCTTACAGTTGACCCAAGATGAATTCGGAGAAATTACAAAAAATGATTTTAAATATTCACAGCACTTGCTGTCGATCTATGTCGATTGTCAGCGGTCTGGCTCAGCGGAAGTGGAGGACATCACACTAAAACAAAAGAAAACTTGGTAGGATGGAGAATTTGAAAAATGTTCGCATTCTGCCAAATTGAATTGTTGGCTTCCATCCTGTCGACGGCCGCACAAGGTGTGGTGTCTGCACCATCCCGATTTCATCTTCGGCCACAGTCCAGTCCACTCGACCACATCCGTCTTCTCGTCCAAACGGGCCTGCTCAAAGGACTTCCGGCTGCTTCCGGGTCGCTTCCGCCGGCAAGAGACCGACCACAGACGGGTGCATTTATGTGAGGGTATCAGAGCATGCATGGAAAATGGAAAGTCTCGGTCAATGAAATATCCGGGGCGAGCTATAATTCGCAATTATTGTTATTATTTCTTCTTTAGCTTAATTAAAGGGCTTTTCCGTGAGGAGGGAACTGATATAAACGTGAAGGTCGATATTTCTCTGGATCAAAATGATGCAGTGCGGCCAAGAATAGGGCGATAAATTGGGCACAGTTGTAAAGAACGAACACAAGTTGCAGCAAAGTTGCGTAGAACCCGTGTCGACCATTCGTCTCATTCTTGTGGGCTTGTTCGGAAAAAGGGAAACTTTTCAATTAATTCCGCTGCGTCCGGATCGAAATCCGCGAAAAGCATTTATTCGCACAAGTTCCACCGCGGAATCCGCACATCCCGCTGACGGGGCGACCCCGACGAAGGGGCGGCGCGCATGGTCCGCCCAAGGGAGCCCTACTTTTCGTCCAATGGAAAAGTTTTCGGCTTCTCCGCCAGCGGCCAAGAATCCCAGCTTGCCCCTTGCGTCTCCGCCCCTTCCCCACTTCCTTCCGTCTGCCAATAACTCGCAATTATTTCGGAAATTCTCGAAGCATTGTTTTGCTTAAAGCGGAAATCCTGCCTAATGGCTTTATTGTGGAACGACATCGAGTTCTGAGCTTCAATTCGGCAGCACTCCACGCAACTGGTTCGACTCATCCTCAGGAACATCCTTGTCAACTATGGGAAACTTGGAGACGAGAATGCTTACTTAGAAAATACATTTTCAATGAATAGTGAAAGTCCACCAAATCACTGCAAGGTATTTAGGTAAATAAACATAAAAAATCAATTATTCAAATTCCATCAGCTCAGCCCGAGCTTCGCCGAACTTTTGCGGAAACAAACAGAAAATTACACAATAATTGGAATAAAATTCGGTTCGAGGGATGGAAAGAAAGTCAAAGAAAACTGTTTAAACGAAATTTATTCCCTAATTTTTGTTTAAATTTTTTTGAAATTCTTTTTTTGTGCTCCTGATAAATTGTGTTTTTGTTGTTGTTGTTGTATTCACTCCCTGCTCTAGTCTCGAGCAGTCGTTAAGTGCCGTTGACATTGAGTTGACGTTGTTGTTGTGATGTCATCTTGTTGTTGTCTTGTCTGCTCTTGACCTCGGACTCAATTGGAACCATTCTAATGCCGATTCGCTATTTTATTGGCCATTAAGGAACCCTCGGCCCTGCCCCTGCCCCTCCTCGCCATCCACTGCTTGCTGTGGCTCAGTTCGCTTTGTTTTTCACGAAATTTAAAGTGAAAATGAAAGCACTAGGCACACCAATAGAGGCGGAAGCAAACAGAGACAGACGCTGAATTATATTTAATTGCGAAGCATTCCATCTCCCTCTCTCTCTTTCCACATGCCTCGATCACTCATGTGAGGAAAATCTAAAGGAAAAACATTTGAATTACTTTGGATTGTTCCAGTTCTGGTTCTTGTTGTTGTTGTTCTTGTCATTGTCGTTGTGGTTGTGGTTGTTGGCGCGTTCAGCACATGCTGCGAATTTCCATCGCCGCCTCATTGACAGTTGCAAAAACAAAAGTCAGGGCTCGGAACTTTAGGCAAATAGACGAGGAGTCGCACAAGCCAACGAGATGCGGGCGAAGTTCGTGCGCTCTTCGCGAACTCCGCTGAGACGTGCCGCAGAAGTATCTGCGAGATACACTTGCTGCGCAGCACCAGCAGCCGCCGCCATCGAGTGCGCTCAAAGCCGGAAGTTGCGTCAGGCCTCCCTCCCGCCGCCCTTCCGATGCGTTCGACGCAACGCGGTCGCAGCTGCCTGGGGCGGAGCTCGACGCAGACACAGGAGTATCTGCGCGATACGTTCGCCCAGGGTTCGCGATTGCCCCCAGTGGAAGCAGACATTGCAGGAAAACTCGTGGCTTTAATTTTGTAACCACTCAAGGTGGGGTTTAGGGTATAAAACACACAACCGCAGGTGTTCGGAGGAGGAAATGTAAGAAAATGGGAGACAAAGAGCGGGCTACAATTTATAAAGTAAAGCAAGCGATTCCAATTAAGCCGCTGCATGAGGAGCAACCGGATAATTAGAGGAGCAAATTTGATGTGCACAGTTGAGTCACAAGGGGTGGGGCTATCGGTGCTGGTGGATTCCGGCCACGTGGGGCCGTAAAAAAATCTCCCGGGCCGAGGGACAGTGGATCGGTGGGTCGTGGTCGGGGTTGGGCACTGGGCGCTGGGCACACATCGTGTGGCGGCAGACAAAAGCTGAAATATTAAAATTTCAATTTCGAAAGTCCATAAAACGAGGGTCATCGAGGGCCGAGCCGCATGCAAATGGCCACGGTGGCTGAGTGAGGAAGCGGCGCTCGGCGGGTGGGCCGCGGAGGGCCGAGACCCGGACAGTTAAATGCAGGGGCCATCGAGTTGCCGAGCTGCCTACGGCGCGAGGACAGAAACACGGAACCAATTGTGAGGCGTGCGACGCCATTAAATATAATGACGAACACGTTCTCACGCCCCTTCACGCCTCCGAAAAGGCATGCAACGAAAACTATTGCATGTGAGGACGGAGCGAGCCAACGCCGCCTCCTGCAAATACCAGACCAATTCACTGGCCTGGCCGCGGATCTGAGGCAGGAGAAAGACCGACGCGAGACCTGGTGAAAGCCACCCTTTAATGTATTTTTACTACTATTTTTGTTCCGCCGTGTTTCATGCCTTGCATTCCTTCACGGCCATGTTGAGCTATACATAATTTATTTGCTTTTATTGCACCCCAGCTCCTTCACAGATTCATTAATTCGTGTCAAAAACAACCAGCTATTTTTGAATGTTATCAAAATCTCGCTTAATCGCCATTTTTCGCCAGGCACCGCGTCGAGTTTGGAGGACTGGGCCAGGAGATGCCTCCAGGGACTGAATCTCGGCATTCGAGCTTTCGAAATATTGTTTTCGAGGCGTGATTTTCGGGAGTTTCTTTGTCTTTTCCTCTTCATTGACTCTCGGCCTCCTCTCGATTCCCTGCCCCTTTCCGCTCCCACACTCTTCCTTGTTGCCTGTCGTTGACTTCCGGCACCTTAATTGGTTTCCGTTCTGCACACACCGCACTTCACACCTCACCTCACCGCTCCGCACCACACCTTGTCTGACACAACCATCCACGCCCAATAACCCCGGCGAGCCCCGCCCCGAGTCCGTGGCGGTCTTCGTTCGGTCGCTCATTCCTCGAGGCTCCGAATTTATTGCCGACAGAATTATTAACCCGAAAGCTCGATTGTTGCTGAGTTTGCACCAGTTTGTCTCTGGTTCTGGCCACAGGAGTTGCTGTTGGTGCAGGCGTTGGTGTAGGTGTTGCAGTTGTGTTGTTTTTGCTACTCGGCCAACGCGTTGACCACTAAAGCACTGCAGTCCAGCACGACGGAGAGGGCGAGGTCGAGGGCGGGGGAGGCGCCAATGAAATATGGAAATTGCACGAAACGGGTCTGCCGAGGGCAGGAGACGGGCGGTCAGAGGCTGGGGCGAGCAAAGCGAGGTTCGCAATTTGTGATGTGAAAAAATGGGCCGATGGTAGCCTCGCGTTGGGAGAGGGGCGAGGGCGAAGCCTTTGTCTGCTAAGAGACAAATTTAATGCCTCTCGTCCTCCGGTCCGCTGCGATCTGACAGATCTCTTCCTCCCAGCCACAGATTGCTTTCGCAACCGGAGTCTGGGGCAAACGCCGAGGATGCCGACGGTGAAAGGAATCTGCGAAATGCCAAAGGAGCATCCGAATGCCTTTAAAGCGAATCCCAGTGGAAGAGGAGGAACAAGCGTAATTCTCGCAAAAAATCCCCTGAGAGCCACGGGAGACCCATGCAAAAATCTCGTATGAAATTCTTAGCGATATTTAAAAGCTTCGGAATCTCCCCCACCTCGGACCCTCGCTCGCCATCCCTGGTGCCTGGTCGCTGGTCGCTGGTCTCGGGGCTGGGGGTCCTGCGGGGCCCTTGCAGGGTGAACTTTATTCACTTGAATGAAATTCACCTCGGTGGAGACGTCATGGAAACAATTGGCCAACGGTTGTTTCGCAACAGTTGTTCCATCGCTCACTCCACCCCCCGCAACGCCATCGCGCCCTCGCCCTCGCCCGCTCGTTGGCATCGGGCGGCCCTCGGTCGTGGGACTTTATTTGAAATTTAAAACAACAAACCAGCCATCGCTCAGCTGCAAGTGTTGCCACATCGAATGCAAAGGAGAAAAGCAAAACCAAAAGAATAAATACCAGAGGTAAAGCACTCAAGAGCGCAAAGGGAAAAATCTGCTCCAACAACCAGGGGTACAGAACAGCAAAACCGCGAGGACACGAGACCAAAAGCAATAAAAATGCTCGACGAGTTGCGAACATGTGAATCAATGTTGTTTTTGCTTCACTTCTGTTTTTGGCCCTTTGAGTTGTGGCTGTTGCTGTTGCCGTTGTTGCCATTACCACTGTGTTGTTGGTGGCAATCGATTCACGCCTCATCGAGTTCTTCGACTCCTCGACAAGGGTCGCCATTCATTGCGGTTTTGTAATTGTCGCTGCCCGGGTCTTGCCCTTGACCAGGACACCCGGAAGCCACCGCACACCCACACCCACTCACACTCGGCGGTCAGCTGGCCATTGAAAGTTAACTACGAGGCTCGTAAATCGACCTCACAGCGAAGGCGACGATCCGCAGCCGAGCGCCAGAGTCTGGACTCGGAAGCTCGGCTGTGCAGTCACACGGACACCTCGCGTGCCCACATGTCGCCAACACGTGCTCGACGAGTGGGCCGCTAATTGTTGAACCGTGCCGACACCTGTTCCGTTCCGTTCCATTCCGCTCCGCTCCGTTCCGCGGCGCCAGCGACAACGGCGCCGGCGCCGGCGGAAACGGAAGCGAGTCGGGTGGCGAACACAAAGCTCGGGGAAATTGAAAACGCCGTTGTCGGCACGGCCCGGACGCCTCGACGAGTTTCAATTACTTGTTAATGGCATTTTTATCGCCGGTCTTCGGTCTCCACTCGGCATTCCAGCTATTTGTGTTGTTTCTATTGTTTTACTCCCTTCTGTTTCGTTGGAAATATTTTTAGATATCTCGCCGACACCTTTGGTTCTGCTGTTGACCCGGCGCCTCCCCCCACCCGTCGCTGGGTTGACCATTGTTGTTGCCCTTTCCCCTCCATCCGCTGCTGGTCATCCGAATCCCTTGGGATATTTTCGTTTTCTGCCCACTCCCGATAAACGCCTGCCCAGAAATTCAATAACGCATTAAGCAAGGCCTAATAATAGGCCCCGACTACTCGGTAAGCTGCAATGAAGCATACGGAATCAGGCCCTGGCACGACTGCAAAGTTATTCCTCAGACGCTCGCCAACGACTCATTCATCCATTCAAGTCCACCCACTTCAATAACTCGTCTGACTCGGGCCGGGAGCCGAAGACACTGCCATTGTACTGGGATCAATCAATTATTTCCATCTGCTTCCATGCCGTGGTCTGGTAAGCTATTTCCGCCTCCGAGGGGAGGCCCGGAGCTCAGGGCGCGCCGGGTTCCTGGCGGGCGATCGCATTGTCAGTGCCAGCCGGGTTCCAATTCCGCTTGCGAGTGTAAGTTATGCTGATTGCGAGCCGATCGCCGGTATTTTGGGCACAAAGGAAAAATCGCGCCAACGAAATCCCACCTCGAGGACTTTCATTACTTCCACAGGGCGAATAATTTATCATCGCTTACGGGCTCGGCATCCGCCCAGGGACCCAGGGAATCAATCATTCATCGCTGCTTCCTGATTTCCACAACCCCAACGCCAATCTCTGGATCTCCACACTGGCCATCGTCACCCGGAACGAGATCATGTCTGCGAGGATTTGCATTTGTTAGATTTTCGAAATTACATATTTACATTCTCGCTTGCTGCTCGAATAATCCAAGCATTTTCGTTCATTTCGCCCTCTCTCTCGACCTGCATATCCTTCATTCATTTTCATCATTGTGGTCCGCTCCAGCCTCCGTCGTCGGGATCTCTGAGTAATGGATTCCCATTGTGGCCCTCATCGTTGCCACATGCGTGTGCGCCCTCATTACCATTAATGCCCTCGCCCTGGGCCCATCCCATCCAGGGCAGCCACCAGCCGCCGGCCCGGCACGCAGTCATCGCCACAATTAAAACTCCCCGGCAGTTGAATTCACCAATGCTCGTTCCGGCTCCGACGCCAACGCCGATGTCGATATTGATGTCGACGTCGTCGGAATTGATGACACTTGCGATTGCCGGCGAACAGGAACCGGGTCTTCTGGGGGATCCGCAGCAGACGACGAGATGAACAGACGAACGATTCGAATCACGACGTATGACGTACGACGCACTCTGGAAACGCGCGTTCCGTCCTCGCAATGCCTTCGTCTCGGCCCGGGGCGACGCAACAGGAGCCGCAGTCGGAGCCGGAACCGGAGTCGGAGCCGGAGACGCCCTGCGTGCCGCGTCCTCCCGTGAGCGCGACGGCTGCCACCTCTCACATTTTTCACATAATATTTCCACGCTTCACCAATGTTTAATGCTTTCCTTTTCCCCTTTCTCTGCCTTTTCTCACGCCCTGCTCTGTTGCGGTGTCCTTCGCCTCGCCCGCCTGTCGCTGCAACTGTAGTCAGCCGACCTCCTGCTCCGGCCCCTCCTGATCCGTTGCCTCCTCGTCCGTCGGCTCCTGCCCTGCGTCTACCTCAAGATTGGTTGCGTCTTGAGGTCGACAGCGACAGCGCATCGCATTCTTCACCTTGTTACTGTTGTTGCTGCTGTTCTTGTGGCTGCTGTTCTTGTGGTTGCTGTTGTTGTCGCCACAAGCTACAATTTGTAGTGTTTGCGGTGATGGCGTCGATCCCTCAGCGCGCCGGCACCGACGAGGGGTCCGGGCGCGGCGCGGGCCGATGGCTCGAGGCGAACAGATGTTTATTGCCCGCATTTAGGGCTTGAGCGATGGCGTTGCCACCCCTGCTGACCGCCGACCGCGTCGCCGCCATCGCATTTCCCATTTCGTGTGTCGCCACCTAATTTCGGGCCCTGTCACGCTCCGTCGTCATTCCTGCAGCCCTTTCGCAACGTGCTGCCCTCCCACTCGCCACATCCGGCGGAAGGCCCTGGTCGGGACGGCGCGGCCGGGCCTTGAGGAACGCGCGGATCTTCAAGAGAACGGAAGGACGAGGTCGGACCGGGCGCAGCTGCCAGTAGAAGAACCTGGTGAGGCGACGATGATGCATTGCTATCAGAAAGCATTCGATCGGACCTTGTCGCCGGTCGATCCCGATCGGAGGGAGGGAGCTGCGGTCGGAGGAAGAGAGTTTCCATTCACAACCGTGGATTGGTTTTGGTATTTCTACACAGCTTATTAACGCATTATATTAGAGGTTCAAAGTTTGAATGGAAATGTGAACGTGGTTCAAAGTTTGAATTAAAATCTGAAAAAATCGTCGACCGCAATTGAACGACCAAGGGTCGCAGCTTCCAAAATAGCCTCCGTAACGTAACGTGGCCGCCTCCAGCTACCCCAGCAGCGTCGCTATTTTGGGCCCTGCCGTCGTCCGGGCCAAAAATAACCGCTGTCGGGAGGGGTGGGGTGCGTTTAGAGCGGTGGAGGACAAGTGGAAAAAAATGGAAGAAAAAGTGGAAAGTCGCCAGGACGCCGTCAGCCATTAAATTGGATGAAGCACTTCTGCCGACGCCGCGATGGATGTTTGTGCTTTAGCGCAAATAAAATTTCGAAAATTTGACAAATCCGATTTTTCGGCCGATTGTCCGGGTGGTGGGGGTGGCTGCTGTTGGTGTGGTGTGGAGCCCCTACGACTGTCGTTTTCCAGTCACTTGTCGCAGGAGCCGACTCAAGGACCTTGAGAAAAGGTTGCCAACACGCGACCGATGGCGGGATCGAACGGGCGGGGCTGGCTCCACGTCTGGTCGCAGCCCGAAGTAGATTCGGGGCGTGAACGTGCTGACAACTTCAAAGCCCTGGCATGAAATCGGCGGCGGCCCTTGCGACGTGTTGCGGCCGGGACGCCGAAGTCGCGCCGTCTTCACCGCTGTCACCGTCGTTGCCGTCGCCCAGGACGTCCTTTGTTGTGCTATTGAAACCGTCGGCTGGTGGCGGCTCTCGAGGGAATTGACTTCCAGACCGAAGGCGAGAGGATTGATATGCAAATTTGGGTCTCACGCCCTGGATTCAGCGATCGCAGGTCATTTGAGTGAAGGGACGACGGGCGAATTCGTGCGGCTGAGGCGCGGGGCCAGAGCCTTGTGGACAATGGATGAAGCCGAGAACCGCCCTCGTAAATGTCTGGGGCCGCCTCCTTTGAATGGCGACCTCTGGCTCTGGCGGCGACCCGATTGGGGTCGTCCTTTTGTGCCGCCGGCGCATCCATTGACCACGTAATGGATTAGAAGTAAATGGGACGAGGGAACGAAATCCATTTGGCAAATTCACATGTGTCGACTCTTATCCGAAGAACTTCTGCTCCCATCACCCTGTATAGTTCGCTCGCTCCTCCCTCTCTCTTTCCCTCCCTCGCCCTGGACAGCTGGTCTCTCGCTCTTGCTGCTATGAAAACACATAAGGCATCGCGTCGCCGTCGCTCCCTTGCTGTGGACGATGATCGTGTTGTTGCTGGTGATGATGATCCTGTTGTTGCAGACTAAGTGCGAGTGTTGTTGGTGCAAATGATAAATAGTTGCTGTGAATTATCTGCATACACACACACGCGCACGACACCCGGCCACCCTCGCAACTGCAATCAGTGGAAGCCCAACAGGACGTGGAATGCCGAACAGGGAGAGAGTGAGAGGCAGTGAGAGACGGAATCCGAGCATTTCACAAACTGCAAATATTTAAAAAAAAGAAACAGTAATAGAAAGTGCAATAAAATGAAACACAATGGAATGTAGTTTACATTGCTGTTGTTGTTGTTGTTGATGTTATTATCCGATTACATGCATTCAGTATGTGTAGAGAAGCCTCGAAATGGGAGACCAGGGAACGCTTAGCGGTCGGTCCTGAGTGGTTGCAGTCGCCGCCGACCTCCCTCCATCCCTCTTTCACTCTCCATCGCCCCCAGTCTCTCCTTTCTATCCCTCCGCCCTCACCCCACCCTATTTGCATCGATATTTTGATATTTTTACTCCAAGTGCTCAATGCTTCAATACTTTGCCAACACATTTTCCAACCCATCCGACATAATTCATCCCGTTGCCAGCGTCCTGCGTCCCGTTCCCAGACGTCGAAGGGACGAAATCGGCAGCCGCCCGAGATGATGGATCGCCGCCTGGAAAAGTTGAACAGTCGGCGCCGTGCCCGGTGGCAGACGGCAGACGGCTGACGTCTGGGGACTCCAGAAAAATTTGTGTTATTTTCGTGCAAGGTGATTGAAGGGCTCTTTTCCTGCACAGGGATCACGTCGCAGCCTCCCGACTCCCGTCTCTCGCCTCTCGCCCCCCAGGAATCAGGAGATTTTCCTCCGAAATTAAAAAGTACATCAATCCCATTCGTCTTCGGGCTCTCGAGGGGTCAAACACTTCAATGGGTCCGGCGAAGAATCGCAGGCAACCGGGTCCAGGCCGAGACGCAGCCGCGATCCGTCATTCGTCGCCGTGGTAGGTCAGAGGTCAAGCGTGAAGCCCCTTTCGGGAGACGCAGGGGACGCGGGAAGTGCAAACGAATCAACAGCCAAAACTGAGCAACGGCAGAGCAAGACGGATGAACCGGAGGTGGGCGCAGGGAGCGGGCAGCGAAGGACCTCCGTGGATTCGGCGGGCATCCATCATCGAAGCGGCCCGGCAGGACGTTGAACCACAGCCAGGGCCGTAAGTGCCGAAGGCCGTCGAGACCGGGCCCATTGCAGGCTCGATCCTTTTTAGGCCTCGGCCCGAGAGAACGCAATTATGAGCCATTAGTTCTGGAGGACAGCGGCCCGACGCTACGAATCGATTCAATAAATATTGATGAAGCTGCCACTTGGGAAGAACGGGTTCAAGGTCGGGGGATCGAGTCCGCGCCCAACGAACGACAGGACTTCTAAGCCCGGGGAGGAGAGAAGGGCGCAGTGAAGGAGTCGAGAAGGACGCAGTGAAGGAGTCGAGAAGTTGTAGACTGCTCTTGAAATTTCGCACGACAGTGCTTGGAGAATCGGCAAGACATGGAGTGAACTCGGGAAGAAGAAAATAAAGAACATTAAGAACAACTCAAAGAGAAAACGGGCGAAAAGTACGAGAAAATTGAGGAGAAATTTTCGAAAGTTCGGAGGGAAATTTAAATGGAAAAAATCCTCCATCCTCCATCAACAAAAAACTGGACTTGAAGCAAACTTTGTTGGAAATACACAGGAGTTATTTGAGAAAAACAACAACTGCTGGACCTGTACATAAAAAACCAATTAAGCTTCGATGGACTTGTTCTCGTTCTTCCTCGCCCATGTTATTGGATTATTGGACTGACTGACTGACTGACAACAACAACAACAACACCTAATTATGTCAACAACAAACAAAAGGTGAAATATCATTAATCAAAAGAAAGCCTGTGAAAAATTACACTAACTTTATTGTTGTTGTTTAAACAGCAACTACAACAACAACATCTTCAACAACAGCATATAATTTGATGGAAAAGCCAGCTAGTGGAAACTTATTATAGATGTGTACAACAACAATACAATCATGACAAAAGTTAATTGACTTAATTCGCATGAGCTCTGGATGAGTTTTTTCAATAAACCTGTAGTTGTCATTGTAGTAGTGGTCACTGTTGTTGTTGTTTGTTCTGTCGGCTGGTGACGGTTCATTAAAAAAGTTTTCATTTCTGCGAACTTTATGAAAAGCCATTGGCCAGTCTTAACGTCATTCGGCTGCGGCTGGGCGGGAGCGTAAAAACAATGGCGGAAATCGGGGCTTTCACAGCGCCGTCAGTCATCGTTGTATGGGGTGACCAGACGAGGACAAAAGCAGAGACCTTTGAATAGAAGGCCCAAGAGTAGGTGGGAGGGAGGGAAGCCCGAAGACCTCTGCACGGGGCGACGACCTTCGACCTCGAACGACCTCGAAAATATTGTAAATGTTGAAATGCCAAACTTCACTAAATATTCAACAGACGGATGTCAGTGGAAGCTTTGACAGCTGATGTAAAGTAATAACTTAAGAGACCGTCTGGTCATCCTTTTGTTATAAAGAAAACCACATGGCAGAGAGCGCATGTGAGCATGTGAAAATGAGAGAGGGCGAGAAGAAGGGGTTCGGCTGCAATCGCTTCGAAGATTTGCTGCGAACGATTTGGGGAATTTCTGCGTTATCCTGTTTTTATGGGGCTCTTCCTCCTCCTCTTCTTCTTCTTCTTCTTCTCATTTCATCTTGTTTGTCGGTGGTTTTCGCGTTTCAAGAACAGCTATAAAACAACAACAACAAAAACGCCAGCAAGTGCCAAAATAACACCTGCCAAAACTGCTTAAAAATTGTTTGCTTGTGGTTGAAAGTTCTTGTTCTTAGCCATGTTCGTGGTGTCGTTCTTGTTCTTTCTTTTCTTGTATTTATTTTGGCGGAATGTTGTTGCATTTGTTGTTCCCACGAGCGCTGTTTTCATAGCGAGTGCTGTTGTTGTTGCTGCAGCAGTTGAACTGCGAATGCTCGTGTGTCTGGATTAAAAAGTTCCGACGGTGGGCGGGTTGGCGGGGTGGGCGCGGCTCGACACGTCCCCATGCCACGCACTCGAGGCGCATTAATCCGCTTAGCAAAGCGGATCCTTCGCAACGACCTCATCACCGCCGTCATTATCATCATCATCCCCATGACGGCGACCGCGGCGAAAACAACTCTTGCCTGCCGTGGGAGGGGCCGGAGTCGCCCTGCAAGGGCCGTGTGGGCAGTGGGCAGAGGGGGTGGGCGCCGGCCCGAGTGCAATTCGCGAATCCCCGATGTGTCTGAGAGGTTTGCGCTCAGTGCTCGCGGCTCGGTCTGCTGGCTTCGGGCCGGATTGGATGGCTTCTTCATCTTCCGGCTTCACTGACGGCGCAGCCATTAGGGACGGGCCACGGAGGGGGGGCGGAGGATGCTGTTTCATGTGGAGTCAATCGGAATTAGCCTTTTCAGTCAGCGCTCCGTTGCTGCCACGTCCCCTCGGACTGCGGTCTTGAGAGCCCCAATTTGCGATCCACTCAGTCGCTCGACCCCGACGAGTTGGCCGCGATCAACTACTGAACTCATGAGCGTGACTGCCGGGCGAGGAGAGAATCGGTGGGGGCGGCGTTAGACCGAGGTCGGGCGACGCGAAGGGTCGGGAAGGTCGGAATGCGAAATGCACGGCATTCTCGGGAAGTCCTGGGGCGACAATTAAGCGCCGAAAATAAAGAAATTCCGACACCTGCCGCCGCCTCCCGACAGCAACAGTCGCAGAAAGTAATCGGAACCAACGACAGACGCAGTCGCCACAGCCCCGATAATAATTACAACAAAATCAGCGAAGCGTTCGTGGAGAAGAACGATAACAAGAATACTTCGGAAAATGTTCTGCGAGAAGGCATTCAATCGATGCGTCCTCCGTCCGTCCTCTGGCTCGTCGGCCTCCTGCCCTTTGTCTGTCGCTTCTCCCAGGAGTCGCCCCCGCCCATCTCCGCCCACTCGCTCTCGGCCGTCTGTCGCAACATCGTCTTCTGTTGCTTTGTGCTCATGCAGCGCCCACGCCACGCCCACTGCACGGCCTTCCGCTGGCCCCCACCAACCTCGAATCGCTCGGATCTCTCGCGCTCTCCTCTTGTTCCCAGGCACACGCCGCCCACCCACTCACACTCCCGCAAGGTAGGACATGGTTCGGACTAGTGTCGATGTTGCAAATGAATGAAATTAAGAGTTATTAATTATTTATTGATTCGTGCTCAGCATTTGTTTGCACAGCATCGGGATTTGACCCGCCCCGTGTGCGTGGGTGACGTGGGTGGGTCCTTTGTGTGCGAAACAGGACTCGGGCGATCGGCGATTGTTGGCGTGTCGTGATTCGAGTTGATTTCATAATTTATTGGTTTGCGAGAGTCCATTTGGCGGATTGGGCGCGTCGTCCGTGGGAGTTTCACGTTTGCTGCGTACTTTTAGGAGCTTAGGCAATGCGAGGCGGGCGGAACTCAATCGATTTGCATGTGAATGGGAGGCGAACAAGGGATGACACTGGCTTCCGAAGCATTAGCTGATAGTGGGTGTTGTGTTTTTGCTCCTCAATTCTGTTCAACTTGTGAAAACACGGAAAAATTTTGCATATCTTCGGGCGCAGCACAAGTGGATTGGATTTACATAAACCTTGGAGTTCCGGAGCATTTCACTGGACGTTGTTTGCTCCTTGTCAACACGCGGAAATAATCGTGGAAGAGTAGATTTTTCCCATTCAAATTCTGTAGAGGAAAATTCGGCTTATTATTTCCATCTGCTGGCTCAAGTGCTCCACGTACAGGTCTCGATTTCAAGTCTGTCATTAAACCGAAAATACTTAGGACCCCTCGCTCGACCCCGATCGGCCTCTGCGGGACGATGGCGTACGAGGATATTGTTTTTCATGGGGCCAGACTCGATCAATTATGGGAATCCCCCGGCAACACGGACTCGCAGCAGCCTCATTGTGTCCTTGGAACCCGGGCTTCACGTTTCACTTCCCCAGTGTCGAGTTTCCGTGTGTGTGCGTGTGTGTGAATGGAGCACAGCCATGTGTGTGTGCGTGGGTGGGGACTTTTGCTGGCTTTTGTAATTTACAGTTGATTACCTTCTTGTGCTACTCGCCCTCGCGAGTCTCATGACTCTGGGCCCCCGTTGCCACCGGCTGCTGCTTCAAACGACGCAGTCTCCCCATCGCCTGGCTCTCTGTCGCTCTCACACACCCGCTCGCTCTCTCGCTCACTCTCTGTCTCTCCGAATGGGCTCCTGCAGGAATTGGAATGAATGGAAATCGACTGGCGGATGTGTCTGTGTGGCGTGGGTGTGGCGTTCGTAAAATTCGATGCCTTCTACTTTTTATTTTCCGTTTAATGAAAATATCATGTTCTCGCCGTGTGTTATGGAACCGTACGGAATGTGCGCATCCGTGTGTTCGTTACGGCTGCAATTATCTAAAAGCCTGGCTGGGAGGCGCCTCCACCGCGCCTCCGTGGGGCCTGAAGGGCAAATCACGGCCCACATCGATGGGCGGTTCCTTAATGAGGACTCTGGCTGCGAGACGAGCACGTCAGACGGAGGAGCAGGGACGGGTCCAGAGGTTGGCAATCACGGAATCGTGTGTAGCGAAAGTTGTGCGATCGTTAAATCAATCAAGAGAGTCGCAGAAATTCCACTGAAATGGAAATGTGGCGCGAACCGAGTTCGTGAATCAGTGCAGAGGACGGAGGAAATTTCGGGGAAATGAAAAAGCCCCGAAATCCTATCATCGGCGGCTCAGGAGCTGCCGAACCGATCGAACCGTCGCCCGACGTGTAGAGTGCGGCCGACGAAAGTCATCGGCAAGGAACGACGTCTGCTGAGTTTGCAACAGGCCTTTAAATTCCATTAAACTCCTGACATTTGACGCCCCCAACCTCGGCGATAGGACGTCGTTCTTCAGTCGGATTTTCCCGTCCTTCCACTCGGTTGTTGATGAACTTTTCTCTTTAAGTTGATAAATTACCCTTAATAACTTTCTCGGAGTTTCACTAATTTGAATACATTGTTATTTATTTAAGCACATTTTACCCAAATCTTCAGAGCTGTTTTAGGAGCCCGCGTGGTTCATTTAACTTACGAGTCAAGAACTTCTGGCAAATGAAACGACGGCCTGTATTTTCTTATTTGGTTTCGCTTTATTCATTCATTGGAGTCTTTTGTTTTTGTTTTTCTACTGTAGTTCAACATTGTTTCTTAGCCTAGTTCATTAACACTTTAATTAAGCAGAGTTCACATTGTTTTTTTGTTTTTACGTTTTTCTTCTTTCACATTCATCTATTTATAAGGAAATAATCTTACCTATAATGAATTAAGTTACTTTAAAATTTCGTATTACTCTCTAGTGGTTAAGTTGTTCCATAAGTAATTGTAATCAAGTGAAATAAGTTAATGATCATGATCGAATGCAGCTTATACCGAACTTAACGTATTCATATTAATTACATCGCTAGTGCATTGAACCTTAAACAGTTGTACTTAGTGTATCCTAAACGTAGCATTAAAGAGCCCCATGTACGCAAAGCCATTTCATTGCATTGCCAGTACACATGAAAGTTAATCTCTACAGAGCAACGATATTTTCACACACTTGTCCTCCAAGGACACCAGCTGGATCTCCGGCGGAATTCCCTAAGACCGGGGCTTAAGGCGGCGCACTTGTCTCGCCGTTCGCCAACTGGAGGCGTTCAAGGTGAGAACCTGACAGCTGACTTACACCGGCGCACGTGAGATCCCGGCCGACTCATGTGGCCGGGACACGCACTGGCAATCGCAGGCAGACGTAGTTCTCACACACACACACACCCACTCACACAGGCAACGGCCACGACCGCCCCCCCCCCCCCGCCTACTTCGACTTGGTGCCAGCTGCGAATCCGAGCTCGAATTACTGTGGACTTTAAACGGGACGCGCCGTAAATTAAGGATCTGCTCGTTAACACCCGCAGCCAGGGAAGCCTCGCGCACACATTCGCCCGAGCCACTCATTGGCACCAGCCACCGCCCTCTCTCACCCTCACCCCCACCCCCACAATCACCCACACTCTCCCACACACACACGAGAAATTCATATGGCCATCGGGAAGTGTTGTTGCTGTGGCTACGAAGCAAGCGAATTTGGAAAATTTTGTTTGTTCTTATCATGGAATCGTCGTAATCATCATCATCATCGTTTGCACAACGAATGGCTTCGTGTTATTTGCATTATATTCTTCTTGTTTTGCCTTATTATTAATGGGTTGATGTGTTGTTAGGTTCTCAAAATAACCCGCTACCATAAGGAGTAATTAATGGATTTCTATTCACTAACATTGTTGGCGTCCCACGCCCTACGGGTTTCCCCACTACAGCTACTAATACTAGTTTTTTTGCTACACATCGGGTTGGTTGCTCTTCGGGGTTTTTCAATGGTTTTTTCAATGCCGGCCAGCTGGTTCCCTCCTTCCGTGCCCACGACTAGAACCTATCTTTGGTCTATCTTTTGGCCTCCCATAAAAATAGACCGAAAGCTAAATCACAATCACTTCCAGCGGGCGTCGCGGCGTCACGAACCGACCAAGACGACCGCGACGACAGGATTTCGCAGCGGCTCCTCCGGCCTCAAGGAGTCTCCATGCCCCGATGCCCCGATGCTCCTGGGCACCGGTCCGCACCGGTCCGCACCGGTCCGCACCGGTCCGCGGCGAATGGCGGTGGACGGGTCGACGATGGGCTGCAGTCACGTAGAGCCAGCGCAATGTTTCCGACAAACAACGATAAAAAATAATTTATATTCGATTCGCGAGGAATGCAGACGAGCAGACAGCGGAAGGGAAGACAAGGCAAGGCAAGGGAAGGAAGGAGAGGTGACAATCGAAGGCGGGACAATGAAGGGAGAACAATAGGCGGCGAGATAGTGGGAGTGGGAGAGGGCGGGAGGGGTCGAGGGCGCGCACTTCGACTTCCGAGAAGCGAATCCGGGCCACGGGGCGTGTGGGGCGGATCCTGACGTCGCCGGTAATTAATTCCAGGGCCGTGTGTGCCCGAGTGCGTATTTGCGACCGAGTCCGCGTCCGCGTCCGTGTGCGAGTCGTCGACCTGGGGCTCCTCCTCGCCCACAAGGTCGCCCCGGCGATGCCAGGGTGAGCACTTAATTAAGTTAATTAAACGATTTTCAATTACGCCTCACGGTCCTGCGCTCCTGGTCCCAGGTCCCCGGTCCCCGGTCCCCGGTCTGGCGGGTCAACTATCGGCGAATGGACATCGTGTTGGTGGGGAACTGGGGCTTCGTGGAGCCGCTGAAGAAGCGCTTGCAGGTGAGGCGCCAGAAGGCGGCCCGGAAGTCGACGCTGTAGAAGGCGTAGATGAACGGGTTGATCGCGCTGTTGAACCAGCCCAGCCAGGTGAGCATCTTCGCCAGCGGCCGGCTCACCTGGTGCTCCTCGAGGAAGGGCGTGATCAGGTAGTAGACGAAGAAGGGCAGCCAGCAGGCGATGAAGCCGCCCACCACGATGCTCAGCGTCTGCGTCGTCTTGTTCTCCTTCTTCAGCGACGTGATCCGGTTCGACAGGGTCTTCGAGTGCTGATGGTGGTGCTGGTGGTGGTGGACGCGGGTGTTGCGCGTCGTGTACGAGGCGGGCGCCGTGCCGTCCAGGAGCGGCGAGGCCACCAGGATTCCGCCGCCGCCGTGGTGGTGCCGCATGCTGTGGGGCCGCGACTGCGACTGCGACTGCGAGTGCGAGTGCGACTGGGGCGGCGGCTGCAGCAGGGCGCCGCCGAACGTCCAGTGCTGCTCGCCGGCCAGCGTGGTCATCGTCGAGGAGGCGGTGGGCGGGCGCTTCAGGGAGGCCGGCCGCGTCAGCTCGTAGCAGCCGTTCTTGGCGTTCGCCGTCGAGATCGCCAGCAGCGAGCAGTGGCCGCCGACGCCGACGCTGACGCTGACTCCGCCCCCGCCACCGGCGCCGCCCGCCCCGTTCTCGCCCTCCGAGAGGATCTCGACCTCGTGCAGGTCCTTGGCGAGCGTCTGGTTCGAGAGGGTGCGCGCCGCCACCTGCTTCTTGTGGCCCGAGCTGAGCTCCTGCTCGGAAAGGTCGTGGTCGACGTCGTTCTCCACATTCGTCGCCGTGTAGCGCTTGAACTTCTGCGAACGAAAAGAGACAGAGAGAGAGAGAGAGAGAGGGGACAGTGAGATTGAGCTGCAGCTGGAGCTTGAGCGAGGGGTGAGTCATCTGTTAATTAAGTCAAGTGCATCTCGTTGACGCGCTCGTTGGCGGCTAATTGGGCAGCCGGGCGCCTCCACCTCCCTGGCTGGTCTTCTGGCCCCCCTTCACTCGGCGGCAACCTAATTAGAATCCATCGTCCGGATCCCCCACCTCACCGCCCTCGCACACACACGCACTGAGCACTGGGCACTCACGCGACGTGGGGAGGGGGGGAGGAACGAAAGCTGCTTACGTTAAGCGCTCCCCACCGCCAGCACTTGTCGCAGGAGGCGGTTGGGCGCTGTTCGAATGCGTTAAACACATCCGAGGACCACCGATGCGCCCCCCGGATCACATTGGGGCGGTGCGGGCTGCGGAGGGCAGGACCCACAACCAGATGGGCCCACGGAAAACGCCTGCCAAACTTTCTCTGGACTGGACTGGGGGAGCCGCCGCCGATATCGATGTCCTGGACTCGCCACTTGTGGGCGTTCGATTGGAATTCAATTCCCAAGCGAACGAGCAGAAAAGGTCGGATCTGGCGAGAACCTTCGACAACCTCTGACAAGAGCTCAAGATAAAAACCCAAGATGGGAACCTGCCAAGTTCGCTCTCAAGGACATCCAAACACACGCACACACAGATAGACGTGGTGGCGGACACATTGACGGAGACGGGGGGCAGACGGACAGACAGACAGACAGACATCCATCGCATGACTGTCAAATCCGAGCCCGAGATCCGCTCTCTGTCACTTCTGACAACTGCTTGACTTAATCGACGGCAGAAGAATGCGTGCAGTCGTCAGAAGAGGGAAGAAAGAGAAAAGAGCCCACTGGAGGAAGAGAGCGGAGGAGGTGGAAAGGATTGGAGAGCATTATCCTGTGGAGGGCGTGACTGCGATGCGGAATCTCGACGCAGAAAACATTCCTGAAACATGAAAATAGACCTCGAACAAGGGAATCGCCGGAGCGCAGGAGGATCCGAATTAGGTTTGGACGGGAACTTGGGAATGCGGTCGGCGGAGAGACGGAGAGGCGGACGAGACTGAAAAGATGAGTCCACTTAAGTGAGGCCCACATACATAGACATGAACCCAGAATGAGGCGGAGGGGGATTCGGATGAGTGGACGTTGACGTTGACCGCCCACAAACACGAATACAAATGCACGATATCGCTCTCACCCTCTCACTCCCAGGAGTGACTTGACTTACCTTGTTGTGCACACTGATGTCGGTCATGTTGTCGTGGCGCGAGGCCACGACGCACGAGATCCTCGCGTAGACGTAGATCATCACGGCCATCGGGATGAAGAAGGAGCCCATGGCGGAGAAGATCACGTAGCCCTCGTTCTGGTTGTAGCGGCACTCGCTCAGGTCCCGCCGGCCCGGCTCGTACCTGCGGGGAGGGCGGACTGCATGAGAGTCATGGAGACAGGAGGAGAATCGGGAAATGGAGAACGAGGAAGGCGAAGAGAGGGCCAGAGAATATGATGGGGAAGCAATTTGTTCGCTCGTCACATGGCAGGAACAGAGCATTGTGAAGAGTGCCATCGAGCGGCCGAAGGACGTCCTCAAAATATGCGGAGAATCCCCCAAATGGCCGCGTCTGCAATTTGGCCAAATGACCGCCATCCGGCGCTCGAATCCCGTCCTGTCGAGGGCACCTGATTACCTCCTTCAGACCGCCGTCGCACTCCCTGATCGGACGCCGCCCACTCGCTGGCCGCCCGCAATTTCTCCGCCAAGGCAATCGAGACGTCGATAAATCATCGGCGCCACTGTGCATGCGGACGTGTGTGTGTGTTCTTGTTATGGACGTGCTGTTGTCGAGTGTCCTTGGGAGCGCCTTGTGCTGGCCGCCTCAAGTGCTCGAGGTGCTCGAGGTGCTCGAGGTGCTCTCAGTTCCTGTCAAGTGCAAGCATTTTAATTCACATTTTTCATGCATTCTTCATTCGCATGTTAAACAAATCTCTCGCCCTCTCACACACACATGCAAGAATACTTTCTTCGTTCAGAATGTCCCCCGAGTGTGAATGTGTTTGCTTCTGCCATCAATCGCAGAGGGGCCGCGGGGCGCAGGGTGTTCGAGGGCGACATTTGAGGACGAGATAAATTATTAGAACCGCCACCCACGAGGACGAGGGCCGACGTCAAGCGCATTCTCGGGTAATTACGATATCGAAATTGAAAATGTCGCCAAATGACTGCCGAATTCCCAGTAGTTCTTGGGGGGAATGCA
Organism: Coelopa pilipes; assembly: GCA_947389925.1. Lineage (NCBI taxonomy): Eukaryota > Metazoa > Arthropoda > Insecta > Diptera > Coelopidae > Coelopa > Coelopa pilipes. Next base: position 10,901,152 of record OX376697.1, read on the forward strand.
ATTTCCATTGTCCATTCTGCTCACAAGAGCCTGGCGTTTCTCAGGTCGTCTCTCGCTCCCCTCCATGGAATCGGGTTTTACTCGATATTATTGGGCCGGGGAACCGACTTACCATCCGAACATGGGCGGGCAGGTGATGGCCAGGGCCAGGACCCACACGATGAGTATCATGATGAGCGCCAGGCGTTTCGAGCGCCGCTTCCGGGAGTACGTCAGGGGCTGCGTCACTGCCAGGTACCTGCGGCGAGTAGGCGAAAAGAACAGTGCGATAAGAACTCGGCAGAGGTGGATGATAAAACTCCCAGAGGAAGTCCGGATCTAGATCGAGACTCCCTCCCCGATGGGGACACTAGGAGTCTTATCCGGGAAGCGTCCGCGGCGTCGGCGGCGAGAACTTGATTATTTACGGACCCCCGGAGGTGGCGGACGTGTTTGGGTGTTCGCGTTCTAGGGCGCCAAGTGCGGCAACAACAGCGGGAACAGCGGGAACAGCGGGAACACCGGGAACTCGGATCCAATTTCCGACTAAGACTCACCTGTCCACGCTTATCGCGCACAGACTCAGGATGGAGGCTGTGCAGAGCAGGACGTCCAGCGAGATCCAAATGTCACAGAGGACCCATCCGAGCTGCCAAGAGCCTGCAACGACAGAGACAGAGCCAGAGATAGAGATAGAGACAAAAAGGTCAATCTCGAACAAAAAACACAGCGGAGCACGCGGCACGCACAGCGAGAAAGTACCAAAGAAAGAAAGAACGAAACACTTTCCAACTTGTGTCCGAGGGAGGCCGGATTGGGAGAGATAAAGGCCGAAGGGCGAGGCAGCGAAGGTCAAGCGGAGAGAGGTGTGGGTGCGGGCCGTGGGGCGTGGGGCGTGGGGCGTGGGGGAGAACAACACGGACAACAACGAATTTAATTACAAGTTTACAGCGTTAATTTCGGCGCCGTCATTCGCGAGGCCGCCACCCAGCGCCCGCCCCCCGCGTCCACACGCAGCGCGACGCGGCAAAAGGCGCTCGAGAGGACATTAAATGGAATTAGGGAATCACAAAGGCCGCGGCACAAAGGCCCGGGGGCGGGCGGGCGATTCGGCGACGGACGCACAATCACGGCAGTCCGTTGTGCTGGAATGGAGCAGTTAGAGGCAGCAGGAGCAAACAAAGCGATGGACAGATATGTGACAAGTCTACGGACAGGCGGGCGGGGTCGGCCTGGATTTGCGGGGTATTTGCGAGGGACCGACGCGACTTCGCCCCTGCATCGCTCTGCATTCGAATGCTGGCGCGAGTCCGTGTCCAGGTGTCGACGACGTCCGTAACTGTAATAAAAGGCAGATGGCGCGGGTGGACGTTGGGGTGAGGAAGGGTGGCAGCCGAGGGCAAGGGGGCGAAAACACGGCATTTGGACGCTGGCCCCGGCGTAATTGGGTTTTGATCGCTTGATGTAATTTAATGGGTTTTGCAGCCTCCGCTCTCGAAAAGAGGCTCTCGGTCCACCGAGGGATTGAATAAGAAAGGGCGAGCACGAGCTTGGGAAGGAAGCCGCAGATCAAGAGGAACAGCAGGACGACGACGACGAAGACGGAGTCGGATTTAATTAGAACCTGTCGCAGCCGATTGAGAGCACTCAAAGGCCTTCGCAGTGAATAAAAGTCGACCTCAATTAGGTGGAGTGCAGAGGGTCCTGCCGGGGCTCGTCTGTGCTCCCGTTGCAGAGCTTTTCATCGCCAGGCCTCCCAGAGACAGAATTATCCTTTGCTCGTGTTTCCTTTCGCACAGGGAAAGGATTGGATTGGATTGGATTGGATTCGTCGTCCTCGTCTTCGTTGGTCCTTGAAACTATGACGCAAAGTCTCCGGCGAACCTTTCACGCCTCATTCGACATCAATTATCCCCCCACGGACCCACGCACACCACGCCGAACCGAACAAACACATGCATAGGCAGGGACACTCCACGGAACAGCAACAGTTGCCGCTTCTCGGAGCCCACGCCTCGGCGGCCGGGTTTGACTTCGGGCCGTGCTGTGGGTGCGGGCGTGGGCTGATTGTTGTTTTAACTTTTAACCGCATCTCGACGTTTTCCGGTACCGTCCCACACACACGCATCCCCGTATCCGCACACACACACACAGGAGAGAGACCCCTGCTAACCAGATGGTGGGGATTCCATTGAATTTGAATTCGTCGGGCTGGGATCGGGGCGCAAAGGGGATCCTGCTCCTCTTGCAAGTCATTAAAACAAAATTAATTCCGGAAAAATCAGGCCGAGGACGAAGGAGCGGCTGAAGGCTCTCCGTGCCCCGAGCTGCGAGCTGCGTGGATCTCAATTTCCAAACGAGGCGAGTGACAGGCAGGGCGGACGCAATAAAGGAGCCACGTGAATGGAAGTGGAACGCACGCTCATATATCCGCACATAGACATATCGCGGAAATCGCGTTAACAAAGATTTTGGCCATAAATTAAAAATGTCGTTCACTGCGAAAAGTTTGCTCATTAAGATGCCTTGAGGAGCTCCTTAGCGAGCCGTCTTTCAAATCTCGACTTCCAACCTTCCTTCCGCCCTTCTTCTCTCCCGCGGAAGCCCGTTTAGACCTTCATCCTGCCTGCTGCCGCGGAGTCGTCCGGGAAGCCCAAGTGGGGCCATTGGAGGATCCTCTTCGGAGCTCGTCCTGCCCCATGGACCCTGCCCTATTCACTTTCACTTGAATTCCGATGGCGCCAACGACTCCAGGTCCTTCAATCCCAAATCGCCGTCGCCTTCCAATGGCCCAGCTCGACGAGTGGTCCTTCGTCGGCGACGCAGTTTTCTCATATTTGTCAGGGGAGGCTCCGCTAATAAATGCTCGTCCTTCGCTCCTTCCACCTGCCCTGCTTTCACCGCCCTGCATCGCCCTTGGCTTTTCATCCGCCTGTCACCTGCCAATGGGACCGACACGAGTCCTTGGAGCCAGTCCTTGGCGACCACGGGCGAGCTCAATGAACCGAAAATGTCGACGACAAAAGTATTCTGGGAAATCGGCGAGCGCGTCTCGGCCGCGCGCAACTTTCATGGGCCGCTGGATCCCGGACTCTGGGGCCAATTTGCAAGTGCAGACGGCCGGAAGAAGGCGCCGGCGCACCGCGCTGAGGAGGAGGCAGAGACTCCGGGCCGGGTCAGAAAGTTTTGCATTCCCCGCACAATTAGCCGCAAATCGCCCCGGGCTCTGGCGACAACTAGTTTTAAGTTAATTACGGGTCGTCACATGGGGCTTTCTTCGAGAATGCTCTTCTTCTACTTCTACATCTTCGTGGTCGTAGTCGCCGTCGCCGTCGCCGTCGTCCTCAGCCCCATCTTCATCCTCTTCCCGTCCTTCCCTGGGCGCTCGCTTTGTTGCCATCGTCGTCGTCCCTGCAGGCGTCCGCAGGACGGACAAAGGATCCTGGTTACTGGAGCAAAGTTCAAACTTTCCCTGGTGTTGGGCGGCCTGGCGGTTGTCGGTAACATTTTAATTCCATTAAAAGGGGAGAGTTTTTTTTTATAATTTTTCGCAAAGCCCCCTGTTATTTCCAATAGGATTATGGGACCACCAATGCATAGAAATGAGTTGCTTTTGAGTTATCAGTCCACACACAAGTAATCCCAAGTTGGAGGCGACATGAGCCCCATGGCAATCGGGGGCGCCACGGAAACGACGAGGCGGGGTCGGTGAAGTAAAAACACAGGATCCTCGTGCGGATTCCCGGTCACGTGTCGTCACATTTATGGGGATTTGGAATTACATTTCAGACAATTTCGAGTACATTCAACGCCTGAGATTCGGCCTGAAAGATAACTATAGGGGCGAGCGATCGACGGACGTGGGATCAAAGGCCAGGGCCACCAGGATTGCGGTTGATTCAAGAGATTAAAATTGTCCACGAGGAAGGGAAGGAAATTCCCATGTCGCCGACGGACAAGTGTGTCAGACATTCATGGCTTCTCGGTCGCCGGCACTCGAGGGGCAGTCGAGGATACTTTGAACGATTTTCCGGTCGCTCACCACATGCTCCGAATTTGGACCGTGCTCGGGTAGGGCGTCGGAGCAGCGTCTCCCGGGTGGGAAGGACACGATGGCACAAAACCCAGCCTGTGCCCGGGGCGCAGCCGTCCCTCGACCTCCTCGCGGGAGCTGAAAACAGGACCCAGGCGAACCCCACATGGCGAAATTAATGGGAACAATTTTTGTAAGGAAATCATGTACAAACCGGGTTCCGACTCCGCCTGCCGTGCTTTACAACTACACACACACACCCACCCCTACATGTGTAGCTGGGAAGGGGTTTCGGATGTTATTTTCTCATCCCTTGCCGTTCCTTTGGCGGGGCTGCGGTCGGGGAAAGGTTAAATATTGATTCAACGAACCCGGCAGCACCCTCGGCGCCCGTCCGCCCACGACAAGTGCAGGTTCCTCCGCAAATTCGATTCGCAATTCCGCAATATTTGCGAAGGGATTGAGTGAGGACTCGAGTTCCCGGACTCCTCTCGCTCCGCCGCATAGGAATGGTAAGAAAATGGCCACCTCATGGGCAGCGCGAGGACGAGGCCCCCGCAGCCCGCTGTCAAAGGATATTCTGCATTTCGTTTGGGGTCCGTCCCGTCTCCGTCGCCCCATTGTTGGCGAAGATTACCTAGAGTTGGTGAAACGTGCTCGACAGCCGGAAACGGAAACGAGCGCCACACTGAACTTCCGGCGAAGCCCCGCGATGCGGACGATTCGCGAGGAGCTCGTGCAGAGCGATGCTAAAAATATTGAAATTTCCACCTCAACGGCCTTTCAGCGAATCCTTCGGCTGGCATTTGAGTCACGAGAGGCCGTGTGGCAGCCGAGCTGCTCCACTTCGCGCATCCCATCATCCAGGATATCGTGTTTCCTCGACGAGATCCGCCTAATGGAGTGCGAGCGAGAGGAATAGTCCCCTGTCCTTATCTCGAGAATAAATTGCAGTTGATGCTGCTGCCGGGCCCATTCGTTTCGAGCCATTGACTGTGACGCACCTCGCAGAGCCGGCGAGTGCTCGACAGAGAGGGCCAGGCAGAGAGTCCTGTCGCGTTTCCTTCCGCGCTGCGAAGCTGCGCTCCTTTCGCCCATATCCGCTCTCTCTGTCTCTCTCGCGATCCCCTCCCCGCTCCCCTCGAGTCGCTGGAGTTCTCAACGCCCGCCGCAGGGGCTCGGCTGCCAAAAGAGGGAGACAGGAGCAGGAGACGAGACGCTCGCACGACAATCGATGCAGTCGGATTGTACACTTTATCGCAGCACCAACGAGGGCGGGCGACAGCGACAATTCCGAGGATTAGAACAACAGCCCCCTCCCCTCCAACCACAACAGCCAGGGCGCCCGAACTCGACTGGGCCACAAGTTGAAGACGTCCGAGGAGGAGTCGAGAAATGTGCACATCCGAGGATCCCAGCATCCGTGCAAGGACGTCACCACCTCCGGTTCAAACGTGCTCCGGCCGCACTCGAGCCACGTCGACGAGGGCGAGGCAGCCGAAGGGGAGCAGGGAAGGAAGAAGTCCCCGGAGCACGTTGCCGAAGGACGTTCGCTGCAGACAGCGCGACGCGGTGCGTCGGGGTGCGCCAGGGGCGAGTGGGGGGGGGGGGAACAATGTCCATTCATAAATTAAGTGGATTTTCATTTCATTACGTTCGCTCGCTCCGCGCTCGGTGAGTGGATCAGCAGCGGTTGCGAGGAGTCCCTGGGGCAGTCAGCGCGAAACGAGTGGCTGACGGACGACTGGCTGATGAAGAGAGACGGCAGGAAGCAGAACGTGAAGATTTCGTCTTTCGTCGCGAGAACTGTGTGCAAATTTGGTCTTAATGATGGCGGAGCTCTCGCTTTTGCTCCGGCGGTTCTCTTGGGCGCATCCACGACCGAGGAGACCGCCGACAGGAGCGGCCCAGAAGGGGACCTGGAAGGACCTGGAATCAATCGCACGATTGGCGGCTTGAGCGAAGCGAGAGGATATCGGATAATCGCGTCTTCAATTGGCCGGTGGCTTGCGATTTTCTTTCCTCTTACTCTCCCTGACTAATTCTTTATTCAGTTGTGGTTTTTCCGTGTTCTTCGCCGTCTGTCGATCGATTGCTCGGGGCATTTCCTTTTCTCCCTTTGGAAGGTTGGGAATGAATTCTCCTTCCGGACCCTTTTCTTTAGAGAAATGAGACCTGGGATGCGGGTTTAAGTGGAAAACATGGTTTCAGATGAATCGAAGTCCTGTGCTAGGCTGTGTCTGCCCAGTGGAAAATTATGGAAATTTGATGAGTTGACACGCGTGCCGACGAGGATCATTTGGCGACACGCTTGACCTCATCTTCTCCCTGCTTTCATATCATTCATATCATGGCCCAAAAGTCAACCAGTTGCCCGAAATAGCGGGAGGAAATGGTTCGAAGAAAACGCACTGGGTTAAGAGACAGGGTTAAGAGACCTTCCCACATCTGAATTGTTTCGACTAAATACCCGCCGAACCTCCACCACGCCACGCCGACCTCCACGGCCCATTGTGTTCGTGCCAGCGGCATCGGGCCCATCACAATCACTCGGGTCCCCTCGTCCCCGTCCTCTCGCCCTCTGCGGTCTCGCCCTAATGACTTGTTGCTCGCCGGTTTCTCCTTCCCTCCCCTTCCTCCTGCTGGCGGTCTGCGGAAACCCTCGTCACATGTGCCACAAACACATCGATGGCAAATGTTGTTCACGAGGAAGTTTTAATATTTTGTCGGCGACGGCGACGGCGACGCTGACGACGACAGCACACAATTGTATTTGTATAGCTCTGGTTGTTGTTGGTTTTTGTATTGTCCCGTCCTAATGTTACACACGGTAAATGCTGTTAGTACGGTGAATACTGTAGTGGTTATTGTAGTAGTTGTTGTTGTTTGTTGTCATTAATTTTCCTGTTACTTTGTTGTTTCTGGTGTTTGCGTTGTTCTTGTCATTTATTGTTGTTGACTGCGATGACATAAAGCGATGGAGGAAAACCATCAACGATTGCATCATCATTAGTCGGAAGGATATTCACATAGGAGCAGGAACTGTGCCAACGTCACCGGGCGAGTTCGTTGACTTCCGGCCGAGAGCTGTGTGCGTGCGTGCGTGCCTGCGTGTGGGTGTGTGAGTGAGTTCATCGCTCGCCCCACCCACGCCGACGCCGGTTGCCGGGAGTCGCAGACGTCGTTAAAAATTAATTAGCTGTCAAAACACATGCCCCGACGCCCGCCGCCCGGCGCCCGCCGTCCGGAGCCCCTCGGAAGTTGAACTGCATGCACACACACACACGCACGCACGCCCCCATTGATGGAGGGCAGGAAGTGCGTATCAACAGGTGGCAACGCCTGCGCCCCGTACTCACCTATCAGATGCACGGCGACGGCGGGCGGCATCACGAAGATGCCCACCAGCAGGTCGGCCACCGCCAGGCTCATCACGAAGCAGTTGGTGACCGTCTTCAGGCGGCGCGTCGTGATCACCGCCAGGATCACGAGGGTGTTGCCGATGATCGTGATCACGATGAACGTGCAGAAGACCGCGATCAGGCAGATGCCCTGCCAGCTGAGCATCAGGTCGTAGAAGTGCGACCACTCGCCCCCGTCCGCCGCCTCCTCCGGCCCCGGCCCCGGCTCCAGGCCCAGACCCAGACCCAGGCCCGAGCCGAACAGCCGCGTCGCGTTCTCCTCCAGCGTCGGCGATGACGTCACTGTCGCCGTCGCCGTCGCCGTCGCGGAGGACGCGCCGGCCGCCGTCGTCGTCAGCAGCAGCAGCGATCGGTTGATCGCTTCCGCCTCGGCCTCGTCGTACGCGAAGGACATGTTGTTGTTGTTGCTATTGTTGTTGCCGTGGTTGTTCGGGTTGTTGCCGCTGTAGGCGCTGCCCATGTGACTGTAGTTGTAGTTGTTGTTGCTGTTGCTGTTGCCGTTGCTGCTGCCGCCGCCGTAGTCGTCGCCGCTGTCGCCGTGGCCTCGCTGCAGGAAGTTCACAACTTGCATGTAGAGGGCTTGGCTCCTCTCGCGGTTGTTGTAGTTGTTGTGGCTGTTCCTATTTATGCTGTTGTTGTGGTTGTTGTTCGCCTTTCTATTGCCGCCGACAACGAAGTCCACAGTGGTCGCCGCCGGGACGTCGTCGAAGCCGTCGTAGATGGCTTCAATCGGACCGACATCGGAACTCGCCGACGCCGAAGCCGTCGCTGCCGAGAGCAGGAGGGAGTGGGCAACACTGGCCAGCGCCGCGGCGGCCGTCGCTCGTGCGCTCAGACCGTCGCCGGAATTTGTAACTGTAACTGAAGCTGTCATGGCCGCTCCTCATTGGCCTGATTTGTGGCTGTCGATGGCGGTGGCGGCGGTGGCGGCGGCGGGGCGGGCGAATTCGGTTGACGCAGGGCTGCGGCTGGGGGGCTCGGCGGAAGCGATGGCGCGGACGCGGACGCGGGCGGCGTGGCGCGCTCGTCACACGGCGAGGAGCTGCGGAAGAGAAGACGAGAAGAGAAGGAGGATGAGATGGGTTTTCGTCGCGGCCAGACACGAAATTAATTCAAGCAATCGCGGCGGCAATTTATCAACGGGGCGGGGCGGGGCGGTGCGGTGGGCTGAGGCGTCGACTGGTGGGACGGGGCGTGACGAGGGGGGCGGTGAACATGGTTGGGGCCTGCCTGGCGGCGAGGAGGTTGATTAATTAAACTTGTAGCGAGAGCTAATTAAGCTATTCTTGTTCTTGTTGACTTTCCACTCTCGGCTCAGACGGACCTGAGTCGACCAATGAGGGGGTGGGATTCGGAGGGTGTGGGCGCGGCCGACATCAACCCATCCCCGCCCACCATCTGTCGTCCTGTCGCTCTGTCGCCCCGAACAACTGAATTTAATTCTCAAATGCCGGTCTCCCCACCTTCATCCACTTAGTCCCTGTCTTCCGTGTTCCCACTCCCACCTCGCTCCCACCCCCTGCCGCCTCCACTGTCTCCCTCTAAACGAGAGCGTGGCGGTCGCTGTCGGTTGCGCTGCCGAGCCGAAGATCTGGCTGCATCCGCTGCCTCTCTGGCCTTCTCTGCACGCGCGGCGCCCCCGGCCTTGACATTTAAAGGCGCAACGTACGGCCCAGAGCACGAGGCTGGCCGAGGCCTGCGGGCGAGGCGACGAGCGCAATCACGACAAATGTCCTGTTAACTGCGAACCGTAAGTTGCGGCTTTGCGGCCATTCCGGGCAGCTGCCGTGCGCGCCGAGCCGACTCCGCACATCAGCCGCGTCCGCCCGCGCCGAAGGACTTCGTGCGAGAGGACAAGTTGTGGCGCGAGGAGTAAATGATGCGAACGTAATTGGACGACATTGTGAGCCGAGCGGCGGCTCGAGCAGGAGCTGATATATGATATGCACGAGACCCGGACCCGGGCACGGCTCGGCGTGCGGCTCCCCACGCGTCCACGACTCGATGCTCGATGCTCGAGGCTCGAATCGGAAACTTCGGTTCGTCTCGTCCCGCCTCGTCTCTGGAGTACGGCTCGGGTGTGCAAATAGTAATAAATAATGGGGAACGGTTAGATAGATATTTATCGGAAAACTTCCTCAATAGCTCGAATGCGACAATTTGTTTAGGTCCACGTCTTCCCGCCTCCCTCTTTAACCCGCTGCCTGGGAGAGTCCTGCAAGGTCGCCCGACAAGGCTTTATTTATGATTCCATTAGGAGGCTCAATAGGGCCCTCTCTCTCTCTCTCTCTGTCTGCCTCTAGCTGGCTCTTTCTGCCAGCTTCTCCCTGGCCTGCAGGTTCTGTGATCCACTAAACGGATGTATTTAAAACTTCGACAAGAAGTACTTGAGAAATCTGTTCGTGAAGTTCTCAGACAACTTTGAATAACTTTTCGCCGACGTTGGGCCCGATGGGGGCGGGGGAGGCGCACGATCTGGAGCGGGTGGGGCAGCAGAACCCGCGCCCTCCTCCGACGTGCGCAACAAGCGCTTGAAGTTGGGTCGGTCACACATGCGGAGAGAGGACGGTGGAGTGGCGAAGAATAGCAGAAGGATAGTGGGAAAATTAAGGAGAACGAAGGGTTTAGGGCGTGGAGGGGCGTGGTGCGAAAGGGAGGGGGCCGGCGGGGCTGCGGCACGAGCACGAGCGAACACGTCCTAAGCTCTTTATGGCTATAAAGGCGCCGACGACAGGACAGGACAGGACGTCCCTGCCGCCCGGTACAGCGAAGTTGCATTATGAGCTTGCTTAACCCGGGCCGGCCAGACAGTGGCGAGTTTCACCAACAACCATCTGCGGAGGCAGCCGGCAGTGCTGGACGACCGCGGGTCGACCTCGGTGCGCCCCAGCCACCACTCGCGGCGCTCCCGGGTTGAGGGCAACAAGAACAAGGGATCGGCGGCGGCCGAAACCCACGTGACGAGCGCGCTGCAACGGACGTGAAGGCAACAACAGCAAGTGCGGCAACGCCGTCGTCTACAACAATAACACAAATTATGCAGCAGGTCCGGGAGCTCGAAAAAATTACGTCTTATTGCGTTCGCTTTTGGGTTTTGTTTCTCTCGCTCCTCTCGGCAGCTTTTGACGCTTAAAATTCCATTTCGGGGCGTTTAGTGAAATTGCGAAGGACATGCTGTGAGCAGCCAGGATAATGTTCCACATGCTGCCGCTCCTCGTTACGTCCGAGGCGGATGCAGGTGGGGAGACCGGCAAAGGCGGGGGCGAGGAAGTCGGAAATAAGGAGACGTGGAGTTAGATAGATGGAAATGCGGAGGACGGAAATGCATCCTAAGGAGCGAAGAAGCTGAGACGAAAAACTGCACACAGGGGAGAGGAAAACTTTCGGACACGGTGGCACAAACGCATCGGGGCGGGCGAAGAACTCCGAGGACATAGAGGAAGAAAGAGAATTCAACTCCGGGACAGCCCACAAGGAGTCAGCCCGAGATGAAAAGAGACCTTGCCAGAAACGCCCCTCGAATGAGACGTTCAAAGGCTCGGAGTGGATGGACAAAAGGGGAAAATGCGACTAAATCACCCTGTGGAGAGGCCTAAAGCAGGCTTTGTGGCAGTGGGAAGTGCATCAGAGAGCCGTATTTATGTCTCCGCAGGATGTCTGGCGCACTTCGGGGCTGCTCGCGTTGCTCCTCCAACCGCCAGCCGCCCGCCCTCGTCCTCTCGCTCTCTGCTAAACTCGCAGCCCGGTTTCAGAGTTTGTCGGGAAATTTTGCACTCGACACGAGTAATTAATGCGACATTTAAACAGCGATTAGTGGCTGCAGAGGGAAGCAACTGAGGGGGAGAGAGGGGAGAGCCAAGGGTTTTCTCAGGGGCGACGGAGGCGGAAGATTGGAGGACGAGAAACTAAATACGAAAGCACGGAGAAAGGACGAAGGAGTAAACAAAAACACCATTCCGATGTGGAGCGAGAAAGCGGGGAGCAGAAGTGGTGGAGAGGGCGAGGAATCAGCAGAAAAATGGCGGGAGTAATGGATGGCAAAGTGGAGAGCGGCGGGGAGGGGTGCAGAGGGGGAGGTGAAAGGGAAAAAGTCGAGGCTCAGCTCTGCAGGACACTGGGCGACAGTCGAGGGCCGAGGGCCGAGGGCGGAGGCTTGTGGGATTCTCCGCATCATTAGAGAGATTTTATCAATAAACTCATTTAAGGACTTCCGCCGCTGCCGCCGCCGCCGCCGCTGAGGATTTGCAATTTGAAGCCGTTTGTTCTGCTGCAACTACTTCCGGTTTGAGCATGGCGCGGGCGGAAGTGCATTTGCGAGGCTGCTGTGGAGCGGAAGGAGCGGCTAAATGAACCTTAAAAATCCTTCAGTACAAATGTATGTGTGTGTGAGTGTCTGTTTCTCCATCGCGATAGAATTGCATTTGCAAAGGCATCGTGAAAGACGTTACCCAGAGCTCAGATCAATGAAGCCGGAAATGCTTGATTTCCACGATGAAGTCATCCATTTACATAAACGCCATTAGGATCGACAAAGGCAGGGCGTAGAGAGTGCGGCAGGAGCAGAGGGACGAATCCGCTGATGATTCTCGGGGATCGTGCGTGCGTTCGAGAATCCTCTCTGCACGACTGCGTTCACGTGTGCCCGGCTTCTTATGAAAGTCATTATCCCAGGCCTCAATTAAGGCGCCAACGAATTGCGAGACTCGGTCTCAACCCTAATGACGGCGCCTCCATCCACGGGCTCCTGGAGCTCACGTGCCTCCTCCATGTCATCGTCATCGTCGTCATCTTCGTGTTCGTCGTCATCGTCCTCATGTTGCTTCACCTCCTCGATGTCCTGCTCCACGTCCCCGGAAGCCGATCCAAAAAACGACCCCGACCCGAATCCACTCGTCTCGCCTAATGCGAGCCTCGCACGCACACCGTGCGCTGGTCGTGGCCACCGGTGGACGTCGGCGCAATTAGCGTGACGATTGTATCATTGAATGGACTCCCTCTGGCTCTGGGTCTTGTTTTGTTGCTGGCATTCGATTCGTTCCGCCTTTTGTTGCACAGCCAACAAAATGAGTCTGGCAGCGCTGGCCTTCAACGCATTTCGTTGGTGCCGCCATGAGATCCCTCAAATCCCGGCCACGAGGCTTTAAGTCAAATTCCGACCTGGCCTCCCAGAGGAATCGAAGGCTCGGGAGATTCAGGATCGCTTTCTGTGAAATGTTGGATGGGAAGGTGGGAGGGGAGGCAGGCGGAAGCAGGCGGAGGAGGACGAGGTGCCCTTCACGGGCGCTCCTCAGGCTGCCGAATGGGGATTCCGACGACTTCGCCTTCTGAGAAGGCTTTGAGCGAGGCAGGAACGACTTCCGCTCGGTGCAACCTGTTGTCCTCGTCGCCATGTCGTCGACGGTGGGCGGCTGGGGCGGGGCAAATCCTTTCCGGGTGAGGAGACGCGGGAAGCGGGTTTTTTGGCTCGCAGCTTCCGGGCGGATGCCACCAACAACTGCAAGGTGAACAAAGGGGAGCCAAACGATAACAAGAGCAGCAGCAACAGCAACGGCACCAACAACAACAATAACGTCAACGTCAACGGCAACAACAACAACGAAAAGAGACATTTGCATAAATAACAATTGAAAGTTGAACCGTGTTCAAATGCAAATGAAAAACTTGTTCGAAGAAGAAACTTTCAAATAAATGTTGAACGTCTCGTTGTAACAATAGCAAGAACAACAACAACAATACCAACAAAGGGCTCCACTATCAGGGCCCCCACAGTAAGAACCACAAGTACAGGAACAAGAACAATAACGAAACATGATCCAACACTTGCAAGGACGTGGAAGAACAACAAGCGCAGGACGAGGGAAAGAAAGCAAAACAACCGCAGAAGATGAATAAATACTAGGGAGGAGGGAGTTGCGGCGAGACGATAAGAGAGGGAGAGGAGCGGGGGGGGGGGGTGTGGAGAGAGAGATGGCAGATGCCCCAATGCAGGGAATGGAAAATTAGAATAAAGTAGAGAGGGCGAGCTGAACAAAAACACCTAATAAGCCAGCGATGGCGGCAACGAACACAGCCGAGCGTGGGAAGAACAACAAGCGCATGAATGACAACAACAACAGCAACCACGAGAGCCCCAACGGGAGCCGGAAGAGAGTGAATGTAGATGAAAATAGACAGGGAAGCAGAAGGAGTGGAAGAAGTTGGAGGAGGAAACGCGAGTCGAGGTTCAGCTTCGAGGCCCGGCTCCCGAGGGGAATTTCTCCATCAGCCATATTTCTGAAACGATTTAATTCCTCTGCTAATCAGCAGTAAAATAAAAATTGGCAAAAATACAGTAAAAAAAAAAAAATAATTTTTCCTTCAGCTACTGATTTTTACGTCAGTCTTAAATTGAATTTATTAATTTATTTACTTCTTCTTATTAATTTTTTGTAGTAATTGCTTTTGATACGCTTTGTTATTATTGACTTCGTTTTTATTTCTTAGTAAACATGATGTCTCATTCCCATTTTATTTTTTAAGGTCAGAAAAACGGTCTGTGTTTCTTCCAGTGCACTTCCCGTTGCTCCTCGCTCCTGCCTTCGCCCTCGCGCTCGCCGACTTCCCACGCCCATCGGACGCCTTCCCGCCTCAGGCGCGGCGTCGAAGCCGGTCCTTCATCCGCATCAACATCTGGCGGTTTATCGTGATAGTTTCGAACTCTTTAGCCGCCAGTCGTTACTACCTTAAGTGCCTCCGACAGAGGCGAACTTCGGCCGCCTCCGTCTCCGCCTCCGCCTCCGCCTCTCGAGTGGCTCCGGGGTCGGAACCTTCGTGTTCGTTGCTCGTGTTCGCTGCTTTTGTATCCAGATGCATTTCTATCTATTTGTCGCCCTTCCTCTTCTATTTGCTCGCTCCTACCTTTCGCTCCGTGGACTTCGTGTGTTCAGCGAAGCAATTTAAAGTTTCTGTTTAAACTCCGCCAGCGGCCGCGACGTGTTTTCGCTGCACGAAGCTCTGGCGACTCCCACTCACTGGTGCGGGCTCGACAAACACCGCGAAACTCGACAAACACCGAAAACGAATCCTCGAACACTTGCCACGATTCCGATTCCGATTCCGGGGCCTCAATTAATTTTTCCATCAAACTTTGGCCCAGCAGCCCCGCCCCCGCCTGTCAAGTCGGCCTCCGACTGGCGACCGCGCCTGACGCCATCCGACGACCCGAGGTCCTTCCTATCGTCCGCTTCCCTCTCCCTCTCTCTGGGTTTCGCCGCCGGATTCCCTGAAATCTCAGTCCAAGGCAGGCAGGTCTTGTAGTTGTTGCTGTTGTTGCTGTTGCTGTGGCTTGCGGACACATAATTTACAATTAATTTGAAAACTTTCGCGACACTCGCACTGGAGCCAAGTGCATTTCTTCCCCCTCCCGTCCTCCCCCTCACCACGGCTCACGTTGTCCTCGTTCGGGTCGTGGTTGATGCCTAAGTTGTGGCTGTGGTTGTTCTTGTTGTTGTTGGCCTCAGCCGAAACTTCCAAGATGCAAATCACGAGTCGAGCGCGAAAGTTCCGAACGCCTCTGGTTGGCAGCCCTGGCAGGCGAATTACGTACTAGTCGGAAGCCTCGACGATCGAAGTGCCCTCCAACAGGAACAGCAACAACAAGAGCGGCAAGGACGACGACGACGACTGGAACCCCACCGAAGAGTGGAATTTCTGAAGTCAGAGCGCACGGCAACCGGAAACAGCCGCCCAAGACGAGAGGCCAGGAGGATCCGCTTAATTAAGAAATCGAAATCTAATATCCTCGCGTCGGAAACGCAATCCTGCACAGACGCATGGATGTCCCCGGGTGTCCTGCGGGGACGCGCGCAGGGACGAGGCCCAAGTGTGGGGAGCGCGGACGAGGACGAGGCGGCGGGAAGGAGGAGCAGGAGGAGGAGGGGGCGAACCTGACACGAAGATAAATCGTCGTTGTTTATCGAGCTTTAAAATTTTATTTCGGGCTGGGAGAGCGACAGCCGGAGCGGGAGAGAAGAGAGGGCGAATGGAGAGCGCTGGCACATCATAAATTTCGGCTGCCGTCCAGCTCGGCGGCGGAGAGAAGGAAGGGGAAGGGAGCGGTCCCGCAGTCGTTGTTGTTGTTGTTGTCTCTTCTTGTTCGTGCCATTCCTTGCAATTTCTTGTTTTCCATTAAGTTCTTGTCGCGGCCACGATTGTTTGCATTATGTCCATGTCTCGTGTCCGTGCCAGGGGTGGCCATAAATGCACCAATATCAACCACACACACCACGCACAGCACACAAATTAAATTCAGGAACATCGACGACGAACGCAAACGCAGCAGGACTGCAGAATGCAGCGCAGCAGCAACGATTGGAAGAGGATCAACTGGGGGGCTGCAAAAAAAAAAAAAAAAACAGAAAAAAACCCGCAAAACGCACACAAATTAATCTCGATTGGATCGGAATCCAGGGGGCCGCGACGACGCCAGCCAGCCAATTTGCGCCGGTGGCTTAAAAGCTGCGAGCTTCCGGCGGTGGATGCTTCCGTTTCCGGCAGCCGCAGTCGCAGCCGCAGCGGTAGCAAAGACAACGCCGGCAGGACGTGGCCGACCGAGTGCACGAGGTGGGGTCGAGAGGGGCGACGTGGAGTGAAAATAACAAGTGGAGAAAAGGGGAGGGAGATGGAGATGGAGAAGGCGAGTGGATGCGAAAAGTTGCGCGGTCGTTTCGCGTTGCCAAATGAAGCGATGCGACCGCCGTCGTGACTGGGACGACGCCCGAAGAGCCTCGTGAGAACTCGCCCTCTCTCACTCGCTCCTCCTCGCCCTTCGCTTCCTAAGAGGTTGGCGAGATGCAGCCGAAATGAAATTTCACTGCAAGCAGAACCAACAGTGACAGCAACCAAAAACAGCCACAACATCAGAAGCAGTGGCTGCCACAACTGCAAAGCCAGGGGCAACAACGAAAACAGTGATGGCAACAAATGCGAAAATAACAATAACGACGACAATCATTGGCAACACCACCAGCGGGCCACTGGACGCCTTGGCCCGGCCAACGGCTGTCGCCGCGGACTCGCAAAAAGGAAACAACAAACGGCCAGAGCAGCCAATGCCGAAACGAGGAAAAGAGGTGAAGGAGAGGGGAAAGGAGAAGGGGACGGCGAAGGAGAAGGAGGAAGTGGCCGAGGAGCTGGAGAGACAAGGACGACAATAATGGCGAAGGGCAAACAGCAGAAATAAGTGCATAAACTGGTGCTTCTTCACCTAGCTTCAAGGCCACCAGCGGGACAAAAGCGCCACTACAACAACAACAGCAACAACAACAACTGTGACAAAACAACAATCGCATTGATGACGACAACTCCATGCGAGGAGCGAGGGAGAACCGAAACCTCGAGCATTAGAAGCCCCATAAAAACGAGAGCCAGGCACGAGGGAGGGATGGGGCCGAGATCCCGGAACGACGACGACCGACCGAACGCGCTGCCATCAGGTGGAGCGGCCAGCGCAGTCGGATCCTGCACGGAGCTCGAAAGAGCCTCCTGTTCCATGGCTATGGAGCTGCAGGCCACAGAGAAAGGGACAGGGGAGGCGCCAAATTAACGAGGAAACGACAAGCGGAGGCTTCTGCGACCTCTATTGAAAGTCCGTCAACTGTTTCGGAGCCCCGGAGCGGTGAAATTTTCGGTGAAATGGCGCAGAAGTGAAGCCGAAGTGGGCAGGAGGAGAAATGTAAATAGGGAAGGATAATAAGAAGCATGAAATGATGGGCCTCGGAGTGATTTCCGACCTCCATGCCCAGTCATTCCTGAGCCCGAATTCATTTCGGGCCTTGTTTGGGTCTCGTCATGTTGATCGAGCTCATTGCGAGTTGTTGTCCTCATTGCTGTTGTTGTTTTCACTCTAATTTCCAACGCAATTATGAAATGTGCTCGTCATCCGACCTGCCATTCAGACCTCACCCCGCCACGCCCCGCCCACACTCGCCGCAGTCGCAGGCGGAAGCTCGAGGACGGGGCCCACGTGGACGACGGGTTCGAGCACTGTGCGGTGGTGGGCGGAGGGACGTGGGCGCGGGCGACCCGCATGCCCGAAAATCGCTTTTCAATCGAGGAAGCTCGCGAGCCGAACGAAGTTGCTCGAGAGAGAGACAGATGAAGTGATTTCGGTGAAGTTTTGATTCCGCAACCGACTTCGTCTGGTTCCCCTGTCGACGGCAGCCGGTGCAGGCCGGCAGCTGGAGCCCCTCAACTCGGCGACCTCGACGCGTGGCCACTTAATCAGGCCCTGAGACGAAACACAATAATTAAATTGCTGTCTCCCGTCGTCGTCTCTCCCTCCCCCTCGCTCTACCAGCGGGCCGCAGTCGGTCGTCGCCACGGCATCGGCCGGGCAGGGCCGGAGCTCGCTGGAGAAACCCGGGTTCAACTCGGCGCGAGGGCCGACCACGCAGGCGAACGAAGGTGGATCCGGCGCAGGTCGGCCGCCGAAAAGAGAGGGGCGAAGCTGGAGGGCCAGAGCAACAACGGCAATGGGAGGAAGAATGAAAACAGCATCAAGAGCAAGACTAAAACCAGCAACGAGGGCAAGTGACAAGAACAACGAGGGGAGCCAAGGCGGGGGGTTGGGATGGGAATTAATAACGGCATTAGTAACCGTTGTGTAATGCGGCTGACATGGCGACCGCGGCGACAGGGTTGCCAACTGCGATGACAGTGCAAACTCCGCCGGAGAACCGCCGTCTGTCGCCCCCCTGTGGGTCGCGGGTCGTTCCACAGGGTGCTTGGGTGCACGGGTGTGTGTCGTGTGTGTGTGTGTCGTGTGTGTGTGTGTGTATGCGTGTGTGGCCGCCTGTGTGTGTTTATAGCTCAGGCGGGAACTTCATCGGAAGCGGCCACCGCAACCTGCCACGACAACGCTCTTCGGCGACTGTGCATGAGTCGCTTTGGCGACGCCGGCCACGGCGATATTTCATTGTCTCAGCCTCACATTCATCCTGTCATCTCTCCCCTGCACCCTCGCCCGCTCGCTCTCTCTCTCTCTCGGTATCTCTGCCTGCGTATGTGGAGCAAGTGCGGGATGGGCCGGGGCCGCAACATGAGCTGGCCACAAATTAAATGCGCCATTTAATGCAGCTTTTTGTCGTGAGACGCCGGCCCGCCCACCTCCACCTCCACCTCCCCCGAGCTCGGTTGTCCTTCCGGCCGCCTGTCAGTGCCGCGCTGCGTCCTCTCGTCCCCTTTGAGCCAGCCTGACGGCTATTGTGCCATTGGCAATGACGTCACACCCCGCACAAACAGTCAAAAGTTAAATTATGCCAACAACAGCAACTCAACAACACCGTCAGCAACAACTCCAGCGTAATAAAAAGCAAAAGAGAGAATGAAGGGAGACAGGAAAAAACCTGCCGACAGCAATGAATTTTGATATGTCAAAAGCTCGACGCGCCCTCCAGCCATTAATAAAAATTGACCCCGGTTTCGGATTCCTCCCCCACCTCCATCTCCCTCCCCCTGCTCCCTCTTTTCCCGCCCCTCCACCATTGTTTTCTCGTCGTCATTGCCCGCATTCCTCGGCCGCCCTCCCGCTGCGGGGCAGACGCAAATCGAGGCCGATTAAGCGGAGGCCAAGTTGAACCCGAGAAGCATCGCACTTTATTTGGGAAACACGTCCAATTTAATTTTAAGGGCAGCGAAACGCAACATCGGATGGAAACGAGGTGCAGTTGGAGGCGAGTGGGAGAAGTTGTTGAGAACTAATGCAGGAGGATATCAAATAAGTTCACGAGAAAGTTCGGGACGCCCCAGACGATCGTACGGCAAAGGAGGAGAGCGGGCGGGCGACTCGAAGGTCAAATTTTGCATTCAGCCGGTGACAGCGGCAGAGGGAGGAGGGTCGTCGCATCGAGAAGTTTTAAAACACGGACCAAGCAATGGAAACGAGGGTCGAAAATTTTGAGGCCCTCGCACTCCACCCATGCCGTGGTCTTTCTCTTTTTTTCTCCCTCACACACGCCCGTTTCCGAACTTCCCCTTTGACATGCGAGGTGGCCCCGCCCCCATCGACCCTGCGGCTTCGCCTCAGTCGCATTGAGACCGGCCTGGTCCAGGGCTTCCTCCGGCCGACCCAGTCCGCGTGCCTGATGTCAGCGCGTCCTTCGACCCCTGCCACTCGCGGTGTGCTCCACATGGCTCCGAGCCGAGGCCGAGTCCGAGTCGTCGTCCTTGTCGGCGCTCCATTGTGCGACTGCTGGCGCCGCCGCCTTGCCAAACAATCGTCCGCTCCGGGCTCGCACTTTTGCCCTCGCCGGCCGCGACGTCCCCGCCAGACCCGGTTCTGGCTTCAACTTCAGCGAACGCTTGCTTCTGCCCCCTCCGCCCTTCCCCCTGTGGCCGAGATCTGCGCAATTTCCGAACCACGCTTGCAGGGGAGCCAGGGGCGAGGCTGGAGCGGGGGGGAACGCGGTCTCGTGGTCGCCTGGACACATGCACGGCCGCGGCCGGACGACGACGCATCCCAGCCAGGGCTCGTTTGCATTTCACACGTTCCCAAGGCAGAGAGGGAGAGGGCGGAGGGAGGAACCGAGGACTCGATGGAAGCGGCCTAGACGGACTAGAAAAGAGGAGGATGAGCTGCAAGGCGAGGAAGCGGAGGAGGAGGAGGAGCAGAGCATGGAATCGCAATGGGGAGAAAATTGAGAGCAGGAGGAAACCCTCGAGCAGCGAAGGTAGAGGGGCGGAGGAAGCAGGGAAAGGGACGGGGTGGAGAGATGGAGGAAGAGAGCAGAGGACACAGCGGTGAGATGGCGTAGGGAGAGGAGAGGAAGGGGAGAGCGAGAAGGAGGCAGAATAAACGGCGCCTTGCGATCGACTCAGCGCAGCTCGTTGAAAATTCAAGCACTTGGCCGGCTCTAAGCCTTCCCACGCACACTCACACATGCTCGCACAAGCACACGCACACTTGCACTGCGTTTGCGAACGTTTTTATTGTTGTCTTTGTCTCTGTTGTTGCCTTGTTGCCGATGAATTATGTGCATTACTGGCGGGAGAAAAGCCCGAGAGGAGCGATTTTTGCACGCGGCTCGAGGACCTCCGACAGCGCCCACGCGGATGGGAGGGAGAAGCGGCGAAAGCAGAGAAATAGAGAGAGCGAGGGGCGGCGCAGAGAACCAGACCTGGAACACCACGAGCTTCTGCCCCCTTGACCGCCCACCGACTTCCGCCCGGCCAACATCCGGCATCCGGTTTCGGACACAGGCTCCGCAAGTACATGCGAATTCGGCGAATTACTCCCCGCCAACGCCGGCCGACACCCTGCAATCGACCTGGCCACGCCCGCTCCCTGCATTTCCAATGAGCCCGGACTTCGCGCTCCTTCACCGCGTCCACTGGCTGGCGGGCGGCTTGTTGTTGCCTCTTTTGCATATCGCCCGCTTCCGTTTCCGCTTCCATTTAATGGCGCCACCGTTAAAAACTTTGCCAATTATTCTAATGTCCAAATTAAATTCTGATTTATTCATTAGTTCGCCATAAATATTTAAATGCCGCACCGGCCAACCGGAAGCCCACCGCAGAGCACGAACGGCAACCCGGCAGACAGACAGACCAATAGACACATAGACGAATGGGTCGGCGGGCAGGGGCTGCGGCCTCATACACACGTTGCCACGTGGCTGGGTTCGTGCCGGGGCGCATTAATTTGCGGCAAATGGTGGCAACGTTCACAATTTCCATGCCATTTGAAATTTCCATATTCTCGCGAAGGAAACGAACCCGTTTTTCCCCCGAATTAGCCGCAATTTTCGAGAAACCTACTGCGGTGATCAGCGGGCTGGCGGGCTGGTGGATGCCAAATTTAGATTCCCTCGGATCTTTGGGTCCTATCTTTGATCCCAATGCTGAAGTCCTAAATTGAATTCTATTGGAAACTTTTCACTTTCCCTCAGTAACGTTCGCTCTCGACGTTGCGTGGATGACTTGGAGTTTTTCGCTCTGACAAACTGTCGACTTTCTCTTTCCATTTCGCCCCCTCCCCCGCTCAATCGCTCACCCGCTCACTCGCAGCTGCTCAAATCGGTGGCTGGCGATTAGAGTGGGAAATTGAAAGAGCACATAATTCAATCACAGATAAAATCCTTATCAATTGCAATCAAATTTCAACCACTTGTCACAGCGACGTCACTGGAGGGCGAGGATTATTTCGTTATCAGTCGAGACGACGGTCGCAGGTGGCGGGGAGCCGGGACGTGGAAGGGGAGGTGAAACAAAGGCATTCTTAATGAGAAACCCACTTGAATGGAAGAGGCTGGCGCTGCTGGCTTACCCGAGACATCCTCTGCTGCAAGACGGAAGACAGCAGACAATGGCTGGATTTCCTTTCACAAGTCACCTCTGCTGCTTTTCTTCCCTCCTCGCCGGACCTCACTTCACTACACTTCACTCAACTCCACTGTGCACAACTGAGGGGACAAGGCAGAAGTTCTGTTAATTGACTTTCTTTGGGATTTTCTCCGGATATTCCTCTTGCTTTATTATCGTTTGGAGTTCTTCGGAATTTCCTTATCGATTCACTGGCGGCCTGGCCTTCACTACACCATTCGCCTCGGTTTGCTCGGTCCCCTTTGGGAAGGTCCTTGGGTCCTTTGTTCTAATTGGGAACCTTCCACGTTCCCCAGACACCGCGACCAGGAGCAAATGACAATTTTCCACTAATTACGAAAATGAAATCACGACATTGTTGTTGCACAGCCGTCTTCATTATCGTGATTATTAGCATTATTTTGTTGGTTTTTACATGTTTTTGCTTGGCTTGTTTGTGCTGTGGCCGTGGCTTAGGATGGGCGAATTCCGAGTGTTGCTGCGTTCGTCGGCGGCACCGCGAGAAGTTTTTAAGCCGAGCGCGTTAATCGCCAAGTTTGATCGAGTTTTGAGACAATGCCACGGGCACGGGGCGGCCAACGAACGGTGGGCGGGGTTCGCGGAGACCTGTTGATGGGCGCCGGGGCCGGGAGGATGAGCGAGAAGACGAGGACCGAAGAAGGAGCAGCCAGGAGGAGTCCGGCGGCGGCAACGTCGTCGAACACGCGAACTCGGCGAACACGGCGAACACTTCAGCGTTGTTTACCCGCGACACCTCGTCGGGCTTCGATAAACAAATTATTACTGATTATAATGGACGCGGACCCGCCGTCGGCGCCCGGAGCTGGCGCGAGGAGGGCCGCGCGAGAACGAGACAGGGAAGGAGCGAGGCGTGGGAGCGAAAGAGAGGCAGGAGCTCGACGACGAGGAGACGACGACGACGATGGTCTTCTTAAGCTCTGCAAACACACCGTGAGCGATGCGAATGTTTCGTTTTATTTCCCGGCTCTTATCGTTCGCAGATAAGTGCCAGAGGTGGGCAACCGTCGTCACCGCCGCCACCGTCGTCGCCGCAAGAGAACAACCGACCATTTGTTGTGGATCCGCTGCCCGAGCGTCTCAATTTGTGTGGCTCCTGGCGCTTCGACAGGCGCCCGCTGACCCCGTGCTGCCTGCCGTTCGCATCAATTACACGACAATAACGACCTCCACTCTGGCCCCGGTGGCGGCGGCCGCCCGGACCGAGACCCAGACCCAGACCCGTTTCGGTGTGTGTTTGTGTTATCGTGATAATCGGTTATCGACGACCGCCGGCTCCCCGCCACGGCCGCGAAGCTCGGTCAATCGAAGCCCGCGCTATCGGCGACAAACGCGAACTGCTGACGACCGTGGCCGATGTTGACGATGTCGACGTCACGCACGACCTGGGGCGGCTCCTGCGATCCGCCGACCACGTGCCCCGATCGATCCACCGACCGACCGACCGCGATCGAGCGAATCGGATCTAGTTTCCCCTGTCGCCGTAGCCGCCGATAAGCGCGAGGGCCAGATTATTCAAATCGAGCCTTTCATCGCGGGCCGCCGCCGTGAGTCACGCGATCCCGCCTCCGGGGATTCAGGGCGGGGCCGGGGCCGGGGCGGGTAGCCGGGTGAATTACCGGTTAATCATCGCTTATCGGCGATAAGCCGAAAATAGCCGAGCCTCGGAGTCTATTTCGGGACGTGAATTATGGGAGGATTTCCGAGGAATTCCAAGGTTTAAATAGAACGATAAACCAATGAAAATCAAATGAAACGAGCGTGTTATTTATCCATGAATTTATTAAAGCCGTCGTCGGGCTGTCCTCAGGATCAAGGCGGGATGTCCTTTGTGCGGCCGCCCCGGGACCAAGCGATTTGTTTATCCGCCGATTTGGAACTATTTGCTTCCAACTGTTGCACACACACAGATAAGCAAACAGGCCCTCGCACCCACAACCACAGCCACGGGCCCAGGCCCAGACATTGACACAGGCACGGTCTCGGGTGACGGGCCTCAAAATTGGGACATGTGTGTTGGCGACACGTGCCGCGTTGCCGCAGGGAGAGCCCGCTAAATCGAGATTTTCCACTCTTTTCTCCATCCCCCGTCGCGTGGCCCGTGGTCTCGCGATCTGGTTTTGTTCGGCGTCGGTCTCTGTGGGTCTCTGTCAGTCCCTCAGTCTGTCTCTTCTGGGTATTTTGGCGATTGTGTTTTCGCTGTGTTTGCTCCCGTATTTGTGGCGGTCCTGCTTTATTGTTGTGTTTTTTCGAAATGCAAATCCTGGCTTTGTGTCTCGCGTAACAAAAAATTGAATCTTTCCGCTACGGCGAAGGAGAATACGCCAAATACAACAGCAGCAGCAACAACAGCCACAGCTGATATCATTTCAACAACACAACAACAATTGCGCACCAACACCACCAATTGAACCTCCGACTACAGAACAACAACAACCGGGACAACCGCAGCAGTACAGCGAAGCAAAAACGCACACAGACACGTCCGCCGTCCGCCGTCCGCCGCTCACACCGATGGGGCGAGGGGAAAATATGAGTTTTCCATTTCCCGTCCCGATCGCTGTTGGTCGGTGCCGTTGTTGTTGTTGTTGTTGGTGCTGTTGCCTTGGGCGTAGGTGTTGCTGTTGTTGTGGTTTGTCGCCGCTGCTGCAGTCGCGGTTGCAGGTGCAGTTGTAGCAGGCGTTGTTGTTGTTGTTTTTGTAATAAAGACTTACTCGGAGGCGAGCGCGTGATTCGAGCGACGCCGGCCGGGGCGGCAACGGTGGGCGTGGCCGAGGGTCGCGAAAGAAAAGCACTTAAAACGCGCCATCGATGGGTGGCGGAGAATTCGAAAAATAATAAACCCGAATAAAAAGAGGAAAATTAAAAGCGGAACAAAATTAAAATGCATAAAACAAAAAATCGAAAGTGAAAATGGAAATGGAAAATGAACGAAAATAAAGCAATAAATACCTGTCTGCCCGGCGCCATATTGATTGAATGCAGTTTTATTATTACAGCCACAACAACGTCGCCGCGCGCAACAACACAAACAACAAAAACCAGCTGGAGTATGAAAGACCAGTTGGGAATTTAATTAAAACCAAATATATTCGAAAAACCGAAAATGAATCCCATCCTCCCGACTCAATCCGTTCGCACGGTCTTCGCTCGAAGTTCCCGGCCCTGTCATCCACATATCGCCTTCTCTCTCACTCCCCCCCCCCCCTCTCTCTCTCTCTGTTTCACTCTGTATTTTCTCTGCTCTTTGTCAACATTTCTCCCACCAACTGATCTCACTCTGCGCCTCTCACCCTCACCCTCGCCGTCGGAGTTCCCTCGAGCCCTCTTTGATCCCTCATTTACTTCTGGCATTCGTCCTGAACTCACGTTGTTTTCCGACACCCCGAGGCTCCTCAGCGCAACACATCATCAACGTCGGCGCCGCATCATCCTCATCATCATCATCATCAGCATCAGCATCATGATCATCATCATGAGCAACATCATCATCTTCGTCGCATCGCCCTCGTCGCTGTTGCCTCACCTTCGTCAAGTCCTTTCAAGTTTCTGCCCTGGTCCGCTGCCACGCCCCCCGGTCTCCCGCCTCGCCGAGGATTAAATTTAAATATCTCGCTGTCTCTCCCCCCCCCCCCTGTCCTCCCCGCTCGCTCTCTCGGCGGGGACTCTCAGGACCTCCGGGATCTCCCACGCGAGGACACTTGAAGCCGAGCACAAAAGGAAACCCGATTGCGGCATTCGCCATATTAAAGGATGTTCCTCGATGGGGTCCTCATTGCCGTAGTTGTTGTGGTTGTTCTGGTTGTTGTGGTTGTTCTGGTTGTTGTGGTTGTTGTACTTTTGGTGTTCCCTCTTTTGATATATGGTTTTATTATTGTTTTGGACTGTTGTTGTAATTCCGAGCTTACGCACATTTCGCCATCGGAAAGGCAAATATTTGGGCGAGCCAGAATCAAAAGAAACCGCCGAGGGAACGAAGTGGCGACGGGAAGTCCCGACGGCGGTGGCGGGAACTTTACATCGACAGCCGAAATCACATAAGCAAATATAAAACAATAACAACAGCAAGAACAGCAACAACAACAACGGCGATTGTTGGCGACAACCCGCCAGAAGCCGGCGGCCAGAATCCTCGGGATTCTCGGCATTCCTGCAGCCGTCATTAAGTGAGTGCTCGAGTGCTTGAAAGTGTGCATATGCGTGCGTGTGCGTGTGTGTGTGTGTGTGCGTGCCCCAGGCCCTCCAAATCTCTCGTCCCGCACACCCTCGCCCTGTCACTCACGTATGCAAAGTCGTTCTCGTGGCCTCGAAGCTGTGCTAAGTGCCTCATCAGCGTTGCCACATTGTCGTGTCGTGCATCTTGAGCATTTCCATCAGCTCACTCTCTCTCTCTCTCTCTCTCTCTCTCTCTCTCTCCCTCTTGCCCTCTTGTTCTCTCTCCGCCCTCGCCGTCTCTGTGGCTCGGTCTCTGCCTCGGCCCCAAATTGTTCTCGATCCTTCGATTTCCCCTATTTACCTTTGATCCATTCAAGCCCTCTATGAAATTGCTTATTCCTGCTCTGATTCGATTCAATCCACTCCGCAAGTGTCTCGTTTACCTCTCTGTGACTCCTCTAATTCTCAGTCAAATGCTCTTATTTCGCCCCCGGGCCCTCCTGCCGCCTTCGTCGCTCGGCCTCCCGGCCAACCCGCTGTTCTCTTGTTTCACCCCACCAGTTAGCTCTACCTGAATTCCCTCGGCTACCGGATTCCTGTTTGACTTTCCCTCACCGCCCCCGGAAACATCATGCTTGGCTGGAGCTAAGCTCCTCCAAGCTCTCAATCATGTCCAATCTCATGATGTTCTCCATCTCGTCTTCGTCTCGTTGGTCTGGTTGGTCGCGTTGGTCGCCCGACTGCGGAATCTCAATTTGCTGCGATCCTCGGGCCTGGCCCTGGTTAAATTTTCCGTTATGGCTCCTTCCCAGTGGTGGCTGCTTCGTGGCGTTCACCCCATTACTCTCTGATGCATCCGAACCTCTCGCTCGCTCGTCCTCGTCATTTCCTCTCAACGACTTTAAGTCGTACTCATCAAGTTTGGGTCGAAGTTTATTCACTATTCCCTAGGCCTCCATGAGGCTAACGAGTCTCGTCAAGTCTTTTGATTTCCCATACTTTATTCAATCCATCAATATCCCTGCAAACTTTTTTGATTCAAGACGTTCTGAGAAAATGCCCACGCCCAAGGCCGACTTCTCAGCACTCGCTTTGAACTTGGTTTCATTATGCGAATCATGTCATTCGATTATTGTCGTCGCTTATAATTTCCGCCTACTTTGAACGGCCCATTT
Source organism: Coelopa pilipes (assembly GCA_947389925.1). Lineage (NCBI taxonomy): Eukaryota > Metazoa > Arthropoda > Insecta > Diptera > Coelopidae > Coelopa > Coelopa pilipes. The sequence continues at coordinate 10,928,292 of OX376697.1, forward strand.
TAGTTCTAACGGAGAATTGGAGGCTGAAGTGCTTTAGAATGATATTTCCTGACTTTGCAAGTTCCAGGCCGCAATCCTCCTTTTAGGAGCAGATCCTTCCTGCGAATTTCGTCTCGTCACGGCGGTTGCCGGCCGGCACGGGAATGCCTTTGACGATGCGCTAAAAATGCGAGCTTTTCCACGTCCCATCGGCCCACATCCTTTCTCGCAGAAGAAAGAAACTGTGTCTGTGGGGTGAATCGACTGAGTGTGTTTGTGTTGAACCTACAGCGTGTGTATGTGTGTGTGCCCGGCGAACACAAACATAAATAAAACACGACGACGAACGACGACGGGGCTGCTGCGGAATCCTGAGGCGCTCGAGGCCTCTGCACACACATCGTTTGTAGACGGCAGTTAATGGAATCACATGTTGATTCCTGCGGGACGACGGACTCGGACTCGAACCCGGGCCCGGACTCGTTTCGGCTGGAATTCGCCAAGTACGGGGTCAGACGCCGGCAGGCGAGGCGCAGACATGCGAAGGTCACGTTGTCTGTTGGTTGTTTTGCGAAATCAGTTTGAGGAGACGATGCCCAGCCGACTTAAGCCCATTGTTGGCCGGGATAATGGAATAAGCGCCCTCATCGTCCGTTAATTGATGCCTGAATATTCAGATCAAGAGTTGGATTCGCGAAGACGACGGGAGGAAGCGGGAGGCCCAACCCCCCAACCTGGGCCAGGACGACGGCCCGTGGCTCGCTGGACCGGCAGCGGCTCCTGGGCTTCCTGGGCTGCCGAGCCAGCCTTTGTTCCGAATAATTGCGTTCTCGTTGTTTAAACGTTCAATAAAACATGTTTTGCCACAGAAAATTATTCGACGGTGAGGGGGACGGCTTGGGGCCGGGGTTCGCTTGACGTGATCACGTGACAGATGTCGGGCGGAAAATCAAATAATTCACTTACTGGTCGCAAAGGACTTTTACGCACATAATGTTTCTTAAAAGGTTTCTGTTTTTGAAATGAGAGCGCTTTTGTTACATTGTTGCTGCATTGTTGCTGTTCCCTCGCCACTATTCCTCGATGTTGCTGTTGCTGTTGCTGTTGCTGCGGCGAACTTTTACAAATATTTAATGAAAATCCCACTGCCACAATGGCATTGTTATTGTGCTCGCTGAGGTTCCGGGAAATCTTCCGAAGCAATTCCTCAGTTTATTCAATTTGCCGTGGACTCGTCGATGTGGCAGCACTGCTGTCATCCGGCCAGCTGCCGTCTGTCGGTCCCCGTCGCTCGTGCGGCGCTCAACGGCAGGACGCTCAGCGGCAGGACGGCGGGAATCGGGAAAATTAAAGACCTTTGGAGCGTTTTTTCCAGTAAACCTGGCTTGGCTTTGTCCATCGCCAATGTTGCTGATTTAATGTACTTTCTCACTCCACTCCACTCCACGCCCCTCGCGCCTCTACCGCCCCCACTCCGACGTCCTGATTGCACATGTATTCGTTATCGACTTCGTTATCGCGTTTTTTCGATGGTTCAAATTAAACGCAGCCGGCTCTCGATAGCCCGGCTCGCCCACACACACGCCCCCATCCCGGATCCTTGTCATCCTGCGGCCGCGAAGATTCCATTGCAGCGGCAATTAATAAATTTTCATTTCGATCCCTCGGTTCGTTTTGTTTTGCCTCGTTTCCTCGGAGCACATTAATTGACAATTTATTAAAATCACATCGCACAAAGAGCGAGCCGAGCGTCCGTAAACAATCAAACAAAGCCGGGCAAGCAGTCAGACAATTGATAATTTCGCCGATAACGAGAGAAGATCGCTCCGCCATTCCATTAAAACGCAATTAATTAAAAATCGTTTAAAGCCAGCCCGGACTGCCAAGTTTAATGGCAGCCGAGCGGAGACGGGCCGGGCGGTAGACGGGTTGATCCTCCGGGCTCAATTACCATCAATATTTAATGGGTTAATTACTCAATTCATCACTGTTATCGTTCCCCGATTAACATGCTCTGCGATTGGGAATTAATATTTTACCACCGTCGTGGAACTCAGCATCATCCTGGAACGCCATTTCGTCCAATAAACTCCGAGTCCCGGAGGAACGCGTTCTCCGCTTTTCCCTCGCTTTCCCCCGCCACCTCATGACTCTGGACTCGTGTCTGACGGCCGTGCAATGGACGACACAACATTGAGAAACGTTTGAGAAAGATTTCCATAAAGGTAAAACATTGAGATCTGGCGATAAAACTCTGTCTGCTGGAGGTCTCCGGGCCGAGACAAACTCGTCAGCAGCGAATTTCCCAGGGATTTGAATTCGAACTGGTCAGGGGAGGCGCCAGAGAGAATTGGACAGGATTTCAATAATTTAAGTAGAGATACCTTGGATTTGACGAGGCAGATCCCTCGTCCAAGTGGCGATTCGTAGAGACGGCCTTCCCGGGAGGGGCAGGAGGAGGCGGACGACCTTGACTCAGATTTCCCGCATTCTGTCCGACCTCCGCTACATCGCACAGCACTTGGTAGGAGGAAGCGAGGGTGAAGTGCTCGAAATTGAATTCGAATTCGGAATTGAAGTGATTTGCATCGAACTGATGTCGAATTTGCGTCGATTGGCTGTGGGAGTGGGGGGATGGGCACGGGACGAAAAGACTTTTCAATTGGCAGCGATTCCGCCGAGAATGAAGAATTTCATTAACACTTTCACGCACTCAGACACACACGCACACACACACACACTGGCTGCCCAAACACTCGTCCAGAGCGCGAATCGCATTCATTTCGGTGCCGGCGCCTCGGAGTCTTTTTTTATCGGGACGGGACGGGCCGAGGGAGAGGGGCTGGGCCCGGGCCCGGGCCTGTGGAAGGGCAGGGCAGGGGTCGGCAGGGGCTGCGCCTTTTGATCTATTGACAGTCGCTTGGTGGTTGTTGTAAATTATTTTTATTGCCATTCACATGTTGTTCGCTAGCTCTTGCTGTGATATTTATTTATTGTTCCAAAGTAATTTATTGTTGTTGCCTCCTCGTGCGTCGACGTCGTTGTCGTTGTTGCTTTTGTTGTTATTGGGGCGTATGAAACCAAACTGGGTCATCGAGCCAATGCAAATCAACAACAAAAACATTCTTCACAAAAAATATTCTTTTTCTATTCATATTTAATTCAATTGATTTTTCATAAAATCTTTTCGGGCAAATTGTGTTGTTTTCGTTGTTTCTACATGTCTTACTCTTCTTCTGATCTATTATTGTTATTGCTGTTGTTGTTTCATATTTTTAATGGCCGTCAAAAGTGATTGAATTTGTGGCTGTTTTTGTTGTTGTTATTGCTGTTCTTTTATTTCTATTTGGTAGCAAGACAATCGCTGTTTATTTGGAATTTTATAAACATTTGGTGTAAACAAAAAACACATTTAATCGAGCGTGTGTGTGAGAGTTGATGTGTGTGTGTGTGTGTGTGTGAGACGTTTGTGGTTTCCTCCTCCTCCTCCACCTCCCTCTACGACGAACCGAGACTCGAATTTTTGTGGACATTTTTTGGTTTTACAGGAAAATTCAATAAATTCCTGCACTCAACGGAAATGCCTGCGAGAGCATGGGGAGGCGACACACACACGGAAACACACCCACACACACACACACACACCACCGACCCAAGCACCGATGCCCACAATTGGTAGCATAATTGAATTTATTCAAAATATTAAGTTTGCCGTTGGCTTTAAGCTCCCTCGCACACACACACACACACCATGGATCCCTGACGGCGACGCCGCCCTCGCCCCGTGTGTGTGGGCGTGAGAGTGTGTGAGTGCCGGAGTATGTCAGCCATATCGAATTGATTAGTTTATAAAATTCATGCGAGCGCCGTCACATGTGGCAACGTTCGAGCTGCAGCTGCAGCGCCAACAGAAGCAACAAAAGCCGCGCAGCAACAACAGTGTGGAGCAACAACAAGAACAACGTCGGCATCCAGGGTGGCAGCACTGCAGCCATTAATTATGCCCCGCGCTGCTTCTCCACCGAGGCCCGAGGCAGCCTCCCCGGCACTCGAGCCTAATTGACGACATGAGGCGGCCACCTGCGTCCGAGCGCGTTGCCAACAGCGGCGCGCCCGCTCAAGAGCCGCCGCCGTCGAGTGGCCTCCGTGGGCGGAGAGGGTGGAAGACGAATGAAAATCCCCGAAAATACACGAGCGCTGGCCTAATCGAACTTTGAACTTGCCGGAAGTCGGATGGAGTTCCAGGAAGCACTCGTTTTGAGTCTCGCAGGATTTTTAATGCTCCAGTAGGCCGACTTTATTAAACCCTCTGCCGGCATCGGCCTCGGCCTCTGCGTCTGTCTGCCTGAGGTCTTGACTTATCGGGTTTCCGCGTGGATTAACATGCGGGGAGAACAATCGGCTGATGGGATCTGCGAATGGGCGAGCATTTGACAACGGCCACTCAGCTCAGCCTCGCCTCCGCCGACTTTCGAATCGTCCGCCTCCTCCTCGCCGCCATCCCGGAGCCCCATTCGCGGAAGGTCTGGGTCGACTTTGGATCGTTTGTCTGCAGAAATTTTCCACACTTCTTCCTTCCCGCCATCCGACCGCCAGCATTCGAGACGAGAAACTCATGCGATGAAACTCATGCGATTCACTTATTCATGGTCTATCGATTAAGGCCTTCCATGCCCGTCCACAGCCCCTCTCCTCCTCCATCGGCGGATGCCTCCACCGAATCGGCCATTCATCAGCGGACGGCAGCGTCCGACGAAATTCACCGCTCCACTCACCGCCGAGGCTCCGCATCCGTCGACGACCCTGGCTCAGATGGGGTCGAGAGCGCGCAAGAGACATTTCGACACATAGAGAGCTAGACAGGCCGACAGACAGACAGACAGACGCGCAGGCAGATGGATGGATGGATTGCTTGATTGTGTCGGTTGTTCCGTGGAAATGATATTGTGAAGAAATCACGACTGATTGAGGACCGATATGGAGATCATTCGCAGTAGGCGGAAGAGACCTTTCAATGGGGAATTTCCTGGAGGAGGCACTCGAAGGACGTCCGTCAACGCGACTCCGCTGCTGCTTCGCTGCTGCTTCGCTGCCCCCTCAAGAGGCTGGGCCGAGCACGTGGGCCAAACAAAATTCACGAAATTTCTCTTAAGCCGAGCAATGAATGGCGCAATTTTGAATCGTGGAAAGCGCGAAGAGAAAGGGCAAAGAGGCTTTAAAATGACGGGGACAAAAGTGAAAGCCCGACACGTGGCCAAGGTCGAGCTTTTTCGCGAAGCCCCCGTTCGCAAGCTGTTCGTCACCTAATGTGATTTTCCACTCTTTGAAGAGTCTGCAGTCATGCCGAGGTTCCCCGAACCCGGCCCGGCGCGGATCATTTGGAGGTTGCCAGTGATTTCATTGCAAAAAGAGGCAGCGCTCGTCCTTGCAATGAAGTGAGGGATCATTTGGGGTTCTTGAGAATCACCGGTTGGGGACGAAAAAATCAGGGTGAATTGCGAAAGCAGTCGGTCGACTCGCGGTGGACGCAAAAAGCTGGCATCGCACTCACCTCAAGAGCTAGCAGCGGGTCGGCGGAGATGCCACCTGGCGGTGCTGATGGCGCTGGCGCTGGCGCTGATGCTGGCGATGACTGGCGCTTGTCGAGTTTGCGGGCGGTCGGGAAACTGCGATCACTTTTCGTTCGAGAACTCACGGGAGCCCCGCCGGAAGCGAATGCGTTCGCGCCGGAAGCTCATTAAATTATTCAAATGCTGCTGTCGCTGTGAGCGAAGTGTTAATAATCACAAATGCACCCACACGAACGCACACACGCCGACTCCCACTCACACACACCACCGCTGAGATCCCGTCGACGGGTGCATTCGAATGTCGTTCGAGTGCATCCATAATCGGGCGAATCAATTTCTGCGCTAGTGTTTCAGCCACCGCGTGAGAGGGCGTGTGTGTGTGTGTGAGTGTGTGTCTGAAGTGCCAGTAGTGTGCGTGAAACAGGCACTTGGCGCTGGCCATTTGCCCAACAACCGCAAAAACCAATGTCGCTGGTCGCTGGTCGATGGTCGGCGCTGACACGGCAGCTACAATGACAACGGCGATGATGTCGCTGACAACGACGACGCCACAACGACGATGCCGTCGTCGCCACCGTCATCAGCATCGACATCGCCATCGACGGGGCCAACGTCAACGGCGACGGCGACCGCGACGTCGACGGCCGATGGCTCTGACGTTGACGCCGACGCTGATGAGCTCTGACGCTCATCTAATAGGGCCCTGCATTAGTGTGCGTCGGCGCTGGGGCTATTAGTGTGGCCGTCGTTGTTGTTGTTGCTGTTATTGTTGTCGTTGCATTGGGTAAATGCACAAGAGGCCCGGGGCACGTCCTGTTGTTGTTGCTGCTCCTACGGCCGGTCGCCCGGCCACCGAGCCGTTGACGAGCCACCGACGAAAAAAGCCACCGTTCCTCGGAAGCTCCGAAGCAGAATTTCGATGGGAAAAACATTGGGGGCGAAATCTTCTCCCAACACTTCCTTGAAAATCCCCGCAACTCTTTCAAGGGGTTCAACGAACAAGGGCTTCACTGACAGCCTGGTGGTTGTCGGGTGGATCCATGAAAAATCGCTTGGAATTTTTAGCTCACGATGGTGGCAAAAACGGCTCCTTCGTCTGCACGTTTGATTCGATAATGATATTTTTTGTCGTGGATCGAACAAGGCAAAGGAATCACGATAAATCAAAATTGACGTCGACCGAGCGCGTGTTGTTGCTAGACGAGGGCCAAAGTGTTTGCCACACGAATCCTTTGCTGACACGCCTCACCACAACCACTTGCGAACTTCGTTTCCCCCGACGACTCGTGTTTTGTTTATTCAATTGTTTCCATTAGATAAACGAGGGGTCCCAATCGACAAGGGGATGCCCGAAGACATCTTTGGGCCTCTCTGGAGGGAGGGAGCGGGGAAGTTGAGATGAAAATAGTCTTCGGTTTAAATTTATTTCGAACAGATGCGAGCGCGACCAAAAGCGCAACGGTTGCAGTTGCATTTGATGTGGCTTTTGTTGCTCCCCTGCTCCTCGGCTGTTGTTGCTCTGGCTCTTCCGGTCGTCGCCGCCAGCCAGCAGCAGACAATTGGGGAGCAATTGAACGGGATGCCATTCCATTTCATTCCATTCAATTGAATTGAATTCCATCCAAACTCGGGGCGCCGACTAACGTGGTTAGCGAGAGCTCGTGCGGCGTGCGGGGCGGTCGCGAGGAGCGAACTCGCTGGGGGCAGCAACGACGCCACAGCCGCTCTGGCCGGCGTCCACAACGAGCCAACCTGACGACCACCGACCACAGACAGATGGACGGGCCGAGGCTGGACTGGGGCTGTCGGCAGACAGGACGGCGACAGGAGGAGGAGGGGGGGCGATTGCCAGCAGGGTGTGCGATCGAGTGACAGCCAATTCCCTGGCCCGACACCCAGTGACAGCCGCCACTCGTCCGGCTTTCGTCGTTCGTCGTCCATCGTCCGGCTGGCGACCCGTCCATCAAGTGCTCGATCGAGAGAAAGCGACGGCCCTGTGCATGCGTCCGACTGTGACTGTGTGTGTGCGGCGTGCGTGTCGGTGCAAGTCTCATGGAATCCAGCCAATTTCGGCCCTCGCCAAAATATGGATTTTGCAATATTAAATCATCCGCCCCCCCCCCCCCCCCACCTTCGCCCAGCCGCTGGAAGTGACCGCCATTTTATTAAGTCGGGTTACCGGGAAGGAGCGTTTTTGAAGGTCCTCGTGGCCGACCGGATCCCCGAGATGTCTGCCTGGTCCTGTGGAATTTCAGAGAAATTCGAAGTCAAGAGCAGTTCGCAACGGTCCGTGTCGGCGCCGCTTCCGTTCAAGCGGAACTTCATGTGGCAAGTGTCAAGCGCAAGACAACAAGAGCAAGAGTTTGCACAACGACGAGGACACGGAGGACTTTAATTGACTTGAAGGCCCTTATTAAACATGGCGTGCGGCGGCCTCGCCCCGCGATCTCACGGCGGCGACGACCCGAGTGGGGTCAAAGGGCAACTACACGACTTGTCTGGGCGTTGCTATTGCACACATATTGTGTACATGATTATGCCCACGACATGGCCGTGATGTCCTTCCCTTTTCGATTATTCGAATACCGCAAAGGATTCTCGGCGCCGGACCTCTCGACAACGGGAGGCGACACCGCTGCCAAGACTCCGGAGCCACCGGCAGGTGCGGAGGAAGCCAACGGTGGGGGCTGCGGCTGCAATCGTATGTCGAGGCAATTAGCTAATGGGGATAACACTTCCCTTCCATTTCCTCCGCCCAAGTGCTCGTTTTATTCGTAACCATAAAGGAAACAACGACACCCGGACGTCGCATGGGCCTTGCTTGGGTCTGGGGCGATGTCTATGTCAATCGAGGTCTGCACAAAGGGAGCTCATTCGATACCCCCCGTCTGGGGGCGAGGAACTCAATGAAGGAGTTATGAATGACTATTTAATTTCCCCCCCCAGGGACGCCCGAATTCCCATACAGTCGGAAAGGTCATGGGGCGGAATATGGAAGGGAGTCGACTGCCGACTGTCGGCTGTTGGCTGTTGCCATTAACGATAACCGCATTGTGCAGCAATTAATGGATTGGACTGTGCGCGGAGTGGCGGGAACCCGAGGGCCGTGGAGGGGGTCCTCGAGGACCTCGACGACAAATGGAACCGCCACGAAAAATACGACCGCGTCGTAATTGACTCCAACTCGAACCGACTCCAATCCGGAGCGCCCACCACTCATTCAGCCGTCCATCTCGCCAGGGACCGATGGGCCTGGGCTCTGTTTCTGCTGGAGTTGCTGCGGATGCAGTGGTGTGGCGGTCTCGGCGGTGCCATTGTCAGGTCGTCTCGGCGACCCAGCCGCAGCCGCAGAGACGCGCAACGGCCGGATGAGTCGCCGTGAATACTTTGACATCTCATTAGTTGCGAGGAAGCCGAATGAGCCGGCGACTAATTGCGAGACCTGCAATAACAATGGCAACCGCAAAGGGGCAGTTGAAAAACAACAACAACACCAACGACGACATGCAGGCAGCGCAGGATGCAGGATGCCGAATTCGAAATTCGGGCCGCCGACCCGCTGCCGGACAGCCAAAAGGAATCGAGCCGACGGGCCGTTGGTCGGCGTTGGCCGGCGCTGGGCGGAGCTGGGGATGCAACAACAACAAGGACAGCTCACAGTGTCACCAGCAACAACAACAAGAACAACAACAACGATTGCCGCCACGCCGCGGCGCGAACGGAGCACGCCGAGCGGTTCCGCTTCCGGCCCTGCTCCCGGCCGCTTCCGCTGCGGGCTGCGGTCGACAATACCTTTATTTGGCGCGCCTGCGAGTCCCGAGGGCCGCCGGACGTGGCGTTCGATTTCAATCACGATTGCAATAACGGTTCTCGCACATTTGTCTTCTCACTTCCGCTCTCGCTTCCCGTTTATTTCGCCGTATTTACCTAAGACTTTCAATATGTTCTGATATTTCTTTTTATGTTATTGATGAATTAATATTTCTCTTGTTTGGCCAATGTTTTGGAATTTATTTAATTTGTTTCTTCTGTTGCAATCAATTGGTTTCATTGTCTTTTAATGTCTGTGTTATTATTTTTTCCTATAATTCTTCTATTTTTATATTGTTTTCTTTATCATAATTCTTTCGTATTTCTTTCCTTCTTCTGATTACAATTCTCTTTGTACTTTCTGGTCTGTTATATTCGTTTGTATTTTTCGTGATTTTTTAAAAATCCGGGTTCAACAATTTCTGCTGCAAATAATTTAACTTGTTCTACTATTCTGGAAATTTACCGATTGAAACAATTTGTTTTTCTTTTTCAATTATTTTTTAGGGTCTGTCATGAGGTTTAAACAAAATGTTGTTTGCGAATTTTCCAGTTCACAAGGTTTGACCCTCCGATTTGAAGCACTTCGCATGTAACGGTTTTCGAGGACGGCGAGTGCCAGGAACGAGGAGCCACGACCGATCCGACTGAGCGGCCCGACGGAACTGACTTGCCGCATGTTTTGAGTTTCGCCTGCTGCCCTGTTGCTGCTGCTCATCGTCGGTGCCGCCGTCGCTGCCTCCGTCGCCGCCGCCCCCCGCTCTGGCAGCCGGAGAATGAAGGCGCCAGGGTTGCCGTGTCGTCGCTGCTTGCGTAGTTGGCAGAGCGAGGCCGCCCGTGGATTTTCACTACCAAAATTCGATCGCACTTGGTGTTCGTCGCCATCGTCGTGTGTGCTTTTAAATGCAAAACAGATTTCGGCATCTTTAATAGAATTTTAATTTTTATGGATATTGCTTTATTTTCACCTACTCAAATTGTCGCCTGGGTCCATAAAAATTCCCCCGAGAGAAAATAAAAGTCGGGTGCGCTGGTGACGCCGACCACTGGCCGCGACTTTGTTTCGAATTATCTTTCGATGTTATTAAAATGTGCTCAATTACTCAATTATGGCTTTAAACCTCGATTCCAGGGTCAGCCACCTACATTTCGTACAATAAATGGAAATTATAAGATTTTACCGGACAGAAAAATTAAGAAAAATAGCACAAACACAAAGACCACTGGAACAAATCGAGCAAAAATCCAAGAATTCACTAATATCGATGTTCGGAAATTCCCCCATTTTCAAAATGCAACACTGTCCAATTGGTTGCTGGAAGTGCGAAGTCAAGCACTGGAAAGCGCGAACACATGCGCAGAGCCGCCGCAGCGGCGACAACAACTGCGGCAACGTGTGTTGGCCGAAAAGCGCGCCAACGATGGAAGCGAATCGCCGTTGGCCGAGGCGCCAACTCTTGGCCAAGTAGCGCGTGGCGCGTGGCGAGGCTCGCGTGCTGCACGCCCTGCGCCATCCTGCGGCGTCGAAGGATGGACCGGAGCTGGCGACGTTGGTGCTGGGGAGGAGGAGGCCCAGCATGTAGATGCCCAAGAAGGAGGATCAGGGATCGCAAATGTCAGGAAGGTCTTCCGGGAGCACGAAGGAAATCGCAATGAAACCTGAGGCTACATATCAGTAGGTCACCGTGGGTGGATCCTGTGGACGGTCAATCCGTCGACTACCAAGCGAGGGCCAGAGAGGGGAGGCGAGAGGACAACGAGACAGAGGAGTTGTTTTTATTGCTGTTTCGTTGCTGGCTCCGCGCTGAGTTTGCTGCATGTGTGAGAGATGCAAACCTGCCACGGCGGCGGTGTTGGTGCGCAGGGCTCCATGTTTCATGTGTGTGGCTGTCTTTTCTTATGTATGTGTGGATCCCTGTACACGGTGATTTTCAAAATTAAACAAAGTCCCTCTCCCTTCAGAAAGTCCTCCACATAAATCATCTCATTGTCTGGACTTGTCAAACCTCACACATACACGACCGATGCACATCGAGCCCTTTCATTTTGGACCTCGAGGTTGTTGGCGAAACAGGAGAAACGCGTTGCGCACCCGAGATGATTTAAACGTTTAAGCGGCAGTCGCTGCCTGCTCCAATGAACCCAACGCCTGGTGGTCGGAGCCACAGGGAGCCCAATCGCGCCCTCCCCTCCCGCTGCGGCCCCCCTGAGCCATTAAGAAACAGGTGCAATTGCAGTTACAGTAACTGGAAATTCGCCATAGCTCCGCGACACATGTTGCTCATACGCCCCGTTGTAACAAAGTGCAGGAACGAGGGCCTCATTAAAAATTAACCAGCTCGCAGCTCGCAGTTAGTCGTGCTGTCCGAGATGGCTTCCTGCCCTCGTCCTCTGCGCCCGCTGCCCACTTAATGCCCTCGAAGGTGCCCCTAGAAACGCAATTCTTACGACTGCCTGTGGAGTTTCCCAAGACGACTGCTGGCTTCTTAATGGAGCTTCGCGGAGCAAGTACCAGCAGCTATTTTATGTCCTAGTAGTCGATTTCAGTGTTGTCTGCATTTACTGTTGTCTTTACGTTATGTTACGTTTGTTTTTATAATTGTAACTGCAGATGTTGCAACTGATATTGCTCGTGTTTATAGTCCTTGCCGGTGCTTTGTCCGGTCCAATTTCATCGATCCAACATGTTTTATACTATACTTCAATTGTATAAAAAAACCCTTCATGAAAGGTCAAATAAAGCGAGGCAGCAAATTGAATTGGTAATACATTTACGATGCAGTTTACGTTATTGCTCTTGTTAATTATTAACATTTTATTACATATTGTTATTTTAATGGTGATTCAACTCAATTGCAAAGACACTCGCATCGCCATCTCTCTCTCAAATTGATTGCATTTTTGCAAGCGATTCACCCACAAGTGTGGACTCCACTTGTTACCAGGTGTCATATTTTGCTGCAATTAATTGCTGGGAAGAAATAAAATAAAGAAACAATGAAAAAAAGGTTCAAAGAAACGCATGCAAAAATGTGATTTTAAAATGAAGTAAATGGAATCGATGTGACGAAAAGTTATTGTTATTTTATACTGCAAGAAGTACAACAGCTCACTCGAATTAATGGCGATCGGCCCTCGGAGGATGCGGGAAGTGTTTTTGCCACTAACTTCGCTTTCGTTAGTGGCAAAACCCACAGCCACATCCGCGCTCGTGAGACTCGGCAGCGGCTGCGTTACATTTTTAATGCGATTTTTTTCAATTTACGCAAACGCCCGAGCCCCTGCCACGCAAGCCCTGCGGTGCTGATCGCACGCAAATTGCAGTTGCCGCGACTCCCACGGCGCCACTCGAACCCGCCCACGGCAGCCATTAGAGCGACTCGCACACCAGCAGCCGGCTGCAGGACGTGGGATGCAGAGAAATTAAGATAAATCACGTCTCAATCGAGCTTCGCATCGCATCGGCAAGTGAGGCGGACGGAGAGGGCAAGGCGGCGTGGACTCGTCGGGACTCGCGCACGACGGCACTGCCGCGGGGAGCGGGAATGGTGGACGCGATGGCGACGACGAAGGACCAGAGGACCAGCGACGATGGAGGAGACGAGTTTAGGTTGGCTGAGGACGGGGGAAGGCGAGGAGAGAAGGAGTAGGCAAAGGTCAGTAGCATTGTAAGGGATTCACTGCGGGGGAAAACACTGGGATCATGGACGGTTGATCAGGGAACCAACTGAATCAAGGAATGAGAACCCAAAGAAATCCAAGGGCGAAAGGAAGGAGAGACGAGAAGAAAGGAGAAGTAAACCAAATTCAGAAGCCGTCGTCTACTGAAGGATCGACGGACGAAGACCGTTTCACGCCTCATGCACTCAATGCTTGTCACACACACACACACACCCATAGAGCTCATTAATGCTCACACTTTCGCCACTGCACACAAACATACACGAGGACGAGGAAATTGTGTTTATGGAAGTTTTGTTAATCCGATGGAATTCAAAATCAGCTGCAGAGGCTGAGGCTGAGGCTGAGGCTGAGGCAAAGGCAGCAAATTTGGAATTTCATCATTTGAGTGCTTTTTAATTGGATTATTGCGACACAAGTACAGGGGCCGACGCGAACCGCACACGCACACACGTGAAATTGAACAAACACACCCGGAACACCTGAGTTTAGCGGAATTTTAATGCGTATTTAATTCCCGGCTGCCGCTTATTAATGGGAATTAGTGGAGCCCAGACACATATCCAAATTCGCCCCTGCTCCCGTGGGCGAGGGGATGTGGAATTTCCCACGCGAGTTTCATTTCCTCATCCCCGAGCGACGGTCGGTCCTTTTCAAGGAGCTCCTGGGCGCCGGGATCGGTGTGTTCGATGCGCGTTTTAATGCCATTAACATCTTCGATTTAGGACTTAAAATTGAGTCCGCAATGCTCTTGGACATTACTCTTGTGGCAAATATAATATTTTAAATTCTAATTTCAAATTTCGCCTCGACCCCTTGCGATCCCTGGGCTGTTTTCGTTCAGGGCGGAGCCGCTATTTATCAATTAAATGGCGCGAAACAAACAATTAGCCTGTGTTTGAAATTGCAACACGCTGCTAATGTATTTATGCCCAATGACTAACACTATGGGGGCAATAATAGTAGCAACAATAGCAACAACAGCAGTCGCAACGGCAGCGCAGGCGAACACGAGAACATCAACAACGTCGTCAGCAACAAGGACGAAACTCAAATTATCTTCCATAGAAAGGGGAGAACACAAACACAATTTCGCATTCAACTGTGCGCGTGTGTGTGTGCGAGTGTGGGTGTGCTTGGGCATACGTGGCGATGAGTGCGTTAGAGCGAGATAATCACAACGCATGCTGGAGCCACAACACCAACAACGACAGCCGTATGCAAATATCAAGCAGCTGATGCTGCTGCGGCAGGAGCAGCAACTTTTATGGTAAATAATTAGAGTCCAACAACAGCAACAGCAACAACGTCGACGTCGACGACGACGACGGCGACGACGACGAGGAAGAGCCGCACACACACAAACGCACTCAGCCATGTGATATCATAATCGGTGTAAACGTAGCAGCCTGGGAGAGCATGAGTGCGTGTGTGTCCTGCGGTTAATTAAAATGCCGAAAACCTCAAAGGACGGCATTAGATGCAAGTGCCAGGCCACTGATACAGCACGTGGAAGCATGTGTGCTCGTGTGTGTGTGCGTGGTCAGGATCGCAAGAGCGTGCGAGGACCCCACACTCAAAGCAGCCGCCCTCGACCCCCCACCCCCAGTAGCCGCAAATTTAATGATCGTCGTTTAAGCGGATGAAACCGACTTCCGCTTCTGCTTCCGCTTCCGCCCGACCCTCGCCCCGGCTCTGGTGGCGCAGCCCGCCTGCAGACGTGCTCCAGGACCACGGCGGAGAGCCGAGCGAGACCACGAGCCAAGGAGCGGCAGGCGGTCGGACGGAGTACCGGAACAGGGGCCAGGCGGGCGGCGGCGTCGAGAGCCGGATGCGCCCGACCGCGCCGTTGTCGCAGTCAAAGCTGAGGCATCACCGTCGCTACCGGAAGATGAGAATTAGAAAAAACGAAGAAGAAACAGAAACCGATCCTGACTCCGACCGAGAGCAATTAAAGCTCGCGTATCCGGCTCGCCCGCCGCGTGCCGGAAGCGGACGGACGGCGGTTGCCGCAGACCGTAAACAATTGATTTGAATCGCATTTATTAGAAACATGAACCTATCGGGCGGCTGGCGAGAGCGAATTCAGTGGTGTTCGGCAAAATAAATGCAGTTCATTTGCATTTCAATTCATTTGCATTGCATTTACGGGCCAAATTGCTCGCCGTGCCTTAAATGCCAGGGAAAACAGCAACATAACAAATATTTAAACGATTTGGCCTAGCGCCGACAATTAAATATTCCGGGAACTAGGCTAGGGTTAAATTGCTGAATGAATCCGGTGGCAAATGCGTCATTTAAAAACACATTTGCCGCTGTTTCAGTGACTGTTAAAGACCACAATTGTTGACCGTTTAATAGTAAGCCGAAGGGTTTCATTTAATTACTTTCCGCGTTAGTTTACGTTCCACGTTATTTTCCAGCAGATGGCGTGAGGAGCTTTAAACATGCCGAAGAGGAACAAGCCAAATAGTCCTTGAACTTAGGATGCTCTGTCCTCGAAGCCTCCAGCTGAAAATTCCAGGAAGAGCGTCCACCGAAGTGAAGGAACAGCTGAGTTTGAAAGTTGGCCAGCGGTGGGGCCCGCCAGCAGCCAGGACAAACAGGGTTTAAATTGAATTCCAAGATGACGCCACTGACGCGCGGCCTTGGACTCGGGACGCTGCGGAGATAATGAGATGGACTGACGACAAAGGACGACGACGACGACGACGACAAGAAGGAGTCCGCGTGGGGCAGGAGAGGAAGCAACTGGTGCGCCGCCCGACTCGCCACGGGTCGTCGCCGATTCTCCGTTATTCCTTTACGACACAAAGTCAGAAGGATTATGTGTCGGTGCTTTCCGCCTCCCGATCCCACACGGCTGCCGCATCGGGGCCAAAGCCAAATGTCAACAACGCCGGCGATCGAGCGTCAGGACCGTGTTTATTCAGGATTCGGTCTGCGTCCTTGACGAACACTCGACGCTGGTACGGTCAGCAGTCGATTCGCATCGCAGGGACGGGCGGCCCAAGGACGACGAGTGCCCTCCGTACATGATGCGCTTTAAATCGCCACATTGAGCCAAACGCCGTCCCCTGCAGTTGCGTGGGCCCGGGATCCACGTCCGCCAGTCCTCGCACACGCACACGCACACATCCTGGCGACGA
Source organism: Coelopa pilipes (assembly GCA_947389925.1). Classification (NCBI taxonomy): domain Eukaryota; kingdom Metazoa; phylum Arthropoda; class Insecta; order Diptera; family Coelopidae; genus Coelopa; species Coelopa pilipes. The sequence goes on from OX376697.1 coordinate 10,944,481, forward strand.
CGTCACTCGGCGCCCGGAGGAGGCCACAGGACCCGCTGAATCATTGATCACAGCCATGCATCCCTAATGCGCGGCTCCCGTCCGTTGTCCTGTCGCGCGGGGCCTCCGGTCATCGGGTGCTCTCGTCGAATGACCGCCTTGTTGGTGGTCGCGGCATCTGGACTGCCGCCGGCTGTGCTCCGGCGACTCCCACGGGAGCTGGGAGAGGCAAAGGAACAAATCGACCGTGTTCTCCTCGCACAGTGCGGCGGTCTGGGAGCCCTTGAAGGAAACGCATACACGGCACGAGATTGGAGAATTCTTTTTTGGAGAAACTTTTTTATTTAGCTCAGTTGCATTTAATTGAATGTTCAATTCAAGTTCATTAATTTACAAACAGTTCTTCTCAAGGTCTGTTTAAATACGTTTCAAAATTTATTATTTCATTCCTTTTAATAGATTGTTTTATTAAATCAGTTACCTTAGAATATAACAACACTTAATATTTATACAACAATAATTAATCATAACTTTACTTTACTTTAATTTCTTTAAATATTTATGTATATGTATATTAGGTTTAAAGTTAAATTTAACATTACTTTTGTTTTTATCTGAATAATGTAAATTTTGTTTGGATTTCAATTCAATTTCAATATGATTTGCTTTTCAAAATTCACTCTGAACAATTAATTAATACAATGATAACTTCTTTTCAATTAATTCGTAATACACATCAACACATGAGCGATCAAATGAACATCGATAATAGAATTATAGAATCATAGAATAGAAGAGCTAATAAAATAGAGGAGAAATTATAGTATCTATCAGTAGATCGGCGTAAGAAACGGTTTATTTACAGGGTCTGGAAACGAAATCGAGCATTTTATCTGATTACCTTGAATATATTCACGTGAACGCATTTAAGTAAATACTTGATCGATTACTCTAGGAAATTAATATGATTACTTGTAAGTTAAGTTAATTTAAGTTAAGTTAAGATATTAAATTACAGTTACACGCTACGAAAAAACACAAACGATTTGTAGAAATGTGTAAAACTTTACAGAGTTCGACTCAGCAGATGCCTCAGAAATTTACAGTTCAATCAGGATTCACGAGAACACAAAATACAATTGTACAAAATCTTGTATAGTTTTAGTGAGTTCTTCATTCTTCATTCTTCATTAAATATATATGTATAGTTTCTCCATTAATTTAATATAATTTCTACATTTAGTTATTTGTTAAACAAAGTCTTGTAAATTTTTATTTTTGGCCTAATTTAATGCATAGAAAATAATGTTCATAGAAAAGTTAAGGAACCTCAACTGGAGTCAGATCCGGTGCCGGGTCCGGGCCCCGCTGGAGTTCAAAGAAAATTGAGCGAGTTCTTTGTAGGTTCTTCTCCCGTTTGCGTAAATGTTTAAAAATAGTTCTTTTGTTTCTATTTTTCATTCATAACTACATATTACTTTGCTAAAAATAGTTTTCTTTAAATGTTAACCAACACGTCTTACATAAGTAGTCAAAGGTAATGTTGTTATTATCTGGGGTTTACTGTACTCAATCGAGGGTCGCTTCGAACCGATCGCCTCACGTCGCCCACGGAGAACGTTCAATTGGATGGTCAGATTTAGTTGAATTGATTTAGTTGAATTGCTTCAGGCCGGGACAGACTTAGTTGAAAATGAATTTTAAACTTTCGACTTTTTCGTAAACGAGATGCAAAGGTGAAAAGCTCGTTGGAAACCAAGTGGCAGGCGTGGCTCGAAACCAAGAGTTGTCTAATATTTTCCGCGGGGAGCGAGCGACGGAGCGCGCAGACTGATTGAGTAATGAGTGATTGTTAAGGATGCTCGGTTTGCCGTTAGAATTCTTGTTGTCGAGTTGAGTCGCTTGTTCAACGCGTTTTTATACGATCCTCCGACGTACGAAAGTCTGGCCACATTGGCGATGAATTCGAACGGGTGAATGTGCGGCTCGTCTCCGTTCACATTGAAATTCTGTCGCCAACAAACAACCAGGTCAATTGGATTTATTGTGCTTAATCTACGTAACCATTTATAGTTTAAACATTCGCAATATTAAACCTTTAATTATTGTTCAGTTAACCAAGTTCATGTAAGTTACTACTATACAAAAATTGAGGAAAATACAGTGGATTTTGTAAGTGTTGCTCTTGTTATTGGTTTCAGTGTGTGGTTTTCTCACTAGAGAGGGAAACACATTTGGCACATAATTTCTTTCTCTTAGTTCCATGAGAGTCATTCGTATGACGTCACTGGAAAATATAGCATCATATATATATACATATGATTATAATTGTGTATGCGCGTTCGTTCATGCGATCCTTGTAATTTTTGTGGTCTGCTTGTACGCTTGTTATATTGTGTTTGTTGCATCGATAGGTACACATTTAGTTGTTGCATTTAGTTGTAATCTAAGTACATTCGCCCGCCCACGTTTACAGCCTGCATGATGTCCGCCTCCCACAACCCGTACCTCCGTCCCTCCGTCCGTCTGTCGATGCTTCTCCTCACCTCCACCAAAGCCGCCTCCGTCGACCCTGTGAAAATATTCGCTATGTATTTGTTGCTACTGCACTAGGAAAATTCCCGAAAGCGATTTAAAAACCTGCTTAACCCGTCTAAATGTAATATGTTCCTTCACATATGTATCAGTTGCGTCGTATAGATGTGTGTGTGCGTGTGTCTGTCGCTGGCCCGCCACTAGTTCCGCAGCAGCGAGAGCAAGTACTTCCAGCGGTTCTTGGCGCGCCGCCTGCTTCAAATCTGCCATATCAACAAGTGGTTCGTGCTGTCCTCGCGGCCGGCGATCTCGCTCAGCGAGTTCGCCCCCGAGTTGCGGAAGTCCTCGTAGCCGTCGCCGCCGGAGATGATCAGGATGTTGCTCGCCTCGGGCTTCGACTTTGTGTGTTTGGATGAACTGCAAGGGGACCGAGTCGGGAGTCAAAAGGGAGCGGACAAATCGCAATCGACCACAAACCTCTGGTTTTTGTACTCGGCGGACGCGCTGTCGCCATCCTTCGTCGACGTCGACGTCGAGGCCGAGGTCGATGTCGCCGCCGCCACCGCCGCCGGTCCCGCTCCCGCGCAGTTGTCGGTCGCCCCCGTCGTCTCGACGAAGGTCAGGAAGCGGACGTGACCGGTGTGGCCGTGCGGGATGCCCGTGGGCACGACGTTCGTGGCGCCCTTCTCGTAGCCCTGGGCCGGGATGGTCAGCAGCACGCCGGCGCTGGTGCCGATCCAGATGAGGTCCTTGCAGGACAGCAGCGAGGTGACGCGCAGACAGGCCGCCTTGTGCTGGCGGATGATCTCGTCGCAATTGGACAGCATCTTGTTCACAGCCGGGGCCAGGTTGACTTCGGTAATCAGTTGGTGACTGCAAGGAGAAGGCGCCATGGTGAAAAAGGTAAAAACGCCACACGCGAGAGGGGGCCGAAAGGGACCCACCTGTTGGAATGAAAGCATTTGATATGCGCCGAGTTCTGTATCGAAATCCACACGTAGTTGTTGGAGACAGTCATGTTGGTGATGGGTTTGGAGTCCGACGAGATCTGGATCTGGTTGACGACCTGCAAACACAACGACAGTAAGTGGCCGCCGACCGGGGAGAAGGGGGGACTTTCGAGCACTCACCAGCAGCGACTCGATGTCCAACACCTTGATGATGCCCTGGATGGAGCACCAGAGCTTGCCGTGCACGTTCAGCAGCTTCGACACCGGACTGGACACCGTGCCGATCGACACGCAGTGCGACGAGCTCGTGTTCCAGCCCGCTGCGGGCGGGAAAGAGAGACAGAGACGGTCAGAGGGGTGGGGAGGGTGGAGGACTCGCTGCTACTCACCGCCATCGCGCAGATACACACAGATGTCCCCGTTGGCCAGAGACACGAACACGCGGTTGTCCAGGTACCTGAAACGACCACAACCCGATTAATTCTGCCCATCTCTGGCACTCCGACACAGCCTCGAGAGCCTCGAAAGCCTCGCGACGGGACTCACAGAATGGAATAAACGGCCGAGTGGTGCTCGATCTTGATCCGGTTCTTCTTGATGCGGATGTTGTCGGTGCTGTTGTAGACGTGTATGCATCCGTCCTCGGTGCCGATCCACATCGTCGACTGATTGCCCTCGCCTTCCTCGGGATTCGAATCCTGCAATGCACAAGGAGCGCCAGGAAACGTTTCTGCGAGCCTGGATTCGGACGTCGCCAACCGACTCACCTGGTGCTGGTGGTGGTACTGGGAGCCCATCGTCGCCGTCGAGGCCGCCGACACCGTGGTCGCGGTCGAGGCCGTCGTCGAGGGCGCGGGACTCGGCACGCGCTCCGCCTGCCCGCCGCCGTTGCCCGCGCCGGCTGCTCCGGCCTCCGCCTCCTCGTCGCTGGAGCTCAGGTTCAAGTCTAACTGAATATCACTGTTGTTGTTATTATTGTTGTTGTTGTTGTTGGTGGTGGTGGTGGTGGTGGTGGTGGTGAAGGTCGTGCTGGCTGAGGCGGATGTGGCGGATGTGGAGGAGGCGGCGCCCGCGTTGGGCCTCCTTTTCTCGCCGGCCGCGAGTCCGGCGCCCGCCTGGCAGTTGGGCGAGTTGCTCTTGCGGTGGTCGCGCTGCGGGTGCGTGTCGCTGTGGTGGTGGTGGTGATGGTGGTGGTGGTGGTGGCGGTGCGCCGAGCTCCGGTGGTGCTCCGCCGAGCCCGAGCTGTGGAGAGACAGAGAACGCGGGATCAAACTACGCGATTTGCGAGGTCGGTCGCGCGACTCACGTTCCGCTGTAGGCCGGCACGGAGGCCACGCAGAGGATGCGCGCGTTGCAGACCCCGTTGCAGCTGGTCACGTTCGGCTCCGGGTGCAGGCTCATGATGCAGACCTGGCCGACGTAGCCGTCGCTGTTGCAGACCCAGACGTCGCGCTTCTCGCTGAGGGTGGCCGCCGCGCACGTGAACTGGAGGCCGGCGCGCGTCTTCCGGATCGGGATCGAGGTGAGGAACTCGGGGATGGGATGTCGTTCCAGAGTGGCCGCTGCAGGGCGGGTCGAGGGTCGAGGGTCGAGGGAGAGATCGCCGGTCAGAAGGGAACTAAGGGCGTGACTAATTTCGCGGTCTCACCTAATTTCTGTTTCGCCTCGTTGAACGTCTCCTCCCACTGGGAGCGTTTCTCGGCCTTGCTGAACACTATCGACAACTTCTGGCTTCCGTTCCTGGAAACAAACAGGCGAGAGTGGAAAGTGAGAGTGAGAGTGAGGTGGCTGATGGCGGAGGATGCTCGGAGGGACTCACGGCGAATTGACCGTCAGCTCCAGCATATTCAGCTGAGCGTCATTCGTCTGACGCTCCGATAGCTGGCGCTGCACGTCGCGATGCAGCTCCCGGATGACGTCCTCCAGGTACTGGTGCGGGTACTTGAGGGAGGCGGTGATCTCGGTGATCTGCTGCAGCTTGTTGCAGTCCTCGGCGAGGTTTTCGATTTCGTTCATGATTCGCTTCAGATTCTCGTCCTTGGCTGCAACGGAGAAGAAATGAATGATCAAATGATTCCCCCACTGTGGCCATGACGACGACGGCTCACTCTTGACTATTTCCAGACAGTCCAGCGAGATCTTCGTGAGGAACTTGTACTTGTTGGTGTCCAGGGTGGAGGCCACGGTGCCGGGACAGGTGGAGCTGCAAAGGACAGGACCAGGATTAACCACTGCTGCATCGGCCGCGTCCGATCCGGTCCAGGCCGAGCGCACTTACGTGTTGGGCTTCCGAATGGTGCCGCTGCGCTTCTTGATGCTGGTCAGCACGAGCAGGTCGTTGAACAGGAAGAAGCCGCGCTCCTTGCGCGCCCCCTGGCCGGAGGGCATCGAGACGAGGTCGAACAGCAGGAACTGGCGCTCGGGCGCGATCAGGTCCGTGATGCCCTCGATCACGCCCTCCAGCTCGCGCAGCGTCGCCTCGCGCTGCCCGTTCTCGAGGATCTCGCGCTCCTTGCAGTTGATGTGCACGAGGATGTCGTGCACCAGCTTCAGCACGTCCTGCAGGTGCTTCTGGTCGGGGTGGTCGTGGTCCGTGTGCTTGATGAGTCGAGTGAAGAGCATTTCATAACTGGCACAGGGAGAGAGAGGGAGCGGTTGGAGAAGAAAAGGAAAAGTGGAAAAAATAACGATTGGCTTGGTGGAGCTGGACTCACTTGGGGAACTTCTGGACCGGCTTGATCAGCAGGTTGTCCAGCGACAGCTTGCCCTTGTGCTCGCGCGCCGTCGTCTCCAGGAACTTGGCGAACGAGGGCCGCTGGTGCTTCGTCGTCCGGATCGCGTTCTTCGCCCGGTTGCAGTTGTTCACGAACGACGTGTACACCTCGAGGACCTCCAGCTTCGAGAACTGCAAGCAAAGCAAACGACATTCAGTTCGTTCTGCTCTGTGATCAGAGAGCGGGAGCCCGGCCTACCGTTTCCATGAAGGAGTCGCCGACCTTCTGCTGGGCGTCCCAGTTGTCCAGGCGCGACCGCAGCTCGGCGAGGAACCTCTCGTGGATCTCGAGGATGTCGGGCACCATGAAGAAGATCTCGTCGACGGTGCGCGAGTCGATCATGCCCGCGTGCTCGGGCGACTTCAGCACCCGCAGGTACTTCATGACCACCGTCTGCAGCGACTCCACGTACGACTGCTCGTTCTTGAAGATCTCCTGGACGACGTGGGTGCGCGTGTCCTGCAACGAGACAGAGGAGGTGGGTCGGTCAGTCTTGGGCTTCCCTACGGGCTGCGGAGCTGGACGAGGGTGGCGGGCGCCAGTGGCAGAGGTTGAGGGGGGGCAGTGGCGAACTTACGCCGTCGTATGCGCCCAGGTTCCACTTGTTATTGATCTCGATCTGCGCCCGCCGCTCGGAGTCGTCCTCCGAGTCGGAGCACGTGATCGACTGCATCTTGCGGAGCCGCTCGCACTTGTCGTTCTGGTGGCTGGCGACCGCCTTGTTCAGCCGGCTGACGGCGGACGTGAGCGCCTGGTTGGCGGCCAGCGACACCGAGACCGAGACGCTCGAGCTGCTGCTGCTGTTCGAGGGCGCCGGCGTCGGCGTGCTCTGCAGGTCGAGCAGACTCAGGCGCAGGTTCTCGCGATTGTGACTCATGGCGCCGCGCTCTCCGACGACTTCGGCACTTCCGCTCTCGCGTTTCACTTCCGTTCACCGTTCACCGCTCACCGCTTCCGCGATCGGTCGTGTCCTTCGGTCTTTCTCTGTCTCTCTCGCGCTCGCTCAGGGCGACAGTCGCATTTTACGGCCTCCGAGAGCTTCTGTTGTGGCCACACCACGGAGACAAAAACATACGAAACCCGTCTCAACGACCCGCTCGCACGGCTCAAGGCCGTCCAAAGGACTCCGCGGCTCGCGCAGAAAGAGCAGCCCCGGAGCCCTTCGGACGCCCAGGCAGTGCACAGGACTCGCGGTCCTTTCTTCCCTTCTTCCCGTCCCTCCCCTTCGCCCCGTGGGTTCGCGCTCTTCCGCCGACTGTCATGGCAGAATGTTACATAAAATCACCGGCTGCCGCTGCTGTAACAGTCAAGGCCGTCTTTTGTCGTCGCCAGCGGCGGTCCGTCGCGCTAAGGTGACCAGGCGGCCGGCCACCCACGCGACGCATGCAACTCGAGCGAGAGAGCGCGCACTAGTTTTCCACACCACACCACAGCACAGCACAGCACACACGTCACGGCAAGGCCACGGAGGAGTCCGCGTTCGCAGACCAAGGACGCGACGCCCGCGATGCACTCGGGACTCGTTTGCAGAGCCGCGTCTCGTCCGCGCACTTCAACAGTTCGCCACTAATTATCCTGCCGTCCGAGCTCCCTGCTCGTCCTGCACTCTTCCCGGCTCTCCACGAACTGCTCACGTCCAACTGATGGGCATCCGGGGCTTGAGCAGCCCTTCAATGCCACAGCGAATTACTTTCCATGGCAACGGCAACGTTGAGTTTCCGGAAAGCGGTTTTAATCCGTTCACTTTCCCGGCCCTCGCTCGACCCCAAGGCCTTCGGAATCAATCAATTTACTACATGCGGGGTGGCCGAGAGGGCCGGCCGGGCGGGGAGTGGAGCCGACCGCTGGGAATCGACACTAATTGCGGCGAGTACGCGACAACGCGCGAGGCCCGCGCCGCGCCTCCGGGCCATCTGTCAGTACCCGATAATGGCAATGGATTGATAACAACGGCGGCGGGGCGGGGGCGGGGTCGGTGTTGGGAGCGAAAAAGTCAACCTCCCGCGGTCGTCGAGTACAGGCGGGTAAACATGTTTTCCAGGAGCGCTCTCCCCCTCCCCTCTCGCTGCGACGATGATCCAGCACGTTCTTCCGCGAGTTTCGCGTTCACTCACATGCATGAGTGTACATCGTTCATCCGCGCTTCATCGGTGCACTGGCGTCTGTCCTCGGCCCGTTTCGCCCCACTCATCGATCGCCCGAGCGGTGGCTTCGCACCGGTCGATGCCGCCGTTCGTGTCTCCTCCCGCGACTCCTCCGGCTGCACGAACCCCTCACAGGCGATATCCTTGCGCTGCCCACGGCGCTTCCTCCATTGCCTCCCCCTAGAGCGGCTCAGCCGGTCGTCGTTGGTCGTTGGTCGGTGATCGCTGGTCGCTGGTCGTTGGTCGGCGGTCGGCGGTCGGTGGCCGGGTGGGAAATGGGTAGAGTGGGGTCGAGCTGTGATTTTCCCCCCGGCAACCCATCCTGTCCTGCTCTGTCCTCTCGCTTCTCGTCCCGCCCGCCGCAGCCACTCCAGCGCCCACTATTCGCCACATGTTTATTTCGGGAAGCTCTCACAACACACTGGGACCTGCTGCTGCTGCTCCCCTGGCTCGAGTGGTTCACTTCACGTCGTCGCCGTCCCGTCCCCGTCGCCGTCCTCGTTGTTGTTGCTTGTTTGAGGTGTCGCTGGCTCTGGCTCTGGCTCTGTCTGTGTCTGTGTCTGTGTCCGTGGGTGCTTTCGGGTATACCGATGATTATGATGATACATTCACAACAACAACAACAACAGCAGCAGCAACGACACCATTATTAATAATAATACAAGTTATTACTATATTATAATCTCCACGTTTCGCATGCAAAAGCGAAAATATTTCTCCGAATCCGCGAAGCCCTCTCTCTCCCTATCTCTCTCTGCCTATCTCTCTCTCTCTCTCCCGCTCGCTCTCGCGTGGTCGTCGATTGATTCGCATTCCATGGGCGTCGATGAGTGACTTTTCCGACCACTACCAACAACAACAACAACAACAATGACTTCCACGAACACGTAATGACATTGCAACTTGTTGTTTTTGTTGTTGTCGTTCTTGTTGTTGGCTCTTATTTTCGTCCTGTAATTGTATTAGTTGTCGTCCTCGTCCTCGTCGTCGTTGTTGCTGTTGTGCTCGATGCTGTTGTGCATGGCTTTTGTGTTTTATTGTTGTTGCTTTTTGTTGATTTTGTTGCAGCGGTTCGCACGATTGTATTCATCGTTATTGCTGTTGTTATTGCCATTGCCATTGTCGTTGTTGTTGTCAAGTGAAATTATTTGAACTTGATCCGCTGTCGCTCGTGAAACTCGCGTTCGCAAGGACTTCCAGCGCCCTCTCCGCCGCGCTCTCTCCCTCCCTCTCTCCCGCGGTGTCTCTCCGCGAGAGTAGCAGCGGCGTGCGTACGTGTCTGTGTCTGTGTCCGTGCGGGGCTGCGTGTGTGAGTGCGCACACATATACGCAGGTGCAATTATTATGTGTACACAATAAATTAAATTTTCTGTTACGATTTTCACATTTCCACAAATGAAATCTCGATTATTTTTGCACACACTTTTTAAGCACTTTCACCATGGCCATCGCCGTCCCACTCTCCCCTCTCACTCACTCTCCGCGCTCTCTCGCGCGACTTTCGCCGTTCTGCGATTTGCGATTTGCGATTTGCGATTTTGCGACTCGCGATGCTGCGGCAAGGAAGAGCGAAAACCCACGGCCTGCGACTCGAACCACTGGAGCCAGCTCCGTCCTCCTGGCGCGGCGACAACTGAAATCCGCGCCTCCTCCGCACGTCGGGGCTGCGAACTATTTGAAAATTTTGGCTCCTCTCTTGGCCGCCGCTCAGCACCGTCTCGCCATGTCTCGCCCGGCCCGTGCCGCGCCGTCCCGCTGGGGCCCAGCTCGTGGGCTGCTTGCGAAATTGTTGAAAAATTTAATCGAAGTCGGTCGATTCGATTCGATTCGATTCGTCGACGACTGCGATGGAGGCTCCGACGAAACCTATTCGAACGGAATCGGAATCGGACTCGGACTCGGACTCGGAATCGATGCGAGGTCGGCGAGGCCGGGGGCGGCGGCGGCGGCGGTCGCGGGCTCAGCTCCGGAAGGCGCAGCAACTCGGCGAAAACACAGAAATCTGCGTTGTTGAAATTTCCGACACGAAACAAATTGAAACAAACGAAATAATTTTTGCCACTTCCGTCCGACGTACAAGGCGAAAAATTTTCTCCTACAGTGTTGTTCTTGTTCTTGCCACTCGTCTGCGTATACTGCTGCTGCTGCTTCTTCTTCTTATTCTTCTTCTTATTCTTCTGCTCCTCCTTCTTGTTCTTCTTCTTTCTCTGCTCTTCTTTTTGCTCTTCTCGTTCCTGTTCTACTACTTGTTCCTATTGTTTTCGGCTGTAGTCGTTCTTCGTGTAATCACTTTTGTTGCTGCTGTTGTTGCTGTGTGAATGTGAATGCCAATGTTGTTGTTGTTGCCGTTGTTGTTGCTGTTGCTGTTGTCCGTGTGTGGATTCGGTACAGCATTTGTTTCAACCGCCTTCCATTGTACCAAATACACACTTCGATTCCATTTCCAAAACATCGGGAAAGCGAGAGGCGAGAAGCGAAAGCGAGCGCAAAGCCGACAGCGAAACGGAAAACGAAGTGAAATGAAAACCACAACAACAACCAGAACGCGAGAACGAGAGCACGAGCACGAGCATCCATGTGAAAATCAAATGAAAATGAAAATGAAAATGAGGAAGAGGATGGAAACGACATGGAAGGAACGCGAGGAAATACACAGAATTGAAACGAAACTGTCTCAATGTGTTTCAACATGCGCACTGGACCCCTCCCCTCTCACTCGCCCACCCTCGCTCGCCGCGGGCCGAGAGAGAGGAAGCTTTCGGGCCGTGCGCTCGCCACGGCGCTCGTTCGCCGTTGTCGTGCCTGTTGCTGTTGTTTTTGTTGTTGTTGCTCATCTGCATGTGCATGGCGCGCGAATGCTTGTTGCCGTTGCCGTTGCCGTTGTCGTTGTTGCTGTTGTCCCTGTACTCGTTCCCGTTCTCGTTCTTGTTGTTGTCTCCATGGGGGCAGCGACTCCCACAAGTTGTCTTGTCTGGCCTTAAGCCCCATTTCGGCCCCCACGGGGTGGGTTTCAGATCATACCGTGGAGGCAAGTGGTTGTGCTCGAGGGGAGAATTTTTTGCTGGCCATTTTTACTCCATTGCAATGGAGGTTCCGACCGCAGCTGCACCCATTTCGCTCCCCAAAATTCATCGGATATTTAAACTTTCCCCTTGAAACCACCAAAGGAGCTTTGTGTAGTTTTCAAAATTTTGAGAAAATCCGAATTTTGACAAAGTCCGAAATTCGAGAGTGCCCTTGGCAGAATCCATGTGGCGAATTCCAGTCAGGGTTCCGCCTTTCGCCCTACTTTCAGCCGGATTCCGATGCACTTGCACCAGCACCAGCAACGGCGAGAGGGGCCGAGTGCGTCCAGTTCGTTCTGGCGTCGGCGTCGGCTCTGGCGACGGCGCCGGTGTCGTGGCGAGCGAGAGGATGTTTATGTTTGTGTTGGTGTTGGTGTTTGTGTTATTGTTTGCGGAGCGGAACCCGGGGAGATGTTTTCTATCACTTCTCTCGTTGCTTCCCATCGCCTCCCAACAGAAGCAACAACGACGAAAAAGCAACAACGCGCACGGCAACAAAAACAAACACTTAACGGAACAGGCGTCGGAACAGAAACAACAAACGAAACGGAATTGCAAAAACCGAAAATTTTCCAAAACCGAGAAAAACGGAACAACAACAACAACAGCCACAACGACTGGGCCACGAAAGCGCGTGCCAGCGAGGGAGCGGAGGACGGCGAGGGATGGCGATGACATGTGAACGATGGGAAGCGGGCCACGGGAGAGCGCTGGAAGTCGTCTGACAAGGCGACACTGAGAGAGACTCGGAGCAGGGCAGGGAGTGGGAGGGAGAGGGAGTGTGAGTGAGAGCGAGAGTCGGTGCGCGTGAGCGGTTCGTGGGGGAGGCGAGGGACGAGGGCGAATTTTCGACCGACTTCGATCCGAATCATGTGAGTCGCGAACGTCTCCGTGTTCGCCCGCTCTTCCAGCGAGCGCCGGGTCGGGCGAGGGCGACCGGGCGACCGGGCGAGGGCGACGAGAACCTGTTGCTGCCACTCGGGTCGCCGCCGCACGACGCGCCGGCTCTCCGTTGCATACTTCGCGGCGGTCGGACGAAACCCTCGCGAGTCTCCCGAAAGAAATCGCACTGATGTTGAAGTTGGCAACACTTACCGCGAACATCTGCTGGCGCTGCTCCGACAGCAGCTTCTCGCTGGAGCCCTTCAGCAGCTCCGCCAGCAGCTCCTGCGACGGCACCAGGTTGGCCCCGCTCGGCTTCTGCTTCCCCGCCGGCGACGCGACGTCGAGGCTGCGCTTCTGCTGGTGCTGGTGCTGGTGCTGGTGCTGGAGGGTCGACGACTTGGGGCCGCTCATCGACTGGCTGCGCTTGCTGTGGTGCGGCTTCGACGCGGGCGCCTCCGACGCGGCCCGCTTCATGTCGCGCTGGTGATGGAGGGCCACGACCTCGGCGACGTCGTCGTCGCGCGGCCGCGCCCGCGTGTCCAGCGAGCTCTGGTAGCGCTTCTCGTGCGGGTTCACCTTGTCGAGGCCGCCGCCGGTCGGCCGATCGACGTTCTCGATCTGGGAGGGCGTCGAGGCGGCGCGGGCGTGCGAGGGCACGGGCAGGAAGGTGCTCGTCTTCCGCACGCGCACCGAGCTCGAGTACTGCGGCAGGTTCCGCCCGCCCGCGCCCGCGACTCCTCCTCCAGCGTCCCCGGGCTCCTCGTGGGCCTCGCGCTGCCGCCGCGGCTGCGAAATCCTGCGGGAACGAGAGAGAGAGAGAGAGAGAGAGCGATTAGTGGTGGTCGAGGGGAAGGGGAAGGGGAAGGGCACGACTCACCCCTCGGACTCGCGCAGCTCCTCGAGGATCTCCTCGAAGTGCATCCGGCTGGGCTTCTTCATCTCGGCCTCCAGCATCTGGCCGTAGGGGCCGCGCAGGGGCCGCTTCGAGTAGCGCTTGAAGTCGTGGTCGCCGGGGGCCGGCCCGGGCCCGGGGCTGGGGCTGGTGCGGTCGCGCGAGGGCGGCGGCGTCCGGTCGCTCTCGTTGTCCGACACCGAGTCCGTCCGCAGGTACGGGTAGCTCTTGTTGTTCCGCACCAAGCACCCTGACCCCGATGCCGATCCCGAAGCCGGTCCTCCGCCAGCGGCCGCCGATTGCGGGGTTGCCGGGCTCGCCGGGCCCGCCGTGAGGGTCGTCGTCGTCGCCTCCTCCTTCTCCTCGGAGCTCTGGCAGCTGAAGCTGGTGAGGCGCGGCGCCTTCGTCCACACGGGCGGCCGGCTGCAGTCGGAGTCGGGCGTGTTCAGGTCGAACGAGTAGAGCGAGCCGGGCGTGCGCGAGTCCTCGCCAGTGCCGGCGCCCCCGCCGTCGGCCTCGCCCAGGGGGCTGTGGAGGTACATCAGGGCGTGGCAGTCCTCGGGCGACTCGGCCTTGATCGCGTGGAAGTTCGCGATCGAGATGTCGAGGGCGAGGCCGGCGCGGACCCCGCCGCCGCCACCGGCTCCCGGTCCCACTGGGGCGCCGCCGGTGACCGCGGGCTGGACCCAGTCGGCGGTCTCGATGTACATGCCCTTGCGCCGGCGCGACTTGTCGAGGCGCCGCCGCTCGTCCGCGCTGAACCGCGCCGCGATGCTGTCCAGCGACGAGCGCTTCTCGGTGCCGATCTCCATGTCGTCGTGGCTGTAGCGCTTCTTCACCTCCGGGTAGTCGAGCGAGGCCTGGCGCCGCTCGACCACCACGCTGGACCCCGACTCGGCCCGCCCGTCGAGGGCGTCGTCCTTGGGCCGCAGGATGTCCCTGTCGTCGGCCTCCTCCGAGGAGCGGCTGACCGAGATCGTCGGCACGCCCTCGATCCGCAGCTCGGCGGCCTCCGTCCGCGCCAGCGAGCACTGGTCGAGCGCCACCAGCGGCTGGATCGTCTCGGGCACGATGCCGAACTCCTCGGGCGCCACCTCGACCCACTCGTGCGGCGGGTTCTCCAGCCGCCACTCCTGGGCGGCGCACTCGTAGACGGGCACCGGGATCAGGCAGGTGGTGGCCGTCTGCAGGAAGTTGTCCGGCGGCGACTCCAGCGGAATCTCCTCCTCCACGAGCGTGGCCAGGTTCGGGTTCGACTCGCTCGCCGCGGACTCCTCCTGTGGATCCTCCGTTTGATCCCCCACAGCCTGGGTCGCCTTCTCATCCTTCTCCTTGCTGGCCGCTGCTCCAGTCACTGTCGTCGCTCTTGCGGCTGCTGTTTCCGGCTCCGCGGAGGCCTCGGTGGCCTCGCTCGCGGCCGGCTCGTCGGCGGCGGGCAGGTCGCAGGAGCCGACGGTCACCGGCAGCTGCTCCTCGTCGATCGTGTAGTCGTTCTCCGACTGGATCGTGTCCGTCAGCGACTCCATCTTCGCGTGCGCGACCGTCGTCGACTCGGGGCCGTCGCAGGCCGTCGTCGTCGCCAGCGTCGCGGTCGACTCCGCCGCTACCCTACCCTCGCCGAAGACGTCCTCCTCCTCCCCGTCCTCGCCGAGGGCGTCCGGCGACTCGGCGACGTCCTCCAGCACCGGGTGCTCCTGGCTCGACCGCAGGCCGATGCTCAGCTCGGACTTCTTCAGCGGGATGTAGATCCAGTCGGGCTCCGCTGTCGCTGCCGCCGCCGCCGCCAGGCCCTCGTCCGGCTCCTGGGGCGAGTCCCGCCGACGCGGCAGGGTCGCCGCTGCCGTGGGGGCGGTGGGGCTGGGCGCCCGGTCGACGGCCTTGTCGCGCCGCAGCCGGTCGCGCAGGACGCTCAGCGCCGAGCGCTTGTACTTGCCCGACGAGTAGTCGATCTGCGAGAACGAGGCCGACCGGAACGGGATCCCCTTCTGCGTGTACGACCCGATCACCGTGCGCGACTCGGGCCTGGCCAGCTTCGTGTCCAGCTCGCCACTGGCCGGCCCGCACTCGGCCTCCGCGATGGGCGGCGGCGACTTCGATTTCGATTTCGACTTCGACAGCTCGCGCCCCAGCCCGAGCGCCTCCAGGTTGCAGAGGCTGGCGTTCGGCTTCAGCAGGTCGCGTGGCGGACGGCGGTCGGCGCTGCCATGATCGCGTGACGTCGGCGCCGGCGGAGGCGGAGGCGGCGGCGGAGGTGGCGGCGCCTGTCGCTCGTCCGCCTGCTCGTCTTGGTCCATCAGCAGAATGTCGTCGGAGGGCGTCGCCATGAACGACAGCGGCGCGTTCTCGTCCATGGCCGTGGTCGTTGTGGTTGTCGTTGTGCTTGTGCTTGTGCTTGTGGTTGTATTTGTGGGCGTTGTTGTGGCTGCGGCGGGTCCTTCCGGGCTCGTGGGAGGGGCGGACGAGGTCGGCTGTTTGCTGTCCGCCCTCTCGAAGCTGCTCGAGGCCGAGTGCGAGCCGTGGCGCGGCTTCCGCGGCGGCGGCGTCGGGGGCGTCGGCGGCGAGCGGTTGCCGCGCAGCAGCTCCGTCAGCTCCCTCAGGCGCTCCGACTTCTCCGAGGACTTGCGGTTCCGCGACGTGCTGCTGCCGTCCGGCGTCGCAGTCGCCGCCGAGGACGGGCTGGGCGAGGATCGGCGCCCGAAGCCCAGCCGCTGCAGGCGATCCAAGGTGTTCCGGCGTTTCTCCATTCCAAGCTGCGGCGTCGGAAGGGAAAAAAGAAAGAGAGAGAGAGAGAGAGAGAGAGAGATTAGGATGTGAAAGGCATGGATTTTCCATGGAAGAGGCCACGAACTTCGCGCGCTCCCCGCAGGTCCCCCCGCCGACCGTCCTTCAGTCGGCGAACCGACCGAGATTCCGAACCGAATTTTCCATGTCGACAAAGGCAGTTCCGATTTTCGAGATTGGGGCGAATCGAGAAAAGAAGCAAATCGAAGGAAACGATAATAAAACCGAAAACACACACGCGTCTGCGAAATAAAAACAAAATAAAGTTTTCGAAAATATCGCAATCTGTACCAGAGCCAGAGGCAGCACCAGCGACAGAACCAGAGCAAGGTGGAGCAGAGACAGCGGCAGCGACGGCGACTGCGACTGCGACGGCGACTGCGAAAGAGTCGGCGGCCGAGGCCGAGCCGAATCGCACCAGTTTAGAGAAATCTCCGAGCTCTATTCGGAAAATAAGACTTTTATGTGCGATGGTGCGATGGTCGGGCCGAATGACTGACTGCCTGAGCAATTCACAGTGGGCCGAATCGGCGCGAGCGGACCCCGTCATAAAAAAATGAAATAAATAATTAAGGGAATCGAAATTCATTGGAAATCGAAGTATGAATTCAGCTTCAATTGAATTTGTTTAAATCAATATTTATTATACAGTTTTTCTGACCAAAATTGTTGACCAAAATTTGTCATTGATTTTTATCAAAAGTCTATTTTATATATTCTGAATCGTTCTGACCAATTAGTTTTGTAAATTTTGTCAAACATCCTGAAATCCACGAGTTTTTTCATTTTTTCGCCTGCAGTATTTTCGTCCGATGAGTGAGAACAATTCATACGCTATTATGATGAGGCCCACTGTGCCGCATGGTGTTTACTTCCCGCTGCACACACACGTACGTGTATATTTATAGAATAAACAAACACGCACACCACCACAGGCGCACGACCGACAGACCGAATGACTGACTGACTGAATGATGGCCGAGCAAATGTGGGAACGATTTTCTGTTTTATACAACAAAAAAGTCCCAACGACAACAACAGCACCGTGAACCGAAACGAATCGAAGGAAAACTCATCTCATGAATTTTCATGGATTTTCTCAAATTTTTAATTTTCCGATCGTCGATATTGCTGCTGTTAATTTCTTCCATTCTTTAATTCCCTTTCCCCCGGCCGCGCGAGGGCATGTGGGTGTGTGCGCCACACAGAGGTGCTCTCGATGCGTGCGTGAGTGTGTGTGTGGGTTGGCGGTGGCTGTGGCGGTGGCTGTGGCTGTGGTGATGGTGTTGGTGATGGCGTTTGCGTAAGCACGCAGTAGGCAATTCACGAACGATCGCTGCCAAATATTATTCGCCAATAAACCAAATACGCCAGGCAATGGCAACAAAACACAACAGCAGGAAGAAAAAAGAGAGGCAACAAAAACCAGAGCAACAACAACTATGACAATAACACGATCCCCCCGCCTCCACTCGTGATACGCATTCGCAAATCCGCCTTCCGATCCGATCCGATTGGAAATTGTGACGGTTATCGGGCGATATCTCGCAAAATACGTTGTCGAGATCGCGATCGAGATGGCGACGGCAATTGGGATGGGAATCTGGCGATCGGGCGATCGAGTAAATAAAATAGCTCGCAAATGGGAAAGAAATTTATAGAGATTATGAACTATGATTTGGCCGTGTTTATTTGCTTTAGCCCCTGAATTATGCCCGAATCCAATTGATTTCCTCGCCATTTTCCCTGTGTGTTTGTTTTTGATTTTCAATCTTTGAATTTCAATTTCTGACATTTATTTTTGTTTGGTGCTCTTGTGTTCGCTGTCTCTGCTGCTGTTCGCCGTTGTCTCAGCCCCCGACCACTCGAGAGTGAATCGTGGCCGGGCTCGATTCGAATTCGAATCTAATTCGATTGCTCGAGCGCTGGCCACATCGCAATTGAGATCGTTTTCGTTACTCGATTGCGCTTTTATCGCCATTTCCAAAACCGTTTCGACGCTTCAGGAGACGTCGACGCCTCGACGTCACGGTTTCGAGAGCAGGAACAGTGCGAACAAAAAGTTCGTTCGCTGATTTATCGCGCTTCCTGTTAATGCCGAATCATTCGCCAAAAATTAGTTTATTTATATAATAACTCTCCGGCGTATTTATTTTAATCTCGCCCCTCCTGATCTGATGCTCAGAGATTTATGCACACAGGTCTCCGCTGTGTGTAGTCGATCGGGCCGACTTCCTGTGGCTCCATTGATCTTTCCCACCTCGAGTGGCAGACATCAGCCGGCTTCGATCGACCGAAACACTGTACTCTTGTATGCGAAATTCAAATGTTCATTCATTCCTCTAGGCGAGCCTGGCATTTAGAACACAAGAACTGTAAACTTTTATACCCAAAAATAGTTCGCTCTAATTGTACAACCTCAGTAATTTAGTGTTTGAAAAGTCTCTTCATTGATCGATTGGCCTCTTGACATTGTCATATTTGTTTCATCCACTCACTCATTTCCTACGTGATTCATTTGCATTTCAATTAGTACCACGTCGAAAGGTCTTTTCCTGTAAGGACATCGAAGCTAAGGGGAATTTGGGCAACATTTCGAACACCTACATTTCTGAATTCCCACTTGGACAAAGTTGAAACGTTCTCCTTGTGCAATTGAGTATGGAGCTTTGGAAATGATCGGCAATGATTCATTCATTCAATCCCCCCGCCGCCCTGCCAAGACAGTCTTCAGGAGCACGCGAGTTTCGTGGACGTGGGGCATCGAGGGGAACCGAGGGAAGTCGAGGGAACCGAGGGAATCGAACTTACCTCCTTCTCGCCCTGGTCTCGCACATTAGCGCTGCCCAGGGACTGCGTGTGCGTGGGGATGTAGCCGAAGGACTGGATCTCGGGGATGCGTCGCAGGATGAGGGGGCCGCGCAGGATGTGGTTGTTGTTGTGGTTGTTGCTGTTGTTGCTGGAGGGGTTGTTGTTGCCGCCGGTGCTACTGCACAGCGGCCACGACGGCGACGACGACGAGGTCGAGGGCGACGAGAGCGAGAGCGAGCAGCAGTCGTTGTCCAGATGGAAGATCGTCGTCTGGTCGCTGCAGTTCGACTGGGTCTCGTCGCAGCGGGACCCGATGGTTTCGCTGCTCAGCCACAGCGGGCTCTGCGAGCCATGCGCCTGCGCCTGCGGGACGCTCGGCAGCGACACCGAGTTCTTCTGGTGGATCCCGACGCCGACTCGGACTCGGGCGTTGCTGTTGGCGGCGGTTCGGTTCGGCGGTTCGGCCTCGGCGGCGACGCAGTCCAGCGACGAGGGCTGCGGGCGGCGCGGCTGCAGGGCGAAGTCGCTGAGGCAGCGCTTCTCGGCCGACGCGGTCGCGGTCGCGGACGCGGACGTCGAGTGCGCGGACGTCGACTGCGCGGCGGCGGCGCCCGAGCCGAACTGGTTCGTGTCGCTGAGGGACTTGAAGAGCTGGCCCGCGGCGATGGCGAAGCTGAGATCGAGCTCGCTCCGGCCTCTGCGGGCCGAGGACGCGGCCGTGGGCTTCGGCGAGGGCGGCGGCAGCGACGCGCTTGGGTGCACTGAGATCGGGTGGGCGTGGCCGTTCGGTCTGTCCAAGTTTGTTCTCCGGCTGCTCTGTGGGCTCTGCGGCGGACGCGACTCCCCGGGCGACTTCTGCGAGGCGGCGCAGACGCAGCCGCAGCCGTTGGGCGCGGGACTCGGACTCGGACGCGGCTCGGGCGGCTTCAGGCGGCCGCAGCTGTCGTAGCGCAGCGTCGTGCGCGGGCTCAGCGACGCACAGGAGCCGGAGGCGGCGCCGGGACCGGGGCCGGGCAACGACGCGACTGGGGGGCTGGCGCGGGGTTGCCAGCGATCGTCCTCGGCATGGACTGGGCAATCGAAGCTGATATCACTATTGTTGTTGTTGTTGTTGTTATTGGTTTTGTTATTGCTGTTGTCGTTGTTATTGGTGTTTACACTTCTGCTATTGTCGCAGTTGCAGTGGTTCGTCTCACTCGCGACACTCGCACCTAATTTCGCCACACTGGCCGCACTCTCCACATGCTCCTGGCAAACACTATTGTTACAATTATGGTTGTTATTATGCACGTTGGGTTCGCTGCGGTGGCTGGCGCAGTGGTGGCAGTTGTTGTTGGCACCCCTCTCGCCGACGGGCGCCGAGCAACAGCTGCTGTCGCTCAGGCTGCGCGCGACACGGCCGTCGTCGTCGAAGGCGTCGCGGTCGCGATCGCGGTCGCGGTCGTCGCAAGTGTTTTTAACCGCTCCGAAGCAGTTGAGCAGCTCGCAGCGGGACTCGGGGGCCGGCGAGGACGCGGTCTCGGCGAAGGACGCGCAGGAAGCGGAAGCGGAGGCGGCGGCGATCAACGCATTCTGCCGCTCGAAGCGCTGCAGTTTCCGGTGGAAGCTGGCCGGGTCGTAGGCCGACTGCTGCTGCTGCTGCTGCTGCAGACGCCTGCTGCCGGCGCTGCTGGGCGGCTTCGGTGGCGGCGCTGGAGCTGGCGCTGGGGCTGGGGCTGAGGCTGGGGCTGCGGCCTTGCGCTTCACCGACTTGGGGATGCTCGAGAACCGCTGGAGCGGGGCGACGGACGCATCGCTGCCGTAGTCGCTGGGCAGCGACGTCGAGAGGAGGCCGGCGTCGTCGAAGCGGAAGACCTCGGTCGGCCCTGGCGCGGCGGGAATCGGCACGGGCGACGACGGCGACGCTCGCCGCTGACTCGCGAGTCTGCGGTGCGGGTGTCCGTGGGTTCGGGTGTGCGTGTGTGCGTGCGATCGGGCAATTGTATAACAACAAATCGTTGGCGACGGCGACGACACCGAGCACGACGATGGCGACGGCGACGGCGACGGCGAAGACGAGCGCGCGCCGTCGATCGCGGGGGTGCGAGATGCTGCTTCTTCTTCTCCCCCTACCGCTGCTGGTGCTGCTGCCTCACGACCAGCCGATGACGCGCCGCAGCTGATGGCTTCGGGTCTGGTCTTCGCCTCCGATTCCGACGCCGATGCGTACTCGTACTCGTATTCGGCTTTCACTCGTACTCGTTCTCGTTCTCGTTCACGGCGCTCGCGCTCGCGTTCGCGTTCTCGTTCTCGTGGGGCCTCCTGCGAGACGAAGCGACACGACGACAATTCCTCGTAGACTGAATCGCCGTCCGAGCGGCGGACTCGCTCGGCCTCCTCCGAGCGGCGGGCGCGCCCGAAGGCGGCCCGACTGTGGCCGTTGTGGTTGTTGTTGTTATTGTTGTTGTTGTTGTTGATGCCGCTGCTGCTGCTCCTCGCGCTGCCGCTCTCGCAGCAGTGCTCGCAGAAGCCGAGCGAGCTTTTGCTCATCGCGGCCGTGGCTGTCGGCGGTGGGGCTGAGTTGCTGTCATTGTTGTTGTTGTTCTGCTTATGCTTCTTGTTGTTCGCGTTGTTGTTCTCGTTGTTGTTGTTGTTGTTGTTGCAGTAGTTGTTGTTCGTGAGCCAGGCGAGATCCGTTTGCGTCTGCGTCGAGATGGAGTCGCTCGCGGCGGCCGCCCTGGGCGGAAGGTGGCCATTGCTGTTGTTGTTGTTGTTGTTGTTGTAGTTGCAGTTGCTGTTTTGGCTCCTGTTGCCAGCACGACTCTTGTTGCCGTGGTTCTGTCGGCTGATGTTGCCGCCGGTGTTGCTGTCGAAGCTGCTCCTGCTCGCCGCTGGCCCTGCGCTCGCCTCCGGGCCCAGCAGCATCGATCGCTGCCCGGCTGCGTCGGCTGCTGGCGGCGGCCCTGCTGCTGCTGCGAGAGTGTTGCTGGCGATGGGGTAGCACTGGAGCCTGGTCGCCGACATCTGTGGCCGCTGCGCGGTGGCGTCGGCCAGTTGTTGTTGTTGCTGCTGCTCCCTCGACGCCTCGCCGTCCGCGCCGACGAAGTCGTCGTCCTCCAGCGACAGCTTCCTGTAGTGCAGTTGCCGGCGCCGCAGATGACTCAGGGTCGGCGTCCCAGGCAGCGACGTCGAGACGCCGCCGGCCGCCCTGCGCGATGCCGCCGCTGCTGCTGCTGCTGCGGCTGGGTTCAACGGCGGCAGCAGGGACTCCGACAGAGTTGCGGGCTTCGCGGTTGTTATTGTTGCGGGAATTCTGGCTGCTGCTGCTGCTGCTGCTGTTGCTGTCGTCGCTGTCGTTCTATTCTTGGCTGCGTTTTTTCGGTTGGAAATAGTCATCGGCGTCGGCGGCGTCATCGTCGTCATCGGGCGGTGGGAGCAACGTCAACGTCAACGACAGCGACAGCGACCACAACAACAACAGAGGAAGAAAGAGAGGAGACAAAAACAAATTATTAGGAAAATAATGTGCTATATGGAGATCGGGAAATGTGTGCCAACTAGACGTGGGCCAAGCACACGAAGCCCCGGCCCGAAGCCGAAATTCGAATGGAAACAAAAATAAATACAAGTGAGCGAAAGAACAGAAAAAGAAGCCGAAGCGGGCGAGGACAGAAATAAAGAGGCGGGCGTAAAAATAAAATGAGATGTCGAAAGAGGAAAACGCTGCTATTTTCGTGTGTGACCAGCCAGTCGTCCTTCGGCGACCCTTCGCGCCCTCCGTCAACCCCTTGGAACCGCCCCCTTCCCCGGCGCCGCCTCGAGGGCCGTCGGTGCAGCGCGTTGTGCGACCCGCCGCCGCCCGAGTTGAACAACATTTGGCGGCTTTGTTTATTTGCGAGACGGCGAATTTCTCATCGCGCCCGCAACAAACATTAGTCGGCTTTGCTGCCTCGTGAGTCGGCCGCTCGCTCGGTCATCGCCGTCCGTCGTCGTCGTCGCCGTCGTCGGTGATCGTGGGAGGATTTCTCGGCCAATTGGGTGGGTCTGCGAGGCGTCACCTCGACCCCGAAGCCCTTCCGAGCGCCTTCGTCGCCGGGCGAACTCGGCCAATGGCGCCGCCCGACCTGCCCCACCGCCCCTGCTCCGTTGCGCCCCCACGGCCCCGACCGACAAACCCCAATCTCGTTTCGAGAGAGGTCCATGGAGATCGGAATGCCGCTGTCTCGCTCGATCGCTCGCTCGCTCGCTCGCTCACTCACCTGAGGCATGGGCGCTCTCCCAGATGATCTGGCGTCGCTTCAGTTTCCAGCAGGAGCCGAAGTTGCCGGCATCGCTCGGGCAGCAGCAGAAGCGCTTGGCCTCGCTCTGGCCTAGCACGGTCCGCAGGGGCCGCGAGGGCCTCGGCACGGGGTCGCGGGCTGCATCCTGGCGGCTGACCAGCGGTATGTACGACACGTCAACGGAGTGCGATCTGCGGGCGAGGGTGGAGAAGAACAAGCGATGAGAAAAAGTCACTTCCTCGAGACAGGGGTTGATAGTGGTAAACAGAAGGCAAATAGTGCAAGGCAAACAGTTAATAGTAAATTAGTCGTGCAATTGACTGAGCAAGTGTTAGCGGCAGATCTGGTCACCCTACGCGCTGGTCGATGTACTCCAGCGGCCTGAAAGTAGGCAACGGCTTTCGGCGCTTGGCACAGGGTGTTTCATGCGGCCTGCGGTCCGTTGGTTTGTGACGGAGTCCCTGTGAGAACGGGGTGAACAACATGCTGGAGGAGAGAGGGGTGAGTGGGGGAGGGGTGCCAGGAGGACGGGGGCATGCAAGCAACTGATCTTCACCTGCTCCAGCTGATCTCGCGCTGACTCGTCACCGTCGTCGCCGTCGCCTGGGTGGACCTGACCAGATTTCGCTTGTCGAAATCCCGCTGAGCCTCGGGCATTTTCGAGCTCTGCCTTTTGCTGCAAGATTTTGAATGTTCAGAAGAAATTTGCAAGTAGAAAATAAAATTGGCAGGAGGCTGAGAAGCAAAAAAACATTTGGCCATGACGACGTTCTCTGCCCATCGACGGAGGCGTCTCGAGCATGGGCCCTGGACGACGTGTCATTACAACAATTGCAACAACCACAAGTACGACACCCCCACCGCGACCCCTTCGGTGACAACCTCCCCTCTCCATCCGGCATGGCCAACCTATATTCGGACGTATTTTCGAAGTGTTTTTGCATTTTTGTGAAAACACTTCTTGCATCCAAATCAAAAATAGACCCGTCATGCGTGTGTGAGCGCCGCCGATGTGTACGCGTGCGTGTGTGTACGTGTCTGTGTGTATTTGGTGGTAATGATGAAAAGTCGGCCGACTTTTTCGCCACAATCGTCGTCGTTTCTTCTGCATTTCGTCCACATGATTTCTATTTTTTCGCTCTCCATGAATGTTTTCTTTCAGTTTTCATATCTTTTCTTCTTCTAGCTCATAGGAGGGGAGTGGAAAATGAGCAGGAGGGCGAGGGGGCGGGCGTTTGAAAGTGGGGCGATTTCACGGCTCGTTGAGTTTTCAGCGCGATTTTCCAAATTTGTGAAGAAAAACGACAAAAAAAACCAGAATGGAACAGACAAATTCAAAATGAAGCAAAATTAATGACCGCAAAAACGTTTGCCAGAGGTTGTTGTTGTTGTTATTATTGTTGGCAGCATATCGTATGCAACAACAAGAGCAGCAATGGGAACGATGACAACAACATTACAACAACCATTGAGACATTAACAGTTTATCATTGTTGCTAAATCGAGTTGTTGCTATTGATATTTAGTTGTTGTTGTTGATCTCATTGTCGTTGTTGTAATTGATCTCCGTACCGCCCGAGTTGTTGTTGTTGTTATTTGTACATTTCGGCATTGCCGGCATGTACGGGCAACAAAAACAACACAAACTTTAGGAATCTCTAATGAACCAAATCAATGGCCTACAACAACAGCAACAATGATGAATTACAACAACTCCATGTAGACGTCAATAAATGAAAACCATGAAAATAATAATATAGCAACAGCAAAACCGCAATGACAATGTTAACAGCAGAAGCAATTGGCAGCAACAGGAGCAACATCGACAACAACAAGAGCATCATTGACTACTACTATTGCAGAAACAATTACAACAATAGAGTAGTTGAAAAGACAAAAACCAAGACATCGGACAGAATGACGGGGAGGCAGGCAAGACGTCGGACGGACGGACGGACGGACGAGACGAACGGTGGACGGACGACGAGGTCGTGTCTTGAGAAAGGCTGGCGATAAACTCCGGCTAAGCAGACGACCGACTAGAAGAGAGACGAACAGACGGCCAGAGGGAGGGAGAGGGGGAGACGAACGGACAGGCGAACAGCGGACGGACGGACAGACAGTGGACGGATGGACGGACGTTGGCCACCTTGCGACACGAGCGCCGAACAAAGAGGAGCCGCAATTAAAAGAGGTGTCCTGGACGGAGAGCTGGACAGGGTGACAGCTCGCCGGACGGACTCGAGGACCGCGACTGACGGACGGACGGACGGACGGACGACGAAGCCCATGTTGAGCCAGACAATGTTGCAAGCGAGTCAGGCGGAGGCCGGCGGGATCCACCGGAGCCGAGCGAGCGTCGAGAGCTCGGATGTTGCACGGCGCAAGCGAGTCGACGACGACGACGACGGGCCGGTCATGCACTGATTGTCGCCTATTTTAATATGATTTTTGCCCCAACCCACCAGCCCGACCTCTCCGGCCGCCTGGAGCCGCCGAGCATCCTTCAGTTGGTTGCAGTCGGTGGCGGGCGACGGTGCCCGAGACTTGCTCAACTTTGACAAAGTATTCGTTACACGGTGTCGACAAAAACAAAACGACAAAAACAACACCGCAACAGGTACAAAACAACGAGAAGAAGAGAACAATCGCAAAGACGACAATAGCAATGGACGCGACAAAAAAGGAGAAACGCAAGGGAGGAGACGTCGAACAAGGCACTCGGTACTCGTGGCCACTCGTAGCGCCGACGTCTAAGGTTACTTTTTCCGCACTTTCACGGCCGTCCGTCGTGAGTGGCGCGGAGGGGCCGGGGCTGGGGAGGCTTCGGCGGAAGCCGCCCCTCTCTCGCCTCTCCCTCTGCCCTCGGATCATCCGCTCGCCTCATGAGAGCCGACGATGAGAGATTGAAATATTGGAAATAGATTATCGGAACTGTGGATTTCTCTGTCCTCTGGGAGGATTTCCGCGGATTTTTCCCATCGTTCATGTAGGTTTTTTCTCTCTCTCAGTAATCTCTCAAAACGAAGTCCTTCCAAGCCAATTAAAAGCAGTTTCGTGTTTCTGTGGCTCTGGTGCAATCGCAGGCTCAACGAAATCAACGAAGGCTCCAACTATTTACAACTTTATCAAATGTTTTCGCTGCCTTCATCACTTCGAGTACCTCAGCCTCAGCCTCAGCCACGGGTCGTGAACTCGGGCGCCCGCGTCAACCATTAATGAATGCAATTTATGGCCCGCTAGAAGAACAAAACCACAACAACAACTACAACCAAGCAACCAGCAAGGGCAACCTCGACCTCAACATCAGGTCGGCAACAACAGCAACAAGAACGCAGCCACAGCCCTGAACCCCATGAGCAACAAATGCAACGGGGAGTCAACTACCCCAACAACAACAGCAGCAACAACAACAACCACAGCGATGACAGCAACAACAACTTCGCCCCCATCGAGAACAAACAATTTCCCTGAAGGTTAAGAGCCATTCGCCGTGGTGACTCCAGCAGCCGGAGCCGCGCCCCCTGCGCCGACGCCCACCATACACCAACAACAACAACGACAAAAACAAAAGCAACGACCTCCCCTCCCCCGAAGCCATCTGTTTACATTCCCGGCGGCTCGGCTGTCATCGGCGGCCATTGATTGAGCGGCCGAAGCACGACGACCGGACAAAGTAAGCGGGGCGAGCGCCAAAGGGAAGAGCGACAGAGAGAGATATAGGGAGAGAGCCCGCAGGAAGCGAGTGGGCTGGGTTGGCAACACTGCTGTGGATCGCCGAGCACGGCTGGCCGGTGTTGCCAACGCCACGCAACGCATCGCCTGTGGAAGCGAGGCGTGTGAAACGTGTGAAAAGCGTGAAAATTAGGGAAATTAGAGGCAATTAATCGCTTGCAATTGCCACGGGAGGAGAGACAAGGAGCGACAGAGAGGCAGAGAGAGAGAGAGATGGAGGTAGGTTGGCGTAGAAGGAGAGCGTCCAGAGATTGGAGGGATTCAAGTGGATCGGGATCTTTAAAAATAGCGAACGTCTCGGTTCTCACTCGGATAATGTAAACATCGTCCCCAGAGACGGCAAGGGTGGGAAGGGGAGTGGGAGATGGGTGGAGGGAAGGGGAGGGGGTGGAGAGAATGGGAGGGAGGGCCGAGGAAACCACTGAGGAAGACTGTTTTATTTATACGCAGCACGCGTGCGTTTTTCGCTCGTTCACTTTCGGCGGCTTTGATATCGTTTCCTTTATTTGAATTTCGTTTACATTTCATTTTCGGTTTTCTTTATTTTATTTTCGATGTTCTTTATTTCATTTTCGTTTTCCTTTTTTTTTGTTTTTTGACTTTTTTGTTTTATTTTCGTTTCCTTCATTTGATTTTTATTTCCCTTTATTTTCATTTAATTTTCATTTTTGATTGACTTTTGTTCGTTTATTTGCATTTTTTTTCCCTCTATTTGATGTACTTTTTGCCTTTGTTTTATTTACTTCGATTGTCCTTTTCTTCCATACATTGGAATAAAATTTATTTGATTTTGCACTTCATTCTGATTTAATTTGTTGTTTTTGTTTCTAAGAATTAATTTTAATTTCACTTATTTTTTGATTTTCATCTATTTATTGACATAAAATCGAAGGCGGGGAGTGAAAGAGACAGCGTGATTCCCCTGCCATACATGATCGGTCTATACATTCGATCGAAACATTTCGCAATAAACACAAAAGTCTATTTTTGAGAAAACGAAATGCGGCAGTTAAAAATAATTTTCACACGCAATAATTCAAGTTTAATTACAATTGCAAATTCCCACAGAAATAGAGGAAACGAAGGAACAATAAAATTGCAGAAAAAATAAAAAAAAAAACACATTCTAGTGAAATTTGCAAAATACGAAAATAGTTCAATGTTCGCGGAAAGTTCTTTAGTTCAAGGCTATAAATAGACAATCGGCTCGGGCAAGAGCCGGAGGCTGAAAACCCATCGTGAAAGGGAAATCGGAACGCAAACAAACGGATGAAAGTGGAAACAACGGAGGGAAGGGCGCGACAAAGAGGGGGAAGAGAGAGCGGGTGCAGGAGTGACGCAAGAGAGGGCGGGGACGGAAGACAAATTTCGAAGCCGGAGAGGCCGCGGCTCCGGCTGGAGCTGGAGGTTGATCGATCGACATTGCGTGTCCCAAATCGGTCGCCTCGTGGCTTCGACCCCGAGTCGCCGCCGAGTCGAGTCGAGTCCACGATCGTTCGAGAAGGGAGAGAGACAGACAGTTTAATTATCGGCCTGCGACTCGGACAGAACGAGCCAAAGCAAATGCCTCGTGAAATCGATCCGATTTTAATCATATGCTTCTCCGGCGAGCCGGCCATGAGCGAAAACCCTTCGAGGCTCGCGTTTTTCTTTTTTCTTCCCTTCCCCAACAAGTCGGGCTCGTGGCGTGGAGGAGGAGGCGGGGGCGAGTTTGGGGGTTATCATTGAAATCTATTGCTTTATCGTTATCTCGCGCTCCTTATCTGGTTTATCTCCCGCCCCGTCGTCGCGGTCACACTCACACACGCTCGCGCCCATTATCTCGCTGATCTCCTTTACATCATAAATTCATGCAGAATGCGATCTCGCGGCGACGACGGCAGAAACGAAAACAAAACAAAAACCGTCAAAACCGGCCGAGAGCGCAGGGGTCTGGGTATGTGTGAGGGAAGTTTTGCGAAAGTAGTCGATGAGCCGGGCGGCGAAAAAGGCCCAAAAATTGTTAGTAGAGAAAAATAAAGTAAGTACAAAAATAAATGGTCTCTAAATCGTTCTAAATTTTTTCATAAGCCAATCTAGAGCCTAAAAAGGCCTTTGCAAAAAGGTAGTCTTCGCGAGCTCGAGGCGACTCGGGCAACACTGGCCCCATTACAATTCCTCGTAAAGCCAGGCGAACGAATTTTTCTCACTCTCTCTCTCTCTCTCTCTCTCTCGCTCTCGGCCTGCATTTGAATTATATTTAGTTCGCACCTCGTCCAAACACAATTATTTCAAATGTCTCGGAGGCAAAATCTCGAAATTATTTATTTGTTTGCACAGCGGAAGATGTTATTGTGTTGCATGGGCTGGTGTAAGTGAATGGGTACACATGTGTGCGTGTGTGTGTGCGTGAAGCGCTGCCAAGGAATTTCAAAAATTCGCTCATTTAAATATTTGTACTTTTGATGATTTGTGCGGGGTTTTTTGCACTCGGTCACATTTGGACACAGATTTTTGTGTTTTCGTTTATTTTTGTTTTTTTTTCCCATATGTGGAGAACGTTTAATTTCACGAAATGATTTCATGAAATGAAGGAAAGAACGACGAATTGTGGGAAAAGCCGAGCCGAAAAAATAAAAACCTCCGCAAGTTCTGTGGATGAAGAGTCATAAAAGTCGAATTAAAATTTCCCCTGCCTTCCGTCAATTGATTTCGCCGCACTTCCGCGACAATTAAGCCGCTGGTTCTTCTCTCAAGTCCCGCCGACTTCTTTCCCGAAGCCAACGGAAAACACATAAAGTCGGAATGGAAAGGCGGGGAGAAGAGGAAGAAAAACCCCTTCCAACTGTGATGAAAGGAAGGAAGGAAATTCCGTGATTTCGGATTTCTTTCCTCGCGAATGACAAAATCCATTAATTCTCGAGAGCGACGCGAGGCCAGCGAATGAAATTGAGTAATTAATATTTTTGCATGCGTTCCGCAGGACAACAACAGCAGCAACAACAATAGCACAGGAAACAATAACAAGTCATCAGCAGGCAATCCAACAACATCGTTAAAAGCAGCAACAACAACAACAACAACCGGTCGGTCGGTCGGTCGCTCCTCAATAGTCAATCAGTGAATCCATTAAAAGCTCTTCAGCCGAAGAAGCAGCAACAACAACAACAACAACAACATCGTCGACACACACCACAAGAGCATTAGTAGGAACGAGAGAAAAACAATTTCTACAACAACAACAGCAACAACAACAGCGTTGGAGTTTCATCTGATTCGTGACGCTTGGAAATTGCCTCCAATGAGGCGAAAATTGAAAAATTGCTGTCGAAATGATTTCACGCACACATCGGGAGAGAATTAATAATGGACACCATTAAAGGCGAACTGTCGTCTCCAGAACCGCGCCGCAGCCCCCAGTCCCAGTCCCAGGCCGAGAGACCGTTGGACGGACGGACGGACAGACCGAGTGTCCGAGTGACGGGCTGGAAGTCATTCGGTCAATTCCATTCGCCTTCGACTCCGCTCTCTGTCCCTCTCCACCTCTCCCCCTCTCTCTCTCTCTCGGGGCCATCGTCGCGTTCTCGCTCCCACCAGAACCGCCCCCTGGTGCACCGGGCTCCGTCCACCGGCCATCGGTGCGCAGACACCTCCAGGTCCTCCCCCAGCCCAGTCCACTCCGATCCGTCTCAGTTCCGAGTGATTTGAATAATTTACGATCGCGAGGCGCGCGAACCACTCGATCCCGGTCCGCCGGTTCGTCTCGGACCCGTCAGAGGCGACGATGCGGGAGAGGGAGAGAGAGAGAGGGCGGTATCGGCGGCCGCTGCGGAAGAAGGTGTTGCCGAGGCGCGATGAAACACCGAGAGATTAATCATAAATAACAATTTACAACTCCACATTGTTTATACAGACAGCGGCAGTGAGCAGGAACACCACACAATAACAACAACAACAACAATAACAACAACAACGACAATACCAACAATGTTACAATCACCGCCAACAACAACAACAACAACAACGGTAGACCATCTATAAATGGACTTTCTGCATTCTCCGCTGTCCGTCAAAATGCGTGGAGCGGGAAAAAAGCGCGGCGAAGACGAGGTGGAAGCGCACAAAATCACGGTCAATCAGCGAGTCCGTCAGTCGGTCCGCTCCGTTCGTCGACGGTTCTCCGTCCAGCCGGCGGAACGTATTAATTGTTGTGCTCGCGGTTTGACACCCAGAGGGCGCCGGCTGACAGCCGCGCGTTCGCAACCTGTCAAAAGCCCATCAGACCGCACAAAGCCCGCGGTTCCCACTATTATTATTGCCATTACCATTGCTCGCCGCCGTTATCGGCGTGATTATTTTATCCGCGCTGAAGGGTGTTATTTTTGCAATTTAATTGAATTCAAATCCTGTATCATTCGCTGTCGATTTTTTCTTCATTTTCAGTTTCATTCATAGTTTTTTTTTTGGTTTCTTTTCTCCCATCGCTGGTTAGTTCATTGTTGTTGCTGTGTTTGTGCTCTGGGTTATTAATTGTAGGTCTATATTTAGGTTTCCTTTATTTTAGGGTAAGGTTGCTATTGTGGTTGCATTGTTGTTGTTGTTGTTGTTGTTGTTGTTGTTGTTGTCATGTCATTGTTGTTCTGGTTGTTGTTGTTGCCCGTGAAACACCTTCGAAAGTGATTGTTCCGACTGAAATCCTGCAGAATAAAAGCTTTAAATCGACTGATTTCGAGAGGAACTCGCTAAATTGAAATTCTCGAGATTTTTGACGAACATTTAGTAGAAAAAAAGAAAAAAAGAAATGTTTTCTTATTCCTTTAAATAGCACCGTTTGGCTGTAGCGAAAAATCTTGGAGACCTCCAATCGACCAGAACATGAGGAATTGAGAGAAAGAGATGAGAAATTAAGAAACAACGAAATCAAACTTATTTGAATAAAAAAAATCGTTACTTCCCGGCGATCCCTCAATCGCTGTCCATTGAACTCCACTGAAGTTCCGCATGATTCAGCCACAATTACAACAACAACAACAACAAAAACGACGACGACAAGTCAAAAAATAGCAACAAGAAGAAATCCCCAACAACAACGACATTTCCGACAACACCGTCAACAAGAGGCAACAACAACAACAACCACAAGAAATGCATATACCTATGACCAAAATATGCTTTGCTTCGACAAATTGAAGACTTGACAGCCAAACGTGCACGTACACGTACGCGGCCAAAACAACAACAACAACCAGTACTGCCCCAACAACAACAACAGTGTCTTGCCTTCAATGTAGGTCTCTGGGTTTCAGGTCTCGCCTCGCTTCGTTCCGCCGCGACCCGACCCGACTCGACGCGACCCGCGTTTTGGCCCGCGTTGGCCCGAGTTGGCCCGACTCGTGGCTCGGACTCATTTTACGCCCTCGCCGCATGCATCCGCGAGATACGACGACGCGGCTGTGAATCCGAGTCCGCGTCCGCGTCCAAATTCGCAGTCGATCTCGATGTCGACGTCGACGTCGATGGCGGATTTCGGCTTCGGATTTGCGGCGATCCGTCCGTCCCTCCGTCTGTCTGTCTTTCTGTCTGTCTTTCTGTCTGTCTGTCTTTCTGTCTGTCTGTCTGTCTGTCCGTCCGTCTCGCGGTCGGTCCGTCCAGAGGCTGCAGCTGAGGCGGAGGTGTTTGTTTCTGTGGTTTTATCTTGATTCAGCCTCAGCGTCGAGAGGGTCCCATGGATATTGTTGTTGTTTTTCGTTTTGTTGTTATTTTTGCTATTTCTATTTCTATTTCTATTCCTATTGTCGTTATGATAGTTGTTGTTTTTGTTGTTGTTATTGTTGCCATTGTTGTCTCGTACGCGGCACTTGTTAATTTTAGTATTGAATTTGAAATCGTTGCCATTGCGATTGCTGTCGCTCGTGTTGTTGTTGCTGAGGTTGTTATTATTGTTGTTGGTATTGCTAATGTTGTTTTTGTCATTTTCATTGTATTTGTTGTCGTTGTTGTTGTTGTTATTGGCGGTTTGGTTTGGTTTGGTTGTTGAGCTATTTCTGCTGGATTTTCGCAATTGTTCCACATTTCGGCCGGGTTACAAAACCCACAACCACCACCTACCACAACAACAACATCAACAATAACAACAACAACAACAACAGTAACAAGAGCTACAACGACAACAACAACGCATGTGGCTTAACATCGAAAATGCACTTGAACTGTGATATTTGATTACGTTGAAAGTTTAAACTAACAATGAAATCGTTGCTCTTTCTCGACGACGTCGACGACGACGACGACGACGATGGCGTGTGTGTTTTTGTTGTTGTTGCCAAGAGCGTTGTTGTCGTTGTTTTAGTCATCGTTACTACAGTCATTGTTGTGGCGACATTGCTGTTGTTGCAAATATTACTGTTGTTGCCGTCCCTGGCTGGGCGGTGCGCGCTAATCGAGTTGTTGCCGGCAATTAAGAGCCCTCCTGGCCGGATTCCACCCAAGCCAAATGTCAACAGGCCGCTGGCGTGCCCGAGGCGTCTGAGGCGTCTGAGGCGTCGCCCGAGTGCTGATAACTCGTGAGCCGAAGTGGTGCCCGGTCAAACGGGCCGCCGGGACTCCGTGTTCCGTCAGCCGCTCGAGCACTCGAAAGGCCCGGGCCCGGTCCCGAAGTGCTTCCGCATCGTCGCACGGTCGCCCCGCGGCCTTGTCGCGGGCCACGCCGCGCTCCCGAAGGTCGGCCGATGGTCGGCGAACAACAACAACTCGAGACCGAAACCAGGAAGAAACGCCCAGAACGTCGCCTCTGCCAGAGGCACCTGAGGCGACTCACCAGGGGACGGTCGACGATCGGTTCGATCGACCGGCTCTCGCACGAGGCGCTGCGATCGATCAGGCGTCGCAGGCTCTTCGGCCCTTGTCCGCGGGCCTTTTCAGGTTAATTAAACCGCCATTCAGCGGAGCCTCCGGAGCCCTCGACAGTCGAGGGAACGCGATTTCGAAGAGGTCGACGTCGAGATCGAGATCGAGATCGACCGTCTGATTGAAAGCCTATTCTTCGTTCGCCCACAATCGACGGCTCGTTATAAATCGATCTGGAGGTCAACGAGAAGCCGGCCGGGAGCCCGAGCGCTTTCCCGATCCCGATTCATGAGGTGCCTCTGGCAGGGCCCGGGCCCCGTTTAGGCCATTGCGAAGCCACTCGAACGCCGTTTGAGCTCCGACCCCTGGTAGATCGTGCCCGACTGCGGTCGGGGCTTCCGCGATCAACGGAGGGCGCCGGGAAAATCGATCAAACCGGTGGACGGCGGGACCGGGGAGGCGAGGCAACGACGGAAGAAAGAAAGCCTTTCGCCCAGAATCGGGGGATCTCGCCCTGTCGCTCTCACTCCCTCACCCTCTCCCTGACCTGCCCACGATCGCAATCGCTTCAACTCAAATTACGAGCCGATCAACGATCGATGATCGTCCGGCCGTCCGTCCGTCCGTCCGTCCGTCCGTCCGTCCGTTTGAGCCGTCCACGGAGGCTTGTTCGAGAGTTGCGGCCTCTGACTTTACGATCGGAGCCTTCGCGACCTCTGCTCGCGATCGACGGAAAAGTCGCATTCAATTAGCAACGAAATATTTCCAACTTTTCTTCTGGCGCTCGCTCTCTCTCTCTCACTCGCTCCATCTCTTTCCGACAATGTAACGGAACTCGAGCTTCCCCCTGTTCAATTGAAGGCATTGTTTGTTGCTGCTGTGGTTGTTTTTTGTGTTGTTATTGTTGTTGTTGTAGGGTCATTATGAAAGCTGCCAAAACATTTACTCTTTTACCTTCTCGGCTTTTGTTTTGATTCCGAGCCACGTTTGCGACGAGGCTGATGAAAACTTAGCGATAATAAAAGCGAAAAGAACAACAACTACAACAACAAATAACATGATCAAAAATAATAACAAAAACAACGGCATCCCGGTAATCGCGAAACAATTACAACAACAGCGAGAGCAAACCGTGGCCATCAACAAAAAAATTAATCAACCGATCCTCTTTGACTCTTGACTTTCGAACATGGCCGGGGATCGCGGCAGCAACAACGACAGCAGCGACAGCAACAACCACAACAACAACGACATCGAACATTCTGGCCCGCTTGAAACAATGGCGTCGTCAAAACCCGCCGTCAGAAGACCGAGCCGGCGACAACCGACAGCCGACAACACGAGGGGGGCCGCGGGTCGCCGAGGAAGGCGGAAAGAGGGGGGGGGAGGGGGGAGGTTGGTGGTGTTCGAGAAGCCCGGATCGGACTCAGAGCCTTTTATTGGGCATTTAACAGATTGATTTCGCTGTCTTCGTCTCCGTCATTGCCTTGTTTTGCTTTCGTCGTCGTCTTCGTCGTCGTTGTCGCAGTCGTTGTCATGATTTGTTCGTGTTTTTTTCGTTTTTGTTTTCGGACAATTTTTCGATTTCGACCCGCATCCGACAACCAGCAGCTGCGGCGGGGATGGGTCGGGGTTGGGGCCGGGGTTGGGGCGTGAAAGGGCCCGTTAAGGCGCTTATTGAGGAGAAATGGAGGTAATCATAATTTAGAGGCCGCCCGCGCCCCCTCTCCAGCGCGCTGCTGTCGTCGGGGGCAAGAACAACAACAACAGCACCGACGACGACGACGACACCATCGTGACCGCGGACATGGACAGGGCCAGA
Source organism: Coelopa pilipes (assembly GCA_947389925.1). NCBI lineage: Eukaryota > Metazoa > Arthropoda > Insecta > Diptera > Coelopidae > Coelopa > Coelopa pilipes. The sequence goes on from OX376697.1 coordinate 10,979,938, forward strand.
AGTGAAGAAATCCCCAGAAAGCGAAATTAATAATATTTACAAGCATTCGATCTCAACTCCAACTCCGATTCCAATTCCGATTCCAATACGACGTCGGTCCCGTTTCATTTCACTTTCGTCCGAATGGCCATTGTTGGGATTGGCCGAATGACGTCAGCCCGTTGGTCGGATCGCGGGGCCCACTCGCGAAGAGGTCGAGCTTGCGCAACCCTTGGGTCGATTCGGTCCTTCGAGCCGCTCGGCCGCATTCTTTTGCGTCCCGCCTTGCGATCGCCATCGCCTTTTAATCGCTTTTTATTGCCGGCCCTCGACGGCTGTGCGTCGTACTCCCGATCATCGCTTTTTGAGCGCTTTTCCCCATTTGTTTTTAGTGAAATTGGCATTCGATTGCTCTATTTTCCCTCCACTGGTCGATCGCTCTTTGGTCTTCAATCGAACGTCTGGAACCAATCGCCACCCATCGCCATCTCCTTCATCCCTTTCCTCCTTCTCATCACATCCATTCTTCCATCCCTCCTTCCCCATCCATCCGTCCGTCCTTCCAGCTTCCCTACCTCGACCCCGGTCTCGCTCTCGCTCTCGCTTTCGTCGCTGCGTCTCCGTCTTGTGTCTCTGACTCGCTCGCTCCCTCTCGCGGTCGCGTCGTCGCCGGGCGTCTGAATTTTAATGAAAAATCCATAGTAATCAGTGTAATCGCATTACTCGAGCATTAAATTGAATTATTGCCGTTTTCTGGCAACAGCGCATAAACGTTGCAAGCTCTGCGGCCACTTTCGGCGAATCCACTCCCAACGAGAACGGTTCGAATGGATCGACAAAAGCGAGTGGGGAAGACAAGGAAAGAGTGAGGGAGAGAGTGTGGGAGAAAGAGCAGTTTGGGCATTTCTGAAAATAGAAAGAGATGGAAAAGAGGAAGACGACCCGGCCGCAGCTGGTGGGCGATCGAAAGGCATCGCAAGGGACGCGTCCTGGAAGGCTTTCGGTTGCTACTCAAGGAGTGACCTGGTTACGAGGCCCCGGCAGAAGAAGAAGAAGGACCTCCTCTCACCGCTGGCATCGGGTTCTCGCTGGGGCGAACTTTCCCTTTCACTCCGCGAAAGAGACAGAGCGACGAGCGCACGGACGGACCGACGTCAGGCAGAGGATCAGACAGCGACGGTGTCGGACGATGACGCACTGGGCGCCTGGGGATTTTTCCCAATTCGCCGTTGTTGTTGTCGTTGTTGTCGTCTCTGTCGTCTCTGTCGTCGTCGAGCTTATGAAAATTTCATAATCCACCAAAAAGTGCTTCGTTGTTGTTTTGAGGGCTTTCACGATGCGCTGTTGCTGCTGCTGCTGCTGCTGCTGCCGTTGTGTTTGTTGTTTTTATCGCTGTGGCGGTTCTTCTTCTTCTTGAAATTATCGTCACTGTCAGTGTCTCTGTTGTTGTTGTTGCTCGTCTGTGATAAATGACCGTGTTGATTATGAGCAAAATGATAACAACTTGGCTGAAAGTTGTGCGGCCCCGAAGGAGCGCAGACGACGACGGAGTGGACGGAGAGCCCAAGGCACGAACCGGGGGCGGCGACGAGCGGCGCGAGACGGAGGATCGGGAGGAGGAAGGAGCGGAGGAGACGAAATCAGGAGGAGCCCAGGGCTGGAACCGTTTTTCCCACGTTCTCCTCCGCCTCCTCCGCGTCTTCGTCACTCGGCGCTGGATCCGATCGCCAAAGGCTCCTTCACTCGGAACGATTGCAGCCCTAATGAATCATTTGCCGGACATATCGGAGATCATCGGCTGATTTATCGGCCGATTTATCGATTATCATTTGCACATGCGTTTGCGTCATTAAAATATCGACGAACATGCATCATCTTTATCGGCGAGCCAGAGCGGACCAGCTCGAGACGATCGAGAGTGATCGAGGGACCGACGCACCCGTCCATCGGGCGATCGAGCGATCGGCCATCGAGCGGTCCACAGGCGACGGAGCAGGGCCGGGGCGGTCAACGGTCGGTGGCCCGGTGCGACTGGCAGGTTGCTGTTGGCCGGACTCCGAGCGCCGAATCCCGGGCCGCGATGCTATTTAAATTACAATGAAATGCGCCCGGTTATCGGCGGCTCAGAATCAGCGGGGAAACTCGTTGCATAACCCAGGGAAATGGGAGGCAATAAATAATACAACAACAACAGCAACAACGGCAGCAATTGTACTTAGGGATAGGAGCCCGTGGATCTGGTTATCGCCGATATCGAGAGCCAGGAGATGCCACAAAGTAACCGAAAGTGAGGCGACGGAAAGCCCGAGTCGAAGACGAAGACGAAGACGCGGCCGGAGTCGGAGCGAAAACAAAATCAAATGGGAAAATAAATGAAAAGCGAACATGACACGAGATCCGCGAACGATAACCAATTGAGCCGGGACCACAGCGAGACAGACAGACGGACGGACTGGCAGGAAGGGAGTCCGACGCGGACCCCGGACGACGGTCTGTCTAAGACGCTGAGCCCCAGAGACAGCTACGAGGAGCCGAAGACAGACCGGCCGACACCTTCGACCTTTCGGCCACATTTCTAGCTGCAGATCCTCCCGACAGCCAGAGACGGAGGAGGGCGGAGGGGACCGAGCGACTGACGCAGGCACAGACGGAGACGGAGACAGACGGATGGACAGCGGGCCGCAGCGCGAAACGAGATCAACCCGGGAATTTGCATTTCAATCGGAGCGAAGAACTCGGAGGGGCTCGGCGTGGGACGCAGAAGGAGACGAAGGCGTAGACAGAGACGGCGAGAAGGAGGTGGCGGTGGTGCCGGTAACAAAAACAACCTATCAATGACAACGAGCACAAGGAACAACAATAACAATAACAACCATAACTAGAGCGAGAACCAGCAACAAATCTGAGCCACGCCAGCAAGAGGCTCTGGCAAAACAAACCGATCTTTCATTTCTGACTCGTCTCGCGGTCTTCCTGCTTAACCTTCAACCCGTGGCGAGGAGTCGCCGGCGATGCCACCGCGAGCCGCCGAAGCCCGGGCCCGGGACGACGTCAGCCAGACGAACGACGTCGCCCGGCCCGGTGTGGATGTCAACGGCGAAGTCGACGGCGATGGCGATGGCGATGGCGAAGTCGACGGCGAATGCGAAGTCGACGGCGTCTGGCGTCCGGGGCGGGAGGAGCCGGCGGCGGCCGCAGGACGGCATAAAGTAAGTCATCGGGCGCGTCGCACGGTGGAGAATATCGAATAACGACAGTTTTAGTACATCTAATCTAAACGTCTGTCGCTCCGCATGTCCGCCGCCCGGCGAGCCACCTATCGGTGTCCGACCGGGCCGCGTGTCGTGTCTGGCTCCGGCTCCGGCTCCGGCTCCCAACCTGCTGCGGCTCCACCTCCGATATTCGCTCCTTCCCACCGTCCACTATCGGCTCGTCCTCGTCCCAGGTCCACCGTCCGTTCTCTTTCTAAGCCGAGTGGCTGAGAGTTTTGGTTCCAGTGCTGGAAGACGAGCTGAAACAATGGAGAGACCGCTACCCGAAGACCGTTTCTAAGAGACCTGGCGGCGAAAATTCCCTGCGTCGCTTTGCAACACTCTCGCTGCAGCAGCACCACACACACTCACACACACGCACATGTACTCCCAGGCGAACGCGTGCACCTATACAAAGATGCGGCGACAATGAGTCGCTCGCACGCCAACCACCCGAGACATCTCGGATGGGTCGAACCGCTCGCTCGTTACCTCCTCCCGCTTTCCCTCTGCCGCTCCGCTCCGCTCCCGCCCACTGCGGCTGTACAGTGTTGCCATTTGAGCGCGGTTGGAAATGGCAGTAATGTGACCATTTAAGACCTCTTTCTGATGGCTTATGGAGTGAAAACGTCCTGCTGTGTGAAAACAAATTATAGCCATGTAATGTTGCATGTTGTGCATTAGAGGAACCTCCTCAACCTCGCGCGACGCCAGCCGCAGTCAGTCAGACCCTCCCGCGGCCACCCGACCCCCTCGGTCCACCCATTTAACCATGGCAGCTCCGGCCCCAGCCTCATCGTCAGCCCCAGCCCCAGCCCCAGCACCGGACTCGGCCTCGGTCTCGGTCTGGGCTTCGCAATTGACTTCGCTTCGATTCCAACGACTTGAGCGCAGACTCCGGCTCCGAACCGACGTCGACATCGACTCCTGCCTGCCTGCCTGCATCGACTACAACAACAACAACAACAACAACAAGAACAACAAAATAGCCAAATCCAACAACGACAACAACAAGAACAACCTCCACCGAGCGAAGGAAGGAAGGCTCGGAGCCTCCTAATGCTGACTGCTTATCAGATTGGCGAGGATTGCGCAAATCTATTTTTATTTCATTACTTTTGTGTTAAACTCGCTGTTGTTGTTGTTTTTGTAGTTGTTGGTCGTGTTGCTGTCGTCGTCCTTGTTGTTGTTTGTATGGCTGTGTTTGTTGTTGCTCTTAGCGGTGTGTTGTTGCTGTTCGTGGATGCTGTTGTTGTACCTCGTTCACTTCCTCCACTCGCGACTCTGATCCGATCCATGCCGTGGCCGGAGCCGACTCTGACTCTGAGACGTGTCTGGTGAGGGAAGGGAGCAGGGGGCGGGGTGCGGGGGGCGGGCGAAGGGAGGATCGAGCCCGGGGCCCAGAGACACTCGTAAAAACGGAGCTAAATGTTAAATTAATAGAATTTACGAGGCTTCAACGCGCCCGTGTCTGGCGGCCGATCGAGAAGCCACTGGAACTCCAGGGCCCAGGAGCTCCGCGAAATGGTTTTCTAATTGGAAATGAATTCACTTCATCGGCGGCAACGGAAACCGAGAAGCCAATGAAAACGAAAGGTCCGACTGGAGGAAGGAAGGAAGGAAGGAGAAAGGCGATGCTTCTGGAAGGTCAGAGTGGTCTTAAAAATAGGACTTTTTCACGTCATAATGGGAACTTTAATAGTCGAAGCCATTAAAAGCAGAAGTGTTAAAACACAATATTATTAAATTAAAGCGAAATCGAATTTTAGATATTTCTGCTCTACTCGTGATTGTAAATGCAGAAATTTATGCAAAATATTAAAAAAAATTTAGTACTGTTTTGAGACATTTTTTCTCGCAGTGCACGGAGGGGATTATATAACATCTTCTTGCTGCGATATGACATCCTTTTAAATGAGCTGCAAATGTTGTTGCACGTTGTTGTTGTTGTTGCTGTATTGTTGTTTTTGTTGCTGTTGCACGACGATATCTTTTAAGTTTTCTACGTTTGCGCAAATATTAATTGACGTTCTTACAATTAGATTCTTCTGTTAATCGCGTGGATTATTTTGCCGTTGTCTGGTTGATTGTATTTGTGTACGTTTTTTGTTTGTTTATAATGTTGTTGTTGCAATGGAGTGTGGTTCAGCAGTTCTGGTTGTTGTTGTTATTGGAGTTGCTGTTTTAAGCAACGATTTAATTTCCAGCAGACATTTCAACGTATCGCCGGACAGCGACATGCTCCGTGGCAGACGGCGACAAGCGGTGGGGGCTGAAGAGAAGGAGAGGGCGCAAGGGAAGAGCAGGGGGAAGGTTGGTAATAGTTGGAGTGAAGTTGGTGCCAGTTGATCGGATCAGAGTCAATAAATGACAAATTGCGCTCATCTCGCAAATGTCAGATGATCAATCGGTCGTCGGCGCAGGACCCCAGGACTTCATGTAAATTCGACGATGGTTGGGGTTTTAGATAGAACGGAGAAGATTTTTTTTTTTTCGCCTCCCTTCTTTGGGGGTTTATCTCGCAGATTTGAGTTATTTCGATGCAATCTAAAGAACTATAAATGCGCTTAAAATATCTGCAACAACCATTTGGAGAAGTTGCTGGAAAGTTCTCGCAGCTCCCCAAGTCGCTGCACTAGATGAAAGGGGTGTTGGTATTTCCGAAAAAAAGATCGTGCATGTTCCAATTGCATGTTTATAAAAGCTTTCTGTAATGCCATAAAAATCATTATCACTCACCTTATAGGAAGTCTTTAGGAAAATCCGCCGCTCGAGTCCATAAATAAGTAACATAAATGCAGACGACGACGATTAATGTAAATATAATTAACACTTCACGATTTGTTCTTGCTTTTCACTGTTTCACTTCGAAATTCCACTCGTTCCTCGTTCAATGCTGGGAGTTTTCGCTAAATCAACACACAGAAAAAGGAATGGGATTTTCAAAAATATGCTGCGGAAACAAGTTATTCACTTCGCGCCCATCATTTTGGAAACACAATTTTCATTTCATAATTTCCACCAGTCGTCTTCAGATTTCCCCCGCATAACAGCTCATTTATCAAGAGGCAACACTGGCCGACTGATGTCTGCGTGCGAGTGTTGCCGACGAAACGCATTTCACTCCCTCTGCCCCTCTTTATTTATTTATTTATTTTTTCGTTCCAAAATTTTGTTGCTATTGTTTTTGATTTGCTTTTCGTACTTTTCGTCCGTCAAGATTTTTTTCATGGGTTTCAATTTTTTGTGTGTTTTTTTTTTTGTGAATTTGGAAAACCGTTTGATTTGATTCCCTTTAATTTCCGCTCAATTTGAACACTTTCCCGAGGCGGTCCCGGCCATCACTTTGGCAGCACTTTGTTGTTGCAGCCGACTTTGTTGCTATTGCGGTTGCGAGCACTCACACCGGCACCGACACCGACACCAACACACACACATCCACACGTTGCAAGAGGCGGTGCAGCACGCGAAGACTTCCAGAGGCCCACTAAATGCCGACTCAATTTGAACAATTTTTTGCATTTCTTCAATTATTTTTGTTTTCGTTATTTGTTTTTTGCTTTTTTTGTGTTTTGTTTTGCACTTCGTTTCTGTGGCACAGGAGTTGTTATTGTTGCTGTTGTTGTTGTTGTTGTTGTTGTTGTTGTTGTTGTAGCAGAGGTCGTGAAGATCGCCGCTCGTTTATTTGGACAGTTCATTCGGCTCGGCGTCCGCCTCTTCATCCGACCAACCGAACGACCGACCGGCCGTTCGTGCGACCAACGTTCGATCGCTCGCTCGGGTCCGCCAAGTGGATTCGATTGGAACCTTTTGCGTTTCGGGTGTGTTTTTCGTTTTTGTCTTTGGTGTTGCTGTTTGTTGTTTTTGTTGTTGTTATTGTTGTTTTTATTGCGTTTCTCGCATAACTCTGACTCCACTCCACTCCACTTCACCGTCCCATTCCCAGACCCCCTTCTCGTCTCGTTTCTCCGTCGCCGTTTTATGAAATGCCTAAAACTCAAACTTTGGACAAATTAAAAGCAGCGCACACGCCGCACACCCAGGGGCAGGAGGAAAAGTCAAGCGAACAACGCACACACACACACACACACACACATGGACCCATTCAGCCCATCGGCAGTCGAGACGACAGCCAAAACAACGGCAATGACAACACCATCAGCAGCAACAGCAACGTCAACCGAAACAACAACAACAACAACACGAGAACAACAGCATCAGTTTTAGTAACAACAACAAGAACGGCTGCCATCAGCACCCATAACAACAACATTATATAAAAACAACACTTGAGCTTTGGCGTTGATGTTGCTGGAAGCTGAAAAGTCCACAAAAACAACACGAGAAATCGAGACCCAGCAACAACAACAACAACAACAACACACGTACACACACTCACACACCAACATCAAAAACAAAAGCCATTGCAATTGGAATCGAAATAAAAGTAGGAGTTTCATTAATTTCTTGACCGCATACAGGGTGCTGCAACGGAGTCACTGGTCCCGGGTCCCGGGTCCCGGGAACAGCGAAAATTGACCTGACCTTCGTGTTCGGTCGTCTTCTGAACCCCGATCGGTTTTGGTGGGAACTTTTAGGAGAAGGGAAAATGAGCCAACGTGCACCCTGTGTCTTCAGAGTCAAGTACAAGTGGCCGCTTGTCCGTCCGTCTGCCCATCTGTCTGTCCCTCTGTCCATTGGCTGTGTGTCCATAATAAATATGCACAAATGGATTTTAAGAGTTTTCTCCCTTCCCTGGGCGCTTTCTGTTATTCCGAACTCATTCGCGTTTCTCTCCTTTCCTTTCATTTCCAACCAACTCCAACCAAATCGTCTCCTTTCATTCCATTCCGTTTCGTTTCGATTCGTTTCGTTTGGTGTTGCCTTGTTGCGTTTCGTTTTTTTCGCGTTGTTTCTCTCATTGTCCTCCCCCTGCTCCCGGTGAATGTTTCCGCCACGTTATGGACGTATTATTTGCATATACAAGTCGGAGGAAGACACACGGACACGCCAAGCGAATCAACACACGGCCCGGCTGCATCCTCTCACTCGCCCTCATCCTCCCCCTCATCCTCCTCCTCCTCCTCCTCCTCAACCCCGTTCTCAGCATCGTCGCCCTCGCCTCGTCCTCGGCCCCGGAGTCGCCATCACGACGCTGCCCGCCGTCCGTTGTCCTGATCCACGAGGCCCAGCATTTCAAGTTCGTTCCCCGGCGCGCTCGGTGTTTATGACGACTGATGACGAGTAGGTATCGGTATCATTTGTTGTTGTGATTGTTGTTGCCATTTCAGTCACTGTTGTTGTTGTTGCTGCTGCATTTCTGCTCACCGATCGCATGCAGCAGCGAATGGTTGGCCAGAGAGGGAGAGAGGGAGAGAGAGAGATTTATCATGCATCATTGCGTCGCTGATCGAGCGTGGAACTGTTTGGATCGGGCGTGGGGCAGGCGGAGGAGGGCCGGATGGCAGATGGGTCCACGGGTACCCAAAGACGATCCTGCCGCTGCTGATGATGACGTTGTTTTTGTTATTATCATGGCTGACGTTGTTGTTACTCCTACTGCTGCTGCCGCTGCTGCTGCTGCTGCTGCTGCTTCTGCCTGAGCACGCGCAAATAAAGTTTGAATTTTTCTCCATTTTGAATTTTTCCACATTTCATCAAACTTTTCATTGCTTTTGTTCATTCGTTCGTTCGTTCTCCGCCCCCCACCCCCTCTCCTCACTCTCTCTCCTCCTCACCTCTCCCAGGCATTTATTTCGATGTTCAGTTTTTATCGTTCCACGTTCGCCAAAAAGCAGATGAGTTCGCTCGATGAGAGCTCGGATCGACTCGACTGGACTCGACTCGACCAAACCAACCATCCGTCCGTCCGTCTGTTTGTCTGTCTGTCTCTGGCTCCAGCCGCCCATCTCCAGCATCTCCCCAGCCGTCCGTCCGGCCGGCCGCTCGTCTGCCACTCTCTGTCCGTCCGTCCGTCTGTCGCCGGCCTGTCCATTCAACGGCCGATGGACAGACCATTTCGCGGCCTGTCGACAGGAAGCATCAGCGTGTTCTTCCCCGTTGCAGCGTCGAGTGGCCGCGACTCATGCAAAGTGGTCACCAGCGGACCCCCGGCCCCCTCGTCCCCCTCGTCCCCCTCGCCTGTCAGCGACGCCCAGTCGTCGCCGGTGCGCTCCATCGCCCAACTATTTCCACCATTTATTTGACTTCTAAATAGCGAATTATTTGCACACATCAAATAAAACTGAGGCGAGCGCAAATTAAAAGAAGGAATTGCTTTTAAATAAAAACATTTAAATCTTCCAGAACATCCACAGCAATAACAACAAGAACACTGCCAGACAGACGATCAACGTGTTTGGGTTTATTTTCCGCCATCGCCCCCCAGGGACGGACCACGGGGCCGGGGCCGGGGCCGGGGGAGGTGGAGAACTCTTAATGGTCATGAACATTGCTGTTGGTTCTCCTTGCAAGTGGTCGTCGTTGTTGTTGTTCTTCCCTCCTCCTCGCTCTTGTGGTGGACGTCGACGCGGTTCTGGTCCTGGTTGGTGCCTCCGCTGCCGCCCCGGCCGTGCTGGTGGTGGGGGGAGGGAGAGAGAGAGGGGGAGAGAGATGTTGTTAATGTTCCTGGCAACACCCAGTGAGCAATCGTGGTCGTCGCGGCCGGCACTGGGCGGAGGATGTTTGTAGGCTTCGGATTTAATATTTTCATTATTTCCACCGCTGATTGAATAGTCTGCTAACCGGCCTCTTAGGCCATCCCAGCCCATGGGTGCACCGGTGTGTGTGTGTGTGTGTGGAGTTCTTGGGCCTTGCACGGGAAGCTCTCAACACCTTATTTGGCAGTCGGTCGGCACCGGGCTGCGGCCGAAAGGATGTGGTCGTGTGTGTTGGCCAGAAATTGGCTCTAAAAATAGTCCCGGCTTAGACCGTGGGCGGCGAGAGTGCGACGGTACGACCGAGTGTCGTCATCGAAGTCGGAGTCGGAGACTTTTTTGTAGCCTGTACCCACATCAATCACTCGCCACTACCTGCACCCTGCCCTAATTAGGCCGCTCGAGGACTCCGCAAGACAGTGCTCGAGCGGATGACGTCAGCCGAGAGGAGCCGAAGCCCGACCGATCGAGGGTATTGAATTTCTAAGCCTCAGCGAAAGCCCTTGTTCGGACGCGACGATCCTCTGGCGAGACGGATGCGGACGATCCGAGGCTGCATTAGCTCCTTCCGGCTAATTCGGGCCACGAGGGTCCTGGCCTTCAGCCGCTAAGTGGTGGCTTCCGGCAGATGTTGGAGCCAAGTCGCCCGAGGCCTGACCCATTTCCAGAGACGATCGACGATCGATTGTTTGGTCGGTGACTCGGTGGCTCGGTGGATCACTGGGTCGATGATCGGCCTGTTTCGGATCGCGTCCGCACTCGAATAAAATATGTAAATTTCCTCGCAAAACTTTAAATCTTTTCAAGCCAACGACGAGCCAGAAGCAACACCGACTCACTCGGCAGTGCAAACACTTGCTCCACGCCTCCAGAAAGGACCACTCGACGCCCGGCGGGTCTCCGCGTGCCGAGGGCCGTCGGCCTCCGGCGGTCGGCACAGACAGGTCGAACCGCGCGGAGGCGGAGCCGGGGGCCGGGGGCCGAGGCTGAGGTTGAGGAGAAACTGAAACTGCCCTCTTGAGTGAGTGTTGGCCAGAATCGGCACGACACGAAGCGAGGAAGAAGAAGAAGAAGCTGGCTGGCGATTTGGTTCTGGACGTTCTGCAATTTTGATTCGTACGTTTTTGTGTTTCTTCTTGTTGATGTTGTTTTTTTTTTGTTTTGCTTTTGTTTTCTTTCTTCCAATTCACAATTTATTTACTTGCGATCTTTTGTGATTATTGTTTTTTGGTTAGTGGTTGTCTTCTTCCTCTTCTTCTTCTTTTCGTCGTCGTCGTCGTCGTCATCGTCATCGTCTTCGCCTCCTCTTCGTGTATCACTGTGTTGTGGGAGAAGAAGTTTCGCTTTATCCACGAGGACGTGGAGTGGCCGAGGCACTCGAAACACTTGGACTTTGGCTTATTTGCATATGCAATAATGGGTTCGAACGGGGTGGGTTGGGAAGGGAAGGGGATGGAGATGGGGATCGAGAGAAGGAAGCCCGAAGACACGCAGCGATGAGAACCGAGCCACGGCCGATGGGCACTCGTGGGGAGTCGGCGGCAGAATTTCACGTAAATGACTTTTCGGGTGAGCGAGGAAAGTCTCTGCAGGGCGAGCGAGAGCGGGAAAGCGAAGGGAACGAAACGAAACGGAATGGAGAGAAGTGTTGTGTAGCGAAGGGAGGTGAGGGAGGTCAGTGAGTGATGCCAGCCCACGAAATTTTGATCTACAGAGGTTTTCGCACGCACACACGGAGATATTCGTGTCAGCAAAAATGAAACTGCGAGATAAGCAAGCACCAAGTGGAACAGCAGCAGGTGACGAGGAGGCTGATGGAAAGGAACGAAAGGATCTGGGCTTTGGCGGGATGGGGGGACGGAGAAATGCTACCGCGAGGATGGAGCAATTATGAACCCACCAGGAAGGCGAACCGCGACAAAAATGCCGCGAATCGTGCGAAAAATGATTTTAATTGAATTACACTTCACAAGAGCAGCAGCAACAACAACAATAACCACCACACGATTCCACCACCATCAGCAACAACAAAAGCACCACCGGGATAATTGTATGCGCGGCCGCGATTCAATTGCAGGTTGACGTGGGCTGACCGTGCGGTTGGCGGGGAGCGAACGGCGAACGGCGAAGAGCGACAAAAGAAACAGTCGAAATTCTGCTTTCGGGAACGAAATTGATGTAGTTGTTTTCTTGTTTGTTTTGTGTTTTTTTTTTTTTGTTTTTTGATTTTTTCACATTTTGTTTTTTCAGTCACACAGTCAGACGGACGGACGGACAGCCGGCAGGGACGACGCACGCCACGGTCGATCTTCACACTTCGCATCAAGGCCCGCTCATTCACTTACGACAGAGCCGCACGCGTTGCACGAACAGGGAGCAGGGACGGCCGCAGAGGGGTCGGGCCGGAGCCTGCACGAATACGCCGGAGAGCCGTCGTCGGATCCCGCCCGATCGGCGACCCACGAAGGTGGCTCGCCGATGGTAGCAGATCGTCTGCTACCTTTTTGCTCGATTTCGGCCAGACGAACGGTGGCGAAAAAATCTGAGATTCGAGCGTTCACGTCAGAAACAACTACAGCAACAACGTCGTTCATGAGATTACAAGGAAATTCCGCATTTGTTCGCTGTGTGTCGCCTGTTTTCAGTTTTACGGCTTTTCATCTCACGAGCACTCTCTGTTGTTTGTTTGTTTATTTTACTTTAATTCACATTTCCACCATCCACATCGCGATCATTCGACGCATTCGGGTTCTCTCTCCCTCTTTCACTGGGCGCGAAGCAGAAGCGCTGCCCGAAACTCCCAAATCGCAACAAAAACAAACCCAACGAAATCTCGCCGCTCCGTCGTCACTCGGTACGTTGTTCGGTGGGAGAGCGCGATTCCGGCCGCCTTCCACGAGCGCACATTTCCAACTGATCTCGTGCCGCGGACCGCGCGCTGCTTTAAATTGAATCCGACCGACGGCGCTCCACGACCAGCGCCGAACGACCTGCCGGCAGCCGCCGAACGCAATCCAACGCAGTCGCGTCACGTTCCACACGACGCCCCAACCTGCGCAACGTGCGTCGAGCTTCCGAGCTGCTGCGACCGCGTCGCTTTGGGCCGTTCGCGGATCACTCGGGGAAATCCTGGGAGTCGTGCTCTTCCCAACGGAACGCGAGAGCCGGCGTGGGAGAGCGTCCACTCGCTCGCTTTCGCTTTTGCGCTCTCTCTCCCTCTCGCTCTCTTTCTCTCTCGGGCTCAGCCTCTCGCCGAGGCGGCAACTGTTGCTGTTGCCCAAGTGGCTGTGAGGATGATGGGCTGCTGATGGACGCGGGCGGGGTTCGGTGGCATCTTCCGAGATAGAAGACAATAATTGGAACGGTTTGAAAGGTCTGCTCGTCGCCTTCTCAACTGGAGTTCCTGTTCCTGGAGTCCAATTGAACTCGAGGTTGGTCCTCGATAACCGAAACCCAGGCAGATCAGAACATCAGGCATTGCGTCGACCCACACAACTGGACTACAGGGTATTTATGAAGAGAATTCTATTGCTCTCAGTTCAGCAGCCTCTCTCTCTCTCTTTCTTTCTCTTTGGAGCTCAACGCGATGCCTCGTTAGCTGCTCATCGCTGCAGTTCTCTTCTCCAAAAATCACACAGCGCAACAATAACAACAACTACAACACATCGTTGGTTCGTTAGCGCAAAACCGCAAAACTTTTGTCTCATTTTGCGACTGTTTCTGCTGCTGCTGTCTCCCGAAACCAAAATGAAAAAGGTCGCCGTTGGTTTCTTTTATTTTTCGGCTACGTTCGTGTTGTTGTTGTTGCGCTTACTGCTGATTTTGCTGCTGCTGTGGCGGTAGCAACTGACGCTGCAATGTAATTTAAGTAGGCAACAACGTCGTGGAAATTAAGCCTAATGCAAAAACAAAATTCGCCGGGCGCCATTGTGCGCGGCTGCCGCAGACATCGTGGAAGACTCCGTCCGTCGCTGGCTTCGTCGGCGTCCCGCGTCTTCCCGGTGCTCGTTGGAGGCACCTTCAGTTAGTGTTCTGCTGCCTTTGCTTATTTATTTTTGGCTTACTTTGGGCTCTGTTTCTCACTCCTTGACTTTTTAATTTATTTTCGGTTTCTCGTGCCTGCCATTTCGCTTGCTCCTTTAGCTAATTGTGCAAGTGGGATATCGGGATTTTGGTCAGTCGCAGTCACAGTGGGCGAAATCTTGTAGTATCCTGTACAACAGGACCCACTGCAGTAACTAATAACTTATGACTACTTTTCATATCCATATTACTTATGTCTGTATATCTATATACATATATCTCTGCAGTGCAATCAAGTAAGGCTACAACAAAAAACAAAACAAAAAATATATATACAATATACAATAAATAATTAAGAGGTTGTGTCGTGTGTTTGGGTTTTTACAAAAATTTTTGCCTGCTTTTAGGGCCTACAACTAAACCTCTCGTTTCTACTCCACAATAAAAGAGGGAATCGATAACAAGTGTTAGCGACATAAAGTTTACGTATTATATTATTAACGTATACTTTGTTAACTTATTATTTTACTTAAACGATTTTATATTTTTGTCTTATCAACATAATAATTACTATTAAAGTGAGATATGTACATTAATAATGTACTATTAAAGTGAGATAAAACCCAATGATTTCGTGGAGGAATGGAGGTCCCAGTTGTCGAAAAGCCTTTTAATGAATAAGTCAAATTTAATTATTCATGAATTTCATAAATTACTCTGTATGACAATATATCCTAACAAGATTTGTTTTCGGAAATGGGGAAGTGGTGAACGAAGTTCTTTACACAAACTTAAATGAATTGTTTCGGTTGAAGTAGATATTGCAACACTGGTAGCGTAGCCATTTGACAGGTCACTCCGTTTCTTGTTTGCTAGGTTTATAATTATTTTCCTGTGCGTCGGTGGATATTGGTGAATTTGTTTATGTTTTTCCCGCGAATTCCTTTCAAATTTAAAACCAATTTCATAGAAAAATTGTGAACGACTTCGAGCGAAGACAAAAGTAGAATATTTTGGTACGTTTAATTGTAGTTTTAATGAAATTTTAACTCAAAACAGAGTGACGAATTCATTTAATAAATTTTGGGCGTGACACTTGCGCTGTCGCGAGTTGCTGCTGCCGTTTCGTGCGATCGGTTGCTGGATGAGACAAGCAGCGGCGATCGTTTTGAATTTTTCATTCTTAGCTCGATCACAGTTTTCTTCAATTTTATTCATGAAAAGTCGTTGTGTTTTACAGCAAAATGGTTGTCTTGAGCTCTTGCTGGTCGCCGTTCATATGGTCGAATACGGTCCGCGCAGGCAGCTACGCCGTCGCCGTATATACTTCTGCCATATCAGTGGTGTTTATTACATTGGTAAATATTAGATGTTATTCAATTGATAGCTAGTTCTGAAAATTTATGGTAAAACGGTGTTGTTTTTGCAGATTTGCTATATGCTGAATGGAGGCGAGTCGACCCAACTCTACTCGCCGCTATTTGAGACGGACATTCGGACATCGATGCCAATAGTCGGGGGCATATTTATATTTTACTTCCTGCTGTTGATTATTGCATCATACTTGATCTACTATGGAATTAAAATTAGGTTTGATAAAAAGATTCAAATCGAAACATTTTTGTTATTATCCGACTAATTTTAGCACACGTGGTTGGCTCCTTCCTTGGTTATTCTTGGCTGGCCTAGGCATACTCTTCCAGTTCGTTTTCGGACTGTGGTTGATTGGTGGTTATTATATTTACGTGAGTTCTTAGTGAAAACTGACATATTAGAGTTTATATCATTATTTGAATATCTTTCATAGCTGGAACAAACCTTTTCCGCAATCCTAGACTTTTTCTGGACGGCTTACAATGTAAGCAAACCAATATAAAAAATATATGTTTGTATATTTAATTGAATTTATTCTTTTCAGATCTACTGTTGGTTATGCGTTTTTTCACAATACCAAATATTTTTGAAGCTTCAAAATCCCAACATTGAGTTGTTAATGCCCTAAAGAAGCCTTAAACTTGAGAGTTATATCATTCTTATTTTCAACAAATTTTTACTACGTTAGCTTCAAACAAATATCGAATATTTATATAAGAGAAGTATATTTGCATTTAGATTAAGTATATTAAAAATGTTTATGTAACATAGAACAGACTAATACATTCCGTCCATATAAGAAATTGATCCATATCCTAATGAAAGTTAGACAAATAGAAAAAGGTATTTGATATAAATATATTTTATTAATTGATAAATAATTATCGTACATTTTACATATTAAATATTCGTTTAAATTGCAGTTGCGCTCATTTGTCCTACATAACTAAACCAAAATAAGGCCAATGTTCTTTGTTGCTGTCCTTGTCGTTGACACATAAACAGATTCGAATCGGAATTTTGGATTTTGGTTTAGTTCCCTTTTTTCTTCAAGAGAAATTTTCTAATTAGATTTATAAAAGTATTCTAAATTATTATTGAAATATTTTATTTTATACATATCATAGTCCACTGCGTTTTATTCTCTACAAATTAAAAGTGTTTGGCAACACTTCGTATCATTTTTCACAACAGATATTTGAGAAAATTATATTTATCGAGGGATTTTGTGCGTGAATAATTGTTTTTGTGTGTAATTTCATTACTAATTATATTCATGAAAATCGGTTTTTGTTGGCAAATAAATTACGCGTTGAACCATTCCAAATAACATATCAAAAACAAAAAAAAATCAATGTTTAAAAACAAATAATACGTAAATTTATATTCTTTGAAATAGTTGTGTGAAAGAGACAATCAAAGTTTCATAGGATAATTTGACGCTCTTCATCCACATTGACGAAAACAGCTGCTTAAACTGGAATTGTGTTCGTCCCATTTTCTCCGATTTCAGATAGCGAATGAATTTTAAGTTTCGTTAAATTGTGTGCACACCGTTTGTCTCACTCATGCCTACGTTCCATTTTTGAATCGTTCTTGCGTTGGTTCATCGTCATCGTCCGTCAGGTTTTTTCATTCCTTCTTGTCGAACGACTTTAGTTGAATTTCGTTCGTGTGCTGCGGAAAAAGTTGTGGAAGAAGCAGAGAAAAGATTTAAAACTTAAAATAAGGAGGAGGAAAGCTGAAAAGTTTCGAATTTGTGACAAATTATTGCCTCAAGTTGAAATTATTTAACTTAAGCTGAAAATAAAGCCAGCAAGAAACACAGAAAATTCAAGAAAATGTCGACACCCGCTCGCAGACGTTTGATGAGAGATTTTAAAAGGTAAGGCGGAGGAGACTTCTGAATTTTGCAAAGAAAACTAAAACATCAATACTCAACGTAAAGTTACGTGGAAATTTTGTGGACGAAGAAGACATATTTGATTGCTTCCCGAAATTTCGTTGCCAAATTTTTTGGGCAACATCAACTGAGACTAGGTAAAAGCCATTCGATAATATACACCAGAGCGGAAAAGTTTGGAAATCTTGCTGATTGGTCAGGCTCTGTGCTCACCGCTTACTAGCTGTTGTCAGCGGAGCACCCTGCGTATGTGTGCTTGCTTTGTTGCGTAGTTGACTCATCTGAGTCGTCAAAAATATGGTCTTTAAACTTTTGGCAAAATTGTTAGAATGGTGGCATTATTGAGATATATTTCCCAACCAAACGAAATCTCTCGCCATTAGCAATGTTATTCTCTCCCTCTAATCGTATTTTCCCCATACTATTTCTTTCGCTTTTATTTCAGTTGGCCTTCGGCATCATTTATATATATATATTTTTTTTTTTTTATTTGCTCCTTTCCACCCCCTATTCGTTCATCGATATTAAGACCTTCATTTTTCTGTCCTTGGTTCAAGGCTTTTTGAAGGAAATGCCAAGGAGGTTTATTTCTTTTTCTTTTGGTTAAATTAATGTCTTAACAACGTCTGCAAATGCAAAACCTTTAACCTCCTGATCGAATCATTTTGAATGAGTTGCAGGAATTTAAATGTAAATTACCTAAATGGGGTGTATTCACCTCCCATGAATACTTTTAAAGAAGTTCAATCAGAAGCAAAACATTTGAGTGAAGTCAACAATCTTCATATAAACAACTTATACTCGAAATCAGCACGCATTTCACAAAAACCACCCACTCACAAATAAACATTTTCTTTGCCAACGAAAAATTCTGAATCAGTCGAGTACTGCGTTTTATTCGGCCAAAGGATTATCTAAAATTTGTGACAAATTCATATCTGAAATTTTTCTAAAACTATTTATTATATTATTATATTTTACATTTATATTATGTGCACCTTCCCAGCATTTATATACCGCCAAAAGACATGCAGAATGTGGTAATTGCATCACTTGCTTCTCTCATCTCTTCGTTATCTATAATGGTGAATGAGTGTTTGTCATGTTTTGTGTTTCTATCATAAAAATCTGAAAAATGTCTACGTTTATTATTTCCTTGCTTTCTTTTAGAATTTATTATATTTACATTTTTCAGAGTTCTTCTTTGAGGTTCGCGTTCTATTGTCAACACATGCACTCATCTGCTTCTTCTCTAGTTAATATCTCTCGTGCAATGCTTCTCTTTCACGTTTTTAATGAATTTTCCTCGTTCGCATTTGCAATGACAATGAAAATTAATTTGGCAGCAAAACCAGTCTATAATTTTGCATTTTTCGTTTCATTTTTAATTTTTGTCATGCTTTGGATCTTCTTATAAGAGACCCAAGTATATGTGGAAAAATTCAATATAGAACATTTTCTCCTCAGATTTCGAGAAACCTTATGGCCTCGTGTTGATAGTGTTGTTTGCTGCGACAGTAGAACAACAGACTTCTGGTAGTACTTCAATTTATTGAACTATTTTTAGAATTTTCTATTTTAATTTACACGTAATAATTATGAAAAGAATAGAGGAAGAAGGTCCATATTCAGATTCCATTTTGTATATTATAAATACTTATCGATCGAGATAGAATAAAAAGCATTCTCATGTAATTATTCAATTTTTAATTGTTCTGTGGTAAAGAGATTTTGTGATCCAAGATTGGGCGGACCTGTTTGTCTTCATTAGATGTTTAGTTCTGTAGAAATTTTTATCGAAATCACCTAATTCATCGTCAAACGTCAAAATGAGGTCATTATTAATGATAACAAATTAAAAACACAATATTGAAGATATCTTTTAATGGAGCTGTATTAAAAGCTGTCAAGTGAATATATTTTATAAAAAGACATTTTTATGTTTGATTAAAAAAGGCTCTGTTTATTCTACTCTTTGTGATATTTATGAGCCCCTTTCTTCTTACAGACTTCAAGAAGATCCACCAACTGGAGTTTCTGGTGCGCCTACAGATAATAATATTATGATTTGGAATGCTGTGATTTTCGGTCCACATGATACGCCCTTCGAGGATGGTACCTTCAAATTAACAATAGAATTTACAGAAGAATATCCAAATAAGCCACCAACAGTTAGATTTGTGTCGAAAGTATTTCATCCAAATGTTTATGCCGATGGTGGTATTTGTTTGGATATCTTACAAAATAGATGGAGCCCTACATACGATGTTTCGGCTATTTTAACTTCTATACAGGTGAGTCTTAATACTAAGCACTTCATTTGAATTATTCCAATCGACTTCGTTTTTTATTGCAGTCTCTATTAAGTGATCCAAATCCAAATTCACCAGCTAACTCCACAGCTGCTCAACTATACAAAGAGAATCGCCGTGAATACGAGAAACGAGTGAAAGCTTGTGTGGAACAAAGTTTCATTGATTAGCCATCCGCCACAACTATAACCGCATCAACAATGTTTTATTAGATACAAAACAAAAAAAGAAAATGAAGAGAAAATCAAGAATATTATTAAATGCTTATAATAAACAACATCAAAAATAATATACTAGAAAATCCGTTTTTTCTCACAATCCACAACCAACCAACATTTACAACCATAGATACAGAGTCACACATACTTTTTTCCAATTACATCGTTTGTTTGCCAATATAGAAATGTTAGCAACATTGGCTTTGTAAGAATAGGAAGTAAAGCATCAACCAAATTTAAACGAGAACAGTATACAAGGCGGCAACAATAAATAAATAATTTCACAATAAATTTATATATTATAGATACAATTTTATTGCAGAAACAAAATAATTATTATTAATATAATTAAATTCCATAAAAAAAACAAAAATACAGACAAAACAAATGCAAAAATTCAATATTGAGAAGAAAAATTTTAACTAACACAACATCTCTTAATTATTAATTTAAAACCAGAAATTAAAACCAATACGATATGTGTACCTTAAATTTCATAATACAGATGGACATCATTTGAAATAACAAAGTTAGCATACACATACATAGAATCAATGTACTCATGTTTGATGTGCAATTTCGGAAAATTAAAATGAAAACGGCGTTTCCTAGAATACTGAAATGGGTTTTAATGGCATCAGTAAAATATCCTAGTTTAATTCTGTCTATGAAACCAATTAGGTTTTGACGTGAATCTGAAGAAAACAAAAATACATTGGTGTATGTATGTAAGTCAAACATATTCTCGCATGGACGCATATTTGTTTACTATTTATCAAAAACTACTTACAACATGTGTAGTTGTTTCCTAACTAAAAGTTACATGCAAAGCTAATCTATATTTTCAATATTATATGTTTATCAAATGTTTGTCATACGTGATTTTCAGTAATTTCTATAAAAAGAATCGGAACATGTTCGCCGCTTCGTTGTTTTTATTTTTCTATTCTTTGTTAAAATCAATTTTTATAGTCTACCATTTCTACTGCACTGCTAGCTTATTTTACAGCTACTTGTTTTTTCTTCAAGAAAATACTGAATATTTTGTAATTGGTAAAAAAAACAAAATGAAATCCTTAAGTATAAGAAATGCAAAAAGAATCAACAACATGAAGAATATTAATTATTATAAATGTAATTAAATACTATTAATATTAATAAAATATAAGAAATATAACTAATTCACAATATACTGTTTGATTTTTAAGCGAGGGAAAACTGTTCACTACCATAAAAGCTATATGTCAGTGTCAATACGTACCATGGCTTTCAAGTCTTGTTTTTTACCTTCTCTTCACTGTAATGTGTTTTATGAAGATATAAATAAAGAAAACGATCGGTTTCGGTATTACTTGTTTATTTTATAAAATATATTGATTTTTCGTTCATAATGTTGTTAAATACAGGTAACACATATATAAAAATATATATAAATGTTTTATACAATTACAATTCTCACATCGTTAAAGGCAAAAACGGGAGTGTATAATATTCGTGTGTCTGCGTAAATGCATTTATAAATGTTTTAAAAAATAATACTTAATATATTTTAGATAAATTTTTGTAATGTTAATATTGGAAATATGTACAAGAAGGAAAGGAAACGAAATTAAAGAAATTTCTTTCTCAACATGACTATGATAAATTTGAATTTGTAGAATAATTCCTATAAAAACGTACATACTTTAGTCAATCATTAAATACGAAATTAGAAAAATGGAAACAAGAGTAAACCTATATGTAAATAGATAGAGAAGCAAATACTGAAGGCACTTTCATTACGGGTTTACACACTATAGAGTGTTCGAAGACTATGTCGTGTGAAAGTATTTGAAATACAATTACTTAAATGTACCTTCTTTAAGGAAATATCGATCACTCAATTGTTTACTCCGTTAGTAACATGAATGTTCTTGAAGTCCTGTGTTTGCGTAGTACTACGCAGAACTTCTAGCCATCTGCAAGAAAAGTCGAAATATTACAATTATGTTCCCATCGATTTGTTTGCTGTTCGATGTACCTGTTGTAAGTTTGTAGGCTTTCGGCGCGGAAGAAGTATACGTGGTTCTTGAACGATAATTTGAAGACAAACTCTTTTTGCACAGTATCTTGGTGCCCCGGTGGGCCCACCGAATATCCCAGCAGCGGCAAACTGGCTAGGGCGAACTCGTCCTGATAACTCTTGTAGAAGTACAAGCAGAACGATGTGAATACAACCCATAGTTTCTGCCAACCCGAGCTATTCTTGAATTTACGGAGCAAGTAACCAGACAATTGATTCTCAGCGCCAATGAGATGATCGCCCAAACCGACGGTGGCGCCACGATGCCAGCAAACGTGGAGCGCTGTGTTGCTGCGCGAGGGTGGCGTTTTGTTTTGTGTATTCTGTAGTTGTTGCTGCTGAGTGTTGGCGTGGTTGGAGTTCCCGTTTGTGAGACCGCACATATCGAGACCCTCTTCCGATGAACCTGTGACAGAAGAACGAATGAAGCAGTTGCTTATGAGAATGAAATAACATTTTTAAATATTTCCATTTCGACAGAATAACGGTTAGGTTACTCACAGGGCGTTATTGAATCTTTCTTTTCTTGCCAGTCATAAAAGAAAGAGTACGATGTTTTAAAAGGGTTCACCTTTTCTTTTATAATATTATATTTATACAACTTATGCCTATGTTTTAAATGCTAGTATCACTTTTAATCAAAATAGCTATACTCACTGCAATTCTTCAAAGAGGTCAGCGTCAACTGAGTTGGCGGCTTATTCTTGATGTCCACAGCGGCTTTTGACAACTCAGCCAGCCAAAGTGTCTTCTCGGCAGTGGTACCAGCACTAACGGTGATTGCACTGTGTCCACCAAATATGGAGAAGGTGTTGTGCTCGGCATTTTCCGTGAGCAGTGAACGCACCGGGACATGACCCAGAATACGGAAGGTTTGATCAATCGGCGACTTAGTGCCGTATATTAAAATGTCCGAGAATAAAAAGAACATTCGTTGTTGCAACCCGCGCTTGGAATGTTTCAGAAGACAGCCTTGGCGTATCAGTCTGCGTTGGTTCTGAACGAGTTGGTCGAAGCCGCTAATGTCGCGCTGCAACTCGCACAACTGCACGAAATTTTCCGATTCGGGCAGCTGCTCGCGAATATGTTTAGTCGTGCGTATGAGAATATGGAAAACGCCCTGACAGTCGGCATAGTCGATGTGTTCTTCGGTATAGAAATCGCAGAGACCTAGTAAATAAACCCTGGAGGTTATAAACGCGCCCCAAACTAGACAACAATGTTCAAAGACTTACGCTCCAATATCAACTGATAATGTAGTAAGCGACTCAAAGGCTTGAGCAGCAACTCTCCAATGGGCAGATAGCAAACTTTTTGTTGTTCAAAATCTTTGTAGATTTGCTGGAAGCGAGTATCCGTCTCAAACATTTCGTTCAAACAGTGCAATATTTCGATGTGCGATTGCACGTATTCATCGTAAATGGGCAGTGCAGCAATGTTCCTCATCATCACATCTCCGATGCGATGAGTCTCATGTGTGCCACGCCCCTCCCACAGCACCATGCGATGCTCGATGTCGCGCAGGAATGTGCTGTGATGTTGCGCCATCGAATCGAGCATCTCAAAGAGCGGCTGCAAGTTTTCGACGTCTTCGACGGACAACTCCTGACGGAATGATGTGTTCAATATATCCAAATCCTTCTTGTAAGTACGCTCCGTCATAAGCAACTCCTTAGCCAGAAAGTACGATTTTTCGGTTGGCCATTTCTAATTGCAACATATTGTTAGGAAAACCTATTTCCAAGTATCTTCTATACACCTTATACTTACTCGTTTTCTTGCTTCAGCCTCCGCATCCTGCGCATTCAAGGCACTTCCAGGGCCATTATTGTTGTTATTATTAGCGGCAACGCCTGTCGCCAACTCGTGTCGTTTGGCGTGCTGAATTTCAGCTTGAATGACGTCGTAGGTTCCTGCCTCTGAACGGGACAGTGAGGACGATTTGTCGGAGCCCAAGGTTAGATCGTAACGACTTGGTGGAGTGATGACCTCTCCTCGTCGATCCAAGGACATATTGCCGTTTATGCCATGATAAACATCTGTAAAATTACAAAAAAATATGCCATAAAGATCAATTATTGTAAGCAATTCTCATTAGCTCTCTTCGAATTTTTGTTTGAAATTGTATTGTTGTTATTGTATTGATTACTTCTTCTTCTTCGTCATAGCTACCATCTTATTTTTAGGGAAGGCATGAATTCTTAAAAATTGTTAGTAAATCATTTCGAGGTTTCTACATGTATATTTCATGTGTACACAATAACGAAAGTTCGGAAATAAAACAAGACTAATTTAGGATTAATATTTTTATTGATTTCTCTGAATTGATTTGTTGTTTGTGTATTTATTTGTTTAAAATTGATTTCAATAACACATTTTCATTTTCATTTGTTTATTATTTAAAGACAGTTGAACTTACATACTATACTATTTATATACTTTTTCAAAGACTAACGAGTTTTTATAATTTTTTTGTGTGTTTTTGTATTCGTAAACGTTTTATATTTCTTATATCCAATATTACAATTTTTACTTTTGCAACACTGATTTTTTGTATGATTTTGAATAAAAATATTTACGAAAATCGAAACTACATTTTCTTTAAATTGAAAATATGTAAACAAAATCGTTCGATCTCGATCTTAATCTATCCAAATATAACAAAAATCCATAAACAAGTACAATTTTGATTACGCAATTTATCGACAACACCTATTACATAATAAAACCTACACATACACAAGTAAACAATAAATTTAAAACTTTCAAATTTAAAATTTTGATTTCAATTGAAAAGAATTACCACTAAGTTCTTGTAAACGGAAGTAATTTGATATAATTCTCTTAAAATTGTGACTAAACTCTCATAAATAAAGCATGAAAGTAAAGTACAATTAAAATTTTTGAAAATCGTTCTTAAATAGTTATAATGATTATCTAATAGATGCATTTTCTTTAGAGAAAAACACACTCAGTGTTTGGATTTAGTCATAAGAGACAAACTTAACATGAATAATCTAGAACATAGGCCTTACTGACCACATCCCACCCCACCATCATTTGGTACATCCATTCGTAATATTATTTGTTGTCCTCTTTATTAACTTGGCACATAATCTCACTAAACTATATATTCGTGTTTGTCGCAATGCTTCTAACGTAATTTGATTTCTTATAGTTGCTTTGTATTAGATTTTTTGTTTTTAAATAAATTTTGATTTTGTCTGGTTTTAATTGTTAGATATAATAAATGCTTTTTGGCAAATATAATACTTAATTAAATTCTTATTGACTACTACAGGGTGAAAACTAAACACTTAGTTTTTAAATTAAATGAACGAAGTCGTGTTCACTGGCATGGTGTACTGAAAACATAACAATTCTGGTTTTTATTTTCAAATCGATATCATAAATAAATCTTTGGCATCTGTAACTGGTGTTCGAGTATATAAGTGGTATTAGTTCAATATTAATGGCACACTTCATCTTTGACCTCATTTTTAGTGAGTATAGATCAATTTTTATTAATAAATTAACTAATTAGTAACTGATATATTTATAAAGGGTAGACAATGTATTTTTTCAAGAAAATCAATGGTAGACAATCAATTTATTGAAATAAAAAAAAAGATTTGTATTTTATTGTCTCATAATTTCTGCCAAAACTCAATGTTTAGAAAGAAGAATAATAAAAATCGGAAAAACTACTTTTAAATACCCATTCTCACGCTTATAATTCATGCGTACTAATAACTATGTGAGAACCAATGTGTTGGAATGTTAAGTATGTTGATGAACACTTCCAGAATTTCGTTATTTTATCTATTCGTGTGTCTATTCGTTAATATGTATTATAATAATTATTCGATGAGTAAACAGTGCATAAATTGTAATATATTTGTTTCAATATTTGAGACAATAACTCAACCATTTCGGTTTTTTAAACTACATATTTAGTTTTGTCTTGTGCTGTTAGTTTAGATTTTCATTTCGGTTCAACATTAATTTTTATTTGTTGGAAAAATAAAGCTCATACAATTTGCATTGGAGTTCCGGGAGATTAGTTTAAAGAAAATGGTCTCAGTCTCAATTAAAATATTAGGATTTGAAAACGATTATATATCGTATTGAAAGGGAATGCCTTGAGTAGAAATATTCACAAACAATTATATGCTGTTTTGTGAAGCATTTTGTTGTACTACATTTAAAGAAAATGGGGGTCTGTGGAATTATTGAATAAATGAACAGTTCGACTACGATTCAGAAAGAAAACATCGATCTACAAATTGTAGATACGATTATTTCTTCTGATTCCAATCATTTACTGATCACTTAATTCATCTGAGTCGTTGAACTTCGGTGGTGGATCGACTCTTATATCCAGTCCACATGAAAAACGTTCATACTCAAAGGGCTCGTTTTCGTAGTCGGATAGGAAATCTGGGTAGGGTAGTTCCAGATCAGCCGTATGTGGTTGTCTTATTGCCTCTGTATAGCGTCGGATAGTACCAGTTGCTTTCACGAAACCACTGCTATCTTCGCTGGAATTGGCTAAATCATCAGATAAACCTGCTTTGGATTCAACTTCGCTCTCTTCCGGATGACAGTAAGTACGACCGTGATACTGACTGTCAGATGTACTTACACCGGCAATCGATTCCTCACGCTTTAATTGCCGCTTTCTGGTTCGTGCGGGCTTCACTGGTTGTCCCGTGGCTGGTGGCATTGGGTGGTTTGCAGGTGCCGGTTTACTAGATGACGGAGATGTTGACGTTGAAGGCGTAGTGTGCGGTATTGGTTGGTACATGGGGTTTGTAATGTGACTGAGTCGGTCGTATTTGGGGAAACCCATTTCATCTACGTTATCCGACATATCGAGACTTTCGAATTTGCTAGAAACTGAGGCAAAAGCTGCACCTGTGTAATGTGGATAGTCGTCGTATTCATCCGTTTCCTGTTCATGCTCTAGTTCTTCATCAAACTCCAAATATTGATCCTCTGGTCTGTAGGACGGATCAGAACTGCACGAATCTATTTCAGGTAAATAACCCTCAGAACATTCGGAGCTCTCTTGCTCGATAAGAGTTCGGTCAGTAGATCGCATACGCTTCGTTGTCACTTGGCGTTTCTTGCGGTAGCCACGACTTCTCAATTTTGGATCCTGCGCTCGTATGTCCATTGAACTGTCGGTATCGTTGCCGCTGGGAGGACTTTTAATCACATTGGACCGTGTAATAGAAGTTTTTCGTGGGGGCTTCTGTATGAGCTGATTCGGCGGTGACTCCGAGCTGAGGCTACTCGAATAATAAGGGGAACATTTGATTAATTTATCGGCACGATGTGGCAGCATTGGAGATGAAGTTTCGGTACTCGTTGTGTTTTCGCTGTATATGGTTGTCGTTGTTGTTGTGGCCGATGAGGTACCACTAGCACCACCTCCACCACCCTGTGAGGACTCCTCATCGATACGTGGTGGCACCGATTCCTGTGACGACTGTTGTGATGAAGTGAGCAAATGCTCATGAAAAGAATTCGATTGTCTCAATTTATTATTTTTGTACTCGCGTATTTGCGACTTTGAGAGAGTTTTGTCATCATAGCTATGATGTTTGGCCAGTGTTTTCATCGGGGGCTGACCTACTGACAGCGGAAAAGTGGGGTCGGTTGATGTTGTTCTGGATTCTGAACAACTGATTGCTGGCGAGTTATTGGAGTCATTTCTTTTAGCATCTTCCACAAGTGTTGAAGATTCGTTGACTTTATCTTCATTTGCAGCAGCCTTCATGTGTCTGAGGAGAGCTTGCATAACTGGCCGCGTCACTTGCGGCTTTGGTTTTGTTGGTGGCGGAGGCTTAGGTTTTGGCTGGACCTGTGGCTTGGCAGGCGACTGCATATGCAGAGGCACAAACTCTTGGCTTTGATAGCGTTCTGCAAATTTCTCACTGGGGGCATATAGTCGTTCCACAAAAGGACCTTCACTCTCCGAAGATAAATCCTGACTTTGATACAATTTCGACATCATCTCTAAGGAGCGTCGCTTTCGAGCTGCACCTCCTCCATCTGCAGTGTTTTCCTTCTCCGCCATATTGCTCAACCTCGGATGGACTTGTCGTCCATGGTCTCCGTTTTTCGGAGGCGATGTTCTTTGCGCTAGGTCTTCATTGCTGGTGCCTTTGCTTCCATTACTGCCGTTTTTACGATGTATTTGTGGCAGCGTACTCCGTTGTTCCTCACTCGGCGATTTCTTGGATACAACACGAGGTTGCTTTAATGGCACATAGTCTATAAAGCTTCCACGCCGGTTACCTCGCTGATCATTTCCAGATTGTTGAACTCCGTCTGACGGGGCTGCGGCAACCAATGTACGACTGCTCGAAGTCGACCACTCCGTGATGGTGTGGGCCATTTCCGTAAGGGTTAATGTGGTGTCATCACTCTTTGTGGCCGATGTTGTCTCAGACATTTTATCGGTTTCGGAATTGGAGAGAATGTCATACCGTAACCCATCAGAGGAGCCATTGTCGCCCGAGAATTTGTTCGAAAAGCTTCCACTCTGTTCATTCAAACTCTCTGCTGATTTATTGATTGAACTCACACTGGACTTTGTTACTGTGGACTTTTCGCTTTTAGCGCACGAGTGGGTCGACACGGCTGACAAGCTATCCGATCCAGACAGATTTGCGTACTGCCTCACTGTGTTCGTCCCAGTTGACCATTCCGAAATGCTCAATCCGATTGACGTGTCCTCAGAGTGAGAACTATGTGTACATTTCTTTTGTTGCAAGCCCATACGTACGGTTCCATCAAGATCAGTGCCCAGTGAACTGGTTTCTTCCTCGGAGTGACTGGAATGACTACATTTTTTGCACGAACCGGTACTCAGACGAGGCTCATAGTTTCGTCGAACCGTTGTTTGATCATCCATGAAAGTTCCACCCGATGTGGAGAGTATATCATCAATAGATGTGTCTGAGTTGTTTGATCCTCTAGAAAGCTTACGCAAATACTCGGTAGTGCGACTTTCGTCTGGTGATAACTGCAATTTTACAGTACCAGGCATAAACACATCATCGTTGGAGAAGAGTTCGTCTTCCGAAATAGGACTTCGTGTCGCGGGCGATCGTGTTGGTTGTGATATAATCACCGACTCCGAACTAGAGTCCTTAACCAACGTAGGGCCTTGTTGGGATTTCTGTGATGAGGAACAGGTAACATTGAATGATGAGGACAGACACGATGCCGCGCTCAACGTCGAGCTCAAACAAGTAGGGGTATCGTTTTGCATATCATCGCCACCGAATTGTTGGTCCTCAAAAGCCGAAGACATCAGGTAGGCTGTGTCTTCGTATGGTAGAACCTTTGCCACATCGGGAGGACAAGTAGAGTAATCCTCAGCCTGAGAGTGATTCTCTTCTTCCTCTGTATGATCAGTCGCGGTAAACGACTCGACCATAACTTGATCAGCACTCTGAGCTTCTGTTGCATAGTATGTTTCAATACTCTCGACTACAATCGGTTGATCCATGGCACTAGAAGGTGGAGAAGGCCAATCTTGGGAATCTTGCGACTGGAACGACATGCTGGCCTTCCAGCAAAACGTTTTTGGCACTGGTTTGTCCAAGTCAGGCATCGAGTAAATTGACTCAACTGGTTTCACGGGTACGTGATCGAATGGAATTTCTGGCAAAGGCCAATCCTCAGAATCTTGACTGCCGGCATTAGAGAGGCACATCAAAGTATGTCTATCGACATCATCGCCTTGCAGTTCATCCACCTGAGTCACGGAAAAGCGACCAGTTACAACTGTTGGTGATTTCGGTTCATTTGAACTACAAATACTCGACAGGCGATCACCTGTGGCGGAATCACAAGGAATCTCTGGCATTTCTGCAGACGTCCGACGATCTGCATCCGAAATATATGCTAGATTGGTGTTGCTACGTGAGTCCGAACTCAAACTTGGCTGATGGTCTGTGGAGCCCACCGATTCGTCTCGCATGCTAACAGAGTGAGTTGATGCCTTGCTCACGTCGTCTTCCATACTGGACTTTTCGGAAGCAGTACTCCGTTCCGAGATTCTAGAAAGAGTCCTTCCCAAAGTAAAACCAGTACTGTAGCCAATTATATCGGTAGGATTAACTCCAATACCTCCTAGTGAACTAGTCATAGCTGGATAACCGAATGTTGCTGGAAAATCATTCAATTCATCTTGGAAGCTGGTGTCGCTTTCCTTTTGATCCTCCGGGGACACTTCTTTAAAGTCACTGTCAGAAGAGTCTCTTAGGGGATTGTTTGCATCATAGCGTTCATAACCATCATTATCAATGTTATGCCACGGGTCGTCAGTACTAGAACTTCCAGAACTTTCGATCGGAAATGGTTTCCATGTGGATTGTTGTTCTTTTTGTTGTAGTTCTCCACGTCTTTGGGCAGCCCCCATCGACCCAGAACTACTTTCAGTCTCGAAGGATCCACGCGATTCCACGCTTAAGGATCCCTTTGAATCGAAACTGGACTTTGACTCCTGTGAACTACTTCCGGATTTTCCTGGTTTTTCTGAACCATTTGGGGAGGCAGTTAAGCCCAACCTTTTACCATTCCGTGCGGGCTTTTCAATCTTTGGAGGTTTTTTCGTACCACCACCAGAACTCGATTCACTGTCTTCGGTGCGCTGTAGAAGCTTTGCTATTTTTTCCTCAATGGGATCGAGATAGGATTCTGTACTGTTTCCTAAATCGATCGGACTTTGTTTTTCCAAAGTAGGTGTTGTTGGTTTTTTAATCACAATTTTAGGTTCAGGAGACGCCGTTGGTGATGTGGTTTTTATGGTTGGCGTTTCTATCGTAGTAGCCACCGTGGTAACATCTAATTTAAGCATCTTTTGTTTCAACTCGAGACACTTTTTCTCCTCCAAGTCCCCAAAGTCTTGCGATATTCCAAGAGGACGTGCAATAGAACAGCTCACACTTGATTCTTCATCAACTGAACTCTTTTCCTTTCCTCCGCTGACTGACAAACTCCAATCCTGTTGACGTTCCCCCCGATTTGGGCTAACGTCCTTCTCACCACTGGTCCACGAGTCGGAGCTTTTGGATTTTTCGCTTTGCTTTTCCAGACTGTGGTTTCTTTTTGCTTCAGACTGTTCAGCGTGCTTCTCAAATGTCTCTAATACCGACTTTTCGACCATTGGACTGGTGTTTGGTGGTGTCACCAAGATGTTCAAATCAGAAGTTGGTGTTGCACAGTTAGAGTACTCTAATGGAATAGCATCTTCCAAAGTGGCTTGAGTTTCTAAAACATTGCGATCTGGTTCCAAGGTTCTCGGTTCATTTTCTGATGTGTCCGAGCCCACAAACTCATCGCATTCGACCGTCATCCAAGATCCAGTTTCATCACTTCTGCTCCGATCCAAACTCAAGCGATTGGTGTCCAAGCGCGATACCTTCAAGTGACGGCATTCACTTGAGTTTTCATCCTCCTCAATGGAGGGTTCTTCGCATTCTATAGTTGGCACACGGTGTGGATAACCCTCGACAGCCGGAACGGGAGACTTACTGAGGGGCGAATGGCTTTCATCAACTGATACAAAGGAGTCGAGACTGTCAGCAGTCGAAGGTTTTCGGCTTCCAGAATCCACACTATCCTTAGTATCTTCCGAGGGCAACGAACGTTTGAGTATTTCCAGTGATCGTCTTTCAGATATCACAGCTTGCATATCGATATCCTCCTGCACGTTATATTGATGTGCAAACATTCGACGATCTCCTATCGCACTACGTATGATCGGTTTTTCATCCTGTTTCTTGCTTTCCGTGGCTGTTGACTTTGTAATTTTCTCTTTGTCATCTAGACTTCTAGCCTTGGCATCAGTACCTAGGGCATGGTGTTCAGCAGGTTTTTCCAAACTACTGGATTTACCATCGATTTTCTTGTGCATCACCACGTTTCCTTCTATTTTCTGTTTGATCTCCTGACTTTTTGCAATCTTTTTCGGTGATTTGATGACCATATCTTCTGGTACATCGGATTTTTCTGAATCTTCAAACGACTTGTTTCGATCCTCGAAACTACGATTGGCCTTGTCAAGCTTATCCTGACATCTACCTTCGTCGAAACTCCGACTAAATTTTACCAGTGATGTATCCAACTTGCGAGGTGCTTTTGCGATCAGTACATGATCTTCCGCTTTACTCTTGAACTCAGTTTCGATTATAATTTTATCGCCATCCGTCTTGACAGATATTTTATCCTCTGGAGCCGGAAACGGCGGTAAAGTGTCTTTGACAGGACTCAGCATGGTAATGGTCTGCTTCATGGCCGATTCATATAGTTTTTGCTGTCGTTCCTTACGCTTAGCTATGTCCGCCTCTGTTTCCTCCTGTGACTTACTTTTATCCTTACTGAGCCTACGCGTTTCTATCGATCGTGGACGTTCCTTAGGGCTAGATTTTTTCGATTTGCCATCCTTCGATTTTATATCATCTATACTTGTGCGTCTAGATTCAGGCCGACTGCGTGAAATGCCCGTTTTAATCCTTAGGGCTTCTGAAGACTTCGGACTTGTCTTCAATTTTCCTTTTCCTGTACTCTCAACACTACTTGCGCGTGAAACTCCCGGAGACGTTTTCCGCGAACTGTTGGCTGAACTGTATGGCGACCAATCGGTGAAACGGTATTTTGGTATATCCAGAATCAAGTGATCCCCACTCCTCAACTTCATTTTCGATTTTTTCTTATCTTTAATTTTGACGCCCTGCAATGCAATTTTCTCGATGAATTTCAGTTGGTTCAGCAACTCCATTTCTTCGGAATCAATGGTAACTGTGTTGAGGAACGAATCCTTTTGAGCTGTATTGTAGCTACTCTGGGTGGGAATGGACCCAGCACAAGAATGAATGCTGTCCACACTTTCATCTTCCTGCTGGCCGTCATTGTCACGCTCCAATGTTTTTTCCTCTAAAATTTCTGCTTCTTCCTCGAATCCAACAGTATCGTCCTTTGACGAAAATGCATTCATTGGAGGTAGCTTGTGCAAAGAGATTACTGGTGTGTCCAAACTCTTTGTCCGCCGTTCAGCTGTAGGTGATTCCTGAGTTGCTCTTTGTCGCTGCAGTGATACTGACCCCTCTGATAAATTAAGCCTAGCGTGAGCAAATAGTATTGGAGCATGTCCCTTCGATCTCATCACCATCGAAGAATCAATTATTTCCTCAATAAACTTTGCCTTCGACTTTGGCACTTCGTGCGCACGATGCGGTGAAGTTTTCTTCTTCAGGGTGTAATCGATATCAGATTCAGTGATCTTCTCCTCATGACAAGTTTCGTATATATCGTCGTTGCTTCGGAAGAATTCAGCATGTTCCAAAATCGGTGATGGAATATTTTCGTTGCGTTGATAGTCGCCGGTGCACTCGTCCATGCGACGCACCGGCAAATGCGGCTCATCCTCCGACGATGGAATGGATATCGATCTTTCAGATATGCGACGCAGTTCGGTCGCATTAGCATACAATGGATCGAGTTTCTGGGTATGGTAGCGACTTTCCAGATCAGCCAGGCGACGACATTGCGGTGGAGAGCCCTCGATTTCTGTAGAACTCATGGTCTGACCACGTCCCCAAGCTGCTGAAATTAATTTACTTTGCTCTATCCGGAGAATAGGCTCAATTTCTTTCCTCGACTGAGGTGGCGAGAATTCTAGTCGCGACGGAATGGCTTCTGCTGAGCCAAAAACATCGTCAGAGTCGAGACTCTCGTCGTCCGATGAGAATGAAGTGATGCGAGTTTTGGCTTTTTTTGGTTTGTTTGATGGCCTGGTCTTCGGAATAATGCGAGTTTTAGGGAGTTTTCTGGAAGGAGCTGTTAGTTCCTTTCGCAGACTCTGTATTAGTTCGTTCTGCTTTTGCTCCAGGTTGTGTTTCTGCTGTTGCATGCTTTCTGTTCGAGAACTGGTTGCTGAATCGCTTTCGATCTGGCTCAATTTCTTATTTAGTTTTTCAAGAAGTGATGGATCCATCTGCTTGGTAATGTCTCTCTTTGGTGATGACAACTCAATTGTTGGAATAGTTTTATCGACTTCTAGAGTGATTGGATCTACTTTGGAGAGATCAATGTTTTGAGTGAAGAGAAAATCTTTATTCTCTGTTGGTAAAAGACTATCCAATATGTCAGGTAAATATTCGTTGGTTTTTGATAGTACTGTTGGTGTTTTGGTAACCTCAGACTTCGGAGACTTGGGCGATTTAGGTGATTTCGGTGATTTTGGACTCTTTGGTTTGGTGTGTTTCTTCTCACTTGGTGTTGGAGCTGTTCCATTCATCACATGACGCTTGTGTAAAACATACGGAATGTCTTCTTTAAGAACTTTCGACACTCTGCGTTCGTAATCGCGGAAGAAACTCTTTGGCAACTCGAACCCAGCCTTCGGGATTTCCACCGCTGTCATCGGTGCATCGTAACACTTGGGCATTTCAAAGTTTCCATGAGCCTTACAAAGTGGAGGAGCGCTAGGGATCTGTTTATAAATGTAGTCCTCGTCACTCGAGTCGGCTGGTGTTAGGTCAATGGATTTTTGGTGCATGAGAACGTGTCGTCGAGAATTACTACCCAGACGTGCGCGGTTGGCCAATGAGTTTGGATCACTCTTGGTGCGCTCTACAGTGGCATGTGAATAGTTAAGAGGCACCAGAATTGGATTATACTCCTCAAAATGAGTCTTGGCAATCAGTTCTTCCTTTCGAGTTATTTTCTGGGTGACTGCTCGTGCTTGTTGCTTTTCAAATTCGGAGATAAGTTCTGGTGTGAGGGGATACTCTGGACTGGCTTTCGTTTTTTCGTCCTTCGACTTACTCTCCCACTCCTTGGTGTAGTTCTGAATACATTCAATGCGGTCTTGATCGAAACTAAATATGTTTTCGCTGTCGGAACGTCTTCGAAAAGCGATGATCTTGCTCGATTGTGAGTCGCCTTTCTTGATTGTCGGCGTCTTATCAATGGAGTCGTATGTTTGGACCTCTTTTTCTTCGCGCATTTTACCCGATGCAGGGGTTGTAGCCGATTCGGGTGACTTCGATCCGAAGGACTTTGCGTTTCGCTCAATTTCCACATTTTGCAAACTGATCGAATGAACCTTCGAGGTTTTATGTGATTTCTTGCTCGGGAAGGTAGAATATGTCTCCCTACTGTCATAGAATGAACTATTTGCAGTAGAACTATGAGTGTCAGACAGCAAGCAGTCGTGACTTTTAACCTTGGGTCGGCTGTATAACCCATCGCTCTCGACACCTTCGACAGCATCATAGTAATCGCTTTTGGAATCTTGACTCGACTGAATAAATTTCTCATACTTTTCCTTCTTCGAAATATGTTTCACTTTCTTTCCGGTGGTCATAGGCATCTCATAGTTTCGCGTGAGACAGTCACCAACCAATGACTCTTTCGAATCTTGGCTTGAGGCCACAGAAGTCTTACTCTTGGTGGTTTCCCTTGATTTTTTACTATCAGTATGGTATAGACTATCACGAGACTTCTTACTTGAATCGGAACTGCGCGATATTTTTGTTTCGTATAGATCACTTCGACTCTCTTGACTGGATGTACGAGACAATGCTTCCTTAACCTTTTTATAGAAACTACCATCTGACTTGACACACAACTTCTCGCGTGGCAAGTACCTGGGATCCTCAGAGTCCCAGATGTCATTCATAATATCTACAGCAGACTTGCATTTTACGTCCATAGCTGATCGATACTTTTGCTGTTCCGACACAGATTCATCATCACTTGGGATGTAGTTTCCCGAGTCGAGAGAGCACGAACGCATGTGATCATCCGATCTGCGCCGTCCAATAAAGAAATCAATGTCATACTTTTCTAATAACTCATAGCTATCGTGAGAGATGTCATCCTGGGAACCTGTTAAGTCGATATGATGACCATAGCCTCGTTTTTGGTGACTGTTTTGAGTATTGTAGATACTGCCGGGGTAACTAGACGAGTACACTTTCGTATTGTGAAGGGGAGAGAAATCTTGAGCAGCGTCTATGGAATGATTTTTCGTAAAGTACATGGAATGCCTCGAATCGTCATATCGCGTTATAGGAGAATCAATACGATTCAAGGAGAGGAATTCTTTATCAAAGGCAGTCATCGGTCTTGATTTTTCGCTCTCATAGAAAGCGGAAAAATCATAGAGATCCTTGCAAGAACTACTTTTTAGCCAAGTCTCCTTCTCCACTTGATCGTAAATATTCTCCTCTTCACAAGCTTCTTTATTGTACTGAGCAGCCGAATACAAATTCAACGATGAGAGTTCGTACT
The DNA here is from genome assembly GCA_947389925.1 of Coelopa pilipes. Lineage (NCBI taxonomy): Eukaryota > Metazoa > Arthropoda > Insecta > Diptera > Coelopidae > Coelopa > Coelopa pilipes. Next base: position 11,016,035 of record OX376697.1, read on the forward strand.
CTAGCTTCTCAGAGGATGTCTTAAAGCGATCCAGGGGAGATTCCGTTCCACTACGCTCTTCAGTGGAACTAATCGGCTTATTGGGGATGCGGTACATCCCTAAATTATGTGGAACATTCGAGGCACCCTGTAAATTTGCCAATGAGTGATGCGTGATATAATGACTGTCGTATGAGTCAACTGAATCCACACCGGAAAGTTCAGAATTTCGGGGTAGGGAATGTGTGTGACGAGTATTACCACCTCCTCCACTACCGTCAATACCAGATATCGAGCTCTGGGAATCAATCGAAGGAGTGAGAAATTTCTCAGACTGAACTAATTTTGCACGTTCGGCTGTAGCGTAACGCTTCGTTCCGAATCCTGTGCCGAAGTAGGAAGATGACGAATCCGATGGATGGTTTAAGTCATTGTGGTACTGGTAATTCAGACTGGAAAATTCTCGTTCTGGCTCATAGCCATTCTGGTTGTTTGAATCAATCATTCCCATCTGTTTGGCACGTGTATACTGAATGATAGACATGTCTAAAAATTCGTCACTCAAGTGTTTCTCTCGAGATTTTGACTTAGTTTTGCGATTCACTGTGGCATAAATGTCGTTGCGTTCATTAAGATTTAAAGTTTCACTATTAGAGATTTTATTCTCCATTTTCGAAGTACTCTGGAAATCGGGATATTTATAGTGACCGATGTCGTTAATGTCCGTGTAGATTATGTTATCGGTCTCGGTTTCGGTTGAGTTATTATTATTTAGCATGCACTGTTTAGACATCGAATAATTGGTACTGCTATAATGGACTGGGGTGACAGTTTGCGATTGGGACTCCTGTGACCGAAGCTGACGAAGATGGGCATCCGCCACCGCCGATACTGCCAATACCATATTCTCCCGATTGATGGTAGAGGTTGTCAAGTCCGAATCCACTTCCTCCTCGACTAAGTCCTCCTCCTCCAAGTCCTCCTGCAGTTCCAATTCCATGGAGCTGTTGAGATCCACTGATAGACCCACTGTGTTGGTGGATGTGATGGTGTTGTTGTTGCTGCTGATGTGCATGAGCTGCTGTTGCGGCGGCGGCGATACAGGGACATACGCTTGGGATGCCACTGAGACTCGACGAGGAGTGCTGTTGCTGTATAAGTGGGACAAGTGGTTCAGACCTATGTTGATGAAGTAGTTGTTGTTGCGTTTATATAGAGCGATTGAAGAAGAAACAAATTAAATGTATGTTATTTCACTTTTATTTTTTTCGGTTTTTATATTAGCAGCAGCAGCTTTTTATGCCTTTCTGACTTTTCATACAAACCAAGATATTAACCAAAAATCAATGATGATTCAAATGAACTTATCATGCACAAATTATACTGAATGCACTTTTACTAATTACGAAATCAGTTCACTATTAAATAATCACTCAATTTAACTCAAATACAAATTAAACACAACGTATTCGAAAACGAACCACGAAATTATCATAATATAACGAAATAAACGCAATGGCGTAAGGTTGATATATGTATGAACTTTGTTTCGAAACTTTGTTTCGAAACTTAAATAATAATAATAATTTACGATAATAATAATTTATACAAAGGACTTTTTGTCCTATTCAAATTTGAACGGTTATTTGTATTTGCTAAAATAATGTTTTCGTCTCTGCATACTAGATTGAAAATAATTATAATTAAAACATAAAGTAAAAGAGAAATTAGTTTTAAAATAGTCTCATAAAAAGAAAGAACAGAACAAGAAAAAAGAATCGAAATGAAAGGCATACCTATATTGTGATCGCCTTGATGCGCACGAGCCTGATCTTGGACGCGCATACTGTTGTGCTGACTGCTGTGACTGGGTGAAGTCCATGATTGTGGACCCTGAGGTGAGACAGAGCGGTTCGAATTCATTTGGTCCATACCCGCTGCCGAGCGGTGTTGCCGTTCCACCTCCGAGGTTGGCGATTCCGGAGCATAGTTCTTCGTCTGATAGATCTCCACCTGGGCTGCTGTGACCTAAGAATAATGTTGATATCGACAAAATGTTAAATAAATTGTAAGAATGTGGATATGAAAATGTAGCTTACTTGAGAACGCATGTGGTCGGTAGGATTGTCTTGTCGGCGATCCAAGGTATCCACTGCCTTCTTCGTCAGAGAAGGCGTCGTCGAGCCGGTGCATTGATTGCGATAGTCCCAATCCGCTGAAAGTTATACAATCGAAACAATTAGATTTATTACAAAAAAAGAATCATTTATAAACTGCAAACATAGTAATAACGAAAAAACTTATAACATTTAATAATAACACTACAAATCAATTAAATAAAAACTGAAAGAAAAATAAATACAAACCAGTGTCAATTGGGAGAAGGGGATTGGCTGAAATGCTGGAATTCACATACGTATGCGATTGACTTCGGCTACTAGCATTCAATGGGCCTTGCCGGAATGACTGAGACCTGCAGCAAAAGAAAAGACAAGAGGATACCTCATTTTATTTTCATTCATTGATTTCAACTCATTTATTCATTTTCTTCCTACAACTGCTTTTAAAATTTAAAAGCGTATTTAATCGCGTTTTAAAGCTCTTGTATATTTCGAAACTAAAATGAAAAATAATTATTGGCGCTACAGTGCTCGAAGGATCAGCAGGGTTACTCCCAATTACAAACATTGTGAGTTTATAATGTTTTACATAAATTAGCAAATCGGTTCACTGAATCTTAAAAAATCCCCGTAGGTTACATCACATAGATGTGATCATTTTCATATTATGAAAAACCGGACTCTACTACAAAAGAAACGAAAAAGTTATCACTGAATGAAATAATGTTTCAAACATTTCTTTTACATTTCAAAAACTACAAAATGGTATCGATTTATATTTCATTAATTTATCGAAGCGGAATGATGATTAGTATATCAGAAAGGGGTCAAATTTATTTGAAGAGAATAATCTATATAAATAAATAATAACAAACCGCATTTGTATCAAGAGTTACAAGGTTTTGAAATAATATCTGTAGAGATAATTTTCGTTCCGATAACTTCGGGAGAAATGTACTAAACTACATATAATTTATTAATAACTTGCACTCTAACACATATATAAATATTAACAGTTGGAAATAAATCTACTACACATAAAGTAATTCTATTCTAAGAAGCTTACGGTGAGTTCTTTAAAGAAATAAAAATGTATGTGCTCCATGAGATGAGCTTTGTAGTTTTTGCTATGAATTCGGAAATAAAGGTTTAATGATGATTTATAAGTCAAATGGAGGAATGCCGAACAAAAAATGCTAATAGAAATTAGTATTGAAATAAAAGCCAATTCAGTGCTAAATGGGTTAGGTCGGAAGAGACGAAGTAAGAGTTAGGAACACACACACATGAATATTAAAACTAAATATAACCAAATTATTATTAATTATATTATTAACCAAAATATATAGTATATATTAATATACATTTTAGCGCATTGTTATATAAGGTATATATTATTTAAACCAATTAGTAAAATCCTCTTCTCTTTTCTAAGGCTGGCAGTTAGTTAGGGAATCAATATTTTGATATTTTTCATGAGTTGTAGAGTTGTATGTTGGATAATATATAAATTTTGAATAAAAGTAGTAAAGAAATTGATGTTCGGTAGCCAAGTATCTTTGAGTTGATAGTGGAGTAAAGATTGTATATTGAAAATAAAAACAAAATGAAAATGTAAGAACATCCTTTGGTGAGTTAATGGTGATGCTTGTTTTATGCAATATGAATAGTGATAAATTTATAATATATTCAAAAATACTCAAAATACGACAGGAAATCAAAACTTCACAGCATTTGCAGAAATCGCATATGCCAATATTCAAAAGCAACCAATAATGTGAATGAAAGTCTTAAAAATAGCTCAAAAAAAATTGCAACATAAATTTTGGTATTAAACATGAAAACCAAAATAGATTCACAAGATTATTAGCAACAATTAAACTTGTTCTTTAAATTAGAACAATTCAGAATTTATTTTTTCAATACATCACAGTCTGAATCTTAATTGGTCTTCATTCAAAAATTAATATAAACATGAACAAAAACAATTAAAAATTTTATAGAGTTACCTTTGGAAAGTCTGACGCTTTACATAATTCTCACGAACAAATTCAATAATTTGCTTTTGAGTTTTACCGCTATACCTGCAAGGGCATGTAAATGTTTAATCTACAAATAACAAGATAACTGCTTTTATACAAACCGAAAGGAACTGCCCCTCGACAGAACGCGTGCCTTGCGTCTGGGCGGGTTTTGCACTGCCGCACAACGGAAGAAACCATGATTCTCAACACACTTCTTCCAGAAGTTTTTGCATTCATTACGTCCTTCAAAGAAAAATTCCACAGTATCTTTGTAATAACCCTATCATGAAAGAAAACGTGTGACCGAATTAAACGAATTTTGCAAGGAAAGTGAATTATTTTACTTACATAACCTTCTGGGTGTAGTTTAACTAGGAAACGTTTACGTTTAAAAGATATTTTACGTATTTTAGCCCAGGAGAATGTATTAATGCGAGTTAGATTTTGGAAGACTGCAATACCCATGTGCGCTACTGCCAAATTCAGTGGCACACCTTCAACGTCCTTAGCTGGATGCATTTTCATACCGTAGAGTTCACAACGACGAGCAGTTTCTAGTAGATTTAGATCCGCTTCGGCTGGCGACTGACCTCTGTAAAACGAACGAAACAAATATAAGAAAATATAAATTATATTTTAAGACTAATGTATTGATTACAATACATATTGGTAACGCTATAGAGTATCAACCTACATATGTTTCTTGTGGTTTTCCATAATTTTGCGCTGCATTGTTGCATCCTGGTGCGGAACAAAGCGATACGATGACAAATAGGTGTGATCTGGATAATCCTCGGGCACGAAATCGCCACATGATGCCTGCACAATGTAGCTGGCCATAAGGGCTGCTGTATTGTCATTGCATTGTAGGCTACCAGTAGCCAAGTCACGTTTGATTTGCAAACAGAACAGATACCTATCAAAGAGAAGAGAGGAACGCAGAAGAAGTATTATTTTATGCAAATTGTGGATTTTATTGTTGTTATTCACCTGGTATATTCTTCCTCCAGTTGCGCCGGATCAGGTGTATAGAATTTAATGCAAAACCTCAGTACTGGGTCCACTAAGGATAGACCGACCTGACGGTTTAATGGTTTCTCCAAGTCAAGCCAATATTTGGTGTGAGTGGAAATTTCCTGGTATTCCAAACCAAAATAGTCTGCTTCTAAAAGATTAAGTTGGCGACAAACTTGCTCGAAGAGAACTTTGCCAACAGCCTTGGCCTAAAAATGGACAATACATAAGAACGTGTAGCAATAATAGAGAACTGCATTTATTATTAAAGTGTTTTCAATCCATGGACTAATTTTATGTCACAATTAACTTTCGAAGGATGGTAGTTACTTGTCTACAACAGGGGATGTCAGACGGCAAGAAATCCAGAAAGGACAATTATTGCACTATAACGGACAGATAGAGACACAAAGAGAAATGCCAGAAATCTAATCACTCATACATAACCCATGAACAAATACACAAAACGAGTGTAAACTGAGTTAGGAATTGCTTGTCAGCCAGCTTTCATTGGACGTTTCCTCTTCGTGTCGTTTTAAGTATAGATGTCTGAAAATCCAATAGAGATAATTCTAACATACACTTGTCGAACGTTGACAAAATATACACATATGGGAGTATTTATTGGAAAACCTTAGTTTCTTATGCGAAACATAGGGAAAACATTTAAAATGTTTGTTTAACATTAAAGTTAAACGTTTTAATTTTTTTATAAAAATGTTTATTATTTTCGGACATTAGTAAATTCTGGTTTTGTTTAATTATTATAAAAAAAAAGATTTATCTTATTAATTCCCAAAATTATTTCAGTATTTCTCGCTGCGAAGAATCCATTGTGAAATTAGAGTCAGTATGTCAAAAGGGGCAATAGAACAATGCAGGGTCTCTTCACTTTCGCTCTTCGAGTTTCGCAACTCACTAACTATCAAAAGAATCATTTACATATAATTAATTGTTGTGAAAACAAAAAAATTCGCTCATGCGACAGAATTGACGCATTTTCATTGTTACTCGAATGAAATAATGATAGGAGAGAATGAGCGGATGCAGGAGAGTTAAGCATACATAACATGAACACATGTGCACTCAAAGCGTGTAGATGGGTTGGAGGATTCTTATTGAAATCCTTACTTGTAGACTGCAGTGCGGTTTTTATTTGTATTTCAATAAAATGGAATCCTTTGAATTCGTTAGGCATCCAACGAGAACCGCCCACCACTTACTCCCTATGTAGCTGATCAAAAATAATTGAATTTTAACCCTGAGGTAAAGGGTGTACAATGAGTTGATTGTGTTCAAATTGAATATATTGTTATAAATCAATTAAAAGTTTGTTCTAGTTCTACAAGTATTGTTGAATGAAAGCTCCCTCAAAAGGAAGCGTGGTTTCCCTTCGTAACTAAAACAATATAATCTCAACTTTGTGCGGAAGTTACGTATTTTCGTTGAGAACTTTACAAAATATAGTACAGTGGTTGAATGTATTATACTAAAGATTGCCAAGGGATTTATACATGACAAACGTGAATTAAAATGACTCTGAGGAACAAAAAAAAAAAAATGTATTAAAAAACCATTCTGAAAACTAAATTAGAGACATGTAATGGTAACTTTGAAAATCGGGTATATGTTCCTTGTCCAGATACCACCTGTGTTTTGGTCAAACTGAAACAAACTGAATGTTCTGTAGATAGATAGCGGGGCTGAAGTCAACTCAGCTGCAAAGAATTGAGTTATTGCTGAATGGCGCATTGCAAGCATCTCGACACCCAGAGGCTAGAAACAACACGGATTTAATATTTACAACAACGGCGGCAGTCGCTATGAAAAATGTGATAACGGTTGCCTATGGGTCCACAGAGACCGAAATATCTACGGGAACATTTCGGAGCTTCGTCATAAATAATTTACCTCCGTTTTACATTTTTATTCATTGTTATAACAGAATTCCCTTCCAACCATTGCATGCTCTAGTCCCACAGGGTAAAATACTCTACTCTTTATATTTTAAACCGGAAGTGAGAATATTTGTGTCTTTTATTTCTGCAATGATAAAGGATATGTTGAAAATGCTGCAGCAAGAGTGGGTTGTACTCTATGGTCCATACAACAATGGTTCTATGCTACCCAGCACTTCTGTTCGTTCCATTGCCATCTTAACGGTGGCTATTGTAGACTTCCCTTTTACATTATTAATTCAGACCCTCATTCTGTTGTCCAACAAACAATACAATTACGTTGTGGGGTGCCGTGTATGGTTTTCGCTCGGACGCGCAGCCTACATCGAGTCTCTTCTATTCTTCCAACCCACTCCACTCCACTCGACTCAACTCGACAGTGTTGCCAAAATTAACGTGGCCACAAGTGTTATTACGGTTTTTGGTCGAGCTTCGAGTTCGTACGTTCATAGCTACAATCGCCGCCAATTTGTGAACTTGGATGGGCGGTCGTTGGTCCTACGGACGCAAAGCCCGGATGGTGTAACGAAAATAGACAAGTAAATACATGTTATTTTCCATGTGTGGACTTTTTCGAATACGTGCCTAAATTTTTAATAATCAGCCAGTATCAGCAAGCACGACGGTAGAGACCCTCCTATCGGAAAGTTGATATTTCTGTGGTAACCGTTGCAGCAATGTTTACCAACGAGCAATATTTTTAAATAGAATTTCTAATTATAGAAAGGTTCGATTTGCATAATTTATGCAATGATATTGTTTTTCACATATATCATTTCATTTATGGAAAATGCATTGTTTTATGGTCACATTAAATTATACTTTATTGCCTTGCACTTTTTATGGCTATCGTTTTTTTATGACGTAAAAAGGTTTCCATCAATTTCTTTCATATTCATATTTCATTTGTCAATTTATTCCAGTAGCACACATATTATTGGAGTGTCTTGATAGACTAATTACATACAGTGAAATCTAATAAAAAAATCGATATCAGGCATCATTGCAATGATGTCGTCGCCATCGTTAAGTTTAATTAATTTGTGGTCTTTCTGTAGTCTTAGCTCTTTCATGCTAAACGACCTACTTATTCATAATTGCTGACATATTTCACAATTCCTCTTAATAGATAAAGTGCTGTATAAAATAATCTTTATAGTAACAAATTAATAAATGCACCAGGAGGGTTGTGTGCATAAACTGAGAATTGCAAGTAATGTTTTATTAATATTTCAATTAGGTTGAAAAGTTTAACTTTTATAAATCCCTCTATTGAGAAAAAAATAATCGATAAATAAAACTCATTCCATATGACCTTTACATAGCCTATTCTCTTCCAACCGATGTTATTGTAAAAAATGTACTTGAATAAAAGATATTTTATAAATGTTTGTATAAAATGAATCATAAAATGCTTCTATCAACGAATTGTGCAATATGATTGCAACATTAGATATAGGATTAATTTATCATTGCTAAACTTGGAACTGAGAAATACAATGCCTACATCAACTCCACTGGCCAATTGAGTTCAACGTACATTTACATGACGTCACTGTATTCCGTTCAAATAGTCAAACAGAAGTCGGCCCACTTATAACCACTTGAAAAATTGCGAGTGTTGAAACTTTTCCTCCAACTGAAGAGGTGAGCACCATATTCTCACTCACAAAGGCCTCGAGAGTGCAGAAAATACTTTGGACAGAAATAAAAAAAATACAAGGAAAACATAATTGCTCCAGAATAAACACAACAGAAACAACAATAGAAACAAAATTCAGTGTTTATTTTTCTCACATCACAGAGGATAGTGAGAGACTTGCAAGGGTCTAGATTATTAGGAAGTTCGGTTTGTGCGTTAAACTCATCGTTTTATATTTTTTTTGTAAAAACGAAAAGTTTAACATCCCGTGAACATTTTTGATTAAATAAAAGATAATTTTATCTTACTGGAACATTACTCCGAATATAAATATCGTGAAGAACAAGTTCGACTATAAATCATCAACAAACTTCCAATGTATTCAGTGCGCAAGATGAAATTCCCAACAAAAATTTGATAACACCAACAATAACAACTGACAAAACAAGAGCCAGATTAATAATTCATGTCTGCAGCAGAACAGCATTTTCAGTGGAAAATTCAATCCCAATTCCAATTCAATCCATTCCAATGAAAAGCAGTTCCAAATGCTTGTCTAAAACTATTTTTGGCCAACGTCCAATTTTGTTCGTCCGCTGCTGCTGCTCAACTGAAACAAACAACAATCCAGAGAAACATTTCGACATTGGTCCGCGATGAATGCTGCAGGCACAGTGGCCGCAGCGGCATCCTTCCGCCTCAACTAAATGCGAGCATTTCTAGCGGAAATTGCTCGAGAGCGTCTTCTTATCCTGGCGACGATGATGCGGAAAACACGGAAAAAGAGCAACGACACTCACACTCTTTCTTAGCCTCGCACACCCTCTCAACACATCTACATCCACCCGAGGCCGGCTTTTTCGAGGGTCTACGACCGCATGTGGCACTCGTAGGCAGACCGCAGAAACGAGCACAAAGAACAACAACAAAGTAAAATGGCACAACGTGAACCGTTGCGCGCTGGGGCAGGCGTTACGTAGACATAGTTCGTAAGCTACTTAAGTGGCGACTGCGACTCCGGCTCCAGCTAGGGTGTGTTCTTCGGATGCTGATGGTGACATACGCCCCTTTCAAGAGTAAGAAAGTTTTATGCATGTTTTAGGATTTAAAACTATTTATGTGTGGGAGGCCAAGTAGATACAGCGGGGAGGACGAAATGAGGTCGGAGCAAAATGACATTTTTATAAACTGTAAAAGCTTTTCAGAGAAAATGAATTTACACCAAAAGGAAATAATATCTCTGAAATAATCCCCAAAAATAATCTTAAAAAGATTCCACGGAAGGACCATCCATAAGATGAATGAACCACGTTAAGTGCATGAAAAACCGGCAAATTATATTGAACTCACCTGCACTTGAAACATCGTCACCGAATCGTCAAGCATTTGTATTCGAACAGTGAGTTTTTTACCGCCACGATGGCGTGTCGTCGATGGAGTACCATCAACTCCAGATGGTGTGCTGAGCGAGTGAGTCATGCGACCGCCCGGGACGCCAGCACCAATGTCAAGACCTCCGACGCCAACTCCTCCGTCTCCAACGATGCCACGTCCGGATGGACCTCCACCTCGAGTCGCTGTACCCATGTCCGCCAGAGACATTTTGTAGAGAATAATTTTTAAAGCTGGTTGACTGTTTACTCTGCGTATTTGCGCTTAATTAACACACTGACAGTTTCGACCGGTCCGTGTGTGTACGACTGATTAAGTAAGTGATCGAGTGCGTAAGTGTACGTGTTGTTGATATCTTGTTTAATTACGATCAATTCGGGGTTATGTAGGTTTGAAATTTTCGATTCAGTTATCGCTCGATTTCTCTTTTTCTCCTCCAATTGTACGTCTTTCGTTTTTTAAAAATATATTGCACCGTTTTTGCTTTTATTTTATTTGGTTTGTGTTCGATTATATTTGTTTTATTTCGTAACTCGAGTACGTGTTGGATTGATCTAGAGTGAAGTCAGGGTTCTAATTATATATACTTGTTGTTATTCCGCAGTATGCTTTAAAAGAATAAACTCGTTCCAAACAAAAAATTGCTTTAACAACAACAAGTAGAATATAACTATAATAAAAATCGAATTGCGGGAAGCAGTGATAGTAATATCACATTTGGCAGACGGTCGGTCGGGTTGGGTTAACGAAGTAACTACAGATGAATGAATAATACAGCATTGGTTTCAATATATCGTACAACATTGTGAAACAGCAGTAGTTATTCTCGGTGCGAAGCAGTATGTTGTTGAAAATGACATTATTCGAAAGGTACGGATATACGGGCAATGAATCTGAAAATAAAGGAATAAATATATTTTTTATATATTTTTCTGGTTTTTTGTTTTATAAATATAAATTAATTATTATTAATAAAGTAAGTACTTGAACTTATAATTTGGTTCTTTAATCACATCAACAATGGGTTCATAAACTAATAACTGCGATTTCCAGCTAACTCAAGCGCTCTTGAAAGATTCAATTTTCAAGCTGAAATTCGCTTCGTCATTATTATTCAAATTAACAAACAATGTCAAAACTCTGCCTACATAGAGGTCTACACTTCCCAGTTCTTACGCTCCTTCATTGTGGAAAACACAAAGAAAGAGGAAGAAAATTCAATTACCCTGCATATTAAGAAAATAATGTATCCGAGAACAGAAAGTCAAACAAAGACCAAAAAAACATGTGTAAGATACGTCAACGACAACTACGACGACATAAATACAAGAGTCAAATACTGCTGGGCTCAGCGCCCTTTTCTGAGTACAACAAATAAAAACAACAACATATTTATAAACAAATTTTAATGAACTCCCAGCGTCTTCTTTGAAGACAGAAATGGTTCAACTCGTTGAGTCGTCTCCGATGACGATCATACCAAACCATCCTTTCGCTCGAAATTATGATTTGTTATTCTTTTCGGATTTTTGGTTGAGTTCAGGTTTTATTTATAATACGAAATAACACAGAGAAGAACATGTGCAGTGAACTTATTCTGATGCCGCCTATTAAAACGAAGACGATATTCACTGCAGGCAGTTATACCTATCGACGACCGACAAACAGACACGGTCAGAGATAGCATTGGCAACCATAGCAAAGGAGGCAACAAAACTCTAAACTACAATCTATTAATAAATGGATATAAAAAAAAAGTAGGCATGTACTGACGAACGGTACTCTGCTGCTGCACACGGATCCGGTAATCATCATCAACCACATCAACAGAAGCGAAGAACAAGTTGATGAAAAATATGATCATCGCAAGAAGCCGCTGGCTAAGGATGAAGTATATAGACAAGAGGCAGCTGGTAGAGGACAAAAGTATACAAGATTTTCTTGGCACTCAACACTTATTTGGCGAAGTAAGCTTCCCGACAAGTGAGGTAGAATCTGACGAGCACACACACCAACTTATACTTATACTGTACTCAGCCGAATTAGGGGAGTTGTCTGTCATGAAGTGAACATTCCGACGCATCAGAACGGTGTTGATTCTCCTCCGTATGCCATAATAAATGAGAACAAACGATGGACGCATTGATGATCAGATAAATGGATAAGTTGGCAAATTCATCCATGAGCTGTAAAGGGAATTTCTATGTTCGTTATTCTGCCTCTCACAAACACTGACAAGAAGTTTCAAGAAACTCAGAAGTCAAATACACAAGTTGTTTAGGAAGGAAACAGGAAATTGTAGTAGTACAACTTTGCAGAATCTGAAAATGAAATTTGAGAATCGTTTAAAACTTTAGCCCGCGCATTGTGAATTTATTCACAGACAACAAAGATTCAGACTGTTCATTAAAGTGAAACATAATATTATGTTCTAATTGGAGGAAAATTCCGTCATCGTGTTTAATTAATGGTATCTTAAATAACTTCTCCTTTATATATATTTTTCTTAAATTAAATACAGTTTCAAAGACAAGATAGACATTGCGGTAAGAGCAACTAATTTTCCTAATATCCTACTTTATAGTAGAGCTTTACAAAATTGTCTGCTAGCGTTCAACATCACGGACAGGAAATATAGAAGCCTGCGGTGAATCAAAGAAAATTCCAATAACAGTGTTTGTTTAAAATATCGTAAAAAAATAGTAAAACTTTGAAAATCGTTATACGAACTGCACAAGCGATGGGCGATGTGTGGGAAGAAAAACTTACATCACACTATCGTATTTCTTATCAAGTTTCATGTAAAACAAATAAAAAAAAAAAAAATAACATGAAGCATACATAAGAAAAAATATACGTAGTCGATTGACACCTGAGCACAAAACACAATGCCACGCCTTGGAGTTCCGGCAAAGAAGTTTAAATATGAGAAGTTCAGCCGACCGTGGGCAGTATCCCACCACCAAAAACTGAATTATTGAGTGGACAGAGGCATCAATCAGCAAACAAAACGAAAACGAACGGAAAGCGTGCCGCCAACAACCCACACATTTTTTGGCGCCAAATTGTTTACAGTGGGACGCAAATTCAAAATAAGCTATTTGATGTTAATAATGTGTGAGAGTATATGGACGAAGAGCACACTAGACAGGCGATTTATGATTTTCGAACAAGTTTGTTTTTATATCCCCAATACGTTATTTACTCGAAATGAAAAGCATGTGAACATTTTGTATAACGCTCTATATAATAGCAACATGATGTAAATAGGTCGAGTTTTTGAATTCTAAAGATAATATTTATGTAACCTAATTTGTTGAGTATCTGAACAATCTATTAAATAATAATCACAAGCAAATTAAACAAGGTGCTTCTTGACATGGTTTCAAAAAATGGGTTAAAAGCATTTATTGCTAATAAAAATTTTTAATTTCTAAAAATTAAAACATTTAAAAAAATGTTGCACACTAAAATTAAAAAAATTTGTATAGTATATTCTAATCATTCAAATGTAGAAATAACGAGAATATACTTAATTATGTTTTTGAGACCCAAACCTCTTTGATTAGAATTCATAAGACACCGATTGTGATCAACATTCAACTCCATTACAAATACAGAAGTTCCATAGGCATTGAGTAATTTTAGAACAACTTTTGGTGGCAGCATAGAAAGTTATTGTAATACGTTGATAACATTTGAACTACTTATAAATAGACAATCGGTCTTTCAATTATTGTAATTCCAAACGGCATTTGTAGGAGTCAACGGAAATTTGGTGCGTTCAACAACCTTTAATGATAGCAGGCGTAGACCAGAAAGGGACAACGTCATAGGTTGATATTAATAACTAAGACTACGCTAGTCACGTTTCTAAATTGATTTGGTAAATAATCTTTAGGGAGAGAGAGAGAGAGAAAGCGAAATAGTTTGAGAATTAAATGTGTTAATAGCCGATACTCATCATTCTCGCGATATAATTGATTTGGAAGTTATATATATTAACTAATTGTCAATTACTAATAAGCACGTTTAACCACATCAAAATCAATTCAAGAATCTTCATCCAACATGTAAATTGGTTTGGTTATTGAGAGTGGAATCAGAATAATGTGCTTGGATTTTAATCAGTTGCACGCAAGGCTACAGCTCCATTAAGAATGCAAGCATTGCAAAATAACTCATGCAGTGCTACTTAATGAAACCCACCTCAAACGCACATTCATATATCCGTTCTAGCTATTCATCATTTTCCAGTTGACATATTGTAAAATTAAGATCAACTATATAGAATAAACCAATTCACAGAACAATACGAACAAAGGGAAATGTTAAAACTGTACCTCGCAAAGCTTCGGAAACCAAATTCTAGTTTCACTCAAAGAAATAGGTAGGTATGTGAACGTATTAAGTGAAAGACATTTTAATTATTAATTTTATCAATTCTATGCAAAGTCCTCGAAGATTATTTCAAGGTTTTTGATTACGAATTTGTTGGACAAATATTTTCATAAATTAATGTAGTTGACAGTAATAACGATTAGAATGGAACTATTGTTTAATTTCCTCATAAAAGCTTACCAACTAATTTACTCATAAATAAAATGTATATATTCTAATGGAGAGAGTCGTTATCTCCAAATTTAAAATAGCCTGAATCGTGAATAGAAATGACGAAATTTCTTCATTAAGCCACGATGCTTTTTGTCTCATATTTAAATTAGACTACAACTCTTCCATACGAATTATTTATTCATAAAAACTGGAAATCGAAGCGGCAACTACAAAAAATAACTAAGCGAAGCATACCCAAGCTTCGCAATATAACGTGAGAAAAAGCCAATATCCGGTGATAAACTAATCAAGCGTCGAAAGTGTTTCTGGCGAAGAAACAAAAGGGACTAGTTCTTATGGTATAGAATGCGAAGAAACAAAAAAGACTAGTTCTTATGGTATAGAATGGCAGGAGGAGAGTGACTGGGGCTGATTTAGCAGAAGCGCCAATCGGCTCCTTCAGGGAGGCACTCGGAAAATTGTCACAATTACTACGACGAGGATCTATAATATGAAATATCAATACTTGTGCAGTGCTCGAAGAAGCTATTGCACAAGGACACAAAAGGGGCGGACTGGAACTAATAAAATTGAAACTAAGTGCTTTAGTTGACATCATTCTCTAGAGCTGACGAAGGTGAAGGAACAGAGAGAAGTGAATAATGAATTTAATTTGTTCCATAAAAAGAAACCTTTTTACAATGAACGCCGAGAAAGTCTCTTAGTATTATTGAATTTATTTAGGCAGAAGAACATCAAACGGATGACAATTCATAAGAACCAATTATTTTCATTTTTGTCACTTTGTTTGCATACTTTATAAATGAAATAAGCAACAAAAAATATATAAAAAATTCCATTCTTATTGTCGTTGAGAAAAATGCATTTCAGTGCAATTACTTGCTCTCCACTGCATGTCCATCCTAATGCTATTCCGTCCATTCGCTCGTGTCATTGTATATCTTATATATGACAGCAGACATTCAGTGACGCCGACAATTACCACATTGCAAATTGCCGCTGAGTGAGTGTCTGTGCAATGACTAGACTGTGTTTGAGTGATAATCGAAATGAGCAAATAATAATGACAATGTTCTTAGTAAAGGGCCAAACATAAAAAGAAACAGGGAGAAGTATATACAGTATGACAGTCCAACAAACAACTAGAGAATTGCGGTCGTTGCAGTCAATGATCTTTTAGTAGGTGGACTCTGCAGCAAATACTGCTAATTGAGTTCTGAAAACTCGTACCGTAGAAAACTCGTTTCCTGGATAAAAAAGATAAACAAAAATACATACTAATTATGAGCAACTCAGAAGACACAAAATCATAATACTTGCTCAATAACCAATAACTACGAATTATAAACCTTTATTAATAGAAGAGTTTAAACGCAGACAAAACTATCAATATCATACAATGAATGGAAACTATTTTAACATTTTTAAGACGTTATCCTTAATATTTACTGTCTCCTTTTTAACTTACTATCCAACTCCTCGCCTACAAGTAGCACATGCTTCTCTTCCCTACGTCAAACTTGTTCCGACAATTACCTTTCAATTTACAGTTCTGCCAACCTGAACTAATAGAACGCGACGCAACGCTTCGCCGATTCTCGCTTTGTCGCTCCGGTTGATGGTTGATCGGACGGTGGAGGAGGTTTGTGATGGTTGGTCGTGCATTTGACGGTATTTACTAGGAAGTCTGTGCTAGACGAAGAAACTACGTATCTCTCTGTGATGACCAGCAGGTAGGCGCAAGGGTGACCGGGAGTGCAGATTGTATGTATATGTTGTTGAAACTCGTGGCAAAGTCTCTGTCCATTGACAGTGAAGGGAAACCCATTTCATTAGTTCGATTAACTTGTTTGGAAATTGTAATGTTTGAAATTATATAAATGTATACATTTTTTAGTTTTCCACTTGTCTTGTGCGTTTTTTGCTTCTGTGGCTCTGACGTTTGCTTTGCGTTTATATTTTGTGTGTTGTTTCACTGTTTGCTTTGGCCGTGTCATTACCGACCAACGCGCCAACAACTCGACCCGGCATGACACGACGCGCGACGGCACCTCGCCACACCAGATTATGGCTCGACGAACCGACCAACCAACCATCACCAAATTCAGTAGTAGATGACATCATTAGGTTTGGTTCATGTTCGGTTTTAGTCCGTTCTTTGGTGCTTTTCACATTATTGTTTTTTGCAGACTAGAAAACTTGTCTGGATTAGTGAGGAGTTGCCACATGTGTAGAAATTTATTTCGTACAATATGAAAACAGTTTGACCACTAGAAAAACGATATGAACAAATTAGGTGGCAACACCTTTTCAAATTGTGACTGAGGTTATCAATTATTATATTTTTAATTTTAAACACGGATCTCCGACTAATTGCCTCTAATTGGTTCCCGTCGTACAACAAACTAAAACGATTCACACATTCTTATTAACATATCAGGGTGTGCAATGGTATTTAATCCTGTTTCAAAGAATATATGAGGGTTTAATTTAAGAGTACATCGGTGCTCGTGTTGCAGCTGCATTAGGTCACAACTGCTTAATGTATATTTTTTCTCAACTGGAGATATGGGCTTGTCGCAGTATATGAACGGGTGAAAGTTATATCGCTGCTCAGCTGCTTTATCCACCCTTTACCCTTACCCTGTAAAGTAAACGGAACCATCAATCAACTCGATTGTACTTTCTATCGAAATTTATATCGATTCAGCATAGATAAGCGATGTGCATGTGTGACAAATATCTTCTTCTCATATATTGGCCATCTGTCCTAAGACAATCGTTAGGGATCATTCCAACCGATTGATATATAGTATATAGTAGATTATAACAAGTCTTAATGTGGATTTTATAGTGTTAATTTCTGGAAATCTGCAATATATTAGTATTCACTTCAATGGTTTCTCATGAGACTCAGGCACTGATAAGAAAGTAAGTAAAAATATACGTTTTTTCTTGTTTGTTTGCGAAAGGGGAAACAAGATATTGAAACTAAGGGAGAAGAAAGAAAGTGTAATGAAGTAAGACTATAAGTCTGTAGAATCGAACCGCATAAAAATGTAATGAAGTGAAAATTCGTCAGATTAGATAAGGTGAAGTACAAAAATTGCTGCGAAGTATGTAGAACGAAAATATATTACACTGAAAATAACAAAAACCTGTCAACAGGGTGAAATATTTTAACAAAGAAATAAAAATATCTGCTTTTTTATGTTCGATAACTGGAGTTAGTTAGAAGGCGCTTAGGAAGTTTTTTTTTAAATAAAAAATAAAGAGTAAGAAGATAGACAAACGTATGACAAGCCCAAAGTTGTGGGAAGGCGGGCCCAAGGTAGAGAAAAAAGTTACTGAATGGAGGACAAAAAGCGAACCAACGCACAATCGGCTAACGCAGTACACACACAACCAACGTGAATGAATCGAATCGAAGACTGCGACGTCGTCAACGTTGGCGACAACCGTGGCGATGAAGCAGCAAATGCAATGACCTCAATTTAACCCATTTGAGAACCATCCGCCCAGTCCGTTCGACACCACGTCGTTGCAGAAGCAGAAAAACAGAAATGTGTAAACGGTCGAAAATTTTGGAGTTATTTCGGAGGAGGGTGTGAAACGTTACATTATGTGAGGAAGTACATAGATGGAAATGTCTTTACTCACCATTTGTTGTCAGTTGTTCACAGAAGCGTAAACAAGGCATATGATTTATTCAGCGAGTGTAGGTATCCTTTCTGGTGTCCTTGCGCCTCACTCAACTGAAGGGCGGTTGCTGTTCCCCGAGCTGTTCGTACAGGTTTTCGAGAACGCGAGAAAAGACACACAAGAAATGGGTGAGGAAGCAGCAAAATAGGGTGGTTTCCGATTCTCCCTTTTTGCTTTATAGTTATGCGGAATGGTATTGGAATTTTTCCCTTAACGCTGGGAATGGGATTTTGGGAACGGAAAACCTACTTGTTTGGCAAAATATTTACACTAAAGATTCGATCAATAGAAGCAATTAACGAGCAGCAGTCACACTCCCTGTATTTTTGGCAATATAATAAATTATGTTATCCTTGAAAATCTCTTGCTTTGGCACAAAACTTCCGGACTTAAATAAATTTAATAATGGAAAAAGCACAAACTAATGTTAACAACAAAACTGTTTCATATCCGAGTTGGTTTGGTTGTTGTTCAATGGTGGTTAGCTTCAGATTCTACTGCGAAATGTATACTCAGCCTCAATGCGCTGCTCTGTAACACACACAATTTCTATTGGCAATTACCACTTTTCTACTGGAACTCCAATTTTCTCTCGAATGATTCTTCATGTAATTGCCTTAAAATCATATAATTGCTTACGTTTCGCACTTCAAATTATTGCTATTATTTGCGGATTGGATTTGTTTATTTTTTGGTAATTTTTTCACTTGATTTCCTTACACAATTTAGATGATTTTTGCACTTTTCACTTGGAAATCTGTGGAATTCTTAATTTTTCTTCCGTGTTAATACTCCGTCACACACCCAACCACGACAACGCCATTTTAACTTTTGACAGATAGTCGTGGAGAAAATTTTTCGCTACTGCTCCCAATTGTAAAAGATTTTCAGTTATAGGGTAATGTAATAAACAAAAACATTGTTGGGTAACCAGAAGTATTTTTTTCGTCATCCTCAATGATTAGTCCTGATAGTAGAACTGATAACATAAAAATGATAATTAGATTATTATTGAGAAAGTAATATATATTTTTTACTGGAAATATTAATGAAATAAAATAAGTCTGAATAGATAATTGCATATCGTAAAGGAAGAACGAAAAATGTTCTGTTACTCTTAAAACAGAACAGCTGTTTGACAACGTGATAGTTTGACAGTTGATACTCGTATTTACATGAATGGGACGAGGAGTATTTCTGACCGCCATAACGATTCAGTTCTACTGCTGTAGACTGAATTACTTCGAATCCAAACTCTAGTAATCATAACCGACAATGACAACTGCTATTACCTCCAGAGTACCCCCACTCACCTATAAAGTGGTGGCGGAATGCTCGGTCACCAAAGCTCGTGCAGGAATCATGACTCTGCGACACAGTGAAGTTGATACCCCCGTATTTATGCCAGTGGGAACGCAAGTAAGTCCTGTAGCCTAACCCTCGAAACCGTAGTCATGTTGCTCTCTACGTCCGCAGGGTACATTAAAAGGCATTTTACCGAATCAATTGATCGAACTCAACTGTCAGATCCTTCTGGGAAACACATACCACCTAGGCATGCGACCTGGCATCGAGACACTAAAGAAGGCAGGCGGACTCCACAAGTTCATGGGATGGCCGCGTGCTATACTCACCGATTCGGGAGGCTTCCAGATGGTCTCATTGCTTCAATTAGCTGAAATCGACGAGAACGGTGTGAATTTTCGTTCGCCGTTTGATAACTCCGAGTGCATGCTGACCCCAGAACATTCCATACAAATTCAGAATGCCATTGGAGCAGACATCATGATGCAATTAGACGACGTAGTGAAGACTACGACAACGGGAAAACGAGTGGAGGAAGCAATGCAGCGGACAATTCGCTGGGTAGATCGATGCATAGAGGCTCACGAACGTGACGACGACCAGAGTCTATTTCCCATTGTGCAGGGAGGCTTGGATCCCCAGCTGCGTCGGGAATGTGTGGCAGCGCTCACGCAACGACGTGTTCGAGGTTTTGCTGTCGGCGGTTTGAGTGGTGGCGAAAGTAAGGATGAATTTTGGCGTACGGTTCACACATGTACTGATCTGCTGCCCAAGGAAAAACCTCGTTATCTGATGGGCGTGGGATTTGCCGCAGACTTAGTCGTTTGTGTAGCGTTAGGTATAGACATGTTCGACTGTGTTTTCCCTACCCGAACCGCTCGATTCGGATGCGCACTTGTACATTCTGGGCAACTCAATTTAAAGAACAAGAAATATAGCACTGACATGCGACCCATTGACGAGGAGTGCAAATGCAGCACCTGTAAGTTGTATACGCGGTCCTACTTGCACCACATTGCCACCAACGAATCGGTGTCCTGTAGTCTCCTAAGCATACACAATGTTGCCTTCCAGCTGCGTCTAATGCGCGAAATGCGTGACGCAATACAGCGCGACGAGTTTCCCCAATATGTGCAGGAGTTCATGACGAAGCACTATGATAATGAGCCCATTCCCAACTGGATACGTGAAGCCTTGGCAGCGGTAAACGTTGAACTACCGGAAAAGTGTCAAAATGTTGCTAGCAATTAGAAAATAAGAGAGACAAGGAATATATTCGATACTTATTTTAAATCCAAAATATAGAATAATTGATGCATTTGTTTTGAAAACTAATTTCAATATTAAATAACAAGAATATAAAAGGAACATGCATTTATTTTTTGGATTTGGATGAATTTGTTTTGGCTTTACTTGTCGTTGCTTTCTTGCCTGCAGGCGTTTTGGAAGTAGATGTTTTTGTAGTTGCGGCTGTTTTTTTCTTAGCCTAAAGTACACATAATACAATATTAAAATGAATGAAAACAATTTACTACATTGTGGAAGTCTTACCTTTATCAAACCATCGTTTTCTAAATCATCTTCATCCTTCTCCTCATCAGAGTCCACTAATACTGGTACGCTTTCTTCACCCTCTAACAATAGTTCAGTTTCTGCCTCAGCAGCTTCTGCCCTTTTCTTCTTTACGCCTGCAGTTGCAGAATACGAATATGCCATAACTTCTTTGTTGTAAGCACGCGTTAAAGCAGCCTTTACACGACCATCCACCGCATCCATGGGTGTCTTTTTGCCTGGCCATGTCGTAAGCTCAATCAACGAGTCCAGATCCTCACGAAGTAAATGATATTCCTTCATTGCTTCCAAAGACTCCTCAACTCCCTCCATGCCCTTCTCTTTGAGTGGGAGCACAATTTTAGATAAGAGGAACGGTGCATAGTCCATACGTATCGAGAGACGAGAACCTGATGTGCGTAGGCGTGTGTGATCGTGTATTTCCTGAGCGAGACGACTACGCTTGTTTGACCGTGAATATTTCCCCAGCCAGCCAGGGAAGTTAATCTGCCCGGTGAAGTGACCCTCCATATACTCTCCAGGCATAACAGAGCTAAAGACTGCCTGTGTGGGTAACAGCGACCAGGCGGAATTGGAACGAATGCGCTTGTCTACCAGATCTCCGAGACTGAGAGCATCTGCAGTCAAAGCAACTTTTCGTAGAACATCTGATCTGCGTATTTATAAAAATTATTATGTATTTAATATGAAATCTCAAAATAAATTACTTGGGTCCAACTGGAGTGACTTGCAAATAGTTCTGTTGTACAAATAATGGTGCCAAGCTGTAATCATGGAAGAACAAATCTGATTTGTCATTGAAATTCATATTTTTGTGCTCGTCGACAGAGAACACTTTCCGCACTACCTCCCAAGGTCCCTTAAAAAGAAAATTTTTTAATAAGCACATGCATTTGTTCTTTTAAAAAATCCTGTACCATTTTTAGATCTTTTTGGGCAATCTTCTCCCCGCCCTTCACTGAATCTGATTTTAAATTTAATTCTTTTCCCGCACTGAGCAATGAAATGTGATTTATAGACTGCCTGATATCATTATTAGTGGCTGCAATAATTTCTTCAATTCTTGTGGGATCCATTTTGATTTTCTCCTTGAAACAAATAGACATGACACGACCTTTAATTTGTTCTACTCGTGGCTTGTTGAAGCGCAAGTCGTAGCAGTAGTTAACAAGCGAACGCATCTTCTGATGATTGCGATCGTTGCACATGCAGATTATCGGAACAGATGACTCCTTAATCAGTCCAATCAATTCCTGAATGCCACCACGATCTTCGTTACCAGCCATCCCGTCCACTTCGTCCATGATGAGTACATGTTTCTTGGTCACAGCCTGTGCGTTTCCATGGAAGTAACCATACAGCGATTTGTTTGAAAGCAATTCGGCTACTTCTTCTTTTAACAGGCGCTTGCTGCGAGTGTCAGAAGCATTGAACTCCACAGCGTCGAATCCGAGTTCTTTGCAGACCAGTGTGGCAGTCGTCGTTTTTCCTAATATTAATATAATTTGTTTAGTAACTAAAAACGATTTTTACATAATTTCTTCTACCAATTCCTGGAGGGCCCGATAACAATGCCGCTTTGTAATAGCTTCCATCATCATTTTTAGCCCATGGATTTGGCTTTTGTAACTTCTTTTTGCCATCGTGATTAACGTACCACTTAGATAACCAATTAGTAAGTCTATGAAAAATAATTTCATGAATTATTTTACTTAGCCAAAGACAAAAAATTACTCATTCATACTTGGAAACATTTCCCGGCTGTCCTATTATCTCTTTCACAGAAGTGGGTTTATATTTGTCCACCCACGCCATCATATCTTCGCTAACCATTGCAGTAGTAATTGGTTTAATTTCTGTATGCATTTTTTTGATAGGCGATTTCTTCTCTTTTTTAATATTTGTGCAGTTGTTGTTTGTTTCCTGGCTCCTGAGCTTTTCTTCCGGAGAGCTGTGTTTTTCCTGCTTTATTTGAAGATTTGTTGTGTTTTTCTTTTTTGGACTCTTAGAAGTCTTTTCAGTCTTGATAGAATCTTTCTTGTCAACTTCCATAGCTTTAGGAGCTTCACCGGATTTCGTACGAATTAAATCTAAAAAGCCATCTTCACTTAATATTGGAATATTGAGTTCCTCTGCTGTAGCTAGTTTTTTTGGACCAGCATCCTCCCCAACAATTAAGTAGTTAAGGCGCTTTCCTACTACGGTCATGATTTTTCCACCGTATTCCTTGATTATGGAAGCAGTTTCATCCCGTTCCAACGATTCTAGTACCCCGGTAACTAGAAATGTGAGGCCAGCAAGACAATTTGGTTTCCCCTAAAAGTAAATAAACATGACAACATTTGCATTTTAACATATTGCAGAACTGGACCTTTGGAACTTCTTTTGATCCAGGATTTAGTACGCTTTGACGATTCTTGTATTTCTGATAAAGCATAGCCGCAGCACGCTTACGTTCATGCCGTTCCTCATCAGACAATACACCTGCAAATATTTAGAAAGTTAATTTTAAATTTTTACGAAAAAGAAAATAGTTACTATTATCTAAATCGGAGTGTTCTTTTTTGGGCCTTGGGGTGCTCTTCTCTTTTTTCTCCTTTTTTATTTTTGGGGTGTTTTTTTCTGCCTCTTTCTCCTTATAAATTTCCTGTAATTTAGGCTTCTTTGCTGAGGGTGGAGTCTCCTTCTCAAGTTTAACATTTTGTGTGTCTTCGTTTTTACGCGGAGATTTGGAAGTTTCGTGTTTTCGGGAACTCACTTTCTTGGGAGTTTCTTTCTCTACTTTAAGATTTTGCGAAGATTTCGGCGATTTGGTATGCTTTCTTGGGCTGCTAGTATGTGTCTCTGCGCTTCCATTTGATTTACTATTTAATTTAGTTTGTTTAGTTGGAGTTTCTGTTTTAACTGGACTCTTCTTCACATTGAGTTCTTCCTTTAGGTCGATCTCCATCAGACTCTTGTCGATGTCATCATCATCCAATTCAATGACGGCTGCATCTTTGGGTCTCGGAGGTTTTTTAGCTTCCACACGTAGGGTTTCGCCACCAAACAATGCCGTTGGATCGACGCGCTTAAGTTCCTTTTTAGGAGACGACTTAAGTTTGGAGAGCGAAGGTTTCTTCACTTTTGGACTGGGTGTCGACACGTCGTCAGTACGTGATTTCTTGCGCTGTTGCTGTACCTTCGTTTTGGTGACCTGTGGACTCTCCGGGACATCATCCTCATCACTGGAAACTATGACTCTTGCTTTGCGTTTCACTGGTGCCGGCGAGTCGAAGACATGTGAATTTTTTTCCGCGGGAGAAACTTTTTTGAAAAAGGAATCTATGTTCTGAAAGACAATAAAAGCGATAATAGCGCATGATGATTCACTTATATTTGCTATCAACTTACTCGCTGCATCCTACTTTTAATGATATATATAAACAAGGGATAATTCTAAAACCAAGTCAACCTTACAATATAAATACATGCAATTCCGCGCATGTAAACTATTAAATGCGCGCCGATTTATTGATTGACAGTATTTGAAAAACAGCTGTGGTGTGAATGCTGCCCTCTGGCTAGGAGTAGAGGCGATATAAGGGTTGTGTCTTCGATAAGTTTCGTGTCTGAATGTCGATGTCTCTTCTAAAACTACCTCAAAGTTTTATAATTTTTGTAACTTCCCTGATCTCATAAAAATATCGTGGTTACAAAAAACTCGTTGTTTTATCAACTCGTTGATTACTTTTCGTATCTTTCGCTTGAATACAGGAACAGGAAAAATCTATACATTTTAATTTTAAAATTTTAAAATTGTTTATGTCAAACAATATGAAATAGTTTTCTTTCTATTAATTTCTGTTATTTAGCTCGACATCGTGGACAACAAGCAGGCAGTTGAAGAATTATGTTATTTAAACTATTATTTTAACTATATAATCATTATATAGAGAGGCAAGAAGAATTATATTATAAACGTTTTACAATAGGTTTTGTTTGAATACTAAAAAGAACTTAAATTGTCTTATTATTTATGTTTTATGCATTCGGATACATTGTATCCCATATATTTGTATAGCAACAAAAAGATATTCTTTGCAGATTTAAATTCAAATTTGATGTTTGACAAATAACTACAAAATAAATACTCAAAGTACCTAATATTAAAAATTCATTCGATTTGAAAATGTACCTTTATTTCGTGCGTAATTAATTTAACGTCCACTAAGAATAACGTTGGAAGTGACTGCTAATAGTATGCCAAATGAAGCGAAACAATATTAACGTTAAGCGCTTAAGAGAATTATTTAAAAGTCATTCATTAGAATAATTTCCCCAGCGCAGAAACTGCCGTCAAAAGTTCAATTTGTCACAGGGAAATTCGCAATAACGCCTGTGACGAGGGACGAACCAGAGACTTGGGAACCCTACTCCACGACCCAATGACGAAACACTTGCGCAGACAATGAATACATAATTAACTCCCTTTCGCCGGGACACCGGGAGGCGGCAACATTGCCGACACTGCCGAGCCGAGCCGAGCAGCAGAGCCGAACTCGAAAACGGCAAACGACACCCGGAGTCGCGAAAGTCACGTAATGCGGCTCGGTTACGCCAGGGGGTTGGGTTGGGCCGCGGCATGGCTGTCTCCGGAGGATATAGAGTGATGAGCGTGATATCCTTTCACTCGATAGATTGTTGTTGTCTTGGGTTCCTGTAATAGCCATCCATTGGTAGGAGAGAAGACATAAATCAAGCGATTAAAATAAATACCTTAAATTGATTCGATTGAATTACACAAAACGTGGGGCCTGGTGGAAAATCGGCGCCGTCCTTTCGGTGGGAAGCTCGCCATCTGCGGAGGAGGCAACTGGTGGGTGTCGGGAATCGAATCCCAGAAGATGGGGGCTTCTGTGGTCTGCTCCATTTCAGTTGAAAGCCATTTGTCTAAACCCTCGCGAAGTGTGAGTTTTCGACGCTCCACTTCAACGCCAGCATCACCTTCGGAACCCTCGCAGACGGGCTCGTGACGACCGCGACCGCGAGCATCGGCACCGACACCGACTTTGACTTTGGCGGACACCCACCTCGCTCGGGGCTTCTCTCTGTCTCTCTCTCTCTCTCTTTCACCTTCTCTACTCTCATCCCACCGACGTTTAATTGTCCGTGTTATTCGTGGTTTTCAACTCAATTCGCCGCAAACAAATTCCCTAACAATGGACGGATGGACCCCGAGCACCTCGGAGCCCGGTGCAATCAATCACTCAATCAGCCGGTGCGTTCCATGCCCGACAACGGACTTCATCAGGCGCGAAATGAAGCAAATTAATAATTTCGAGAATTAATGAACTCCGGCCAGAGGTTCTAGCCCGACGTTGGATGGGTCGAGCTCGATCGCGATGTTGATGTTGATGCTGGTGCTGGAGCTGGTGTTGGTGGCGGGAACTGGAACAACGAACGATTGAAAGCAGATTTGTTAATTTCCGGGAAACAAAGGAGGAGCGCGTTAAAGCTTGAAATTGATGGCGAGGAACCGAACCGCCGAATCGCTGAATCGCCGAAGACGACGAACCGGGCTTCCCCAGATTGATTCGTTTTTACACCGATATCAATCTGTCAATATGTTTTTTAAACCCTTTACATATGCCCTCCTCACGCCCCTCGCCCGCCCCTGTTCCTTGATCCGTTTAATAAATTCTCTAATGATTCTAAATGAGATTTTTTTGGTCCTGCATTTGCCGCGCCCGATTGCGATCCGTCTTCATCACAATCACGTGATTAACCGCAGCCGTGATTCGGTGTCGTTCACCGCCGAAAACAATGTTTACACTTCGCCTTCGCCCTCGCCCTCGCCCTCGCCGGCTGCCCGCATTGTTGCCACCCCCTTGGGACGCATTCGCCACTTGTTTCGCTCGCATTTCGGCGGAATCATCGCCATCGTCATCGCCGCCGTGGTCGTGGGCAGGATTAAGGCGCATTACAAGGATATTTCACATTCAATCATTGCGAAGTCAACGTCGGGCCCGCCACTCACACAAGTGCGCGTTTCACCCTCCACGCCCTGGGCCCCGGAGCCGCCCCGACCGCTGCTGCGGGCTTCCCCAGGGCCTTCTTCGGACGGCGGTGGGCTCGTGGAAGGGTCGTTGGTGAAGAAATGCAATTAAGTTTCATTACAACCCCCTTCCAGGCCGACCCATGGCCTAGGCTTGCCATGTACACTTACAAACCTATCAGATTTAGTTGTGTGATATGATTAGAGTGAATTCAGTATGGCGCAAATAGAACGGTAACTATTCACAAATCACAAAAATCCGTTCCCTCTCCTATGTTAATGGATGTGTGTAAGTCGGAGGCTCGAAATGTTATGGCAAGCTTGTCCTGCAGCACAGTGTCCGATCCCACTCCGGCTACCGGTTACCCGCAAATTGTCATGCGGAAATCTAATTCAATTTAAATTTAAAACAAAATCACATCAGTCAAAATGCGAAGTGAGGAAAACCAAACACAAAACCCAACAAAAAAAAAAAATAAATAAAAACAGAGCACAAGGGGTGGAAACTGCCACGAAAAGAGGAAGCGAAAGGACCAACGCCGTCTCGCAGGATATTCTTATTTGAATTGTGCGCAGATAAATGTCACACTCCCAGGATCGCAGAGTGCTGTGGAAGGGATGAGTTGGATGTGGATGTGGATGTGAATGTGAATGCGGAAAAACATACGCTTTTCCTACTTAGCCGGCGTCGACCCAGCAATAAATGTAATGCGTATTCAAATTTTACTACATAGTCCCAGCCCAGCGCGGTGGGGTTGCTTCGGGCCATAATCACCGCCAAGGATTTATTGCATTTACATTAAGCAGCAGTTGCATGAATGTTTGATAAAGCAGGCGTTAAGTAAAAATAATGAAATCGCATTTCTCGTATCGGGCGAATCGCGTGAAGACGCGGAAAGGCGATTGTGCGCGGCCCCGGGGACGTCGAAGTCGCCGGCCGCACTCGAGGCAGCGTCGAGTTCGGGCGAGTTCCAAAATGGCGGCCCCGGCCACCTCCTCAACACACACTCGCTCGCGATGGAGGGGGCGAATGACATTTGGCAAACACGTCGTTAGCGCGTGTTGCGGCGCAAATATTTGTGCTTTTGTTGGCCTTATCGCTAATCAGCGATTAACTTTGCCTCCTCCCTCGCGGCCACCTCACCCTCGGCGGCCTCACACAGGACTCCCTAATTGTTTTATGGCGTGTGATTGCGAGCACTTGTTCGCCCGTGTGGGCCGTGACCCGCGTTAGTGCGAGCCCATCTGTGTGTGTGTGTGGCGGTGTGCATTGGAGGGTCATCAACGCCGATCGTCGACTTCGATACGAGCGGAAAACCCATTGGTCGGCGGCGAGACGGCCCGCGCTAATCCTCCCCAGAGGCGGCCAGCGTCCTCTGCTAAGCCCAAGTGCACATAGTTAATTAGTGTCCAGCTCGAGCAGAGGCAGAGGTTCGTTAAATCATGATTAATTGATTTGGCGCTGTTTTGTTTTTGACTCCGAAATTAATCAAAGTGTTGCATTTGTGTCAAACACTCCATTTGACTGGAAGATTTATGCCACCGAAGGGATGACCCAGGGCGGAGCCAACAACATGCAAATTCACCCAGTAAGAAAATGCTCCCGCAGCAGAAGGAAATTCATAGGAATATTATCCAAAAACTAAATTATATTTATTTTACTTTATTCCTGTAATTACTTGGATCATTTTCCCAACCTCCCAGCGTCAGACTGACCAGGTGGCGGATGGTTTTTCATTTAATTGAAGCCTCTCTTCGACTCAATTATTGTGTGAATAAATTCGCTTGGGCTCTACGACTAATCTGGTGTTAGTATGGAAATAAAATTTTTTACAGCGTTCTGGCGCCACGAAAAAATGTCCCCGAGGGAGTTCAATAAAAAGTAAATACGCCTGCGTATTAGCCAAATATTTATAGGGCGCCAGTGCACGCCACGTCGCCCGTTAGGATTACGATTACGATTACGAGTTCAATCGTAAAACTTTTACCGCATATTTATTTGTTCCCGCGTACTTGTTGGTGTGTGGGCTTGACGCAGGCGTAAGTTTTCCATTTCCATTTCTCCGATTTTCCAATTGAAAATTACACACTGGACGCCATTGGATTATTCTCCATAATATTTAATGGACACGCATAAACTATTGGCTTACATCGGACGAACGGCCGGCCAGCGATGGCGAGCATCCGGTTCTAGACACCGAATACCGCATTCCTGGACGCCATGCTTGGTGTTGTTAGTGTTGTTGTTGGTGTTGTGTTTTTTATTACTAACACAAATGCAATAAATGTTTTTATTTAAGATCGCTAGTGGCGCCATTTTTACATTTGTATGTTAATTAATAATAAAAATAATACTTCCTTCATTTTCGTTTCCATTTCATCCCGTTGATTGTGATTGCCTCAGACTGTGTGCGAGTGTGTGTGAGTATGTGTGTGTGTGTGAGTGCGTGTTGTAAAAGCATAAAATAGAAGAGGAGAGGCGGACGAGGATGACAGCGTGTTGCTTTAAAATTTATTCAAAAACATTTGACAGCCGAGAGGAAAAAATTATTATTTATCGACAGATAAAATGGAACTGTTGACAATTTATTTGTTTTTTATGATCTCACCATGATCATCTGTAACACAAACACAGACACACAGACACACAATCACGCCCTCACACACGCAAAGATGTGCGCTCGACACCTACAGTTCTCTCGCCTGCTCCCGCCCGACGGACCAGGCACAAAGTGATCCCAGTACAAAAACAAAAAGGTTTACGGCTTACGGTCGGGCCATGGGTCATCGTCATCGCCATCGCCATCGCTATCGTGTTTGTTGTCACTGGCATTTAAATAGTTTGGTTGGTGCCTCTTCTGACATTTATTTTCCCATAAAACGTCGACTTTACCCGCTCGCATTGGTGTCAATTGTCGTGTCATTTGCCTCACAATGGGCCCCTCTCCCTCCGCTCCCACTCCGCGCCCAGTGGCCTTCGTCTAGGCAACTACCTGCCGTCTCCCTCGCTCTCTCTCTGGTCCTCTCTCCTTCGCGAGGTTCACTTCCTCGGCTATGTTGGCCGACATCGCGCCGAACCGACCCATAAACAGCGCTATCTGCCCTCGGCCGACGTGTGCTCGGCATTTTAATTGGCCGCTGGCGTTGCCAAGTGCAGCGCCGTGGCCGCAAGTGTTGCCACGAGATTTCGCATTTGGCGAGGAGACCAGACAAGAGGTCGTCTTGTCGCGCGACTCCAGCGAAGCCATCATAGAAATTACTCAAGTCATACCACGAGCATTTGCTCAAGTCATGCCAGTGACGTCAAAGCCATCGCAGTCATCGTCGCCGTCGTCGTCGCAGCCAATATTTTGTTTATTTCCTTCCACTTCTAGTCTATGCAAATTATCTCCGCTTCCCTCGCCCTCGGCGAGCGGCGCGGCGATTCCATTGTTCTTGTAATTGAATTGAATTAATGAACTTAAATTAAATTAACCGAATGCCTCCTGCGACTATCTCTGAGTTTTATCAAATTCCAATGGTCGGTCGGTCGGTCGGACGGCTCTCGAATACGAAATGAGCGAGTGTCACAGCAATTTGCCTTCATTACGGAAATGAGAAATGGAGACTGAAGCCGGGCGTGGGAGTTTTCAATACGAACACCGAACGATTAACGGTAAGTAGCGTGAGGCGACGAATTATTTGCATAATGATTAGTCCAGCGAGTCGGGAACGGTTTGCCGCATGCCCTCGATATTCATGGTGGCGGCGGCGGATCGAGGGAAACCGCTCAATTGCCGCCCTCCCGAACCTCCGATCGATCGGTGCTGGGGGAGGCAAATTCCGCCATTGCGAATCCTCGCCTCCCGGCCAAGATGTCGCGGCCCAAACAATATGGCGGACACGATGCGAGCCGCCCGTTTTAATGACCAGTCGCCGCTGCCGACGCGCGCCGCATCCGGGGCTCTTCGACTACCGAGCGACGAACGCCTTTAATTGCTTTAAGAAGAGGAAGCAGCCGCTACCCATACACGGACGCCGCGGTCCACTCTCGGCCCTGTCTGGGCCAGTTCGCGCCCGGTCCGCGCCCAGTGTCCTCCCGCAGGCCTTTCTTTGTTTTAGTTTTTATTGCCGTTCGCTGTCGCTGTCGCTGTCGTTGTCGTCGCCGATGTCGATGTTATGGCTGCTGCTGCTGCTGCTGCTGTTGTTGCCATGGTCGTCGCTGCTGCTGCCCTTCATTCTCGTCGTGTACTTCATCTTGAATGGCGCGGAGAGGGTGGCGGGGCGAGGGGGTCGGGTTGGGCGCAACGTCTTGCGACGTCACCCGAGTCGCCGGCTGGGTTCTCGCAGTCTCCACCTTCTCGGGGCGCAGTCCGACGTTTCGACCCAGGCCTGGCCACATGTGTGTGCAAACAATGCCGCAGACAAGCGGAGCAGGTCGGACCGTCGGACGATCGATGGACGGACGGACAGAGGGCGGCGTGGCGACGAGACTTGCGTCCGATATTAACACCCGCTGGGACAGTTTATGGGAGAATGAACCTGTGCGTTTCGCCCGGGTCTCCGTCGTCGTCGTCGACTTCGACTGCGACTCTGACTCCGACTCCGACTCCGACTCCGACACTGACTCCGATTGCGATTCCAAGCCATACAGAACGAGGACGAGGACGAGAGCGCAAAAGCCAAGGGACAAAAACAACCAGGCCACCCGAAGGAGGGCGCGGGGCCGAAGTAAAAGGCGAAGCTTCTGGTTCTGGAACTGGAGACGAGGGGCGAGGGGCGAGGGACGAGGGATGGACCCAGCTCGACAGACACCAGACACGATTTGCTTCTGCGAAATTGGAACTCGCCATGCAAGCAGGTTGCCTTCGCCCTGTCGTCTGTCCACACGTCTCTCTCTGCCTCCCTCCCACTCGCTCTCGCTCTCTCCCTCTCCCTCTCCATCTGCCGCCTGTGGGCCCCTCTGTCTGGCGAGTCTGTTCGCATTGGACTAGAAAACTAGGTTCGAAGCTAATGTTTGTCTCTCAGCTCAGTTCATTTCGTTTGATCTTTGTCTCTGTCTCTTGTCGCTCTCTCTCCCTCTGGCTCTCCCTCTGTCGCTCCCTCATCTCTCCATGTCCTTCGTTCTGCGACGTCGTCAATTATTTCCCTGGATCACTGACGTTTAACCTGGTTTTTATGAAGCATTCCACGTCCCGTGTTGTTCCTGTTGACGTCGCTGTCTTCCGTTTGTATGCACCGCCAGGTGGACTATTCCACCAACTCCCAGCCCTCGCTCGCTCTCCCCACCTCCCCCAGCAGCACCACCAGCTCCCGCTGATTCCGCAGCTATAACTGCTCTAATTTTACAATTTTGCCATCGCTCGTGGGGAGTTTTTACCGCTGGAGCTGGGATCGGTCTTGGCAGAGGACGACTGCTAATTGAGTCCTCCGGTTGTGGGATCATGGCCATGGTCGTCGGGAGGAGGAGGAGGAGGCACTGCCAAGGTGTGTGCAGTCCACATATAAATACTTGACTCCTGTCCCCTTCTCAGGCCAAGGGCGAGGAGGAACTTTTGCTCTGATTGCTCTGTTCACCTACTTTGACCAAACGGTAATGAGGAACGCCCTCGACAACTCGGCTCGGGTCGTAAACTGATCGCGAGGACTCGGGCGGACCGCCCTCGACTCAGCGAGTTACGACGACTCCCACCCGATCACGACGCGCGGCCGCCGGGCGACGACGACGTCGCACACCTGACCCATTAGCGAGCATTAATTGATGGGCCCGGCGATCATCATGTCAGACCGATGATCACGACGGACCCGAGTAACTGCTGGCCAGCACAGGGAGGACAGGGAGGGCGAGAGAGCGAGGTAGGGAGAAGGGGTGCGGGACGAACACGATCAACAACATAATTGTTTGAAACGTTATCGCAGCGCCCTGATAAAAGCAATAAAAACGCATGTTCGACAGCAAAATCGAAAGCAAACGATGCGCTTGTGTTTGAAGATAAAATCTCGACGAATATTTAATGATCTCGACCGGCGATCGACGGGCGACAAACGACGAGGAAGAGGCGACGAAGACGAAGGCGAAGGCGAGGGAAGCAGACAGAAGGAGAGGACGGCCGGCGATCGAACTAATCAATATTACATACAAAATTAAGAAGGAGATGCGATAAAAACAAAGGCCGACGCAGCACCGATCGTAAATGCGGATCTTGAAACAAAACAGCCGAGACGGACCGTCGGTCGCTTCAGCAACAACAACGACGGGAGTAGCCCAAAACGGTGGAACTACGCCGAGGGGCAGGGGTATTGGTGGAGGTGGGGCCGAGGTTGCCGAACAGATGAGAGACATCGGCGGTGACGCTTACGGTTTTGTCGCTCCACGGTGTCGGTGATTATGACGACGATCATCAAAATACAAACAATCAAATCGGATTTTCGAGGCGGGCCGACGTCGAGCGACGTCGCCGGGGGCTGGGGATCGCGGCTCGGAGTCGCCGAAGACGAGGACGAGGGAATCGGCGCAAGGGCCGAGACAAAAATCGCTTCAATAAAAAATGGACATTAATGAACGACGACCGGGAATTATGAAAAATATCGAGGGCCCTCGGCCGTGGCGTCGTCGTCGTCGTCTGCGTCTGCGTCTTCGGATGCGGTCGAGTGGAAAGTGGAGGCGCGAAGACCGCTCGAGGGACCCCGGCCAGGGATCCTCGGGGCACCCGAAGTTCACACGCTCTCTTCCCTCTCTCGCCCCTGTCCCAGAAAGGACGCGTCCTCGGGTCGGTCGCTCGGTCGGGTCGTCGCGAGCCTGGGTCTGGTGCGGCGTCGTCGGCGGGGACGCCTCGCCTTTGTTGTTGTCCCCTGATCTGGCGCATTGTTGTAAGTGGAGGGCAACAAAAGCCAGCCTCGGACCGAGAACGTTTCGGCCATTGTTTCATGAGGAGGGAGCGGGAGCGGGTTCGAGAGCGGGATCGGGCTCGGACTCGGGCTCGGGCTCGGGCTCGATTGGACGGAATGGGATGGGATGGCGTTACGACGACGCACGCACACGCACCCATACACGGAGATAGATCCGCAGCAACAACAACAACAACTTGTCGTCTCGAGTTGATAACCAAATAAAATGCGAGGCAGAAATCGAAATGCAGTTTGGGTCAGGCCTGGAGGGAGCCGCTCGCATGCCCGGGCCAAGGTGGCCGCGACTACGACGACGACGACAACAACAACAACAACAACAACAACAAGGCGACCACGACGGCCGGCGCACCGACGACGAAGACATCGTCCAGACACCCGTTGTCAAGTTTTTAAGATTAATTGAACAATCAATTTAAAATTTTATAGGTTTCTTACTTTTCTGGAGGTGTTTTTTCCCCTCGCATTGTTTTTTTTGTTTTCTCTGTGTTTTGTGTCTTTTATTTAGTCCGAAGGTATCTTGCCTTAACTTCGTTGTGGTTGTTGTTGTAATTCAGTGTGAGATGCAAATTTGTTTATGGATGCGCATAACGATAAAAATCATATTCGGTATTCGATACAAAGCCGACGCCGATGTGATTATCGGATTCTCTGCAACAGAACAAGATTTCTTTTTGTTCGACATCTCAAATAAATAAATTGAAATTTTAATTTTTGAATTTTTCTCCAGAGACCCGGTCCTTTTCAGGCGTCCAACGTCGGGAAGGGAGCCACGAGTAACCGGTAGTCGATGCACGGGCTCCAACATCGACGTCACTGGAAGTGGAAGTTCCGAGAAAAGGACAAGACGGAGCCAGGACGAATCGAGGGAATCCGAAAAATTAACGAAAATTATCCGGCCAAATTATAGAAGAGAACCTGGATGGACATAAAACCGCCTCCTCCGCCTCCTCCGCCTCCTCCTCCGCTTAATCCCTTCAGCCCCGCCACAGGGACAATTAGAATGGTATCGAGCGTGTGTGAGTGCGTGTGAGTGTGTACTCGGGTGGACGCACACAGACACACAGACACGCACACTCTTACAGCGAAGACATAAATTATGAAATCCGTTTTAATTTTCTCTCAGTCATTATTTTACGATTTTAACGTTTTTCAGGCGACCCGAAAGAGAGGGTCTTTAGGCGGCTTTTGTTGTTGTAAATTACGTTGTTGCTGTTGTTGTTAAATTGTTTTGTTGTTGTTGTTGTTATTGTATCACTGCGAAGAGCGTTAAAAGTTTTAATGGATCCTAATAATGTTTGAATAGCAATAATTTATGAGTGTGTTTTCGAGCAGAAGGACGGAAGAGATGGAGAGAGAGAGAGAGAGAGAGAGCGAGATAGAGAATGTGAGGCGGAGATAGAGAGAGCTGGCAATGGGCGACGGGGAGAGCGAGACGCAACGATTCACGCCGATAAATTATGGTCAAAACGCCATTCAATTGGATCGTGGATCGGATGAAACGACCTGCGGTGGGGGTGGGGGCGGCGATCGATGCCGAAGAAGAAGAAGAAGCGGAAAAAAACAAATTAAATTTGAATAATTCAACACGAGAAACAGTTTTCGAGATACACGATCATTTATACACGAATCTACGTCTGTATTTGGAGGCATTCGAAAGATACAAATACGTTTGGCAATTGTTTGGAAATTCGCTGCCTCGCGATGATGAAGAGGATTGGTTTTTGTTGCTGTTGTTGTTGCTGTGATTGTTGCTATTTGTAGTGATTTGCATAGATATTTTAATTATTGCCTCGATTTGATGCAATTAAAAACTTATCTCCGCCGACCGAGTCCATAAATTCTCGCTGGAATTTCTCGAATTTCTCCCCATCGTGTTTCTGTTGTATTTTCTCTCGTAATATTTTCGCTATTTTTATTTCCACGTTGCTGCAAATGCTCGGCTTAATAAACTCATCGTATTTATTGCCGTTCATTTGTGCGTATTTATGAGAATTCTCCGTTTTCCTTGGCCAAAGGATTTCCATGGAAATCGCCGAAACTCCGGAATTCGTCCGGTCCTCCAGCGAAGCGACTCGGCGGGACAGAGAGAGAGAGGGTGAGGGTGAGGGTGAGGGAGACGGGACGGGGCGAAGTCGTATATTTTCGCCTCGAGGACTCGCCCCCCTCGCCGCTCGCCGTACGTAAATCACGGAGTCGCCGCCATCGCCACCGCCCGGCGATCGATGATGATGCGGTGCAATCGCACGTTAAACATTTGAAAACACAAACTTCCGGAGAGCCAAACTTTCTTCGCTCCTGCCCCTCCTTGGCGTCCTTCGCCCCTTCGGCCCGGGAGACCCGCAGGGGGTTCGGGAGGGGGTGAGGGGAACATTTCCGGCCGGCGATGGCGGGAAATATGAGTCCTTTCGCCGGGCAAACATCCGGTCGCCATGAGAAATGTCCTTCCGTTCGGCCGTATCTCGAAAAAGTTCCCTTTTAATGGCACGGACTAGGTGGATGGACCGGCTGGGGGAGAGAGAGAGGCGAGCGAGAACGATCTGAATTCGGGGAAATGTGGGAAGTCGAGTGCGGCCGAAGGAAGCAATTAAAACGGCTTTTTCTCCCTTGCCGCATAAATATTTTGGCCATGGAACACTTCGCCCGTTCCGCCCACCTCGCGGCCCCCTGATCGGCGTCAGCGATTGCTCCCAGGAGGTACCGGCGGCTGAGCTATCTGTCTCTGTCTCTTTCGTGTGCTGCAATTATCCCGAGAGGCGGCGCAATCAACGTCGCTTGTCCCGGCGACGTGTGGAAGGCACTTGACAAGAACAACAACGAGAACAACAATTACTGACCCAATTAGATGCAATCGTCCTCGGCGTCCTCCGCGCTCCGTCTCTGGGAACATTATCTCCAGGATACATTATCCATGAGATGAGCGGGAGCGTACAATGGAAGCAAGCGGCGAGGAAGACCAACAGCAAGAGCAAGAGCAAGAGCAGCGGGCCTCATGAATGCGAAAAGCTGTCAGCAACAAGAGCGAACAATGAATGAAATAAGAATAACAAAAAGGACGCGACGGAGGATGGGTCTGAGGCTGGGCTGCATTGGTCATGACAGGCGCCTCCCCGACCCCGTCGAACCCCACCCTACGACGGCTGCGCACAGAGGGTCCGGAGACACGGGCGGGACAGAGGAGGAGTTCGAGCTGGTGCTGGAACTGGAGCGGGTGGAGGGTGTCGTGGAGAATCCGGGACGGGATTTGCCAGGCAACGAGACGAGGGGCTCCGCGCAATCAGCGCGATAAGAGCCCGAGCAAACGAGATAATGTGCCCGGGACATGATGAGGACGATTTTCCACTCGAGCATCCCAGGAGCCCCGGACGACGCGCACAAGGGCGACAAATGAGCGGTCGGCGGGGGGAACCGGCTCGTGGTCCTGACAAAGGATCGCGTCGGGATCCCTGTCGAAGTTCATCCATATTTCGCACTTGTGTGGGAGGAAGCGAGAGTCAGGAGCCGTGGGAAGGGAGCGAGACGACGACGAGAGTGGGCGACGTTGGCGACGACGCAGTCTCGAGTCGCAATCACGATTGGAGTCAATGGAGGAAATCAATTGAGTGATTGTAATTGTTTAATTGGGCTGAATCGAGAGGCCGCCGGAGGGAGGCCGTGGTTCGGTGGCTCGGGGGACGACTCGACAATCGCCGATGACTCTGATGACGCAAATGACGGCGATGATGAGCACAATTGTCATGACTTCGAACTTGCCGGCCGACCGCGGGACGAGGGGTTGCCGGGCCGAGAACACGTGGGTCGCCGTCGAACAAGGAAGCCCTGATTATCGCGTCCTCGCTGTTTACATATCATAACAGCGCAATAAAGTGGAATATTTCGAACACAGGCAGACAGCTGGGATTAGCGGCGAAATCCTTTGGAACTGATCGGAGTCGACTTGAGTTGTCTAGTCATGGCCGAGGATTCCAGGCGCGACTGCAGGGGACTTTTATTCCAATCATAAATCAAATGCAGCTCGAAATTGACCTTCCCTGGCCTATTTACATAGCGCGATGCACCGCGATCGAAAACGATGAATTAAAAAAAAAATCAATCATCGCAATTCATTTCGTAATTTTATTTCGCTTCCCATTACTATTCATTTGCCTGCGGCGAGGGCGAGGGCGAGGGCGCGAAGGAGGTCCCTGCGGCCCTTCCGCCAACCTTTGGCGAAGGACGAAAATGACTTCGGCACGTGGCGCGGCGTCGGCCGGCGAGCGTCGAACGCACTTCATAAATTCAGCCGCAGACATCGGGCGATCGGGCCGGCAGACGAACAGACGGACGGACGGACGGACGGCCGGCGCGGAGCAGAAACAGTTATTAATGCAGTCGTTATTGTTGTTGGGGTGTGGCTCGCGTTGTCGCTGTGGTGTTCTTGTTGTTGCAGCAGCAGCTTCAAAGCATTTAGCGGATGCCGAAAGTGCGATGTCAAAACTGCGCTTCCGCCGGCTGCGAGTGTGTGTGAGCGCGAGTGTGTGCGGCTTCCTTCCACGCCTTCCTGCCGCCACCCCTCGCCTGGCCTCCTGATTTATGCGGAAGTTAAACCCATCATCAGAGCACTCTGAAGGGCCCGGACTCTCTTGACTCCGGCCCTGATCCGGGATCCGCGACCCGACCCGGGCCGGCCACCGGGAAGCAGAGAACAAGGGCAAGGCAGTGGCCACGGAAGCGGCGGAAGGATATCATCGTCCTAGGAAGAAGGATTCGCAATTGTTGCGTGGCGGCTGGATCGACGGACGCAGACGTGGCCGAGGGCGCGGGGCGATGGGCGAAAACCACAGCCCGGCACAAACAACGCCGCCTGCGAAGGGGTGGAACGCGAGGCTGGTGGCGGTCGTGGCGCGGCGAGGGGTGGCGGAGGCGGAGACGGAGACGGGTGAAGCGGCCAATGTTTGGCAAAGAAAACACAAGGTAATTCTGTGTAAACAAGAAGCTGGATACGAAGGGGTGTCGGAAGAGAGAGAGAGAGAGAGTGCGGGAGAGTGTGAGAAACAGAAGGAAGTGAAGTTGAGCACCCTGCAGCAGGCATCTTCGGACTATGGGAAGTCTCGCCCTGCAATCGATATGAAATCAAGGACGATGGGGACGATTTTTTCTTGAAGAATCCCTTTCAACATCGCTTTCAGACTTCCTCCTTTCACTTTCCGCTGCCCGTTCCTTGTCCAAGCCAAAACCTTCCCAACGCCCAATCTTCGCCGTCTTGGCCCAGTGCACGACCGGCTGTAGGGCTCCGCCAGCCGCATCGCTACACACATTGTAATCAACTCATCTGCCAAGTTGTGATTTATACAACTTTTTTAATTGACTTTTCCTCTCAACGTCCCCGTCTGCCTCCCTCCCTCCCCGCTCCCGCTCCTGCGCCTCCCCCAGCTTGGGCATTGCTATGGGCTGTTCCTCGCCCTTGTTTTTGTTGCGGTTGCTGCTGCTGCTGTTGTTGCTGGTGTTCGGTGGTTTCGCTGCACATCAATGCAGAATTACAAGGACGACCCCGCGGATGGGACGAGGGCGTCTTCGGCAGGAGCCCGAGCGCCGGCGAAGACAACTGCGTGTGAAAGGATAATAACAGGGTTCTTAAACGCATTATTATTCACTCGTCCGCCACCAGCCCGGGCCGCGCCACCCGCCTCCCGCCCTCAGCCTCCGCCGCCCTCCCCTCCCCTCCTCGCCTTCGCCGTCGTCTGCCGGCGTCTGCCGCCGTCTGGGTCCGGGTCTGGCCCGGCCTGGCGAAGCCCGAAATCGTTGGGCGATGAAGAAGTTTTCGGCAGTCGGTTGTTGTTTTCCTGGTGCCGTGCTGCTGTTGTTGTTGTTGCCATTGTGGGTGGGTGCGAAGCAGGAAGGAAAGAGAAGCGAACAGAACAGAGCAAAAAATCCGTGCGTCAATGAAGCGATTTGAAGGAATATGAAATTGTTTTTCTCCTGATCCTGCGCACGCTTCCTCGATGATTTATGAATCAATGAACGGTTCGGTGTGTGCGTGTGGGTGTGCGTGCGAACATCCGTGTGAGCGGAAACTGGGGGCGGACTCGTCAGAGAGTGAAAACATTCAAACCCGAAAAATCTCCCTTCGCTTTGTGGGCGCTCGGAAAAGGGGCCGAACCTGGGGAGGGCGTCGGGAGGACGAGGGCCGGGCTGTGGCTTCAGGATCAGGACCCTCTCCCAGGGGCCCGACAGGCCTTCGTTCGCAGCTGCTGAGACCGGGGCTTTTCGACCAAGCCGAGCCAAGGATGCAGGATGAACTCGGAAAGAACATCAGAGATCCCTCTCCTTGCCTTCCTCTCGAGATCAACCGACAAACACTTCGCATGCTCCGCCATCTGCTCCAGGCTATGGGTGGGTCAACCTCGCTCCGCGCTCCACCCCCGCCCCGTCCCGTCCCGTCCCTCGGCGATTTGTTCAGCCACTTGTTGACAGCCTCGTTGGCCCCGCCTGCCGCCTCCGGTCGTTTGGGGATTTAACGATCGCGCCGTAATCGCCGGTTTAATGAAGACATAAAGAAATAATTTTATGCAGACCTCGTCCCGGGGAGGAAGAACAAGAGCTACCACTTTTCTCGCACTTGGTGGCAGCACATGTCGCCATTAAAGCGGAGGACAAATTTTAATGTCATATCAATTTCTTATTATTTTTAATTGTGGTTTAATTTCTCTTTTTTTTTTAATTGTGTCATTTCATTCAATTGCATTTTTTTGTTCAAGTCTCTTGTTCCTTATTTTTATTTTATTGTATTTATTATTTTGTTTTCTTTTTTATGTTTCTCTTTTTTGTGCAATGTTCTTTTATTGATATTATTTTCACTAATTACTGGGGCTTGGAAAGGACACCAAGAGGGAGAAGTGAGGGGATTCAGGGAGGTCCACCAAGGAGGAATTTTCCCAGCGATGCCAGACCGGGGTTTTCCTACCTCTTCCTATTCCCCGTTTCTTTCGTACTGCAGCAATTGCGCATTTCTTGGCGACGGCCGCTCCTTTATGGCCGCAATTTATTAATTATTTTGATAAGCCGTTCGATCGGGGCATTTTCTTTAATTAACGAAATACTTTTATTCCCCCTTCCCCTCTCACTGTCCCCTCCCCCTTCCCCACCCCTGCCGCCGCTCTCGCTCGCCCCGTGCCGCCTGGAATGTCTGCGTGGCGCGCATTTCGCGCGATCGCCATTTATTAATTTCATAAATGCCAGACCGATCCCTCCCGACCCCTCCCGATCCCTCAGCCGCACAAATTTCCTGGGCAAAAGGCATAAATTCATAGAGACAGAGAGGCAGAGACACAGATGCAGACAGAGAAAGACAGAGAGGGCAGCGGGGACGAGGGACCGGGAGGATCCGCAATCGCCGATCAGCGATCGGCGCAGGATGAGCGCGAGGTTCGGCCCGGTCCGGTCCGGTCCGGTTCGGTCCGTTTGGGTTCGGTCGGGCTCTGCTTCTGCTTTTGGTCGGGATCTGGGCTGGTCTGGCCTGGTCGCTCTGGTCTGGCCTGGGCCCGACTCGGCGTAATATAATATTTCGTGGCGCCACTTAAACTATAAAAAAGATTCTTACGACAAAAATTAAACGACTGCAACCGAGCCATTCATTAGGACGACACGGCGGCGCGTAGTAGCGGCCTCTGGACACCGGCCGATCCCGATCCTGGCCCCGCTCCTGCCACTCCCCCTTCGCTCCGTCGCCGCTGTCTCTCCCTCATCGCTGTCTTCGCGGTCATCACCGCCGTCCTCATCGTCATCGTCGTCTGGGGCGCGATCAGACTTCGCGATGTGATCGCGGACCCCGGTCCGGTTCCGATCCCGGTCCCGGTCCCTGTCCCGAGCCAGATTCCGATTCCGAGCGCGATCCTGACGCCGATTCCGATGCCGACTCCGATGCCGATTCCGATCCGGAGGTGATCGGGAGGCGCTCTTTTGCACATTTGAGACGCGTGACGAAAAAATACCTCGCTGACTCCTTTGGCAATGCCTTTGCCTGGTTCTTCTTCGTGTTCTTGTTGTTGCTCTTGTTGTTGTTGCGGTTGTATTTGGTTTTTGCCCTCGCTCATGTCGCTGCCTCCCTCCCTCGCTGCCCCAACGAGAAATGCGAGAAATTCAAAACACATGTGGGAACCTGCGACGACCCAACGACCGACCGACCGACCGACCGACCGATGAG
This sequence comes from Coelopa pilipes, assembly GCA_947389925.1. Classification (NCBI taxonomy): domain Eukaryota; kingdom Metazoa; phylum Arthropoda; class Insecta; order Diptera; family Coelopidae; genus Coelopa; species Coelopa pilipes. The sequence goes on from OX376697.1 coordinate 11,058,422, forward strand.
CGACCGTCGACCGATGCTGGTGGCAGACGGCAGCAACAACAACTACAACAACAGTCAGCCCTCACCGGACCTCGGCTGCTGCTGCTGCTGCTGGTGCTGGTGCTTCGTCGTCGTCCGCTTGTTCTTCTTGTTCCAATTCCATTATGATTTATGCAGCGAGCGTTGCTTAATAATAAATAAAATGTGAAAAATGTCCTGCTGCAAAAACCGAAAACCCAAAACCCTCTCTCGCTCTCTCTCTCTGTCTCTTTCTATCCCACTCTGTCTCGATCCGCGTCGTGAGCCCGGGTCGGACGGGGTCCGGCCTGATCCGCCTGGGCCCTGGTGTTGTCTTTAATGTGTCCATCAAAATTATTTGGCCGCGCAGCCGAAGGTGCTGCCTGTCGTCGGCCGGCCGTCCATCCGTCTGTTGGAGGCATCCTGCGACCGTGATTAGGACATTTCGGCCGGTCGCCCCTCGCCAACGTCCTCGCCCTCCCCCGCTCGGTGGCCAATAAATTATATTTGAAGTCGTGTTTGTTTTCGTTGGCCTTCGCTCACGTTACTTTGACGAGTTCACGTCTCGCCTCATCGATCTCTCTCACTCCCGCTCTCTCTCTCCCTCTCTCTCTCTGTCTGCCTTTGGTTCTCAGGTTCTCAGCCTGCCCGCGGTCCCTGTCTGGGTGCCCTCAGCAAACGAGAGTGAGATTGATTTCCGACGTTTGCGTTCGCGTTCGCGTCCGAGTCCGCGTTCGCGTCTGCGGCCGGCGTCATGCATCTGTCAAATTAGGCTGACGGAGCCCGCGAGGGTCGCGTCGCATGCGGGCCGCCTCCGTCCGTCCCTCGCTCCGCCACCCTGCGACACCTCCACCGATTCAGGGGTCGGCGCAGCTCGTGGAGGGTCGCCGATGGTTGCGCCAGAGCCGGGTTCCGGGATCTGATTTTGCGACACCCTCTCGCTCCGCCTTCTCCTTTGCTCCCTGCCCCATCCCCGCCTCCCTCGCTCTCCACGAACCCGCACTTCTGCAACCACGATCCGAGTTTCGCAAGCCACGGCGTGCGCAGTCATGATCCGATGTCGCTCGGTTTCCTGGCGAGCTCCAGAGGTCATTACAAGGTGCGAGGTGACAACAACGACGACAAAACAACAACAGCAACATCAGCAGTGTTGGCAACAGCAACAGCAACAACCACCACACTGTTGGCAACAACAACCCGAAGGTGTTGCGGAACACAGAGTTCGTGTGAATTCCAACACCACGACGGCCCCGGCGGCCGACCACAAGCAAGGAGAGGGGAACGGGAACTGTGTGAGAGGGGAGAGGGGAGGGGGCAGAGAGGGGCGACCTCCTTCGTGGAGGATGGCAACATTGGGGAAACAATGGAGGCTGAAACCGCAGCAATGCATAATAACAATAATAACAACAATGCCAATAATATTTATCAATGATAAAACAAGAGTAACAATAACAGCAACAACAACTAACATAAACACCAGAACAGAAAAACAAAAACAATAATGACATCAACAACAACGTCAGTGACTACAGCAACAACATTTGTACCAACACCAACAACCAATAGAAACGAAAGCAAACATCGTTTAAAATAACTTCTTCCACAAAAAACAAAACACAAAGCAAAACTAAAAAAACAAAACAAAGAAAACACACAGACGAGCAACACTGGCACACGAACAACACTGGGCGCTTCTGCCCGCGCGGGCAACGAAAATGTCTCGAATTCCCCGAAATCTTGCAGAGATATAGTGAATATTGAAATGCATGAAAACAATGAAAAACAAAAATAAATAAAAATAAAAACAAAAATAAAACTATAAAAATAAAATAATACATAAAAATTAAATTAAATAAAAATGAAAAAACTGTAGAAAGAAAATAGAATAAAATTAAAAAAATCAAATAAAATAAAAATGATTATGAAATCAAAAATAAAAATAAATTGAAAAAGAAAATTAAAACTAAGAATAAAAATAAAAAATGAAATATAAAACATAAGTGTAAAATAACAACAATGGATTTCAGAATGCAAAACACGGAAAAATACGACACGATGTGTAAAACTCAAAAATGGTAGTAGGCAAATCGCAGTTGACGGAACAGAACCCCAAAATAGTATGGAAAATGAGAGAAGTTTGTGATCATCGCCTTTTGCCTTCCCACACACCACAAACGTTGTTGCCGTCGTCCAACATCGCTGTCTATCGGAGGAGATCCGATGATCTCAATCCCTTCTACACGAGGCCGATGAAGCCGTTGCCCAGCACTGACTGCGCCGGTGCCGGCGGTGCTGCAACACTGGCGGAGCATTTGCTCGGTCCTCGCGCCCGAGTCCTGGCCCTGGATCCCCGAGCGCGGCCCGGTGTCCGAGAGTCTGCTGAGCGGCGGCGACGGTGGCGGGGGTGGCGATGGTGTTGTTGGTGTTGTTGGTGTTGCTGGTGATGGCGAGTCCGTATGCCCGGGTGCCAGGGCAGACAAGTTGGTTTGGATTGCTTTTCGATTGGTTTCCACGTCGATCCGCCGCGACGTCCGCCTCGTCTTCGTCCTCGTCCTCGTCCACGTCTTTGTCCGCATCCCCGACCTCGTCCTCGCCTCCATCGTCAGCATCATCGTCGTTGCCGTCGTCAGCGCTTTGGTCACCTTTGGTTGGATCCAGTAAAGCACCGAATTTCCAGAATCCACCGATGCAACAATGCTTTCCCTTCGCTGATGCTGATGCTGTTGTTGTTGTTGTGTTGGTTTGGTGTACATGTGTAGATATTTGCTTTGTTGCTGTGGCGATTTTGTAGTATTGTATTGAAAGTTCATTGTTGTTGCAGACATTTTCTTGTTGTTGTATTTGGTTTTGGTTTTGGTTTTGGCTTTCGTTGTGTGTTTCTTGTATTTATAATATTTTTATTTACATTTTATTCGCGTCATTCGCTCCGCACCGACAACAAGAGTGAACAACAAAAACCATACTGCGAAGCAATAGCAACAACAACGAGGGGAACCATAACAACAAGAAGAAAACGAGAAGAACAACAACAACAACAACAACAACAAGAGCCACAACATGAGCCAACAATATTGATATCGTGCATATTGATCTTGTTCGCAGATAAGCCACGGAGCGAACGGCACGGAGCACTTCCTTGGAAACCCGGCTCGGAGCCTGGCCTGAGTCCCAGCCGCAGCCGCAGCCGCAGCTCCACCGCCGAGTTCGAGTTCGAGTCCGCGTCCAAGTCCAACTCGCGGTGGAATCAGCTGCATTTGGGGCTTCGTCGAGGCTGATCTCGGGCTTGGGGTTGCCCAGCAGATTGCGGGGTTTCCTTGTTGTTCTTATTGTTGTTATTATTACTGTTGTTGTTTTGTGGTTGCTGCTGCCGAACATTCCCAGTTGGCCAAATGGCAGAAAGACCCAAAGGGAGAGCGCGCGAAGAGAGAGAACCGAGTCAGACGGACGGACAAGGAGACAATCGAAGGAGACGCATGTGTGACCCTTGTTGTTGTTGTTGTTGGTAGTGCGCTGCATTCTGACACGAAAAAATCTATTCGTAGATTTGGCAAATCCTATAAATTATATAATGGCAAACGGATCCGGAGCCCGGGGAGCGGTGGCCGGGGCCGGGGCCGGGCCTGGACAAAATCGCGTTCCCGGCACGCTCGCAAGGCCTCCGGGATTCCTCGAACGGCCACTCGTGCGATTTTTATCACATCGCATTCTGTGCCTCGCGCTGCTCCTTTTTCGTCTCTTGCCACATTTGAATTTTCTCCCCCGAGTTCCTTCGCCTCCCTTCCCCACTCCCACGACGGTGTTGCGCGTGGCCCGTTTTTTCTCCTCGCCTCCCACGACTTACTTGTTAATGTGAGCTCTCAAATTCGCAAGCCATGATCGCGAAGATCGCGGCAATGATGGAAGTTTGGCGGGTTTTCGCGCTCCCCAGTGGGAGGAGCGGCGGAAAATTGCAAATTGGTTTCACGGGCAAGTGTGAATTATTCGGCTGTTGAAAGACGGGAGAAAATTATGGTTAATTAGCGAAGCTCGTTTGGCCGAGACTGCGTATGAGGCACATAAAAAAACCACTAAACACAATAATGTGGCTGGTTATTTTCGGAAAACTTTTGTGAAATAAAAACACAAAATTAATTCTTGTTGTAGATATATAGATTTTTTTTTTTCATTTATTTATTTTGTTTTTCATTTAACTACAGTTTCTTACAATTATTCACGTTATTTTCGAATAGTTTTGTTGTACGTGAAATTGGGTTTTTGGTTAATTTTGAAACATATTCCACCGAGTTTTGGGTTCCGTGGAAAAGCCCATCAACTCCAGAATTCGCCTCTCCACATCCCTCGAACTCCCCACCCCCAACCCCAGCAACAATCGAGCTGCAAGGACTTCAGGACTGCAATTGAAACATAATTAGTCTCGAAAATGCACCTCGTTTCGTCTCATCGCGTTTCATTTCATTCACCCTCCATTGGCCCCAGCAACTCACGCGAATTAAGGAGTCACAAAGAGAGGCGCACGATCATAAATATCGGAGCTGCCAAGCGACGATCGTTCCCGAACCTATGTCTGTATATGCCTATGTCTGTGTTCATGTACATGTGTGTACATCATTAATAAATTACAAGCCAGGCCTGATTTCAATAGAAACCGCATTAATTTATTGTTTTTCTTTCACCTTCCTCGCGAGGAGGCGCAAAAGAAACCCGCGACCAGGACAAACAAAGCGAACGAAGGCCGGTCGATGGGTCGGCGGATGGTCGGAGGGTCGAGTGGATGGATCGATGGATCGATGGATCGATGGATGGATCGATGCTCATGTCATTTCGCAACCTACCGCATCGGACATTAATAACATTTTTCTGTCAAACTTCGGCAGGTTTCAATCAGGTCCGCATTGTAGTTGTTGCTGTTCGTCCACTTGTTATTGTGCTCATTGTTGCCGGTATCATGGTTGTTGCTGTTGCCATTGTTGTTGTTGTTGTACTGCACTCCATAACTCAGTCACCCGAGCGAGCCAGCGAGGGATCGTAGTAGGAAATATTATTAAGGAAATTTTCGGCGCAAAAACACTTGCGAACCTGACAGGCGGAATGTTTTTGCCACTCGCTGTCTCCCCCTCCCCCTCTCCCTCACTCTGCCGCCCTCACTCACTCGCTCTCTCTCTCCCTGTCTCGCTTCTGTCTCATTCGCTGCTCACCGATGATGAACTCTCGCCCGCTCTCACTCTGGCGAATGAATAATGGAAACCCGGCGCGGAGATCGAGGTCCGTCTGTCTGTGGCTCCCTCTGTCCGTCCGTCGGTCCGTCGTCGGTCCGTCCGCGTCTCGCTCTGTCCGTTGGGCTGCGGTTCTGTCCGCTCATGTGTCGTTCGCCCGATCGCCCGATCGATCGAAGGACCCTGTGATATATTAGAGAGCATTTAGTTAAACGTGATCACGTTTTAATTGCTCCACGGAGCGGCTCCTCAGTGGGTTTTTGCCGCTCGGCAGCCCGTCGCTCGCCTGTCACGCGGCTGTGGAAGATTTATGAAGCCGCCACCGATCGGACTCCGCCATCGCCAACGACATCGCCATCGTCAGCGCCATCGTCAGCGCCATCGCCAGCGCCGTCGACTCCACTCGACGCGCTTCTCGGATTTGGTAATAAATGCGTTTATGTGGCTTTGTCAACCGAGGCCGGTCGAGTCGGCTCCGGTCGATCGATCGGTCGATCGATTGGTCGGTTGTCGGTGGTCGGAGGCTGCTGGAATCGTTAATTAGGCGCGTAATTAACACTTCAATCGGCGGACGAAGCGTGCCACAGGGCCTCAGATCCGAGCCGCCGCACGGCCGCAGGGTGAGCGGGACGACGGAGGTCGCGGGACCGTCGGGGGCCGGGGCGAGCAACAGGTCGGCGGTGGCTTCGTCTGCTCCTTCCTCCGGTCGTTTCATTAAAAGTTCTTCCTGACGTTTTCCACTTTGCCTCGCTCTGCTGACAACACGTAATCAAAACTTCGGCCTGCGATTGACAGGTGCGTCGGGGTTCACTGACAGGCCGCCCGCAACAACCCCGGCAACAACGACGACAACAACAATGGCACACTCTCGGCAACACCACGGACAACGGCCGTAACAACAACACACACTTCCATCCACACAACGACAATAATAGTAATAACAAAGCGGAATTATTCTGTTACGATTTTTCAAGTGTTCGCCACCCCCAGCGAGGACTCGGCAGAGCAGGAGACGGAGGGTCGGGCAGAAAGGGGGGGGGGGGGGGTCAGAAAGAGGGAGGGCCGTCGCTGTCTGTGATGCCGGTCCTGTGTTTGACTGGCGGGCGGACTTCGACGGCCAGACGGCGGCTGGCGAGGGCGGACAAGGCGGCGACGACGGCGACGGCGGCGGCCACTCGATCGAGTGACGAAACGTACGGAAATTAGGGTCTATCGTGACGTCAACGCCCACACAGTTATCGCCGACAACTTCGCCAGCAGGAACAACAGCAACAACAACAGGAACAGCAGCAGTAACGACAGCGTCACCAACGTCACTCTCGTCGTCGTCATCATCATTAGCGATGGGCACTGGATCGTCCTGGGGCCGCATCCGCGTGCCAAGGACGAGAGGAGGACGAGAGGAGGACGTGGCTCTGGCTGGTTGGAGGATGGCCTCGTTTTTCACAATTCACGCACAATAAATTTTGTCGTCGTTAAATCATTTGCGAAATGAATATGGAAATAAAATGAAAATAATGACAGGAGACTCCGTTCTGGAAGTGTCAGGACGAGAGATTCACCGAGCCGAGACCAAGGCCGGGGACCTGGAGAAGAGACGGGGCTGTTGGAAGGACGGACGGACGGACGGACGGACGGGCGGAAGGAAGGAAGAAAAGAAAGCCGGCAGCAGCATCATCAGGAGCCGTCGTCATCTTTGGTGGAAGGAAGCCAGAAAGGCGAACGGAGAAGGAGAGGGGGGGGGGGGCGGGCAGGACACGAGGCTGCCAACAGCTTGCGACGCAAATGAGCGGAGCGGGGAGAGAGGGGGAGCGTTTGCTCTGTTCTTTCCTTCAACGACTCTTCCAAAATGGCAGCCGAATCCGGTCGGCCGAGGGGGCGGAAAACTTTTCATTTCGATTTCAAAATTCTCTCCACCCACAAGCATCCTTGTAGGTAAGCATGTGTGGGTGTGGGTGGATGTGTGTGTGTGTGTGTGTGCGATGTTCCTTCATTCTTTTCTTGATATTTTGTTTCACGAATGGCAACTTTCATATGTTGCTAGCAGACGGGATGTCGCAGGATAACAACAATACAATCACAGCGGCAACAACATCACGGAGAATAGCAACAACAAAAAGAAAAGCAACAACAAGCACCAGTGCCACCAGTGACAGGCACAACAACAACAACAGTCGGAGCAACAACAAAAGGTATGGTGAATAAATTGAGTTCTGCCTCTGACATTTTATTTTCTTACAACGTGAACAAAATAAAAGAAACATCAGAATAAAGCAGCAGGAACAACAACAATAAACAACAACAACACAATTCACAACAACAAGAACAACAAGAAGAAAAACAGCAACAAAAACAAACACTCGAGGAGAAAAATAAACGAGCCGAGAGCAGGAGCGCGCAAGGCTGAAGCTGAAGCTGAAGCTGAAGATGTTCGGAAACAAGTGATTGGCGCTTGAAAATCATTACGAGAATTATGAGAAAGACTCGTCCACGAAGCGGGGTGCGAGAGAGATGGAGACATCGTGGCATCGTGGGCATTGGCCAGACTGGGAAGCAGGAGGAATCCGCAAGGAGCAGGACCCGAGGAGAGGCGGCAAAGGACGAAATCTTTGCAAGGCAAATCTCACAAGTTCCAGTAGAAACCAGCACAAGCGCCGGGTTATGAAACCCACTGCCCTCTCGCCCTTTCGCCCTCTCGCCCTTTCGCCCTCTCGCCCCCTCCCAGCGGTCCCGTGGTTTCACTTTTATTTCCCCATTATGACTGCGCCAAAGATCATCAAATCATTCAAATGGAATTGTTTAAAGCACTCCTCTTAATGCCCTCAATTGCCCCGTGCATTCCTGCGGAGTCGAACAAAAATAAAATGAATAATTTATGATCGTCCATCACCGCGAAGCCGCTCGAACGAGAGCCCACGAAATAAACACGAGCAGCCTGGGCGCGATTGCAAATACTCGACGATGGAACGCACAATGGAGTGGCAACGTTTTAATTGAATCAAGTGGCAACACATCAACATCGTTCGGGGACTGGATTGGCCAGCAAGTGGCAATTAGCGGCAACAACAACCACCCGGGGCCCGAATTGAAACCACGAGAACAAGCGCGGCCGATCCATTATTAATCACCGAATCCGGACGAGCGAGGAGATGGAGCGAAGTTCGCAGGAGGAAGTGCGGAAGGGCCTTGGGGCGAGGCGGACAGGAGTCGGGCCCGGGCAGCGAGCAACGCCTCCAGCACGCGAGCCCGAGAGCCGGCATTCGCGGCCGACGCCTGAGCCGCGATCGCAGTCGGACCGAGAGGCGGGCCGGAGTCGGAGTCGGTCCCGGACCCGGACCCGGAGCGGGGCGAAGGAGGCCCAGTGGGTTGGCCGCACCGAAGGAATCGCCGCCAATTAATCAATCAGTGGCCGCCGCCCTCGATCCTCGGCCCGCGGCGCACTCGAGGGCCGCACCGGCTGAGCCAGACACGCTGGCAGACGTCGAGTGAGGCCACTTCAGACGAGTGTCGAGTGTCCACCCCGCCCCTGCCCTCCCTCCCTCGGCCCAGCGAGGGCGGTTCGGGTTTCGGGAACGAACCAAAACCCCCTCTCGCCTCTGCCCGAATTAGGGGCAGGCAGCATAACGAGGTGCTAATGACACAAGTGCGAGTGCGAGTGCGAGTGCGAGTGTGTGGCAACCCTGCCGGTGCAGTGTTGCCTGCCAGTCTGCGCCAGCCTCGTCCCAATTGGAACTCGCGGCCGACCGAGGGCACGATCGATGGCTCCGGAATGGCTCTCGAAACATCGTTTCGGGAGTTCGTTTATTTATGCTCGCGTTTCACTCGGGGAAAATATCACCGCGCGCGCCATAAATAAAAACTAATTGGAAAATTAGGAAAACAAAGTCCCGACTCGCGGAGAGACGAGCAAAACAAAGCCGAGAGCAAAACCAAAACAAGCCGGAGCCAAACAAAAACATTTCCATTCAACTCCACACGACTCAGTTCGATGCGATTCGATTAAACTCGGTTCACCTCGGTGCAGTCGCAGACATGCAGGTGCTGCGGCTGCGGCTGCGGCAGCCCACGATGTGCCAGAGCGAGACGGGCGAACGCAGGCGTCCGCTGTCTCCCTCGAGTATCGAGACATTTTCCAGTGGGGTCTCGAAGTGCGGAGCTGAGAAATTGAAATGGAATAAAACAAGTCTTTTTCACCCAATGGTTCACCAATTTGTTCAATGAACTCCACTGAAATCGCCAAATTTAATAACTAGAAAACTAATTGAACAAATGACGTTAGAAATTGAAATTAAAAATGGAAAATGTAAATCCAAATTATACAAACAATTGTTGCTCAAAATAGACCCTACAAACAGTTGTCAAATGATGCTATTACAATTACAAAAAATATTTTTTCTTTTAGAATTATCAGTCGAGAAAATGAATTAAATTACATGTAAAAAAATATCTTTTTCTTCGTTCGGAGAAAGTTTCGAAAGTTCGAAATTCCGCCCGAGCCCACCAACCAACAACAACAACATCAACATCAACATCGGCACTAATACACACGTAAATTATAAACATTGCACTTCATTGCCGACTTTCGCGGGAGTGTGGGCAAGAGCTTCTTCCTCTTCTTCTCCCTCTTCTACATCATCCTTCGATCGTTCGTTCGATCGTTCGTTCACATGTTGTTCTTGTTGTTGTTGTTGTTGTTTGCTTGCCAACAATTACAAATGTTTAGATTACAATTACACATCGGGGGTGATGCGCATTATTACAACAAGAAAAACAAAACAACAACAAAAACAACATCAACAACAACAAGAAGAATTAAATGCATCCCAATAAGAACCACAACAACAACAAATCAGTGTATGCCAATAAGAACCACACTAACAAGACAATGAACTGCAACAACAACAACAACAACAACGACCGATACTCAAGAAAATCGTGAAGAAACCAAAACAGACAAAATAGAAAGATCTTCTTCTTCTACTTCTTCTTGTTGTTTTTGTTGTTAATTTGTGTAATTTTTTTCTATTTGTAATTGCTGTTGTTGTTGTTGTTGTTGCATTTATGCTACAATTGTGAAACAGCAAAACGAGTTGTAGGGATTCGTGTTGTTGGTATTATGTTGTTGTTGTTGCTATTTGTTGTTGTTCATGTAGTTGGTGCATTGTTGTTGTCGTATATGTTATTGTTGTTGTTGTAGTGGTTGTTTGTAAACATGCGGCATATTTAGTACGTGCGAAGAGAGTGAATTGTGAGCTGCCGCAGCCTCCACTCGCGTCCACCTAGGGATCCACACGCACACAGCCACAGAGGACACACTCTCGCACACTCGCACTCCCTCACACACACTCGCACACCCTCCCACTCACACACGGAACCACCTAATTATGCTATGCAATTGATGCAGCTCGGCCGTAGGCAGCGAGCGAGAGCGACTGAAACAGAGCGCGGCCACCACGCGAGACAGGGGCGGGGGGCGAGCGAGCACTTGCCATGCTCGATCACCGAGGTGCTTGAGAGCCGCCCGGCTCCCCTGATTTATGTCCTCGCCGCGCACTGCCAGACACCGCGTCGACTCCTGTTGAAAGTTTCAAGAAGTTCCCCGGTCGCTCCACCGCTCCACCGCTCCACCGCACCACCGCACCACCAACAACCAACGCAGCGACCACGAAAGAGAACAAATTTTCAACAACAACAACAACAACCACAACACATGCACATCAACAGCAAGTACAACATCAATAACGCTTTCGGAAAATCCGCCACGAACTCGAAGCGATCACAAATGGCTCGGTGTGCGTGTGGCTTCATCATTTTTTATCGCCCGTTCCTTTCTTCGGTTTGTTTTGCTTTGTTCTGTTTTGTTTTCTCCTCCAAGACATTCTCGCCGGGTGAAAAATGCACTCGCAATCACTTGCATTTGAATCCTAATTTAAAATTCATAAATTCACGTGTGGCTCCGTCCGCTCCGCTCCGCTCCACTCGGGCTTCGTCTAGAACAATGCCGGCAACTCCCAGCGGTCGAAGTTGCCGGCTGGGGAGTCGTCCGAGGAAAACCGAAACCGAGGCAGCGGCTGAAGGGGGAGTTCGGGATCCTCCGTCCGTCCTGCGTGGACTAATTGCCCCAAACGAACCCAACGAAGACAAAGTAGTTATTCATAGGTCCATATTTCATGATCCTCGCCTCTATGCGTCAGTCGCAGGCGCCCTTCGACGCCTCCAGTTCGTCCCCTGGGCTCGGTCGTGCCGCGCTGCCTCTCTCTCTCTCTGGTCGCACATCTGGCCGGGCGAACAAGTGAACGCCTGAACCGCCCCCTCCCGCCGATCTGGCCACTCGCCCAGCCGCCCGGCTCGTTTGCAATTCGAATCGCGAGTGCAGCAACGCGTGTTCAATCGTTCCTCAAACAAATTACAAAGTAATTGCATAAATCTGTGAGGTTTTTTCGCCCCCTCTCCCTCGCACGTGTGCCCGCCCTCTTCGAGTTGGCTTGTGTGTCGGTCCCTCCCTCTCTCGCCCTGCGAGATCCAAGCGAATTCTCGCATTCGAATGGGTTTCGCGGTGATTAATTGCTGGTTCTGGGCCTTAATAATCGGTACTAAATTCCCGATATCTCGGACCCGGCCGCCCTTCCATTGTTTCGCCCGGGTTCCCCTGCCGCCTGTCGCCTGCCGCCTGTCGCCACCCAATGGCTGCCAACGATCGTGCCGAAAATACGACACTCCGCCTGCCATTAATTGTCATAACGTCGACTTCGATTCGCCGCAGCAAGTCGTGGCTGGGAGCCGGCCGGGACGAGGACGAGGGGAGCTGGTAACGAGCCTCGCTAACAGGCTGTCATGTTCGTGGAAATGCCGTTGGAGCCGGGCGGTAATGGCCGATTGGATTCGCGGATCGGGCCCCACAGTGCGATTCAACGATCGACCGAGTCTTGTGGGTTCGGCCTGAGAAGTCGACCGAATTCCACTCACTTTCAATTCGAGCGGGGGTCCTTCGAGCCGGTCATTTCACTGGAGGATGTTGGGGGGTCCTGGGAGGAGGACTACAGTGTCAGGAGGAGATGATGAGGGTGTCAGGAGGAGATAATGAGAGTGTCAAGAGAGGATCATGACGGTATCATGAACGGCTGTGGACCATCGACCATCGGGAGTGAGGATTGGAGGAGTTCGGAGCATGAGGAAAACATCAAAAGACAAAGTGTTTCGATCGTAGGGACGTCAGAGGGCGATCGTCAGACGGTTTTTAGTAGATCCCAGGGAAGCCTCTGCGAACCCCGCTCCCACAGACCCTTCCCATGGCCCGTCCTCGCCTGCTGCGACTGCCAACCCCGATTCGCAGACTTGTTGATCAGTTTCCTGTCAAACGAAATACAAATTCGACGATGTCGCACACGAACTGAGCAAACCGACAGAAGGACGGACGGACAGATCGAGGCTCACTTGGGCCGAGCGATGGAGAGGCAGGAGCCTAGACCAAGACAGGCCGAGCGACGGACCAGGCCGGGCCAGACACCGCGGCAGTCGCGTGGACATGGGAAATGCTACAGTTCGATTGCAGTCGAACGCGAAATGGCGATTGCTCGAAATTTACGACTTGTCGTCGCCGAGGGGCGCCCGAGGGGCGGCGAGGCGGCGGACGGGGCGGTTGACAAAACGGACTCCGGCCGTGGTTCGCGGCCCGTGGCATGTTTTGATTCGGGCCCACGGTTGGCCTGCGCTTCGATTGCAAATCAGGGGCGGGTTGTTGGCGGTCCGTTGTTGTGGTTGTAGGCACTGGTTGATTGTTGTTGGTGGTATGGTAGGTCTAGTTGTTGTTGTTGTTGTTGGCATCGACTATTGTTGTTCCTGCCGCCGCTCGAAAGTTGATGGCGAAATTTCATTAAAGTTGTATTCGCCGTTGCTGCTTTTAATTTAGTGGCTCAGTCGGCGGATTATTGCAGGAGTTGTTGTTGCTATTCATTTTGTTGTTGTTGTTATTGTTGTTGTTATTGTTGTTGTTGCCATTAGTATTGTGTTGTTGATTTTTAATTTTTCCCCTGTCTTCCACTCATTCACTGAACTGGTTTTATTTTGGGCTTGCGTTTGTGGCGACGACTTTTGGCCAAATGCAGTGGTTGCGAGTTGTCGTTGTTTTTGGTTTTGTTGTTGCTGCTGTTCGGTGTTGTTGTCCTTGTAGCCATTACTATTTTTGTTGGTTGTTCTCGTGCCTTGTTGTTGCCATTGTTAGCGGCAGCAATTGATGTCGACGACACTAATTGTTGCCATTACTCGCAGTCGCCGCCAGGGAGCGCATTTAAAACCACTCGTGTCCGGCCGCCATTGTTCCGGCTGCGGACGGACGGACGGATGGACAGAGAGATGGACGGACGGAAGGACGGCGTCGCCATTTTAATTGGGAGCCTGCCATCCGGCCGCAAATGCATTTTCCACTTGTCCGCCTGCCACGGAGCCCGCCAGAGCCAGAGCCACGGCCAAGCCGTCAGGCCCGCCTCGCCCGATTCGTCGCAACTCAGTTTTTCCAGCACAGGAATATACAATTAAAGAGCATAAACCAAAAATGAAGATCACAAAAATAAAACTAAAACGAACCCATCCCAACCCACAACCTTCCCGCGTGTCCTCAGTCGGCCCTCGCCAGCCGACCGACCCACAAAAATCGCCCCGCCAAGTGGATCGAGAGCCGGCGATCCTGGCGTTGCCACCTCGCGCGCCGAGACACCTGGACGAATCCCCTCCCTGCCTCCTCCGAGCGCCCCCGCAGACCCCGTCGCCACCCTCGTCCGTCCGCCGTCCTCCAGCGGTGTCGCAACAGCCTCGAGGTGCTTGGCGCGAGTGTCCGGGGAACAGCCTCGGGTGGCAACGCTGGCGGCGTGTCCCGCATGGAAATTCGATCCGCCGCGATGCCGATGCCGATGACGATGCCGACAACAACAATGAAGGAGAAGATGCAGACACACAGTGACAACAACAACTGTAGCAACGCCAGCAACAACTGCGACAGCGCCAACAACACTTGCAGATATACCCGAAACAACAATTGAGGCAACGCCAGCAACAACAAGGCGAGAGCGAGCCAGAAGACGTTTGAATAACGAACGTGAAGAGCGTGCGACTTGTGGACGGGCGACGGCCGAGTCATCTGGATGTGCAGACAGATGTGAAATTGTATTCGGATCGACCAGGGATCGCGAGCGGCCGGCCCGACCTGCCAGAGGAGGACGCGGCGAGGACGCGAGGACAAAATGCGCTTGCACTGGGCCTGCGTGGCCGAGCACGGCGTGAGGGAGAGAGGGAGGAAAGGAGCGAAGGACGAGCAGGAGGAGACGGGCAAGAGCCGCAGCAAGTGGTGGAGTCGCTGTAGCGTGGCTCGAGGTGTGGAGTCGGAGTCGCGGCTGGCGGTGCTGGAGCTGGAGGTGGAGCTGGAGGTGCAGGAGTTGGCTCGGCCGGTGCAATATTGTGCATTTGTCAGCGCGGGACAGATGGTGATTCAGTGCCGCAGATGGACAGGCCAGAAGAGGGCGGACGGACCGGCGGACAGCCGGACGGACAGCAGGACAGCCCGAGCAGGTTGCAGTCGAGCAGCCAGCGGAGTCCCCTCGGCGCCCTCGGACCCTTCCCAGGCCGCGGAACTCAAACAAATGGTGTACAAAACGTTAACTGAATTATGGTTTCACTTGGCAAGTGATTTCGACGAATTGGTTTCAGATTCCTTTTATTCACTCCTGTGTCTGGCGATCGATGGATGGGAAGCGAGAGCCGGTCCCGGATTTTTGATTTTCCACAGTGGCCTTCAGTCAATTTCGTTCGATATTTTCTAATCGATAAAGCGTGAAGGAAACTATTTCAAGTTTTTCGATGTAGACATTAACTTAGTTTTCCGGCAACTTTTTCCTTCTCTATTTTGATGCCTTGTGCGAACTCAACTCGTCTTACTAAAGCTAAAGCTCCGAATGAATTCGGTTGAGGTCAAAACTGGATTCCGTTGGCTTCCTGGGCCCATCCCCCGAGGTCCCTGGCGGCCCTCGGATCCTCGAACCCTCGCTCGCCTGGTCGAACCCCGTCGACCGCGCAGCCCGTTCCTTTTCTAAGCTCGCGCTGAGAGAATGTTTTCACGCATGATCATTGAATTTCATACTCTTGCAATTTTGTCTCTCGCAACCGCGCCGGCGGTGGTTGCGCTCGATGGTTGCTGTTGTTGTTGTTGTTGCCCCATCAATTTATTATCGAAATTAAAGGATTTATGTTCTTTTAATTAACCTCTCGATTTGCCACGATCGTCAGCGCCGATCGGCCGCTGCTACGGCGGAGCGAATGCCAGATTTTATTTCTAATTCGTGATTTATTATTAGAAAACCACTCGGCTGCTGGCGGGTCGACGTCGGCGTCGGCGTCGGCAGAGACACCGACACCGACAGCGACCGCGACACCGCGGCCGAGGCGTGCTTCGGGTTCCCGAGACGCCGTGTTCGACATGGGGCGTATCGAGAGCCGGCCAGGCCGTAATTTATGGGCCTCACGTGGACACGCGAATCCTCGCCGCGTTTGGGTGGCTTCAGGTGCGCGTCCGGGTGCCAGCAACAACAACTTCGACAACGACAACATACCGCGACGATGACGATTTGATTGGGACGACACGCAAGTCCGGAGATTCCAGTTGGTCCCGCTCATCGCAGGAGCAAGAGCGAGCGAGACGGCGGTATGCTTGGCGCACCAACTCGTGCCGGGATCAAGGACCGAATCCCGGAAGTTTCGGGTTCGATGCTCCGGAGTCCGAATTCCAGACTCCGCTTTCAACTTCCTCCACCCCCCGTGCCCCCCATTGCCGCAGCAACAGAAGAAGAATCGCTTGTGTTTCATGGTTTCAAAGAAATTTCATTTATTTCAATCGATTACAATAATAATTACAAGGATTCATATATATATATATATATATATATATATGTATATAATTCTATAACCTATATATATTTCAACTCTTCGGCTTTAACTAGAACTAAACACGACGGAACCCAAGCTCCGATCGCTCGACTTCCGCGCCTGCTCCTCGGAGGAGGCGCGACATCGGGCGACCAGGAGGAGGAAACAGAGATTCGATCACTTGCAGGGATCGCGTCCGACGCTTAACTCAAAGGGGCGGGGCTATTTACAAGCGGGTGGGGAGGGGCGGAGGGGCGGGGTCGCCTCGTGAGTGGGATGAAGCTTCTGGCGGGGGCGAGGGCGAGGGGGTCAGGACTCTCGGGCGAGTGAGTTCTGGCTGTTGGTCCTGTGGTGTGGTTGTTGTGTTGGGTGTTGTTGTTGTTGTTGTAGTTGTAGGGACGTCTTGACGGAGTCGATGGCTGGCGGTCGAAGGACGAAGGACTCTGAGCTGCAGGCACTGTTCGGCAACGCCGCCCGCCCTCCCCGCGTCCCCGCGGCTGCGAGGCCAGGAGGCGAGATCGGCTAACATGGAGCGTGTGGGTGAGTGTGGGTGAGTGTGAGTGTGTGGGAAGTAGAAATGCAGGGTGTGTGTGTGTTTCAGTATACATATTTATTAATAACTATCTGTTTATTATTCACTAAGTTATGCATTCATTAATTTAATTCATTCAGTTGTTTGCTTCACCGTGCGTTCGCAAGGGTTTCGTTCGAAAATCGAAAGGTTTTGTAGATCTAAGGCCGAAGTTATTTTCGAGAAATACGTATCAATGACAGACAATTCACAATTATCAATTTTTTTGTTCTTCATTTGTGTATTTTATTTGTTTGGCTTTCGGTTGCGCTTTCGCTTCGATCGCTGTGAGATTTTGTACTAGAAAAGCTTGTTCGTCGCTAGGCTGAAGTGCGGACTTAGGGCTAGGGATGGGACTTACGAACTAGGCTTCGTCTATATTACAATGCGTTCTATTATCTAGGCCAGTGGCCGGTGAATCCGTCAACATGCAGCAGAAGCATAGCGGGCTGGGCTGGAGCTGGGGCTGGGCTGGGTTCGGGGTCCTTAGGCGTAACAACAATTTAGAAAATGGTTTTCTTTAGACTTTAAATCTACGTAATAAGCATTCAGGTAAGAAGTTGAGTTTGGATCCGAGTCGATCCATCGCTGGCCAGCGGGTTTCTTCGCTCTTTCTTTTTGGTTTCCACGCGCCTCCCTACGCGCTCCACAGCTGCCGCCCGCCCGGTCGCGTCTCACAGACGGCTCGGGGGCTGCTCGGTCGGCGGTTACCAACTTCAATAGGCCGTCGCGGCGCCCGGGTGCATCAGGTGGTGGTGGTGGTGGTGGTGCCCGAAGTGGTTCAGCGGGTTCATGGCGTCGGCGCCGCCGGCGGGGGCGCCCGAGTGGTACCAGTCGCTCGGCGGATGGTGCTGCGCCGGGTGGTAGAGCAGGTGGTGGTTGTGGTGCCCGGTCACGAGCATCGCCGAGGCGGCCGCCGCGTTGCCCCCGCCGCCGACGCCCACGCCGACGCCGACGCCGACGCCCACGCCCGGCGAGCCCCCGGCCATGCCGTGCTGGTGGTGGTGGTGGTGCCCGCTCGAGCCCATCCCCACGCCCGACAGCGACGGCGGCGGCCCCAGCGGCGGCGGCAGGTAGGCCGAGGACGCCATCAGCTGCAGGGCCGGCGACTTCGTCGAGGCGGAGTTCGAGGAGGACGAGTGGTGGTTGTTGTTGTTGTTGCTGTTGTGATTGTGGCCGTTGTGACTGTGACTGTGACTGTTGTTGTTGTGGTTGTGGTGCGAGCTGCTGGCCGAGCTGCTGCCGCTGGAGGAGGCGCCGAGGTGGACGCTGTGCAGGCCGGAGCTCGACTCGGACTTGATCGAGTGCGGGGAGGACTTGTTGGCGCTGGCGCCTGCGACGTCGCCGGTGGGCAGCCGGGCCGAGGGCGGGGTCTGGGCGCCGCCGGTGATGATGCTCGAGGACGAGGACTCCTCGCCGTCGCTGTCGTAGCCGTGCGAAGGCGACTTCTCGTCGATGTTGCCGTGGACCTGCGTCGGAGGAGAGCAAGGGAGAGACGGCGCGTTAGTCAGGGCTCGCTGAGGGACCCCCGGAGGGCCCGGGGAGGGCTGGGGCCAACCTACCTTCATGTGCTTGCGCAGCGACGAGGGGTGCGTGTAGGACTTATCACAGCCGTTGATGCGACAGTTGTAGGGCTTGTCCGAGGTGTGGACGTGCGAGTGCTTCTTGCGGTCCGAGGAGTTCGCGAACCGGCGGTCGCAGCCCTCGTGCTCGCACTTGAACGGCTTCTCGCCTGCAAGGAGACAGAGAGAGAGAGAAAGAGAACGTTAGTTGGTTGTGGATTGGGCAATCGACGGGTTGGTACCGGGCAGCCAATCGAATAGAGAGGCAGCCCAGGGACTGAGTGGGAGAGGAAGAGGGAGAGAGAGAGAGAGAGAGAGGTGCTGATCGTCCGCGCTGTCACTTATGATTTACAGTCGCCTCGATTGCGCTCGCGAAACCGACTTCGCTCGCGCTGGCCACATTTCACAATGAACGCGTAATAAATAATCGCGACCGTCGCCGATCGTGCGTCCCTCGCTACTCCCTCGCTTGGGTGACGATCGGCCGCCGAGCAGAGGCCGATCCTGGACTCCGCTCTCGCGCCCGGCTCCGGACCCGTGTCCGAATTCTAGGTATTGCCGGAGCCCGACCCGGGCGACCCGTCCACGGGCTCGCGTCCGAAGCCGAGTCGATCCGAGTCGATCCGATTCGATCCGTTCCGATCGGACTCGATGCGAACAAGAAGCCAGTTATAAATGATTTTATTGCACACGAGATAAAATTATAAATAGCTCAAATTCCTCTTATTCCCAGCTTATTTCTATTTTTATTTTTATTTTTAGTGTCCCTGCCATGGGGTTCGGTTTTATGGCTCATGTTGTTGTTGGCCGAGCTTGGTGGTCCGATCCGTGTCATTTTTCACGTAATCGCCGAATCTTACAAATTAATTTGAACCTCGTTTGGGCGAAAAATTAATTCGAGGGAATTCCTCGGTTCGTGTTTGTTGCTTTTGTCGGAGATCCAAAGTCAGGTTCCCTCGATTTCGGATCCACGACGTCTGCGCCTCCGCCGTCGCCGCCGCCTTTGCCTGCGGGCCCCTCGCGAGAATCCTTTGAAGGACCCAGATCGAAACCTTTCACACGGTCTCCTCGATTGTCGTTGTTGTAACAATATTATTTTATTGTTTTTACAGCGAGTGTCAGAGTCCTTTGTGCTCGTTGTTGTTGTTGTTGTTGTTTCCGTTGTTGCCCTCGCTCCAAAGCCCAGCGACATCTCTCGTTCGGAGAGGGGCAAAGGCGACGGCAACAACAACAACAACAGACACCCAGGCCACGAAGGACCTGTCGAGATGTTTGGGAATTCCAAATAAATTATGCGCGAGCGCGAGAGGGCGAGAGGGCGACCGCTCGGCCATTGTTCGTGGTCGGATGCACCTGTGAGCGCGTTTTATAGCGAATCACCGAGCACCAACAACAGCAGCAGCAGCGAGAAAAAGAAGGACGGCCCAGCAACAAGAAGGAGACGAGAAGCAGCGACAACAATAGTTGTTACAAAACAAAGGCCCAGAGGACGACGGCGGGTCGGGTCGAAGCAACGCCTGACGACGACGGCCAAAGGTTCAGCGGACGAATTTATGGAGTCCGAGGGTCGCCGCTCGGTCCGACGGTCCGCCTGTCCGTCGGTCGGCCAACTATTCAGCATTATTAGCCGTAATAGATGAGCCCGAACAAAGCCGCCGAAGGGAAGGGCTGGGGAAGGGCACAAGAGGAGGAGTTGGAGGTGGACGAAAAGGCGGTGGAGGAGCGCGAGGTGCGCGCGAAGGTGTAACTTCATAAATTCGATATCAAACTGCGACGGATTGATCACGTAATTTATCGGCTAATAAAACACCACGGACACCTGATCCGGGCCGAGGGGTTCGATTGGTGCGGCTCATGGCCGGGTCCTTTGTGGGGTTCCGGGAACCGAGGGCGAGGACGAGGGGTGGGCGGCGAGAGCGGTGAGGGGTGAGAGCTGAGGGACGAGGGACGAGGGTGACGGCGAGTTCGGTGGGCGGCGGCCTCGAATTGATTCGATGCCCTCGTTCCCATGCCGCGGCCCGGCCCGGCCCGGCCCTCGTCCTCGTTCCCTCCACCCCTTGCGGTCCTCACCTGCACTTGTTGCCACTCCAATCCCCAGGGCGCTTCACTCGAGCCGTGGCCCGTGGCCCGTGGCCCGTTGCAAATTGCCCTGCATTGCGGGATATTTTTGTCGCCCCAACAACGCGCGCCAGCCGACAAAACGGCCAACAAAAGAGCAACGACGACAACAAACAATGGCAATTGATTCTTAGCGCGGATTAAATCCGCCTTTTGATCACATTTTTCTCCAGTCGCCGTCGCCGTCGTCGTCGCCGTCGTCGCTGCCTCTTCTCTCGCTCCTCGCGTTGCCCACTGCGCTTTGACAATAATCAAAGTTTCACACCTCGAGCTTAAAGAGCGGCAACAATCGCGGTGGTGGCGAGCGGAGAGCGGAGAGGGGAGAGGGGAGAGGGGAGAGAGGAGCAGGAAGAGCCGGGCAAGGAGAAGAAACCGCTGTGAACGGCTGAAAGACTTCACGCGGCGTTGTCCGTCCGTCCGTCGGTCTGGTCGTGTGCAGAGCATGAAAAGCGCCATCTGCGCGGCGACCAAGACGGCCATTTGTACGGGTCTGTTGTACCGACCCGACCCCCGACCACCGACCCCCGGCCCAACCCGCCTGCCGGTAACTTAATACTTATTTATGCCCCGCTCAGTGCGTTTAAGTGTTCTTAAGACCCTCGAAGCTCCTCCGGGGGGCCGCGCGAGCCAACCTCGGGGACCTCGTAAATATTCGTGTAATTGCCGTGGGCCGCGGAGGGACGGACCTCTGGCCACACTCCGGCAACTCTGGCCACACTGGCCGTCGAAACTGTCGAGTGTTTTCGAAACTCTCTCAATCGAGACAAATCGATTCGGTCGTAAATCACAGGGACACAAAAGCAGTCGGTTCGGGCCCGGCTTAAACGGCGCCACTCGCTGACGCTGACGCTGACGCTCTCCCCATCTCCATATCTGTCTCACCCTCTCTCTCTCCCCCTCTGAGCCACTTTGGGGCCGGAGCGTGTGACGAATGGATTCGTGTACTTTCGCCACACACATGTCAACTGTCAAGCGCGCATTGACAGACGTCAGCCGAGGGATCCAGGGGTCGAGGCTCCCGAATCCGGACCCGAACCCGAACCCGGCCCGCTTCGATTTGATTTCGTTTTCGAGGCGAGTCGAGTCGAGCCGAGGCGAAGAAAAGAAAAGACCAGGGCGAATCCGTGGGCCGGATTTCTTTCCGACGGCCTCCGACCTTGATGTGGGGGGCAACGTGGTGGAGACAGAGAGAGAGAGAGAGAGAGAGAGGAAGGAACTATTTGCGAAATTTATGCGGCGAAAGAGGGAGCCGGAGGGAGATAGCACGCGCTCACATAAATCCCATTTAGGCGCCATCGACGTCGCAATCTCATTTGAATATTTCAATAAAGAAAATCCCACCAAACATAGAAACGTATTACGTGGCTCGGCCCCCTTTGCTGCTTCTACTTCTTCTCCGCTCCTCCTCCTCCTCCTCATCATCATCTTCTTTTTCTTCTTCTTCTCGGTAGGGCCGTCCCTCGGCCTCGCTAAGCCCCTCAATGGCCCTGGCGACGACGGCTCGTGGCAGCCTCGGCCGCATAATGGGCTCCGGCCCAGGGCGGGGCGTGGCGGGGGCGCGAATGAAAATGAAATTTCAAACAAAGTGTCGAAAAACCGCAATTTTGCATATTTTTCGCGTTTCCCCCAACGGCCGCGACGAGCCGGGCCCAAGGCGGGCGAGAGGGCGCCTGTTTTCTTTCATCGTTTAAAAAGTTTTATTTAAAGGCTTTTCCGCCGAAACATGTGCCACTCCCCCTCCCCTCCTGCGCCTACGCCCGCCGCCCGACGCCGTCCCTTCACTTCCACTCGCGTGCGTGCGTGCGAATGTGTTGGGGTGGCGCTGGCAACCCTGCGCCTTGAGTGGGCCGTCGTCGGCCTCGTGGGGAGGCTGAGGGCGTGGGCCGTGGGGCGTAGGGCGTCGCGTTGTCAGCATGTCGTGGGCGTGGGCCGGTGGGACCCGGTCGGCCTGGCAGGGCCCCACGGTTTGGCAGCCCTGTCACCAACAGACGTTTATTGCAGACTCCGGCAAATGGGGAAAATGAAATTTCCCAACATTTGTTGTTGCCGCGCCACCGCCATCGCCAACGCCGTCGTCGTCGTTAATACTGTTGTTGTTGTTGTTGTCGTGATTGTCGTTCTCGCATGTGTTGTTGTTCTTATGTTCTGTTGTTCCTTTGTTGTTGTGGCTTTTGTTGTTGCTTCGGTGCGTGGGGCTGTCGTGGCTGCTCCTGCTGCCGTTGGCTGCTGCTCGCCGCCCTTAAAGCGCAATCGTTGAACAATATGTTTTGCGCCCCACCCTCCCTCATGCCCAGGGCCCGGCCCGGCCCGGCCCGGCCCGGCTGGCGAATCCACACTCGTCGCGAATCCCCGGCACCCCAAACGAGCCCAGGCCCACCCCGGGTCCCGTCGGCAAATAATTGAACTTTGCTTTTTCTCCGTTCGCACGAGCTTCTTCGCCGTCCCCGTCTTTCCCTTCGCCTCTCGCTCGCCTTGAGCCTCCCCTGAGCCCTCTGCGGTGGGCCGCGCCTGCCCCAGGACGAGGCCTGGTTTGCATAAGCGGCGACGACTTCCAGCCGCATCGTTTTCCAGGTCACTCGAGTGTGAAATTCCTCGGCGAGGGTCTCGAAACCCAGTCCCCACCCCCTCGGAGGGCTCTGAAACCGCATCGGAAATTATGAGAGGCTTCGGCGAACGCCGTCCGACGTCCGACGTCCGACGCCCGATGCCTGGTGCTCGGCGTTCGACGCTCGACGTTCGACGCTGACCCCGGCGTCAATTATTAACGTATCACTTGACAGCGGCGCAAACAAATACAAAAACAATCGCAGCAACAATGGCGCAATGATAGGCGAGAGGATAATGGAGGGGTGGTCGGGAGAGGGGAGGGGAACGAGACGAAACGAGACGTAGAAAATCGCAGACACCACAAGATCTCCAAACACCGAACTGCAACAATAATAAATCAGGACGAACCTCAACGGTTTTCGGGCGAGGGGCGGGGACGGCGACGAGTGCGAGGACGAGGACGAGGGGATGCGACCGAGGACGAGCTGCAGCCGGACCCGGGCCCGGACCCGTCGGGAACCCTGCGACGCAACGTGTGAACAATGGCGACCGGGGAGGGGACGCGGGTCGAGCACAAGGGTCGACGAGGACGTCGGACGGCGCTGATGATCATCAGCAGCGTCATCAGGACGACGGGGAAGGCGATAATGAGGACCAGCCAGACAAGGGAGCCGATGATGATGCTGATGATGATGACGATGACGATGACGACGGCAAGGACGACATTTAAATCATTATTTTATTATTATTTGCCATAAATAATGAGGCCCGACAACAACACCAACAACACCAACAACAACAGCGGCGACAGCGTCATTGGACCTCGGCCTAAGCATGCGTGCCTGTGTGCGTGCGTGCGTGTGTGTGAGTGTGTTGACAGGGCTGCCAAGCGCCGGGATGCGGTGCGTGCGAGCGAAATCTCAATATTTATGAGTTGCGGATTTAAAGTGTATGCTGGGACGGACGGAGGCCTGATGGACGGGGCGGCCGGGGGATGGGAGGGAATGGATGGGAGAGGCGTAGACAGGGATGGCCGTAGTTAAGAGCATATTTAACGCATCTACTGCAACAACAACAATGACAACAACCGAACCAACAACAGAACCCAGCGACGTCAAGAGCAGGGTGCAATCGGGGCCGGGCGACTGGTGTGAAACGAGAGCAGGCGAACAATTGAATTGTCAACGCAGGAAGCCTCGTCCTCCGGCTCGTCCTCAGCCGCAGCCGCAGCCTCCGCCTCCTGCTCCTGCTCCTGCTCCTGCTCGTCCTCGTCCCGGTCTCTTTTTTGGGGTTTGGCTTTTCCGGCTTTATGTGTTTGTTTGCAGACGCGAGCGGGCGAATGACAAAAAAGCAGCAGCGACAGAAGGAGGCGACACAAAGGCGCACACGAACACGCACACGAACACGAACGCACACAGAGACACCTCCGGGCAGGGTGCAAGACTGGAAGCTAATGTTTCGGGACGGCAAACGAGAGCCTGACACCGATCCCGATCCCGGTTCCGGTCCCCGACGACGATCGTGATCACGATGAGAGGATGATGACGACGAGGGAATGAGGATGAGGATGAGGATGAGAGAATGAGGAAGGGGGAATGAGCATGAGGATGGCGTCGTCTCGCTCGCTCCGAGGCCGTGGATGATGACATCATCGCGCTGATCCGGCCGTCGTCGCTTTGTGCGAGGACGAGGACGAGGACGAGGACAAAGCGTGGCTGCCCCCGAAGGATGTGCGTTGAAATTGATCCCTTTGGCAGGACTCGGTTTCGGGGCCGTTGATCGGCGGCCACGGGGAGGGCAGGAGGAGGCGGGAACGCGACGCCCGAGTGCAACGCTCGGCGCTGACAGCGTTGCCAGACGCACTCGAGTGATTAATGCCCGCTCCGTGATTGATTTGGTTGTTGTTGATGTACAATTTCAGCGAATCTGGGGAGAGCAGACAAAAACTGCAGCCTAGTTTCGGCCATGGGCGGTCGGTCGGCGCGAAGGACTCCGTCGATTAATTAATCTTCGTCCCGCGCGCCCCTCGACCCGCGACCCGCGATCCGCGAGCCGGTGCACATTCGCAAATGATCTCCAAGCCGAAGGCGCCGTTGAGTCACGGCCCTTGCTCGCCCCCACCTTCTCCGGCCTGGGCTCAGCCTCGGCTCCTCCTTCCGGCTCGTTAGCCTCGCGTTAATTAATCAAGTTTTGTCATTTGACTCTCGCTCGGCCGCCGCAATCGACTTTGTTTACCGGAATAAATATGGAAGAAATTGAAAAATATTTATTAACCTTTTGTTCCCCGAACGCCGGACGGGTTCAAGAAGTGCGAGTAATTTATGGATTCTGGCTAAAAATAGAGAACTCGCAGGCGGCCTGGTGTCAGGTCGGCCGGCGAGGGGGGAAGCTTCAAGCAAGAAGGGGGGGGGGGGAGGAGAAGAAAGGGGGAAGGAGAACCACAAAAGAAGAGGGAGGTGTGGAAAGCTCAGAAGGAAGTTTTCGGCTCTCCAGGGAAGGAAGCAGGAAAAAATCCCACCATCTTCGGCACCTGAGCAATGGCCAAAACCGCACGACCACAGCAACAACAGCAACAACGACGACGACGACGACGACGAGTAAAGGAAGAACCGAAATCAATCAACAACAACAAAGGTACACGACAAAAACAACATGAGCATGAGTGCATGAGTGCAACAAAACAAATAACTTACGATTCATCATCAATAAATATTAAATTAATACAATTACGAGCGAGCATAAATTTCTCAGGCAGGAGGTTGGTGGGGGGAGCGGGCGAGGGCGAGGGGAGTGTGGGGGAGGGGGGCGAGGGTCATTGGAGGTAAGCGGAGGGCCGGCGACCAGCGAAGCCGCGACGGCTGGGGATGAGAGGAGGAGGCGGGAGCGGAGCAGGAACCGATCATCGCGGCCCGGACGTCGTCGTGATAAACCATTTGCCATTTTGTAGAAATATTAACAACAACAACGACAACAACGACAACGACAACCATAATGCAATGAATAATAAAGACAAAAAGGAAAAGAAACGCAGAACCACAACAGCGTCGGCAGTGGAACCCAACATGAGCAAAATTTTGCACAGGAATCGCATGCAACGTCGTCCCCCGTCCGTCTGTCCGGTGTCCGTCTGTCTGTGAGTCTGTCTCTCTGGCTGTCCGTCTGCCCCTCTGTCCGTCTCTCGGTCGGTCCGTCTCTGTCTCAGTGCCCGGAGTATGTGCTCGTTCGTACGTCCTGCGGCAAGTTTACAGATGTTCTTGGCAACAGGGCTACAACTAGGCAACTGCAGCAACAACGCCAGTCACTTCACCACCACCAACAACAACAACAGCAGCAGCACCGAAAACAACAACAGCAACAGCCCGAACAAGGACAGCTCCAACATCGCCCTGGTACAAATCGCTGGCTGCCAGTCGAAGACAACTGCAGACAGCGCGGGACTCCACTTGCCCGGGGTTGCCAACGTCGCAGACTCGGCTCCACGAGAGAGCGGGAGGGAGTGGGAGAGGGGGACAGGAGTAGGAGTCGATGCTGGGTAGGAGTAGAAATTAGGAGGACTAAGGCGATGGTGTGCGAGAACAAGGAGTGCGAATGGGCGCACATGGGAGTCGATAGCGTGGCAAACACACACACATGCACCTCTGCGGAGGAGAATCGTGGCGAGTAGGGAGGGGGGGTGCGGGGTGGCGAAAATATGAACGATTCGTCCGGGAAAATTGGACGAGGAGCAGTTGAGATATGGAGAAATAACTCCCAAAATAGTATGCGGGAGACGGCGAGAGGGAGAGGAGTGGCAGACGAATGGATTTCCACAGACGCCCAGTCGACGTGACTGCAGAGGGGGAGACAGAGAGGGGGAGACAGGGGGATGGGGGCGAGGGAGAACGAGCGAGTGCCTTGCTGGAAGTGTAGTAGAATTTCTATGCTAATATTTCGTGTAGGTTTTGCCGTGCCTTGCGATGACGTCTGAGCTTCTCAGCCGTCGCAACAGCAACAGCAATAGCAACGACAAAGACAACGACAACAACAACAACAACAACAACAACAACAACAACAAGAACAACAATAGCAAGACAACAACAACGGCAACTCTACTACTTCATCTACAACAAGAATGGCAGCTTAAACAACAACAAGGACCAGGGCCAACGTCGCCAACGACGTCGTTCGAATGCACAGCTATTGGGTTGTTGTTGTTGTTGCTATTGCTGTTCTTGTTCTTGTTGGCATTGTGGTAGTAGAGCAGTTGTTGTTGTTGCCCTGGCTGTTGTTGTCGCCTAAGTTGCTGCACTTTCCATATTTGTTCGCTCAGCCCGCTGCGAAGACTCCCCCGTGGGGCTCCGTGGAGGGTGCAAATTTGCAAGCCATTAACGTGCGCTTTGTCCACCTTTTGTCAGGCCCCCCGGCCCCCTGCCGCCCCACGCGACCCGCTCGAACGTGTGGAGTTCGGAGATCGAGTTGATTGTGTCGTTGTTGCGACGAAATTCGACGGAAAGTGGAACAAAGGACTTCGAGGCGAGCCGGGCGCTCCAGAAGCTCCAAATTCGGCTGTCGAGGCACACAAAAAGAGAGATAAGAGAGAGAGAGAGAGAGACAGAGAGGGAGGGGGAGAGATCGAGGGGGACGGAGGGACAAATTGAGGTTGCGATAAGATTCCTTCCCGAACCCAATCGGCAGCCAATTCATTAGGCAAGCAAGTCGCTAATTAAGATAAGGACGACGGTAACCAGATGTGCGTGCGCCGAGCCGAAGAGGATTCCGGAGATGACGAGGATCCGGGCTCGGATGCTGGCGACAGACCGTCTGGCGAGGGCATCCCCTGGCCCTGTCTCGCTCCCTCGCACGGGATCGGGCGACAAGCGACAAACAACAAGCAACAAACAACAGCCGAGATTAGAATTAGAACAAAGAAACACGCCGAGGACAAAGCGATGAACGCGAACCGGGGCCAAGCAGGCGAGGCAAAACAAAGGCCAGCCGAGCGGACAAGAGTGTGAGTGAGAGTGAGAGGGATCGGGCCGTCGGGCGGCGATCCGGGATCAGGAAGATTATCCGGAAAAGCGGAACACGAGGATCATCCTCTTCAGGGGTAAATAGAGCGGGCCAGGGGAGGGGGCGGCCCGTCGAGTGGTGTCTGGTGCTCGGACGAATTCTCGCAATCTTCTCGAGAAACTGTCGCAAAAAATGGACCCTGGCATGGGATGCGAATGGGATCGTTGGACGACATCGGCTCGACACCGGATTAGTGTCGGTTCCGCTTACGGCCAGCACCTTCGGCAGCCCCTCGTCCGGGGCCGTGGTCGCGGTCGGATTTTAATCCCTTGACGATCGAACTCCGCCGCTGCTCGAGTGGAAAATACTTAGCGCTCGGGCTCGGAATGTTTGGGAAAAATTAAAATGTCATCGAGATTGTCATCGATGGCAGCCACACCGAGGCGACTCCGGGGCCCGGCCAGGGACGATGCCGGCGAGGCGATGCCAAGGAGAAGGAGAGGGAGAGGGAGACGGAGGAGGAGGCGATGAGGCGACGGAGGATGAGCGCGACAAGAATTGTGCTGCCAGGTCGTAACAAGATCGTGTCGCCGATAAGATCTCGCCGCTCGTGGCTCGGCGGCCGTGGGGCGCGCGAGCCGGGCTGGGGCCGGTGCCGGGCCGATTGACGATCAGGCTGCTGAGGGATCTCCTCGTCGGCGGAGAGGAATTTTTATGATGATGTCATCGGTCGATCTCGGTCCGTCCGTCGGCCGGTTGCCAACGGTTGCAGTCGGAGATCGGGTTTCCTCCGTCGACTAATTGCAGCGCCCAAGTGGCACCGAGGTGTGAGGGCAGGGTAGAGGGAGCGGAGCGAACGACAGGAGAGCGAGCGAGCGAGACATCGCTTGGTCGGTGGGAACCTGCCGTCGATCGATCTGTTGCTTCTTCCGCAGGCTCCTCCGAGCGCCGGATCCGCCGCCGCTACAGAAACCCGAGCCAGCCCCTGAGGCCTGGGAAACCACGGCCTCGTCCTTCGGCCTCCTCTCTTCGCCTCCCCTCCCTTCCCGTCGCAATATTTACGCCCCGATCGAGGCGGAAAAACCTCGAATTTAACGCTCGACCGAGAGCGAGGGAATCGGAACACAGAGGAGCGAGGAGGAGACGATGAAGAAAATGACGAAGAAGACGAGGACGAGGCCGAGGCCGATCCGCGGGAGGCGCCTCGGGGCCGACGGCACTTTCGCTGCAACCCGACATTAGACGCGACTAAGCGACGACGACGACGGTCGCTCTTCGGCCTGCCTGACGGAGCCGTCACAACTGACAGCTGTCACAGGCCACCAGCTAATGCACGGCTAAGTTCGTGATTTCCTTCCGCGTTGCCCGCCCGGAAGGGGCGCGGGCCGAGCATTTCTGGCTCGGGGAACTTTTGTCACGGCTTGTTTTCACAATTAATTGAACAGCGACGGGCGGCGGCGAATGTGGGTCGTGTTTTCGTAGCCACGGGCTGTTTATGCTAAGGCAACAACAACAACAACAACAACAACTCCAGCTGGCAACAACCACACGGGCTGACAAGCGTGGCAGCAGAAACGAAAACAGAGTCAAGAACCGAGCAGCAAAAAATAGAAATTAAATTTTAATCTTCCCAATTTTCCCAGCTACTTCTTCTTCGCGTTTTTGCTCCGAAATATTTTCTCACATTTAGTGCTAGATTCATGGTTTTTTGTACTATTTCTGATGTTTTTTTCTCGTACTGCTTTTGCAATTTTATCTCTTACAATTTTTCCTCTCCCTTTGTTTTTAACTTGTCTGTGATTTTTTACCACTTTTCGTGCTATTTCTTACAGTTTGCTCGTACTATTTTGACTATTATTTGCCTCCATTCTTCGTCTAGCCCGGTGCCACTCCCTTCCAGCGCAATTCATCACATGTTCTCCCCTCCCCTCTCCTTCTCGCCCCTCCTTCGCACTTCTGGCCTCCCGCCTCATGTCTCGCATTCCTCGCTCGGAGGTCGAAGCGAAATATGAATGATTATATGAATAACGATCGGAGTTTCTCATCGAACCCTCAGTTGTCGGCTCCCACCGCCTTCGCCTTGCCTTCGTCTCTTTCGTCTCCTCCACCCTCTCGCCTGCTTCGCCTCCTTCGCCTTCGTGATCGCCTTCCCTTTCAGGTTCTGGCTCCGAGTCTGGTTCAGGTTCGACTCCGGCTCCGATTCTGCTCGTGCTTGTCTTCGGCATCGCGGATTTGGCGGATTAGTCAGGCTTTGGAGCGAAATCGGAATTATAGGAATTCTCGAAACAGAGCGAGAGGGCGGCCGATCGAGAGCGGGACGGACGGGCGGACGGAGGCGAGGCGAGGCCAGGCGAGGGTGGAGGGGTCGAAATTATTTAGCGATGCGGCAAATAAAATGCGAGATGACAGTTTAATTTTATGGTCTGTCTCTGCGGATCATTTTATGAGTTTTATGGGAATCTCCTCGTTTCGCTGCCCCCTGCCCCCTGCCCCCTCCCGCACCGTCCCCATCCTCCCTCCTCCGACTCGTCCTGGGCTCCTCTCGGTGGCGGAGTCGGAGTCGGAGTCGGCAGTCGGAGTCGGCAGCCGAAAGGGAGCAGCGAATGGGATTTTTGCTGCTGCTCCGGGTCCGCCAGGAATTTGGGGAATTTTCGCCCCCCGTCCTGCCCAAATTTAATTAATTTAAGGCGGCGTTGCCACCTGGCAGACGGGACTGGGACTGGGCCGGGCTGGGCTGGGCTGGGCGATGGTGGTTGGACGCCATTTTGTCTGCGGTCCGGCGATGCCAACGAACGAGGCGGGCGACAATAAAAACGACAACAACAACAACAACAACAACAACAAACAATGGTTCCTTAAGCAGCTCATCAACGCAAGGCTGCGCTTATCAACAGATCGTAAAAAATAAATGACAAAAAACTAACGAAACGAAACTAAACAAAGCAAATGCGGAACGACAATAACTAGAACGACAACGACAACAACAACAACAACAACCAAAACAACAGGGGCCAACAGTAGGCGAGAGCAAGAACAACATTTGGTAGGGAGGGAAGGGTGCAAAGGACAAAATGGCCGCCGTCGCTAATCACCCAAATATCCCGTGAAATCAACCCTCGACCTCGAGGACAAACAACCAACCCCTTCCCTCGCCCCTCGCCCCTCGCCCCTCGTCCCTCGACCCACGACCTCGTCGTCCTTCGTCGTCCTCGGCCGACCTGTTTTTGACATTTAAAAAACATTTAGGAGAAAAACAACAAGAACAACATCAACGAGAGCCATCGCCATCACGACAATTACAACAATGAAACTATGACTGTGGCAACCCTTAAGTTCTATTGACAGGCAGGCTACTTGTTGTTGTTGTTGCTGTTGCTGTCGAAATGCGTGAAATATTAATGATGGTGATTAGCGAGCAAGTTGCCATGGACAGTGTTGTTGCTGTTGCTGTTGCTGCTGTTGTTGCTGAGTAGTTTATTCTAATAGGCCGGGAGTGCAGCGAGGAAAACAAAAAATCCCCAGCCACATGGGCCGGCACGAAAATATATGAATAATAATAAAAATATATATGTGGAAAAGTTCGGCTTCACTCGCCAGGGGTGCCAACGGCGCAGAAACTGGGCCACGCCGCAACAACAATAACAAAAAAAACAACAACAACAACTACCACTACTACTACTACTGCTTACTACTACCACAAGCACTGTGTCGGCTGCGACTACCACGTCTGGCGATAATCATGACAAAACGGCAATAATTTGACAGCTGCTTGCGCCGAGCTGCCCAGCAACGGCCCTCGCCGGGGCGTGGCAGGCGCCGCCCACCCACTCCCTGGCCAGCGGGCAATTAATCAAAAAATCACCCGGCATTTAAGACGGGGTCCGAGGGCCGAGACGAGCGCCCAAAGGGTTGCCCGGTTCGATTGTGTTTTCCTTGTTGTTGCTGCTGCTGCTGCCTCTTCTGTCGCAAATCTAATAAAATATTTAAATTTCGACTGCCCGAACGCCATTCGTTTGCCCGACCTCGCGCCCTGCCGTCGCCGCCGTCTTGTCGTAGTTTTCGCTGTCGCCGTCGCCGTCGCCTCGCATTTGACATGCGAACACTCGGCTGTCGCCTGGGCCAGCGCCGCCCATTAATTTGAACGCACGCCCCGACCTCGGCCGCGCCCCGCCCCGCCTCCTCCAGCTGCTCCACTGCCGACCCCCCCGCCTGCGGCCCACTCTGAGGAGCTGCTACGCATGAGGAGCCCTGGAGGGGAGTCGAGGAGTCCGGGGAAGTCGTCGACGAGGGCGCCATTTTTTCTCACACGCTTCCGCAGCCGCAGCCCAGCGGTCCGTGAAGAAAAATGTCCCAAATGGCGCCTGGAGGAGGGGAGCGAGAGAGGGAGACGTTGACGTTGGCCTGGGGCGACCGAGGGCGACGGAGGGCGTGCGCGGGCCCGAATTGGCTGATTTAATGGCGGCCTGCCGTCGTTTCCAGGGCTGCCCGGGCCGGAGCCACGAATTCGGGCCAAAACGCAGTAACCGAGATTTATGGACTGCTGCGGCAGGGGGAGGGGCCGTTATTTGAAGAGAGTTGCAGCGGAAACGGAAATAAAATTCGGCGGAAAGAAGTGCGCATTTCTCCCTCTCCCTCTCCCTCCTTCCGCGCTTCCGCCGCTCCTCCTGGGAGTTTCCTCGACTTCCTTTCGAGGAGTGCAAAAAGGCGTGAGAGGGAAATACAGAGCGAGAGGTGGGAGCGAGGGAGCGCGAGGGGAGAAGGCGGGTTTTATTTCGAGGGTTTAAATGTCAGACTTTAATCTGTCAAGGGCTGAGTGTGTCCAATGGCGAGGAGCGTCCCGAGGACCGGACTCGGGCCCGACGGACGGCGCGACGAATCGATTCCGGGACGCGGAGTCGGCGAGCGATCGGGAGACGGCGACGAGCCCGGGTACCTGCCGCACATCGCGAGCACGAACACGAACACGAGCGCGGGCACCGGACACAACACGATCGACGACCACGACCACGGCGGCGACGAGGAGCGGAGAGACGGCGATTCCTGGAAGGACGCCCGAGGTCCGGGGCCCGGCCCGAGCCGAAGCTCGAGGCTCGAGCAATTGTCTGCGGCGGAGCGCGAAGGCAATAAAGTCATCAATCATTGACAGTTGCAGAAATGTCAAAAATCAGTCGACGGCACGCCGAGCGACCGGGCCAGGCCGGCGACGGACGCGATCGAGGTGGTGTCGAGAGAGGGAGGAGCGGGAGGGACGAAGGCGATTGCGAGCCGAGGACGAGGACGAGGAAGGCAAGGGCCGCATGCAAATCTGAGAAGCCGTGGATTGCGAGTTTTCCGAAAATGCGTTTCCACTTAACGACTGCTCGCCAGCGATATCCACTGTTTTCTTTTTCTTCTCGTTGTCCTACTCGGTGTCGGCCCCGGAGCGAGGCAGGGCGAGGCGAGGCGAGAATAATTGGCTCCACTTTCCGCGCCTGGAGAGCGCGGAGAGAGCGAGGGGGGCGAGCGAGGTGCAGCCACTGAGCACCGCCCGCCCGAGGCCCCTCCGGGCGGCGGAAAACTTTTGCCAAGCAGCAAAAACGCAGCCAACGACGCGGCCCTGGCGCCAGGCAGACCGTA
The DNA here is from genome assembly GCA_947389925.1 of Coelopa pilipes. Taxonomy (NCBI): domain Eukaryota; kingdom Metazoa; phylum Arthropoda; class Insecta; order Diptera; family Coelopidae; genus Coelopa; species Coelopa pilipes. Next base: position 11,091,946 of record OX376697.1, read on the forward strand.
ATGAGACCGGAACCGGTCGCCAGCGCCGCCGGAAGCCGGGCCGGCGAGCAGAGGGGGGACGGGAGGCGAACAGAGGAGTGAAGGAGAGCAGGAGAGGAAGAAGGGAGGAGCAGCCGAGGGCGGTGCAGCAGCAGTGCCTGCAAAGTGGAGTTATTATTTTTCATGGAGCATGTTAATGAGCCCCGATTAGGTCGTGTCCGACGACGGCCCTTCGCAAGCCCAATTAGAGGCCACGCCCCCAACCCTGCTCCAACCCTCCTGCGGAATTCTTCTGCTCTTTTCTGGCGAGCGGCGCAGTCGGGAGGAGACGAGGGACGGAGGACGGAGGACGGACACGGGTGAACTCGAGGACGTCGTCGCCGCAGCGCAGAAGGCGTTAATGAACAATCTTGTACTTTGTCAGCTTCAACGGCAGCCACAACGCGATGACAACACTTTCATAACAACAACAACAACAACAACAACAACAACGACAACAACAGCAACAACAGCAGCCCCTGTATTTTCAACAAAAACAACGTCAGCCCGAAGAACAACTACATGGACAACTGATGCAGTGGAAGGATGTGGAGCGAAAGGCGACGAGAGAGGGCAGGGAGGGAGGGGGCGAACGCGTTGAATGCGGCCGCCACTAAGAGTGGGGCGGGGCGGGGGCGGGGCGAGGGTGTGAAAAGCGAGTGCATTTAATAAACACTCGCTCACAAACAAGCGAACAACAATCGCTCTCGTCCACACTCACGCCGCCTCGGACATGGACATGGACAGCGACACCGACACTGACACTGACACAGACACAGACACACACACAGCGACCGACGCCGACACAGACACAGGCCGAGGGACGGACGCCGACCCCGCCGGTGACACCCGGAGCAGACGTCGGCCGGACCGGCGACCGGACGGACCCGCAGACAGGCCGCGGGGGGCGGGAAACGAGAGGGAGAGATCGAGGGAGCGAGGGGGGAGGTGGATAGCTCGGGGGGCGGGAGTGGGAGGGAAGTGGGAGGGAAGTGGGTGGCGGGGCCGGTGGTCGGGGGCGGCGCCTGCCCGGGCCGTTCCTGCTACCGTTTATTTTCGTTGCTGTTGTTGGAAAACAGACCGAACGCGGACGACGACGACACGACGAGCGATCGCATGTTGCCCTCTCTCTTTCTCCTTTTTCGCACTCGTTTTGCTCTCTTTTTCGATTGCAAAAATGGAGTGAACACATGGAGGCGAGAGAGAGCGAAAAGAAAACTAAAAAACAAAATCATCCTGCTCTCCTTCCATGGTTTAATTAAACGCTGCACATTTCGATTTTTCTACTTGTTTTTCCGCTTGTTTTTGTTTGGTCGTGGTGCAGTTGTTGTTCCTGTTATGTGGTTGTTCCTGTTGTCGTTGTTGCTCCGTCCCAACTCGCCTCTGCCCCCCTCCTTTCCAGATCGATCCAGTCGAACAAAAGCCCGAGGACCGAGGGCGAACACGTTTGATTAACGCCATTTTGTGGCGCTCTCCAGGGCTTGTGGTCGGAGCTGGGTTTAATGTGTACAACAACGACAACAACAACAACAACAACAACAACAATACCAACACCAACAACTAGTACATTAACACCAACAGCAGCAGCAACAACAAGAGCTGCTCCTACTACTACGACTGCGAGGACAACAAAAAGGGAGCGAAATTGCGGAGTAAAACGTGAAGTGAAGGAGTTGTCGAGGGCTTTTGTGTAGTTGTTTTTGTTGTTGTTGTTGTTGTTGTATTCAGTAATGTCCTTGTCGTCGTCGTTCTCGTTATCGTTGTAGTTTTTTCATTATTATTATTATTACTATTGTTGTAATTTTTGTGAAATTCTCTTTTGCCATCGTTGTTTTCGGCATTGAAATGAGTGGCGCAATTTTAAAGCAATTATTGGTGGCTCCCGCTTCCTCCTCTTCCCCGCCCTCCCCTTGGCGCGGTGCAACCGCTATTGTTGTTGTTTTGGTTGTTGTTATTGCTGCCGCTGCCGTTTATTGTCTTCCCTCTCGATGTAATTGTTGTTTTCATACTTCTCCATCGCTCTTGCGTAGAAACTTTTGCCATAAAATTATGTAAATCACGAACGTAATGCGGATGAACTTTGGGGAGCACCTTGGAAACAACAACAACAACAACAACAGGGACTATTGCGACAGACAAAAAACCCCAACCAAGTTGTGAATATCAAAAAGAGCAAGCGAAAAACGTTTACGTCGAAGCACCCGTTACGGCTTCATCGCAGGCCTTTCGACGACTTTTGTCGGTTCGTCCTTCGGCTCGAGGAGGCCCCGAAGCCCTCGCAGACCTCCAGCGGAGCCTCCAGCGCAACCCCAGCTCGGGATTGGGGCGAATCCCGGCCTACCCGGGCCACAGACGCCGTCAAATCCCGCTCTGGTTCAGTCTCGATTTCCCTGATCCCTGATCCCTGGCCGCTCGCAGCGTGCGAGTGAGTGAGTGAGCGGATGTGAGCGAGTGCTTGAGTGTTTGCGTTGGTCCTGCGCCGCTCGGCGGCTGCGGCTGCGGAAGCTGCGACACGTGTCTCGGCGTGATTGGGTTTTGATTTATTCCCTCGAGGAGGGCGGGGCGGAGTGGGGTGAGGAAGGAGAGGCGAAGAGCGGTGTTCAATGAGCCGTGGCCGTGTTTGGACGTGCGTCAAGGGCCCTCGGCCCGGCCTGGCCCGGCGGCGGACGCGCGGCTCGGCGGCCACTTGACGCTGGAGGTGCGAAGTGGCCGAGCGCGAGAGGGAAGTCGGACCGAGTGGCGACGACCCCGGCCGAGGGTCGCCGGAGTTTAATTAAAAGTCGAAAAGCGATCGCCTCCAATTGGAAAATTGAGTTGTTGCCTCGTCGGCGGTCGGCGGGCGGCGTTTTTGAAGACGTCTCGGGCCGGCCGCGGAGATGCCGGCGAAAATCTGCTTGGTAATCGCGAGTATCTCGAGCGAGCCTCGGCCGGCGAACGTATCGAGTGCGTCTGTGTCTGGATCGGAGACGGCCGCAGGGATCGAACAGCGATCCATCATCGGACCCGGGCGGCGTCCGTCGATCGCCGGTCGTCGGTCGTCGGCCGTCCATCCGTCGATCTGTCGGGCGCCGAGTTACATTTTAATTACTTTCCAATGATATGCGGTTTTCGAGATGCCGCCCGAAAAATCCGCCGCCCCTCGGTCCGCGCTCGTCGTCGGTCTTCGTGCTCGGATTCGGGGCTCATTTAACGGATATCAAGTCGAATATCTCTCGAGTACACGTCGCATTCCGGACTGGCCACCGAGTCCATCTCTGTCTGTCTCTATCTACCTGTCGCCGTCTCTTTCGCTGTCGGTCCCTCGGTCCGCGTTCCGTGGACCGGTTCCGCGGATCTGGCTGTGAAACGCGCGCTTCGGACTCGAAATTAATTTCCCAATACTTCTATCTCACAGATTAACCAAACACATCCACTGGATACATTTCATCTTAGTCGCGGCCCCAGCCCCAGCCTCAGCCTCAGTCTGGGTGTCGCCGTCCATCCGTCGAAGTTAATAGAATGACAAATCGCTACAAATTATTTCCATCGAATTTCAACGCGTCGTTTTAATTAAAGACTGAAGCCAACTGCAGAAACCACGCACAGACCCCGCCGTCGCCGTCGTCGTCGTCAACGGAGACGCCGGCGGGGACCGCGACGACGACTCCAACGACGGCGGCAGGTAGTGCGAGGGACTCGCCGTGTTGGGGCCGCGTCGCCGGACTCCGTTAATGAAGCCCAGCGATAATCCATATTAATGAGCGATTTAGAGGCGAACGAGGAAAATATTCAACAGCTAAAACGACACACAAAACCGAGTCCGCGAGATTCCGAGGGACTCCGGGAGACTCCGCGAGACTTCGGGAGCCTCCACCGGGCTCCGCAGAGGCGGGCGCTCGTTGCATTCACTCGAGGTAGAGCTGGGCGAAGTCGGTGGTGGTGGCGGCGGCGGCGGCGATGTCGGAGTCGATGACGAGGTCGCCCGATCGACGCCGAGGGAGACGACACCGGGTTAATCCGGCAGCCACCGCCCGCCTCGGACTCCGGCTTAGCCAGCGGCCCATCGAGCCCTGTTTTGACGGCCTCCGATAATCCGCCGGATCGACTTCGACTTCAGCTTCGACCCACAGACACAAAAGCGCGACTCGAGGGCGGACTCGGAGTCGGTGGCGAGCTCGGGTTTGGGTCGTAAAGGGCTTGGGCGCGGGTCACCTGTCGGCGCGCCCCGGAGCCGAGAAATTCCCACGAGGCGGTGCCGAATTCGGCCCGAGTCGGAGTCGGAGTCGGAGTCGGAGTCGGTCGGAGAGGGTTCGAAAGGGTTCGGTTCGGCTGAGTTGGACTTACCGGTGTGGGTGCGCTTGTGGATCTTGAGGTTCTCGCTGCGGGCGAACACCTTGCCGCAGCCGGGGTGGGGGCAGGCGAAGGGCTTCTCGCCGGTGTGGACGCGGATGTGGTTGACCAGCTTGTACTTGGCCTTGAAGGGCCGTCCGTTGCGGCTGCACCCGATCCAGAAGCACGCGTGCGTCGTGCACTCGGGCCCCCCGACGTGCTCCACCGTCAGGTGCGTGACGATCTCGTGCATCGAGTGGAAGATCTTGTTGCAGGTCTTCCGGCCGGCGGGCCCCACCGGCTGGTCGGGGTCCACCCAGAGGCACTGCATCTCCTGCTTGATGGCGGCGGCCGCCGACGGCTGGTGGCGCATGTACCGCAGGAAGGCGCCCGCGCCCGCCGGGTGCATCGCGGACATCGCCGCGTGCTGGTGGTGGGCGGCGGCCGCGTGGTGGTGGACCGACGGGAACTGCTGGGCGGCGTGGTGGGCGTACGGGTGGGCGTAGTCGGAGGCCCCGGCGATGCCCATCCGCATCTGGTGGTGCTGGTGGGCGTGCGCGTGGGCGTGGGCGTGGTGGGCGGCGTGCGCGTGGGCGTGGTGCGTGTGGAACGGGTGGTGGTTGCCGAAGGGCGAGGCCGACGCCGTCAGCTCCGCGTGGTTCACGTGCGACGCGGGGAACGTGGGGAACAGCATCGAGTCGGCGGCGCCCGCGGCCGACGACCCGCCACCGACCACCGACGACGTCGCCGCCGCCGCCGCCGACATGTAGTCGTTGTCCGAGCGGCGCGCGCCGAGCAGGAAGTCGCGCGAGGCGTACGCGGAGCCCAGCTGCGAGTTGAAGTGGCCGTAGCCCGAGTTCTGGTAGGCGGCGGCGGCGGCGGCCGTCGCCGAGGCCGACGCGGAGGCCGACGCCGAGGCCGAGGCGGATGCGGGCGAGGACATGTCGCTGGAGTTGCTGATCGACATCGAGGACGACATCAGGGCGGCCGAGTCCAGGTGCTGCTGGTGCTGCTGCTGCTGTTGCTGCTGCTGCTGCTGCGCGCTGCCCACCAGGTCCGCCTGCTGCTGCTGCTGCTGCTGCTGCTGCTGCGAGCCGGCGGTCGTCGGCGACATGCGGAGCCCGTACGAGGCCAGGTGGTGCTGCGAGGGGGTCGAGGGGTCGATGAAGGCGTTCATCATCATCTTGAGGCCGGGTCGCGGTCGATGGCGGTGGTCGAAGGACGACGAGGTCGGTGCTCGGTTCGCCTAGTCCGAGCGAGGAGCGGGTTCGGTTCCGGTTCCGGAATCGGAATCGATCTTATGTCGTGATTTCGTTTCAATTCTGTGTTTGCTTGTTTTTCACTTAGTTTGCTTCACTTTGTTTGGCTTTGCCCTGTTTTGTTTGGTTGGCGCCACTGGGTTCTGTTCACACACACTCGCACTTGCACTTGCACAGTCACGTCGCAGTCGCAGGACGAAGGACGAAGGAGGCTCCTTCAGCGGAGGTCGGGGCGCCCGGGCAGTCGCGGCTGCGGCGGTCGCGGCGCGGATCCGATCACGGCTCGCCCTCTGGGTTCGATGCTTGGCTCGATCGATCGATTGATCTGTCTGTCTGTCTATCGGTCGATGGGATTCGCTTCGGTTCTACGGCGATGTCGTTGACGTGGTCGATGCCGATGACGATGACGGTGTCGAAGTCGAGGTCGATGTCGATGTCGCTTGCGAACAGCATGCACGCTAGACTTTCCGACACGAGATTCGCAGCAGGACTGAAGACTCCTGAAATTCTAGCTCGGCGATCTCGCTGTTCGCCGCTCACATGCGGCGGCCGTGGTGGTGGTTGTTGTTGCTGCTCGTCCCGTCCCGCGTGCTGGATGCGTGCGAGTTGTTGTTGCGCGTGCAGCGGGATTCCATATGCCACATACAGGGACGCCTCGGCACTGAACCCGAGTGCGACACGACGCGGCGCGACGGCGCGAGCCACCCGACGAGCGCAACACACACACGCACCACGCCATGCGCCAGAGCGGGACGCAGCGAGCCGGCCGGGCGCGTGACGGCGACGACTGCCCGACGTGCGCGAGCGAGGGAGCGAGAGGGCAACGGCGGCTACCTGGGCATCGGAGCGGCTCAGCTAGAGGCGGCCGTGGTGAGTTCAGCGCCTGCTGTGGTGAAAATCGTCGCCCGGGTGCGAACGAGAGGACGACCAACAATGGCGCAGGGTGGCTGGCGGCGCGAGAGCGAACGAGATGGCCGGAGCGACGGCCGGAGTCCAATTGGACTGCGTGTAGCCGAAATCACCTCGAGAGAGACGGATATAGGACTGGAGCCGAGGAGTGGAATGAGAGCGGGCCGCGTCCCGGGAGGCGTGGTCCACGCGCTCTCTCTCGTTCTCGCCACCGCGCGCGCCGTCGCTGCGATGGTGGTTAACAACGCGACAACAACCACGGCAGCGAAGCCAGAGAAACCGCTCCGGCGACTCTGGCAACAACAACGAGCTCTCACCTCGCGCAGGGGGCGTGGCCTGCGACCACGTCGCTGTGGTTGTGGGGCCCGCCGGCGCATTGTTGTTGCCGCGCCGCCCGGGCCGCATTTGGCAAGCGCCGCATTGGACGCGCCAACAACAACCAATCGCCGCCTCTGCGCCGCCGCCGAGCCTGCGACGCGCGCTCGCCCTGATTAATTGGCGGCGTTTAATCGCCAGCCGTCGCCTCCTTCCGCGTTGTTCTTTCCACGGCCCCCACCTCGCCGCGAAGGAATTTTAATAAAATTAATTAAGTGCCAAGAGCGCCCCACGGCCTCCATCGGCCGCCCGGGTCCCGGCGATTTCACTCATCAGCCCCGGCCCCGGCCCCAGCCCCTCGCCCTCTTTGCTGCGGCCATTCGACAGTTGACAGCTCTTGTTGCATCGGCCTCCGCCTCGTGTGCCCGCGGCGTCGTCCGCGATTGTTTGGCTGGCAATTAATCGCGGCTCGGCGGTGTCGGCGGCCGCCATCTTGGCCGGATCGCGCGTTGGCAGCTCTCGACACTCGCACTTTTCGCCGCCGCGTCCGTCGATGCAGCGCCGTCCCGCCCTCTCTCCCCATCACGCGGCGCTCTCTTTCCGCGAGGCGCTGTCGCCGTCGCCGGCCTCCGCTGGCCATAATTCATCGGAGCCGTCCACCAGTGGCGCGATCAGCTGTTCGTCAGAAATAATGAGCTCCTTGAGTGACGTTTATTGGCGTCTCTTCCGGCCGGCCGCGGCCCACCCCCCGCCACTCGCCTTCGACCCCGACAACCCTCGGCCACCAGCCGCGCCAAGTGGAGCGTGTGGCCGAGGCACCGACGGGGGTGGGGGACGCGGGGTTGGACGTGGAGTCGAGGTGTGAAGGAATCGTTGGGCAGCACGGAATCAACGGGCGAGGGCCCAGTTGAGAGGGCTCGAAATGCAGCCAGAGAAGGAGGAGTCGGAGTTGGACATGAGTGGAAACCGGGTGATTTTCGGCCTGGACTAGAAGTCGAGAAGTGGGGCGCCCGGGCTGACGGTGGATTCGGAGCCCTTTCCCTTTCCGACTTTCCGAATTCCCCTCACTTCAGCCCAAACGAAGGCTCCTCGCACTCCTCTTTGCGCCCTTCCTTGGTCGTCCCACCGTCGTCGTCCCGAACGCGAACGCGAACCCGGTCGAACCCGATGTCGCGCTCAAACGCAGTGGGCAGCTCGCCCGGGGACCTCGAGGAGCGGACACGCGGAGCAGCGGGGGGCGCGCCGGGACGTCGCGGACCGCCGGAGGGCGCTGCCGGTGCCTGTTGACACCAGGGACGCCTCCTCACGGGAGCACGCGAGAGCAGCAAAAGTAAGCGGCGAAAACTGGAGTCGGCCCAACCGAGCAGGAGAAACAGGTCAATCGAGCAGGGCGAGGGCAGTGGAGGCAGAGGCGGGCAATCGGGAGAGGGAGCGGGGCGAACGGTTGCACTTGTGGTTTATTTACAAATGCAATCCAACCGCAATCGCCCACTGTCTGGCCGGGCAGGGCGGGCATCTGTCGGATGCAGATGCCCGGCTGAGATGGGGATGGTCGGGGGGCGTGGAGGGCGGGGTCGCTGCTCAATCGCCTCGCCTGACGATTGAGGAACTCCTGGTACAAGTCGAATGCCGATAAGTTGATCCTCCCAACGGAAGAGCAAGCCAACAACAACAACAACAATTACTGGAATGATTTCCTCCGTCCGACCGCACAAATGTGAAGAGGAGAAAAAATCAAAACACAACAACAACAACAAGCGAGCGAGCGAGCGGGTTCTGTTTACAAACTTACAGCTCAACTGTTGCAAATAGAGCCGATAATCCAGCCCAGGTATCGGTCGGCTCGGGACGCGCAACAGCCGCAGCCACCACAACCACTGTCTCCCTCACCTCGCCCTTCCTCCCTCCCTCTCTTTCGCCACCTACCTCTCCCTCCCTCTCTCTGCCTCTGCCCCACTCCGTGGCCTCCGCCCCAGGTGTCAATTCGCAAATATTTACCCAAGCCGCGTTGTCACGAGCGACGCCCCACGCCCTCGCCCCACGCCCTTCGCCCCTCTGCTCGGCCCCCTCCCGGCGACCGCCCTGGGCCGCACTTGACTCACGCTGCGCGCACTCGCCTCCCGATTCGCCGTGTGCCACGCATTTCGCCTCGATTTTCAGCAACAACATCCAGAGCTACAACAACAACGCACACCCATCTTCGACTTGTTTTCGTTTTCGTCGCTGTTTCGTTGCTGTTTCGTCTCTGTTTTGCAGTTGTTTTTGATTTTTCCGGTTTTGGGTTTCGGGTCAAAAAGTCGCCTGTGATGATTTTTGCAGTTGTTTTTCTTGCTTAACACACGGTTGTTGTTGTTGTCGTCACCGATGGTCGTTTTGTGGTGGCTGCTGTTGTTGTCGCTTTTGGCGGCATTGTTGGTGGTTTCAGTGCGAATTGTTGCCAATTACAAGCGGGCCAATTGTCGGCACTCCAGGGACCGGACCGGGCCAATGAAGCCGTCACTTGGGCCACTCGGGAAAGGGCAAAGGAAGGGTGAGAGAAGGGGCCAGAGGAAGGGCCTGAAGAAGAGCCGGAGAAAGACCAGAGGCCAGAGGAAGAGCCAGAGCAGGGACCAGAGGGAGGGCGAGAAAAGGGGCCAGAGGAAGGGCCAGAGAAATGGCAGAAAAGCAACGCACGTCAGGGCCAGAGACGGGACTCAAGTAAGGACCGAGGATCATGGGAAGCCATTCGCTCGCCATGTGGCAGCCAAGCGAACTCCGATTGGACGTCGTCCGCCCGCGCACCGCCGACGCACGTCCTTGAGCCTCGACCGAGCCTCGCGAATCTCCGGGCAATCGGGTGGGCGGGGCCGACGACGAGCCGGTGATTTGCGTTTGCGAAACTCAAACACGGCTTCCGCAGAATAAACAACATTTGGAAGTCAATTTTTTTACAACGCCAGCGGGATTTCGACTCATAAAAACCAGATCTGCGACCGGCGACCTTCGTGCCTGCCTCCCTCCGGTCCGCCGTCCGTCCCTCGGCTCGGCCGACATGTGTAGGAGGCGAGGGCGACGGCCATTGTCGCAGGAAATTCACGCGAAGAGGGCGAACGAAACCCATAAACCGGGCCCGAGGGACGGACGTCGGCGGCGATATTTGCATGTCGTAAATGGCAGCAGCAGCTTCACAACTTTCTCCCGATCTGGGCGCAAGGACGCGGCCGGCCCAGGACGACGGTGTCCTGGAAATCCGCCACGGCTGCCGCTGCATTTCCGCCTTTCCGAGGAACCGAGCAGCGCAAATTTACGACTGCGACCGGCCGGGCCACGGCGCAAGGTCGGCGCGGCCGAGGAGCGGAGGAGGCGAGGCGAGGCGAGGGCCATAAACCGTGTGCCAGTTTACGACGCGGATCTCGCGGAGGCCGGGCAGGACCGGACGGGACGAGGCGAGGCGAGGTCCGCCGACCTACCTGTCGGGCCCGGGTCAGGCGTCCAGGCGTCCAGGAGTCAAGCGCAAAGGTAAACAAATCGAGGACGCGTCCGAATAATGGATCACAATGAATTGACTCCGTGTCCTGTTTGCCCGCCTACCAGGAATCAAGAAGTGATGCGGCACTAATTTTACACACCAACAGCAACACCAACAACAACAAGAACGAGAACAACATCGCCAACGCTGACAGCAACGACACCGATGCCACCATCGCCAGCGCTGGCTGCAGGATTTACAGCCGGGCCGAGGATTTACAAGCGGTTTACGAGCCGATTCCAGCAGCTCGCCCTCACCTCTCTCATCGCTCTCTCACTCCCTCACTCTGTCCCTGTCTCCCTGTCACGCCTGCAGGCGGGCCCGCGTTGTTTATTTATTTACTTGTGGGCTCGAGCACGGATCCGAGGCGATCGATCGAGCGGCGAGCGATCGCAGGACGAAATCGATGCCAATAAATAATCCGCAGATCCCGGCCCACGCTGGACGGCGGAGGACCGATGGAGGGATGGTCGGATGGATGGGTGGTTGGGTGGACGGACGGGCGGACGAGCGGATGCTGGTTCCGAGGGCTCTGCGCCGAGCCCCGGCCTGTGTTTACACGACTCTAATTGAGGTCCTGCAGCCCGGCCGATGCCGTCTTCATTTCCTCGTTCGCCCTCCGGCCGTCCGTCCGTCTGTGCGTCCTGCGCCCGCCCGGAGCGCGTTGACGTCTCTGTTGAGAAGTCGGAATCGGAGTCAAGTCGTCGACTTGTGGGCGGGTCTCGTACCTGCCGCCTTCGCGGCCACTTCTCGGGAAGCGACGTCGCCGGAGCGGTCGGAGTTTTCCCACTTTATTGGCCGCCTTTGTTGTTGCCATGTTGGCGGTGTTGTTGTTGCTCTTCCATCCGTGCTGTTCCTGTGCCTTGCGCAAAATCATTGGCCGTTGCTGTTGTTGTTCTCAGGCCGCGTCGAATTCCCGATTTTGTCACAGCGAGGTCACGTGAGCCCTAAAAAAGCCTCGTAAATCTTTTTATACCACTCGCTCGCACTTCCTCCCTCTCCCTTCCCCGCACGCCGCGGCAAACACTCGCTGCATCACGAGGTTAGTGTAAAAAATAATTTGTCGTAAATTTTTATTTCGTTCCGCTGGAAATCGCAGGAATCCAGTCCTGCCGCATTCCTGGAACCTCGGCCAGGACGACGGTGGCGAGGACTCCGGCTCCGGCGGGTTGCGAAAGGGTTCCCGGAACCCCTGCCACCGGTGCTGGCCAACTTCGAGCGACCGCCTCAACGGGCTCCTCGACCACGGCCTCGACACGACCGGCGACTCGGCCACCAGGGACTCGACCGCTCTCAGGCTCTGCCCCTCCCCGCCATCGTCGTCCACAATGAGCGGACTCCGCGCCCTTACCTGTGGCCGAGCCCGAGCCCGTGCCTGATCCTGATCCTGTCCCGTGTCAAAGTCAAACTCCAGCCCGGCAGCTCACGCCTCCCGCCGACGAAATCCGCAGCCGCCCACCGCCGACCGACGTGCGGTCCGAGCAAGTGCCGTTAAGACTTAATTAGCGGATTAGGAACCGCTGCCAACTGCCAACAGCCAACTGCGAACTTCCCGGGAAACAAGTCGCCGGCCTGACCCCGGGGATTTGGCCAGCGAGCCCGCGCCCCGGCGCGAACAGCGGGACGGACAGGGCAGGACAAGTGATCGGCCAGGCAGCGGCAGAAGGACTCGAGGCGTCCGTCCGTCTGACCGTCCGACCGTCTGTGGATCGCCTCGGGCCTGGAGAGAGGGTTCCCTCGTCTGCCCAAACCACGACTGATTCTGGCTCTCGACGATCTCTCCGGCCATTCTCCGGGCGGATCCTCGCCGGTTCATCGCTCCCTGCCGCCAGCCTCGCCGCTATCTCAAAGGGATCGATCGCTCATCAAGCTCGCCCTGCAGCTTGATCCACGCCGATCCCTGGATCCCTGGACCCTTCGTCCGCTCGACCCATGGCTGCTCGACCTCTGGAGCCTCGACCTCTGGCTCCCCTTATCGGGCATCTTACAATTTTATTAGTCAACGTTTTGTCGCCGCCGAGACGTGGCGGTCGAAACTCGAGCCCGGTTTAAACAAAGCCGCCACTACAGCCCAGCACAGCCCATCTCCCTCTCACACTCGCTTCTCTCTCTCTAGTTTTTCACAGACCTTCACCTTTCCCTGACCCCGTCCCGGTCCCTTGTTTTTGTTTTTGTTGAAAAATTGGCTTTTGTCTCATATTTTCTCGAATAAATTTCCCAAATATTCCTTTGTAGTCGCCTTGTTGGCCTCTCCCTCTAGCCTCTGTCTCTTTCTCTCTCAGCTCCGCGTCCCCAGCGGTTATTAATACCTCTCGAGATCTCTATCGTCTGGCATAGTTAACAATTATTAATTGGTCATAACATTTATCAACTCTGCATTTAGTGTTCTCCGAGCCTCGTCCTCTCTCCCTCCCGCGCCCCTCCACCGCTCTGCCTCTCTGGGTCTCTGTCTATCCCGCTTCGGTGGATGTGTGGACCGCGACCAGAGGTGGAAATCAACATAATATTCACATAATTTTCCGGCTGCTCCGGAGGATCGTCTGGGGCATTTGATTGCCTCGCCGACTCGCGACGAGGGGCGTCTGGCATCTGAATGTCCACGTGATTGGATTTCAATTGAGCGGGGTGGCAGCGAGCGGGAGCGAGAGCGAGAGCGAGATGTTAGGCGATCATATGGATCAGTCATTTGATAGCTCGGTGGGCAGAAAGTCGGCGGTAATGGCCGGATTCCCACACGTTTCCGATGCGGAAACCCAAGACAAGCCGGACAGAGCGCAGAGGGCGGAGAGGAAGCCGCCGAAGGGACGCCAGCCGCCAGCCGCCAACTCGAGCCCCGATCCTTCCACAATCCATCAGGTCGATTCGAGATCCTCCGACGATCCTGAGACGCTCCAGTCTTCATCTGGCCAGAGTCGGAGTCGGAGTCGAAGTCGAAACTCCTTCGCATTGCCTCCGATTGACTCATTAATTATTTCTCGAAAACCAAAACTAAATACCATTAATTTACCCATAAACCAGAAATTTATGAAAGCACTCGAAAATTTGTATAACTCCCAAAGATGATGATGACGATGACGACGACGACGACGACGACGATGGTGATGATGATGGTGGTGGTGGTGGTGACCGCTTTGGCCGTGTCTACGCATAAAAATCACATAAATCGTATTCGGGAGAACAACAACAGCAACAACAACAACGACGACGAGAAGATCGCACGAGAGGGAGAAAGAAATAAAGTCAACGATAATAAATGATGGCGCTTAAAAGTTAAACAAAATCAAAGCGCCATCAAAAACGACACAAAATCTGACAAAAATCTGGACTCATCTGATTTTGATAACGATCAGTGGAGTCGGGGAATAAACGACCATAGATCGACGGCCACGCGGACGGACGGACGGACGGACAGCCGGCCGGGCAGGCGGACAGAGACAAGGAGAAAAGGAGACATTAAAGCGAATAAATGAGCGGGACGAACGAGATTCTCATGGCTTGACATGCTTAAACGATTTTAGAGCTTGTTCTCGTCCGATCGTAAAAACACTGGCAGCCTCCTGACAGACAGACGGACGGACGGTCAGGCACTCGGACATTCAGCCAGACGGCGCGCGAGATGATCGGACAGGCGCAGACGACATCCTGCCCAGACGGCCGACGGGCAGGGGGCAGGGGGCGCGTCGTGGTTCGGCTGCATGGTGCAAACCCGAAGCACATCATTAATAATGTCGCAGCTCCGCAGCCTGGCCAGGATCCCACAGCCCGGTTCGGGCCCGAGGACTGCCGAGGGACAGGGCCGGAATATGATTTAGGGCTTTCGTTATGTTAATCGTAACGATCGTGCGAGATAAACCTGGTCTGGACCGCGTTCCGTCCGCCGGAGCCCGAGTCCGCGTCGCCAGAGGCCGCCGAGGAATTCGTCGAAGCTCGTCATCGCGACTCCTCTTGCCCGAGCTTCCCCTCTCTCTCTCTCTGTCTGTCCCTGACCCCGGGGGATGGCAGAATTTCGATTTGAACCTGGCCGGCAGGGAAGTGAAATTCGGCCAACTGGGGCCTGAAGGACTACTAGAGGGAGGAGATCGCGCGAGAAGGTCAAGTGGAATCGGTCGGTCATGTCCGAACTGGAGCGCGCCCCCGCCCCGGGCCCGGGCCCTCGTTGTAAATGATCGCCCCCACCCCTTCGCCGGGTGCCCTCGATCGGTATCGTGGAATCAATTACGAGTGAGGCCCGTGAATTGATGGCCCAACAGGTGTCTTCACACGATTCCGCTTAAGGCGGCCGAAGGTGGCTGAGCGCGCACAGCCCATCAACCACCACAACAACAACAGCAACAGCACAGCACTGCTCGCAGGACATTTGTCAAACGGCGAAGAAGCCGAAGAGGAGGAGGAAGAGTAGGAGGCAAAGGAGCAGCAACAGCCGATGCCTTCGATCCTTTTCATCGTCATCGCTCCCGATGTCTCGGTCATGGATTCGTCGGAAGACCAGGCGAAAGAATTTCCACTCCAGAACCCTGCGTCCCTCGTCTCCTCTCGCTCTCTCCCTCCCCCGCTCTCGGCCGTGCGGTTCCCCTGCCCGGTCTCGTCCCGGCCAGGCGTCCGGGCCATATTTTATGATTAATTAATTAAAACACGCCGTTCTCTCGGGATGGTTGCGCGCGCATGCGTCCTGAACACACACACACACACCCTCACAGGGCCGACCACAATCACTTGGACACGCCCTGCTCCGGTGTTGCCACATTCTTATTCCCATTGTTGTTGTTGCGTTGGTTCTGTTACGTTGGTGCAGTCGTTGTTTGAGCCCTTGGGCTCTCGGTTAATTAAATGATTGATGTTGATTTTATTTTCTGAGAGCTCTTCGAGGCGAAACCATTAGAGCGCGGCCGAAGCCTCTTTTGGCGAGCCAGCCCAGGGAGAAGCAGGGCGAGAACAGCAACAACCACAGGGACGATGGCGAGGAGAAGCCCACAGGCAGTGGAGGCTGGCGAGGGGCGTCGCCGTCGTAATTCCCAGCCTCGGAGGGCGGACAGTCGTGGCCAACGGACCGGACCGGAGCGGATCGAAGTGAAGTCATCACATGGGCTCCGGACGGCCCCCGTCCCCAGTCTGCGGCCCTGGCCCCGGGAATTCGCGGCGTTGCGAACGAGTCCACACTTCACGCCTCGCGCCGCCGCTCGATCTGGAGCAATTAGTCGGTAGTCGGAGGCCGACGGAAGCCGCCTCTGAACGATCGCGACACGCCCAGCCCTTGGGCCGCCGACCGCTGATCGCCGGGACGAAGGCGCTGATGGTCTGATGACGGGTGCAGGATTCGGTGGCGGGCGCAGGGCTCGGGGAGTGACCGCGTCCGTCACAAGCTGTTCTGTGATCTCAAGAGGTTCGCCTTCCCCCCCTCCCCCGACCGTGTCGGAAGCGGCGGCTCATTAAATTTAAACGTCTACAAGATAAGCGACACTTGTCCAGCAAATTGTGGAAACGTTGCGCCTGCGCACGCCGCACGTCTCGCCGTTGACACAAATGAAATTTATGTGCATTCGTTGCGGTCCAGCCACAGGCCACGGGCGACAGACCGCAGAGACCGAGCGACCGAGCGACAGACAGACCGACAAGCGACAGGCTCGCAGACAGCCGGACAGGACGGACGGACGGACCCTCGAAGTGTGTCACACAGGGAGCCCGATTAAGTGACAGGTTCCGAGATTGAGCACCTGAGGGACTCGGTCTCGATCTCGGTCTCGGCGACGAGGCGGGAGGGGTCGGAGGAGGTGAGATGAGGATCGGGCAGGGATTTCGAGTGGTTTCGACCGGTCAGAGGAGACGGCTTTGGGAGGTCGAGCTGGGGAGGGAAAATGCAATGCAATCAATTTTCCAGAACCATCAACTAAAATGTAATAATAAAAAAGCAATTTCAAGTCTCTCCGTCGGTGTGGGCGTAAAAGACCTCTGGTTGGCTGATGGAGGGACGTCATGAAGGAACGGCAACAACAACTACAACAACAGGGAACCGGACGATGGATTTTATTCAATCTCTCGAGCATTCAATCAAATGGACGAAAACAAATAAATTTCACGAGTTGCAACTTGGGATAATTTATGGCGAGGAACAAGAACAACAACGATGCTGATGCCGATGACTACAACAGCAACAGCAGCAGCAGCAGCAACAGCAAAGATGGCAACAATCAACACGGATCAACCACAACAACAACAATGAGAATGAATGACAGCTTGCCAAAGCGTCAACGTCAAGACGCTGCGTCAGTCCATCGACGTCCGTCCGTCCGTCCGTCCGTCCGTCCGCCTGCCGATGTGTGTCGATTGGTGCGGAGTCGAGCGAGGGGCTGCGAGTGTGGGAGGCCCGCAGTGGGGTGGGGTGGGGGAGTGGAGTGGGTGGGTGAGTGAGCGGGACAGGAGAGTAAATAAACAAAATAATAGACAACCCGCAGGCAATGACGAATTGCCGACCGACATGCGATTTGCTTGAGAAATTGAAACGGTTCAAAAATAGACGATGGGAGGAGGAAGCGAGCCGAACGGAACCTGGAACGAATTACAGCCAAGACACGTACACATGTGACGGCCAGGACGGACGGATCCGGCCAGGGAGCAGAGAAGGAACAGATCGCTAGGCGGATCTTCCCAAGGACAGCAGTCGACCGATGTCTGGGGAACGCGGGCAGAAACGTAATTGATGCAAAATTGGACTTCGGACGGACGGACTTCGGCCAGACCACTTGAACCGCGACCCAGATGGCCCTCAGCCCCGACTCTGCCTGCCCTTCGCCCCCCGACCGCCTGCCACCACCACCGCCACCGCCACCGGCATCGGCGACGCGGCGGCCTCGAAACCCTCATCGCGTCCCGTTCAATTGGCGGTGGAATTGAGTTGTTGCCCTCTCTATTGTTGCTGCTGTGTTGCCGCTTGTCATCAAGAGCAATTGTTCTTTTCCAGCCCGAGCTCGCTCGCTGTCATGTGCCCGATCCGACAAATTATGCAATTTGCTCGCTTATTGCACTGGACGACATTCGGGCTCCATCCGCCGTCCGGCTCCCGGCCGTCTCTTGGGCCTTGCGGCCTCCGTAATTCGCCGCCAGAGGGCTTATTTTCTCGCTTGATGACTCAAGTGGCCCGGGCGAGGCCTCAAGTGATGGGATGTGCTGTGATTGAGATGGGGCTGTGGGAGGGGTCGCTGTTCGGTCGCTGTTGTCGCCGGGGTTGGGGTTGTCGTTTTCTGGCCCACTGTGCGAGGAGAAAGCAATTCGTGTGGGATTTTCCCGAGACCGCGGTTGATGAAAAGTACATTTTTGTAAACATCGCACTGAGATTTTCAACCCCATCAAATTGCTTCAATACTAATGATTTTCCACAAGTTCTCCGTCACCCCCGCGTCCCCCCCACATCCAGCGATACCCTGGTGCCACCGAGGATCTCCGATGGCAATGGATTTAATTCAATTCAATTACAGAGACCTGATTTGCTGGCCGCGGCAGCAACAACTCGTCGCTGGACAGGGCAATCGAAATAATCCCATCGACAGCAGGACGACCTCCGACCGCCGGTTCCAGCCCACGCCCACACCCGGCCACGGCCCCGCCCCCGCCTCCGCTGGGCTGTCCACGCACTTAATTGTGACACTTTATTGGATTTTAAAAAGCGCCTTTTCGGGTAATTAAATTTCGCTCCGTGCGGCCGTCCCTCCGACGAGCCCGAGACTCCATTTGCTTTTGATTGAATTAAGCTCCGTTCCATTTAATAATAAACGCCCACGGTGACAACAACAGCAACAGCAACAGCAACACCACCACCACCACCTCGTCCACCAATAACATCAGCAACAACAAGGAGAAGGGCTCAGTGCGGACGGGGCTCCGGACGCCAATCTGGCGACACCGAGCGACGACTCGGGCGAGGGGGCGACGACGGAGGGGGCCTGCGACGAGGAGGAGAGCGAGCGAGATGCGAGATGGGAAGAGCAAGAGCAAGGCTCAGCGTGCGCGTGTGTGTGTGAGTGCGAGTGTGAGTGGTGGCTTTGTGTGAGTGGGAAAGTTCAATATCAGCGAGCGTCCCGTTGCTAAAGAACACAGGGTGCCTTCAGTGCTGCCAACACAGCGGCGGCGGCAGCAGCAACAGAGGCAGCGACAAAATAAAATCAACGGCAAGCACAACAACAAGCCACAATAGCAACAACGACAACAGCATGAGCAGCATCAGTTGTTGGTGGCCGGAATGTTGCTCCTTCCAGCGTTGACACTGATGACGACGACGACGACGACGACGAGGACGCCGACGATGACGATGACTCCGCGTGTTGTTGCTGTTGTTGTTAATGATGCCAGTGTTGCTCCTGGCCATCGTCTGTAAAGAGGACGACGACGACGACGACGCCGGCCTCGTTGCTGGGCGGACAACGCCGACAACCCCGCGACCCCGCTGACAACGACCAACATCGGCGCCACCCACAGCTTCGGAAGAACAACATTAAACGAACCCCGAGCCCCAATCGAGAGACTCCCGCCCTGCGTCGTATTTTCGGGGAGTATCAATATCCAATATCCAGTCCTTCCGCGCCCGGGGTCCTGTTGATTTTCCTGAAATGAGGCTTATGTTCCCGCTTAAGTGGGTGGCCTGGGGGAGTTCGTTTGGACCCAGCCTCCCGGCCGGGCCGCGCGACGCAGGCCGTAAAGCCGCAAGCGTCCACGTGGGGGTGTCGCGCCCGAGGGCCGGCGGTCGACAGGGGTGCTCGAGGAGGGATGGCGGGCAGGCAGGAAGGAAGGAACACGTTGTTGCTCGGGGTGTTGTAATCGAGTTAAGTAAATCGTGTTTTGAGGCTTTTCAAATAATTTACCCATTATTTATTGCTCCCTTAATAGGACGCCGTCGTCGCCGTCGTTGTCGCCAACGCCGATCGAGCATGAGGGTCCCCGAGGGCCGGCAATTGAGTTGAGCAGCACTTGGAGAAGCGACCCAACCCACTCCAGGCGGGGTTGGAGCGCGGCGGGCGAAAGAACTGTTTCTCAGGGGTGTCCAGGCGAGCACGAGCACGAGCACTTTGCGGTCGGCCGGTTTCCAGATCCGCTGCACGGCCGGAAGTTCGATTTGCATGTTCCGCAACCGGCTTGTTCGGAGTCTGTTCCTGAAGCCAACCGCCCACCACGGCCAGCTCCTCGGCCGCCTCTGATCTGCCGACGAAGCGATGGCCGCCGCAGCTCGAGTGGATGTAAACTCGCGAGCCGGGGCCCGCCGGTCGTCGGCCACAAAATAAAAACCCGCCTTTAATGAGCCCCTGCTCCGGGTCCCCGCGCCCCGTCCCACGGCCGATCCACCGTCGTCCACCGATGGCCACCGGTCCGCGATCCGCGGTCCGTGGTCCACGATGCCTGGGCTCGGCGTCGAACAGAAGCTTTCTTATGGTCATGTAATTAATTGTTAATTGCGCTCTTTCCGCGCTACCAATAATAATTAAACTTTTCCTGCTTGCGCAGATGAACTTCGCAGAATTTATAGTTTTCATTTTAGTGCCGGCGTCGTCGTTCGTTAGCCGGGCCCCTCCGGCCGACCAACCCCCCGGGGGGCTGGAGCGCGGCAGAAGAGGCCGAGCGGGCCGAGATGCTGCGGTAAATCATTTTTAGCGATCCTCTAATGAACGTCGCTGCCGCGCTCGTAGTCGCTGTACCTGCAGTAATGGGGGCCCAGCCCAGCCCAGTCCAGTCGTCGGCGGCCACAAGGCGGCTGTGGAGCCTCCCGCCGTCCTCCTGCGGAGCCACCTCGACGTTGTCTACACGATGAGCGATCCATGCTGCCCAGGTGACTTCCTCGGGACGGACGGATCTATTGCAAGTAGATTCGAGACGATGGAGGAAGTGGACGAACGGCTCTTTGTTGAGCGGAAGGTGTCAACGAGAGGTTTGGGTTCCTTGGAGTGGTAAAATTTCCTTCTTCAAAATTTGTATGTCGAATCGAAAAATGGTTTCTTAAACTTTTCATCAGTTGTGCCGAAAGTCAGTGAACCGAAATCCCGCGATAAGACGACCTATACAGTTAACCATTGTTTGTTCGAGCCATTATATTGCGAAAAGTATATGAAAAGAACTAATATTTGTTTTCTATTTCTTTTATTTCGCTGCAAACGTTATTTTGCCTCGGGCCACACAGTCGCGATCGATGGATCTTGGAAGACTCCTCGAAGCGACGCGGTGAAGCGTGAATGCATCAAAATGTGAACAGTTGCCTGGACGAAGACCACGACGACGACGAAAACTTTGCTGCCGAATCCCGTCAAATCCTGCGGAAACAAATCGGCACGAAACGAGTGCAACGCAAAGTTATTGAGAGGAGAAAACAAAGCTAGCCTTGAAGACGCCTTTTCGCCCGCAGGACCCTCCGACTCCGACTCCGACTGCGACTGAGACTCCGACCCTCATTAGTGACAAATGAACAAAAGTTAATGGACGCCGCCCGAGAGTGGATGTGTGTGCGCCAGGATGAGGGCGCACGAATAAAAGGTCCAGGGAAGCGAGCTGTAATTTGCGAGCCTTGCGAAGGACATCCGCCGTTCGACGGGCCACACATTCGCGCTCCTTTTAAAGTCGCGCCAAGAACGGAGGCGAGGCGGCCGAGAGTCACGGGGTCGGTCGCCGAGACGTCGAACGGAAACATGATACGCCCGACCGGAAGCGAAACAATCGCGATCGGGCCCAAGACGTCGTCGATTCACAGGCTGTCGCCAGGCCGGGCGAAGGTGAAAATGGGTGGAGTCCGACGACGCCGGGGCGGTGCGGGGCGGTGGCGGGAACTGGGCCTGGGCCTGGTTGCCCACCTCCGGGTCGAGTTCATTAAATCGCGATCCGGCACCTAATTTCCATTGTTGCAGCCGTAATTACGGGGCAACTCCTTCGAGGAGTCCTGCTACGATTGTCCTCGTCGTCGTTTTGTTGTAGTTATTCGTGTTGGCGTTGTTGTTGTGCAGAAGTGGTGCGCTCGCATTGTTGCCGAGCACGCCTCGATGGCAGCCTCTTGAGGGGTGTGGAAGGCGCATTCACGACTTGACATCTTGATTCCTGATTCCCGATTCCCGATTCCGAGTCCTGCGCTCGCGGCCCTTTGTGCGGCCGCGATTGTTCCTTGGCTCGGGACATTTGCGAAGTCCACGCTCGTTCCCACGGTTTCTTCCCGCTGCGGCTCCGGCTCCGGCTGGCGTTGCATGCGCGGGGGAATTTCGAGTCGTTTCCGATTTTCGGCACTAATCGCTGGAACCCGAGGGACCCGCGGCCAGCCGATCCCGGCGAGAGCTGAGCAGCAGCTCCGATCACTCGTCGCTCTTCGCACTTGGCGCGCCATTCGAAAGTGTTCGACCGGAAGGCTTGGGCCCAACCCGCCGCCGCTGGTTTGCATAAAGTGGCCCTCTCGAGTCCCCGCCGTCTTCCAGCGCCGCGTCGACAGACGTCCTCAAAGCCCAGGTCCTGCTCAAAGGCATTAATTATGCTTCGAGTGACTTGAATGGTGCTCCGGCACTTTTTGTCGTTAAACTCCGTTCGTTGAATGGTCTTCGAACCGAACTCTTTCACTTTGTTTTCGCCCTCCTTCATCGACGACTCCACCGACTTCGCCTTCGCCTTCGACGAGTGTGTTTTGCCAGCCGAGAATCCTTTGTCTCGGTCCACTGAACCGGTAGAGTCGACGGCAGCCAGCATTGGTTCGACCGCCGGAGGACGCTCCAAGCGCTCCAGCAGGTGGTCGAAGAGGCATCGAAGGACATCGGCTGGCGGCCGAGGTGCTGACGATGTATGTTTTCATAATATATTTGTAACGCCATTTGAAGGTTCCCAGTCTCAATTCTCCGCTCGGCTTCCACATGTCCTTGCGTATGTCTCTCAACACGATTAGCCCATGTCCTTTCGGGCATTCGCCACACTGACAGCGGCTCGCCGAAATCAGTCCGCAAACCATGCTAATTATCGGGGTGAAACCGAGAGTCTGGAGTGTCCTCAGAGAGCGAGCGATTTTCCGCATAGATTGGTGCGGAAAATTGGGCTCACAGAGCCTAATTGAGAGACGGCCGAGGCCTGGCGGGAACCCAGCGCCCGCCACGCACAGGCTCGAACCACGGACCACGGACCCGGCCAGGCGAGCGGTCGACGAGGTGATGAAGGCCCAGAGATAAGCAGGCGGGTCGGCCGCCCCGATGACGAACGAACGAACGACCGGACGGACAGACGGGCAGACCTAGAGACAGAGGACGGAAGACGGTGAGATGGACAAAACGTCGAAGCCCAAAGGTCGCCACGCCCGGGACGGTTCC